>OX638139.1:34139767-34885024 GCA_951805005.1 Othius punctulatus
TTTAAGCATTCTTGTAAATACAAGTCATAAAGTTTAAAAATCCAAAGTCATAAAGTCTTTACAAGTCACTAAGATAAATGTACTAATGAGTAATGACGTTGCAATGTGTCACCAAGTTTTTAAATCATCATTTCTTCTAAACAATAAAAGTCACCATATTTTACTCATTGTTAATAATTTATGTAAATGTGAGTCACCAATTTCTATTCACGTATAAGGGATTGTTTTACACATGATAATGATTAATTCTATTTTTAAGATTTTTAAACTACATATTACAATAGTTTTAGATTATTGCTTTCTTGAAATTAAGTTATAAACTTTTATGAGTTTGTGTAGTACACATACAGTGCAACTCGCTGTATTTTAGTCCTCCATGATCACCATTACCACCACCATATCTTCTCATCTCTAGCCATGCTACTCACATATAAAACAAATGCCATTTTGTGTTACTAGAAGCTAGTTTCGTTTCCCTCTTGTTATATCTTGTAACATCTGGTTGTCGTCTACTTCGGTTTCTCTTGTTGTTACAAATACACGAGTCACTTACTATTTTGATGATTTAAGCATTCTTGTAAATACAAGTCATAAAGTTTTAAAATCCAAAGTTATAAAGTCTTTACAAGTCACTAACATGAATGTACTAATGAGTAATGGCGTTGCAATGTGTCACCAAGTGTTTAAATCATCAATTTCTTGTAAACATTAAAAGTCACCATACTTTACTCATTGGTAATAATTTATGTAAATGTGAGTCACCAGTTTCTATTCATGTATAAAGGATTGTTTTACACACATTGATTGCCATGATTGACAATGATTCATGCTTTTTTTAAGAAACATAAATAGTTTTTCTGATGAGTAGGTATGTTGTACCTAATGCTTTTCTGGAAATGAAACTCACCAACTTGTGATGATAACTCACTGCTGGCTTCATTTAAATCAAGAAGTTATACTTGTTGTTAAGTCATTTTCGATATTCAAAAAATCGCATTATTTTACGTAAACAAGTATAAAGTACTTAAATGAAGAAATGAAATAAATAAATTACGAAATTAAGAAATTGCAGTTGTTTAATATGAAGTAAAATTTTTTCAAATATTTTGTATTTCTTTTATATTTATATATTTTTTTAATTTTTATTATATTTTTATATTATTTTCAAATTTCGCTTTTTTATGGCATCTGTTAAAGTAATGAAGTCAAACAATCTCTCGAGATTGTGGGTAATTTATAGAATGGAGAAGTTATAAGTAAATGTTTTATCTTAATATCTATATTTTGCAAATGAATCGTTAATTTTATAAATCCGTAAACAGACATTTTTATGAATTTTTCGTTATTACGGAATGCGGTGTATAAGTAATCAAAGCGCATATCTTTTTGTATTTTCCCTTTAACTGACTCACGTTTTTATGGGATATTTAATTGCAATATTTAAAATATGAAAGATATAGTGTTTTTCTTGGTTTTCCGGAAAATTTGACAAAAGTACACTAACGGATTTCTGAAAAAAACGATTCAAGTATCGTCAGTGTTCTGACAAAAGTCACCAAGTCCACAATAAGGTCACTTTTCAGTAGACACATTTTAAAAGTAAAACAGGTGCGAAAATATCGCTTATTTAAGATTACAGGAACGTTCTTGGACCTTATTGAACTTGGTCACGTTTGGAAGACCACCGACGATATGCGAATATGTTTTGTTAGTTTACAACCTCTATTTATTTAATATGACTACGACGATTTTAACTGGTTGCTCTCTCAAATTACAGATAAAGTACATTTTAATGATTTAAAAATGTAATGTTAATTAAAACGTTTTCAGGTTCAAATCAAATCAAATCAAATCAAGTCAAATCAATATTTATTCACGAATGATGAAGTACAGGCAATACACAAATAATATTACAATGAGCTACATATCTGCACATTCATTAACATGAAGGTCGTCACAAATATTTGGGGTCGTGCTGTCCCCGACAACAGAATTATTATCATTTTGACTTAGGATATATAAGACATACGCGGGAGTTTAAATGCCGCACCAGGTTTGCCTTATTGGAAAATTTTGGGATTTTAATATCTGAACTACTACTGCTCTCTCATTACCGTAAAACAGCATTATCTAGTACTAAGTGCTTAACCTTGACCATACAAATGTAGTCTGTTGTTTATATTTTAATTAGTTAGTAAGTTTTAGACATAATTATTCATAATTTTAATAATGAAGCTCAACACTGCTTTATTATAATATGGAGTATTATGTTTCATATTTTAAACATGTTGGAATATAAAGCGGTAACGTGAATAAATCGGATTGACAAAATTTACACATTTATGGCTTTCACGTATTTTCATTTGATATAACACATTTAAATTCCATTAAAATTATTGAAAACAATTAAATGCATGGTGTATTAAATGTTTTATAAAGTAATTTGTGTAATAGCAACCTCCTCATATGAATTGCACTAGTGCAATTGTGATTAATATTAAAAAAAAATCATTCCAATTTTGATAAACAAAACTAGCATCCCGTTGATGTAATACCACTGGCATAAAATAAATTGTAAGTAAACTCAGGAAAACTCACGAAACTTTGATGATTAATTAATATTAAGTAATTTAAGCACATAATCATAATTGTAATGTATGTTTTTGTTTCCAAATTGACACATTTTTAATAACTTCAAATCAGAAACAAAATTTAAACGTGTGCCTTAAGATATTTACCAAAAACCTTACAATATTAAATTAGCTAATGATCTAACTTCAATGCCAAATTTTGCAACCAAGATCACGTTGGTATGATGCCTTGGTATATAAGACGTATCTAAATTAATATAAATATACCATAGAAAGTAGTTTCCCTGCAATAAACTATTGTGAACTTTCTACTACAGTGGCCAAAAACCAACTTTCTAACAAAGTCCATATAAACTGAATTAGTGATTTTTTGTACATCAACTGTATTATTGTTCCAAAAAATGTACAATATATAATAGTATATTTTAGACCTAGGTGGTAAAGTGATTATTTTCTAGGCTGAAAGAAGAAATGGACAGACTAACCTTAGCGAGCCTGGACACTTCTTGAAGTCTATGATAGTTATTTATCATTTATATTATTTCATCGACTGAAGTTTACATGGGCTTTATTAATTTAACATGAAAATAATCCACTCTCGTATGGAAATTGTATAAAAGAACGAAGCAGTAATTAAAATAATTAATGTTAGAATAAATATTCGTTATAAAGTCTAAAATTATATCATACCTACCTAATTACATTGTGTAGAGTTTTTGTTGCATAAATGATACAAATTTAATCAACGTGCCACGCAAAACAATTATACGTTCGTATTGTGGCAACTTTAAATTTCCGCTCATTTGATATGCATCGGCGACCCACATTTCCCGACGGGGGAAAAAAGCGAGATCGTCTTGACCTACATAGATACATTTCAATTGAACGTGCGAAACTGCGCCTTTCCACCCCCAGACCAGAAAAAGCAAAGAATTTTTGATAACGACGACCCACATCCGAACTGCGGACGGAGCCGTGGAGCGAGATAAAGTATGCATGCTAGGGCTGGGCTTTCTTTGGAAACAATGCGGAGGATATCCTCCTGGACAGCGGGGAACGCCGGATCAGGGGGGTGTTTTGTTATGGGAGCGGCGCTCGCTTTGTTGGCAGCGAAGTTTTCTGTTGTGTGTGGAAGTATTTCCTGCTAGTTTGGGGAGCTGACGGCTAGTAGTGCCCAAGTTATTGTGCCGTAAAGCAGGGGGCGCTTGATTTTTATGTTCCCACTCAGCTTCGCACTGTTGTGGGGCATGCCGGGCAGCGCTCAAATTTATTATCAGTTTATGCATAGAAACTACATAATTAACTATATTTGAGCGTACGAGAGTTCATGCTGAATTATTTCGTGGTCTGGATAGTAAATTTTTAATTTTCTGTTTCTTTTTGTAGGAAAATTGAAACATTATAAAGTGCAACCCACTTTAATCGTACAGAAATGAATAAAATTATATGAATTGGAAATAATAATAGTTTCCCAACAAATATTGAAAATTATTAAAAAAAGATATAAAAATACAATTAGTCACATCGATCCAAAATTTCTAAATTTAAATAAAGAATCGTACACAAATGTTGTAGTGCTAAAATTGAACTTTATTTTTTTGTGTGTAATTTACACATTTGTATATGGTATTAAAGATTACGACACACTTAAATTTTGTTATTTGTGAAAATAAATTTTGTTTTTAAAGAAATGTGCCGCCCTGTGCGATTGTGTTATAAAATGCATAACTTTGTGTAATGAGTATGATGTGATATAGATCACATGAGTCACACAAAATATTTCATATCAAACGTTTCATAACGTAGAAGTTGTTTTTCTAATTCTGACGAAAACTAGCAAATTCGATGATTTTCATTGGAAAGTAATGACAAATAATTTTGGTTGTCAAATTGAAGTTATGAAGTAGTTTACTAGTTACGAAAATCAACTAATGTCAGTTTTGAAATAGTTATTTATAGTTACTCGTGAAATTTGCAAAACTCGCTTCGCTCATTTTGGCAAATATTACACTCGTCAAACAATATCGCACTTTTCATAACTGGTTACGTACAAAACCTTTATTTAATACTGTCAGAACTATTTAATCACTATTTGAATAAGAACGTTCCTTACTACATCAGAGAATCAGATCAGTTCATACCTGTTATGTTTCTACGGAAACATGATTGCACTGGCATACACAAATTTGTCAACAAGATAAAACTAAAAACATGTCCTCAAATAGTGATTCTGAACTAAATTCCGATGTTGAAAACTCCGCGAATGCTGCCATGAGTAGCTGAGAAATCTAGAAAAGGATACGCCGTAGCCTACAAAAAGTTTGAAGCATATCTTACCTTATTTCCTTATTTCGCTTTAAACATGGCCAGTTATGTAATGTTTTTACATAACTGAGTGCATGATAGTTGTAAAAAATCAAAAATTGATGTAATGTTTGTGTTTTCATAACGGAATGAAATAAAGTCACTTTATATGATAAAATTAGAAAAACTTAGTTTTCGCCACCAATAAAGTACCGTCCTGTAGGATGGGAACTGAATATAACAATCCCAAATAATATCAGAAAAAAAAAATCGAAATTGCCAGATTTTGGATTTTGTCGAAAATCTCCGGAAGTACGCAAAAGTTTCTGGTTTTCTTAACAGAATATTACTGACCACGAGATTGCGCAACTTTTTTTTAAATTTAACCGCCTTTGTAACTTTTACGGTTTCCGAGATCGCCATGCTATTGATCCTTTTCTTGGACACGTGTACATTTGTCTTTTTTTGACAGAAACATAAAAATATTTCGACAGTCAGGTAATCGGAATGATAATTATATCTCTGAAACTTCTCTTTATAAAAATACCCAGCGATTTTTTTTAAATGTTACCAGCAAAATATCTTGCAAAATGTACTCTTATGACTTTTACATAAACCTGATATTTACATAAAGCGAAAATCCTGTACAACGAAATACCTGCTTCCCTTTTGGTAGAATCTAGCGGAAAATCTTTTGTGTCTCCCTATGTTTCTAAAACACAGAACTTTTACGACTCTCATGAAGCGTTTCTGGAACTATCTCCAGTTTTAAGAATTTTGCAGTTTCCAAAGAGTTTTACATTTTCTATAAGAATTTTCAATGAGTTTCTGGAGATGGTTAACATTTCTTCTAGAATATTCGTAATGTTTTCTGAAAACAAGAAATCTCCAGGATTTTCCGATTCTTCTAGAATCCTTATAAAATGTTCTTACCGGTTATTGATTTTTTCGAGATTCTTTAAAAAAAAATTGGAATATAAAATTATTAACTTATCTTTCGCCATTAATAAAGCCTTAGGGCGATTTTGTATAACTAATGATTCATTTAGTCACAATTTTCCGGTAAATGAGGAAACCTGTTAGTCATTGTTTGTAGTATTAGCGCAGTTTTATAGAATAAAAGAGTTTCGTCTTGAATTTTTGGGCAGTATTCGGCAAATATGTGGAATCTTCTACAATTTTCTTGGAATTGTCCCCAACGATATACATATTTTCTTCAAAGTTTTAAAATGCATTTGCATTACAATTAGTTTATTATCATTAAATGTTATGTCGTTCTTAAAAAAATATCTTGGTACTTTTGGAAAAGTTGTGGAATGTCAATGATTTCACTCTCATGAATTTTTTTGGAACAATCACAATTTATAAGAATATTATAGTTTCTTTAAGAATTTTATAAGAGTATTACGTTTTCTTCGAGAATTTTGGAGGAGTTTCTGGAGACGGTTAAAATGTCTGCTAGAATTCTCGTGGTATTTTCTGTTAACAATAAATCTCGAGGAATTTGCAGGATGATTATGGTTTCTTCTAGAATCCTTAAAAAAAATTATTACAATTTGTTGATTTTTTTTCAATATTCTTGTAATTGGTTTGCGGAAAAGCAACAATTTTCAAGTACATAACAATTTCTTCTTGAATTGTTTTCTTCAGTAATCAAGAATCAAGAATGGTATTTGCTGTGGGGACGTGCTTTCTTCTCGTTGAATTTATTTCTGTTTTCTCGACACACAGGTTGATACAATTGACACACAATTGCTCCACAAAATGGTGTCAACTTTTCCATCTAGTTTAAATAAAATAATGTTAAATTATGAGACTTGAAAAATCTTGTTGAATTAATTTTTTTTATTCAGTAAAAAGACGCGTACTTCCTTGATTAAAACTTTTAATTGTTTTTGCAACCGGTTTTAGCCAGAAACCAGAAAAATATAGTTTTTAGTTTTAGACTATTTTGTCCGATGATAACCAATTAATTGGTCAAAACCTGTTGCAAAAGCAATTAAATATTTTAATTAAAAAAGTACATTTTTTTTACTGAATAGTCTAAACTGCCAAAAGTCAAATACAAGATAAATTTTAATTGTTAAATGTTATGAAACATTTCAGCATCGCTGCAAAACATATTTGATTTGCATCTTGAACAGTGTCATCTCAGAGTAAAAGTTGACACCACTTTCTTGGGCACTCTATTTTATTTGTTCATCAGTTGAAACATTTATACGCATTTAGCACAATAATTGTGAAATTATTTCCTCCGAAGGTGTACTTTACAACATTTGTACACTATACCATCGATATATTTTTCTTTCGATAATTCTGGTATCAAATCTTCAGAATCTCTCTTGAATGACTTCTAATACTATGTGTGTCAGGAAATTTCACTTTCTATTGTAAGGACAGCTTAAATTAACTGGAAGCGTACACAATAGCCCCATTGTGCACTAGTTGGTAAGGAATCTAGTGCACGACTAGATGCAGTAAATGCACTTATCGTACTACAATGATATATTACATTCACGACCTTTTTATAACCGAGGAGGCTGGGTTTTCTTTTTGTCATATTTGACAAACTGATTCAGTGATGCAACGGAATTTAATTATTTTTTTGTGTCGATGTCTATTAGACATTTGCTTCCTACCACATTGTCAGCTTTATAATTTTTTCACTACTAGCTTCTAAAGATATCATTATTTTTTTTACTGCATATTTGAACCCAAATCCATTCAAAACATTGAATGTTTTTCAATGCATTATTTTTCATTTTCTTTCCTGCCGTTCCATTCTGGCAATGCAAATCTGGCAACAGAGTTATTTAAAAAATATATAATTGAAAACAACTTAACCTAAAAAAAATTACAAGTTTCATTGGGGAACTCAGTTATTTCCGAAATACTACCAACAAAATTACTAGATATTCATAGATTCTCGTGACGCAAACACATCGTGAATGGAGAGTAAGTAGTACACAATCTATTCGATTTACTAAGCTATAAAATAATCCTAAGTGACATATTTCATTATAGTCCTTGGAAAACAAATTTTTAACTTTTTGAAATTCCTTACTTGATGTAATTGTGCTTCCCCGCCTGCAAAGCTAGCAACTTACACTGCAGGATCCAGCTGGGGGAGTATTTCAGTTGGCCATGGCAGCGTGCGAACTGTGTTCGCTTATGCTGGTATCGAACACACAAATCACACTATGTCAATTAGATGCCTAAGCCATTGAGCCACGCTCTTGGCCGTTTTTCTTTTTGTGTATTTATACTATAACTCATAAATATAAATATAATCTATTATTCGTACTTAAATCATAATTATATCACCATAAATTAACCTTGGGTCGTGTGACGGAATAACGCCTTGTGGTCACGCCTGCACATGCAATACGCTGGATCCACCGTGTCAATGGTTTGCTATATAATCAACACTCCCACGCACGATCGGTGATAGCGACGTGGGAGGGTTATCATCGGTCGATGATAGCGATGATAGTCGCCGGTGATAGCGATACATCGTTCTTGTATGTAATTTTCCACGAGTTTGCCCTTTATTTCTAGGTGTCCCCCTCAGCCTTCTTACCGATTTAGATATGTAATTAATTTGCGTTTGAGTTTATCAAATTGTAGATTTCGCTGGATTTTGGTAATAATTCTTCTAAATTTTGGTTCTGAGACCAAAGGCTGATAAATAGGATTAATAGCTCTATCTTTGCTACTATTCTAGGGTCCTTTTTGGGCAAAGATTTACATGCCCAATGTAGCGTCCCATTCATTTTCTCTTCGTCTCCTTCTTCTTCTTCATCAGGGAGATCTGTTGATGTGTTAATTCTGAAGCCGCCTCTCCATTATTTCCAGGGAGAATAGCGTCCCATTCATTTCCTCCTTCTCCTCTTCGTCTTCTTCTTCTTCTGCTTCTTCTTTTTGGAACTCTGTCGATCTGTTAATTCTGATGCTCCCTTTGCAGTATTTCCTACGACGTAGATGGTCAACTATCTCTTCATCTTTTTGGTAGTCTTCCGGGCCGTCTTGGGCCTGGCTCGTTACCTTCAACGGAAGTCTGTTCTCGTTCATCTGCCTTACAGAATTGTACCACAATCTCTTACGCTAAATTCCATATCTTACTATGTTTTGTATATCGCATTGCTATCTGATGTCTGTATTCCGCCTTGCATGATTGTACGACAATCTCTTACGCTTTCTTCCACATCTTACTATGTCTTCTATATCGCATTGCTATCTGATGTCTGTGTTTCTCACTCTGTCTCTTGTTTTCCCTACTATTGTCCTCAGTGTTTTCCTCTCGGCCACCCTAAGCATGTTCTTTGCTTGTACAAAGATCTTGGTCGGTCTGATACAGGTTTTATACATTCTGAGTTGGCTATCTATGCTTATATACAGGTTTGTCCAGATTATATCTCGTAGGTATCCTGATAATGCGGATGCTTTGTTAGTTTGGCTTCTCAGCTCTTTAGCTGGGTGGAGGGCGCTTGATATACCTATGCCCAGATATCTGAATTGCATCACCTGATTGATTTAGTCAACTAAACTTCAAAAGGTATCTCCCCAGCATAAATCAAATAAGGACCTCTTGCTTCCCAATGGGTGCTTATGCTCCCCAATCTGTTCCATGGGGCAGTATTCTACCACGAGGTTGAATCTGAGCAGATCTTTTATGATTATCATGCATTTGGTTTTGTTGATTCAAACGTTTATGTTGAGTTGCCAGCTTGCTTGGATGAACTGGAAGAGCTACCTCTGCAGATCGTTATCTGATTTGGCAATGATTACTGCATCATCATTATGTGATGCTATACATTTCCATACTTTTAAGAAGGCTCCTCAGGTGTTTAGCTGGGTGGTGGGTACTTGATATATCTACGCCCAGATATCTGAATTGCATCACCTGTTCTATGGAGCAGTCTTCTACCACGAGGTTGTATCTGAGCAGATCTTCTGCGATTATCATGCATTTGGTTTTGTTGATTGAAATGTTTATGTTGAGTTGCCAGCTTGCTTGGAAGAACTGGAAGAGCTATCTCTGTAGATCGTTTTCAGATTTGGCAATGATTGCTGCATCATCATTAGGTGATGCCGTACATTTCTATACTTTTAAAGCAAAATATATCATCCCTCACACCCTGTATATCTTTCTTGGCATCTTCTTCTTCTTTAAGTGCCTTATCCGCTGCGAAGTTTGGCAATCATCAACGTTATTCTTGTTTTAGAAACATCTGCTCTGAAAAAATCGGTAGATGGAAGATGGAGTGCAGTGGAACCACTCTCTCAAATTTCGTAACCAAGATGTACGTCGTCGTCCAATACTTCTCCTTCTTTGGATGTTGCCCTGCATGATCAACTGCAGTAGTTGGTATTTCTGGTTGGTATTTCTGTCCTCTCATTACGTGGCCCAAGTACGCAAGTTTCTGTCTTTTAATGGTCATTCAGATTTCTCGTTGTTTATCCATCCTTCTGAGGATCGCAGCATTAGTTATTTTGTCGGCCCATGACACCCCAAGTATCTTAGCATCTAAACATGTATAAATAAATACGAGTATGTATATCATGCAATCAACAATTATTTAGATAAGGGATGACTGTGTCAGTATTATGGAACGTGCCAAAAAAATGAAGTAGGACTTGGATATGCATCCCTACAAAACACAGGCCTATCATGAATTTCTGCTACCAAATTTTAAGAGATGTCTTGTACCCCAGCAGACATACTTCAAACATCTCAAGGGCTTCTTTTATCTAAATAATTGTTGATCGCACATTATAAGATAACATGAAATGAATACATTTTACTTAATATTAATGCGTTTCAATAGGTTCTAAATCCTTATAAACATACATCGATTAAGCTAGAATTGACTAATTTAGCTTTAAACGATAGATAGAATTATTTTATAAGCGTTTTATAAGTTTTGTGTCAACTACCTGACCATCCACGAATTTATCTCTGCTCTCATGAGCTAGCAGCTTACAAACGTCATAAAAGGGGAATATAAACGAATACGCCCTTTTACACCCTAATTTCCGCTTGAATCGTATTAATAATCCGTGTTATATTTATGTTATTAAAGTCTTTATAGTTCTGATTCTTTAGCAGAAGTATTGATAAAATGTAAATTTCCACACGCTTTCCTTGGAAAGCCATAAATAGTCAATTACATCTTCAAGCAAAACTAGTTTGCATTCGCCGACCATTCCTCAAGCGAAACCAGACCAACAAATCAACATGGTAATAACTCAATTTCGCATGCACACCTGCGTGCAATTCGCCGCGGTCCCGCGCGCCATTTGTCACGTGTAATTTTATCCGGCCGGTCGCGGGCCAAATTCGAAATTAATTGAATTATTGCATGCGCCGCCGCGACGCTCGATCAGCGCCAAGTTCTCGGCCGACGCCGCCTCGCGACGCCAACCTCGCGTGAGATGGCGCCCTCCGACCCGTCCCCGCTGCCCCCGGGCGCTCGCTCGCGCCTTATCACATGTCGGCTTGCATCGCCGCGACGCTGATTATTCAATTTCCTTCCGGGTTATCGCGTCGAGGGCGCGGGGGGCACCACCGCGAACGCCGCCTTTCAGTGCCGAATTTGAATGAAACTGTTTTGGCAGCGGGGTCCTATTCAAACCGCGAACACCGAGATCTTGAGTTGAAATTTTCTGGATTTTTTTGTTGGACTATTTGCATATCAGACGCTGGTCTGAATACCCAGGACACGAATTTATTACCGTTATTGGGTAGAGCGACACATCTCAGGAGGATTAACAAAAGCGATATACACAAATAATGCGAGGGTGAGAGGAGAAGCAGAGTGAGGTAAAAACAGATAAATAAACTGGTCAGATATCTTTGCCCCTATAGTATACTGAATATTGCAAAAATAATGAACTTTCGGTGTATATACTTGACCAAAGCTTTGCAAAAAATTAAATAAAATATATCAAACTGAGAAAAATAAACCGTTCTGGAACCTAGAAAGTGAAAACCCAAATAATTTTATAGAAGTTTTACGGAGATAATAAAATTCCAAAATCCAAACTATGCAATAAAAATATCAAGAAAGTTAAAAATAGGCCAGGTTTTTTATCAAAATATCGAAGGCATGGGGACATTAAGAAACGACTAACAATATATCAATTATAAGAATTTCCAGAAAATTTCATTGTTTCAATATTTTAAACAGTCTACAAAAACATATACCAAATATGCCTCAAATTTTCAAAAAATTGTATGTGACTTGCAACAAATCTGAAAAACTCATTAATCTAAAAAACTCTCAACAGTATTGGTTTAGGAATATTAAATGAAACATTATTTTTTAGAAAAATCTTCTATTCTATAACAACTTTTCTTGTGAGTCTTAGCCGTGAAGTTTTAGATTGTTTTTCAAAATGATATTTCAAAATTTTACTACTGAGTCTTAGTATGACGTTGGTGACTCATTTTTTAATATTGAATAACTTAAGAACGGGATGGGCACGAAAGATAAAACATCCAGTGTTAGGGTGCCATAAGAAGAAAATTGTTCTTATAACTATTGGAAACAATTGCAAATGTTACGTTTTTTTCGGTCTTACTCTATAGAGTCGAGTCATGGACTCTCACAGAAACAACAAGTAAAAGATTGGAAGGGTTTGAGATGAAGCTTTATCATCGAATGTTAAGGGTATCACAAATGAAAACATTCTACAGAGAATGAATATAGAAAAGGAAATCATAAGAACTATGAAAACACGTAAGTTTGAGTACCTTGGGCATGTTATGAGGAGGGGTAGATGGTTCGGAAAGAAAGGGGTAGGAAGGAGATCGATATCCTGAGTAGATAAGCAACACCGGTTCGGCCGCATTTTCCCATAAGGATTTACACAGGGGTCTAAATTTACTTTTCAGCCATTTTGTTTTTTCGGTCGTCCAGTTCGAGGACCGATATTTGTACAACGGGTTGCCTATACAAGAGGGGCGACCGCCCTCGAATTGAGCGGAATGTGCAATGGGGTGCCTGCCCCCTGTCGCAGGTGCCCGTCGCAAAAGCCCTCACGTTGCAGGGTCCCCTGCACAAAGCCCCCTCCACAAGGCTCCCAGGTTGTAAGCCCCGGCCCCAGATCGTAGGGCCCCCAGGTCCCAGGCCCCCTTCGCAAGGCCTCCCAAACCCTCGCCCAGCGGTTGGCGCGAATGAATTTATTTGAATATGGAGGCGCGCGGGTTCGGGGTACGTCGTCAGCGGTACGAGCGAATGATTTCTCGATTAGCAGTGCAGGTCTGCAGCCGTGGAGAGTTTTGGTGGAATAAATCTGTAAACATTTTATTAATTTCAATTTTGGAAAATCGCGCGAGTTTTATTTATTATTATTATTTACCAAAGCATTTATATCTAATACAAATTGCATGTCACCAAGGAATGGACTACTACGGCTGGAGAGTTTACCCAGGCGCCCGCCCGATCGTTTCTTATGAGTCTAAATTCACTTGATGATTCTTGGATCAGTCCGCATTGTTCCAATTACGCTAATTATACCTTCAATTTGCATGTGTCGATTTATAAATTCAATGCGATTTATAAGGGTAAAGTATAGGATTAAAATTCAGAGAAAACTTGTCTGAATGGAGTCGAAATGAGGCGTGCAAAAATTAATACGATAAGATGGAAATGGGCAAATAAACAGTACGGGGTAAATAAAACAAAGTTTTACATCGTATTATTATTTTTTTATTACTATATAAAATATCCACTATATAGTTGTACAGCACTACAACATTTCTATGACTACATTATTATCTATAAGTACATGGTGTATAAGGCCTAGAATTCACAATGATGTGGCACACGATACTAGATAGTAAACCATGTTTAGGATGTAAAATATTTATTTATAAATAACAGTGTTATAAATCATATATATTTTACGCATACGGGGATATAATACTATTTATATAGATGGTAATAATTATTTAATATAATACATTTAATACATTAAACGATATTCACAATTATTACAGCAAACCAATATACATAGACAAAATATATATAAGAAAACAATTAAAATAAATAAATTAACAATAAAACTGTACAAAAATATATACAATAGAATAAAATGAAGTAAAAATATATACAAGAGAATAATATATACAATAAAAACTATACAATAAAAATAAATAAAAATAAATATGCAGAAATATCACAAAAATAATTTTGGCTATCCCATTATTTTGCAATGCCCCCACGGCAGGGTTTCCACTGAGTTTGGAATAAGAAACCGCTTGTTGTCATGAGGACTGAGGGCAATTTTTGTCTGCTCGATGGTTGTCACATTATGATTTGCAGACCTAAACAGCTTCTGTTGTACCGCTGTTTCTGTACCCTCACGCAAACACCTGATGTAATCAGCAAAGGTGATGCGGTTCTTCACAATGTGCCTCTTTACACCTTTAGCCTTCTTATCCTTGTCTTGTGCCTCTACCCGCACGGCATACATCTTTGAGCGAAGACCGACAAACTCGGTCATCACCCTACCGGCGCTCTCATCTTTCATCATACCGAGCACCTTCTTGTTGACGAGCGGGATATTGTAGACATTATCTACCGGATAGTCACTTGTGTCGAAATAATTTTGAGCGTCGTGCCGAATTGTTTCATATAAATCGAGACATTCCACCTCGTATATGAGGGAATCGGTGTCTGTATAACAGATGCGGGCCTTATCACCGAATCGACTCCTCATATACGAGTAGTGGAAGTCGTATATTTTTAATTTCGAGATATCTAAGATGCACATACCTACATATATGGGTTTGTTAAAATAAACCTCGGTTTTATTAAGCTCTATGGCTACTAAATTCGGATCAAAAATGGTGCTTGATTTAAAATTAGGCTTCGCGATCAATGCCTCAGCACCGTATCGACCCTCCCATTTGGTTAATAATTTTACAATGGAGTGTTTGCGGATATTCTCCATTGTCTTGCCAAATACGGCGTTATTCATTAATTTGAATAAATTCTTCTCAAACTCGTTAGTGGCAGCTGTCCTCAATCGCGTATTCAGATCAATGTATGATTTAAGCCAGGTAGACTGCTTAAATTTCAACACACGATGAATTTTTGTCAATTTCAACCCGTTTTCTAACGCCTGCTGCAAGTTGCGGTAATGTATGATATAGCGTTCTTTATTGAATAAAGTGCCCAATAATTTTGTTTCGCGAGAGTTTGGCGGCGCGCGGTGTTCTGGACAAAATGGGAGGTCGCTATGCGGATCATGAACGGTGTGCGGATACTCTAAATCAACCTCAAGAATGTATCCTTCAGGGTGATCTGCAGGCACATTGAAATTAAAATTGTTTAAATTGTCCGTGATCCATTCAAATCCGCCATAGGGTAAGCACTGTGACATTGCCCATCCATACTGGTTGTTGATGTCGTTGTAAATTAAAAATTTCGACGGTTTCTCTAAATCGTGGTCGGGCATGTATTTGTTGTTGGCTGCTGCGTACCTTTTAGAGCACTGACTCAACCCACCCCGGATGCCACGCTCGACAAACAAAACCATATCAATGTCTGTCAATAGTTCGAGATCAACCCCCGTATGTTTAAACATACAATCCCACGTGTATCCGGGTAAGGTGTAATAATGAGCTGGGTCTAGGCCGTAGGTTTTCAAACAGCTCGTGCGGAACTGCTCAAACACATCAGCCAACAATAAAACATCCGTCTTTAAGTATAAATCAGAATATTCACCTAAATTTCTACACCCGAAACTCATCCATACATTGCAAGCATGTGCATATTCACCATCACTAATTTCGGTGTCAGTTAGCGTGTTATAAAATTTTGCTTTTTCCGGAATCTGAGACTCGTCTAATTTCGACCATGAATCGACAAAATCATAAGGGAATACACCTTTACGCGTTAGCAAATTAAATTTCGACTCGCCTAAATCTTGAAACTGGGATTTTAAATTTGGAAAAGTATTTAAATATGAAGCTAAAGTTTCTAGACCGCTTGCCAAAAATCTGCAAGAATCTATAAATCTGAATTTTATGAGGTTATTCGCTACATTTTTTGTAAACGAAATATACCGCTCTTTGTTTATCGGAAGCAAATCGACACTACCCTCAAAATCTTTGGCTAGATTTTTAATAATGAAATGTGCGTCATAACCGCTTAAATTATGAAAGACGACAGGTATCACGTGACTATCCTGATAGTTAATGTTACATTTTTCGTGTGCAGCTCCACGATACTTGCCGGTAAGGTGACAATGATCCCGGACTCTGACGTCACGGATGTCGAAGTCTTGCTCGCAGATGTGGCAGTAGGCAATTGACACGAATTCCAGCTGTTGGGCAGGTGTAAGAGGCTCCATTGGAAGGGGGCATAGAAACACAGTCTCAACATCTTCAGCCAGCTGCTTCATTTCGGATGCAAACCATTGCCGACAATCCTCACCGCGGTAACTCCTATAAAAACTCAGCGAATTGTCATATGAGCATTTGACAAAATATGCAGCGCTATGGGGCGTATGGTCTTGCAACGTTGTTGTTGCAGTAGGTGTATGGCCTTGCGGTGGGGTCAATAGACACTCTAAGTCCGCGTATACAATGAACGGTGCAGCCTCCTTGTTCATATGATTCTTGAACCGAATGCTGGCATTTTCGGGCGTCGGCAGGCGAACCTTGCACTCGTTCATTGAAATACAGTCTACAATATGCGTCTCCAACTTGAGTGAAGATCTGAAGTAATGTAGGCAGCGGTCGCAGAAGAATTTACGCTTATCCTCCTTGCTGAGTTGGGATGAGACGAGCCGGCTGAGATTTTTGATCCACACGTAGTGGAAGCGTGGAGTGCAGCCGTCATCACCATCGTAAACATCCTGGAGAAGTAGCAGGTTGACGTGCTTCGTCTGTTTCGCTTTCGTTAGGTATGTGGGTACCACGTTGAATTTCTTCCCCGACTTCTCCAGGATGTACACGTTGATGGACACGCTATTCTGGGCCTCAAACCGTGGGATCTGCTTGACCGTCATCGGCATGGTGATGTTTTTTAATTTCAACACCTCGGAATAGTGGGGATATGCGGAACATCTATCCGCCACTTTTGATGCTGCTGGATGGAGGGCCGACGTTACCGCCCATGCAAAACATGCATCATCTTGGTTCTGCACGTTGATGCAGGCTTCTTTTAATTTAATGGGGCGGGGTAACTCGATGTATGATGATCCTAGCTGAGGCGTGAACTTATTAATGTTGAAGACGATGGTGATAATCGTTGCCAAACTCCAGCCGCTATCCTTTTCCTGTAAAACATAAAAATAGATTTAATTTACCGTTATTATTGCCAAAATTTTTAAACGTACTTGAAATTCCTCCAACTGCGTTAAAATGGGTCCTCCAACGTTGGCGGCAAACCATTCCGCCAAATCGGTGTGGCGGTAGATGGGGGAATTTTTGGTTTTGAGATGTTTGAACTCAAACATCTCCACGTCAGCTTTCATAGCCACAAATTCCCCACAAAAGACAGCATTCACTTTTACCGACGCCTCCTTCTTGAGGGTGTTCTTGATACGCCTGGTGAACAACTGCTGGGTATCCTGGATGAATTCAGTGGGGTCTTTGTGTTGGAGATTGATTACTGCTCCTGTCCTCAAACGGCTATTGAAAGCTGATTGCTGGTCAATCCATTTAACACGCATAGATGCGTAATTTGCACGGTTTGGATGTGAGGGTTTGTACCCTGCGCCGGATATGCTGCGCAACGCCTTCATCATGCATCTAAAACCCTGCATGAGGGATATGCAGCCGATGATGTGCTGCTTCTCTCCAACTGATGTTGCTGCCTTGAGAGCAGCGTTCATGGTGCGGAGGTCACGCCCACACTTCTTGATCGCCGGCTCAATTTCCTGGGGGCTATCGCGGATGCTGATCACGTGGTTGCGAGTATCCTCGACAAGTCTTGAAAAAGACTGATTTTTAGCGGATGTTGAAGCCATATTACTGGAATTAAACACGTATTTAGATTCGATTTGGAGCTCGGGACTTAGCGATGTGTGCTCGGCAAAGTATTCAAGAAGAATGAGTAAACCGACGAAAATCCCCACGCTTATATACCCCCCTAGGCTCAAACGATATAAAATCAACCAATCACAGAGCTCGTTATTTCGACCAATCAGGGATCAGATGTAGCAATTGTGTTAAAAACACCCCTTGAGAGCAACATTTGTGCTAGTTTTGGATAAGAAACAATGCAATTTCATATGAAATCAGGTAATCTGCACACTTTTTCCATATGTTTACATGTAAAATGAAGCACAACTAATACTTCTTAAGAAAATTAGCTGGGCATATCACACACACACACACACGTTACGTCAGTTGTGCAGCGTCGGCTGCGTATGAAAAGTTTAATGTATTTTATTATAAAATTATAGATATAGCTATTTATGGTCAAATGGCTATATATCAATAAACAAAACAATAATAAAAGAAAAAACATTACATCAGCATCTAGGGGGGTGTAGAAGAAGGCGGAAAACTGTCAGATGTCTCAGCATCTGATTCGCCATCGACTCTATCAGCATAGTTAACCTGGATCTGAATCGGCCCACGCAATCGTAAATTTGGAGAGAATTCACTCATTAATATATGTATTGGTGGGGCCGGTTCATCACCATCACTAACATCATCTTCATCCTCAGAGAAGCCTCCATCTATGCTGCTCTCATCTGAGCTGTATGCAGGTTCGGGACGCGGAGGCGCCTGCAGCTCGGGTTGTGGGGTTGATGCGGAGTTTGTAGTGCCCCCAAGTAAATTCTAAACCGTATGGTTATGGGGCTTCTGCAAACTCCACATCTCACCAGCCGGGAAACACACGCCCCGCAAAACGCATGACCGCAGTTGATGACGTAGTGCACCACATTCACTAAGCATATGGGGCATCTCCCCACATCGCTCCCATCTACAAATTCTGTTCAAATCTTATTAGAGGCATATTATAAATTTACTTCATTAATTACGTGCCTTCATCAGCAGTCATGCCTTGATATCCTAAATCCATAAAACTCATAATTGTAGCCGTGACACGTCTTGAATATAATATTTAAAATATAGCATTATATACGCCTGTATCACACACGTCTCACACATGTATTGTCTCACATGCGAATATAAAGACCTTCACTCATCTTAGTCTCTCGGTTAAGGTACGGATATCCCACACCTGTCTCACATCAGTCTCACCCCAGTCTCATGCATGTATCATAGTGTTTCTCAGCGTCTCACACGTCTCGCGGGAGTATATAAAGACATCCGCCCATCTTATAGGCTTCAGTTGAAGTCTAGATTCAAGATAGGTATGATGGGTGTTTCATACCATAATCGTGCACCGATGGTAGGTTGTCAAACATGGCAGAAAAAACTGATTGACAGCCGAGTACAAGTTGCCATACCGCAACAATATTTCGATGGCAAATATAACATTCATCAGATGCAGGGCTCTCATCACCCCTCTAATGAGTATCCGCAGCATGAAAATACTGGCAAGAGTAAAGTTGAAAAATCTAATCACTTGCTAAAGAAAGGTACATCTCGTAGCCGATGTATTGAATGCTACAGATCAATAGCCCTGCAACACGGTCGACTGACTGCACAAAGGCGAGCTAGGAATATTAAGTGGAAATGTGTGCAGTGTAAAATGGCATTTTGTTTGGCGTGTTTCAACAAAGTTCATTTCTCGAGGTCTCAGTTTTGAGGATGTGTTGTACATATAATTGCTTATATGTATTCTTCACGATCTTGATGCCGATGATATATGTGGTGTCTATAATTATTATTATTATTAAGTATTGCCCTGTAATGTGATTATAATTGCTATTGTAAAGTGTTTCTATATGCTAATAAAATATTTATATTGCAAAAACCTGCAATTTATTTACATCTCCCATCCATTTAATTATAAACAGGCTCATCTGAATTAGTTGCGTATTTTAGCTTCATGCACTCGGTGTTTAGCTTGATTTAATCAATTCGCGTCATGTTTTAATTATAGTTAAACCCATTGTAAAACCGGTTATAATTTCTATTTAGAAGGAGTCTCACGCCTGCATCACATCTATGTTACACGTGTATCACAGCTGTCTCACATCAGTCTCACACGTGTCTCACAGCGTCTCACACCTATCTCACATGTGTGTCTCACACCTATCACGCATCTGTCGCATGTGTGTCTCACACCTATCATGCATCTGTCTCACACCTAATAAAACACCTCACAGTTGCTACATTTTGAAAATATATCGCAGTAATGTGCTAGTATGATTTAAGCATGTTTAAATATTAAGCTATTTTATAATAAGAAATAATAAATATGTAATCTTTTAAATAATACATGAGAATTCATTAAATTCAAGACTAATTTAAACTCAAAGTACAGATCGCTTTGTATAGCGGGGCCGACCGAGTACGGTAAAATTATAATCGTTGTAAGTGTGGGTCGTTTCAATAGTCAAAACAACACCATGTTGTAAAAATTTTAACAATATGTAATAGATGTTGATGTACTTACCAAAAATAAAGAATTAAAACTTCACAAAATACACACGGGAATAGAAACTGGAGGTGGGCGCAGCAGCAGCAGACGATACGCAGGTTTCAATGTGAATGGTGCAAGTTTATAAAAATCTACACTTATATACCCCTAGACCTATCATCTAAGTGATTTAGTATCTACATGTGCATCGCTTTAATTGCATTTCTACGAATCTTCCCACACACCAAGAATGAGTTAATGCTCAACCTATGTTTTTTCATCATCCTGCTATGCATTCCTGCCGATGAATAATAACCCTATTATTCTTATCTGCAGCTTCGGCGAACTTCTCAAGAATAAATTAATACATACGTCACTTTTATATCAATAATTCAGTCATCTCAACGATTAATAGGTGCAGCCGTCTCTTATCTTATCAACATACGGTTTAAATAATTATCGTCTGAGTTTTTTTCTATGTGGTAAACCCTTATCATCTCTATGATTTAGTATCCACATGTGCATCGCTTTTAATTACATGCACATGTTATCCCACTCATTCTTAATGGTGATTAATAGCCACCGCCATTATTTATTTTTTATCTGCAGCTTCGGCGAACCTCTCAAGAATAAATTAATACATACGTCACTTTTATATCAATAATTCAGTCATCTCAACGATTAATAGGTGCAGCCGTCTCTTATCTTATCAACATACGGTTTAAATAATTATCGTCTGAGTTTTTTCTATGTGGTAAACCCTTATCATCTCTATGATTTAGTATCCACATGTGCATGGCTTTTAATTACATGCACATGTTATCCCGCTCATTCTTAATGGTGATTAATAGCCACCGCCATTATTTATTTTTTATCTGCAGCTTCGACGAACCTCTCAAGAATAAGGGCTCTTACACACACCTCGTTTTTATTACTCGGCGGCGGCTCACTAAAACCGACTCACACTATACACACGGCACCAGTCGGCAGAGATTCAGCTTATCTCCTGCAGCCTCACACAGCGCGCGTTTCCAGTGACTTTGGAACGTAGAAAAGTGCATTTAAATGAATAAAAAATTAAATTCATCTAACTTAATAAAAAAAAAAATTAAATAAAATTTGTTCTGCTGACATTAATATTTAGCAAACAATTTTACTAGAAAAAGGTGTAATTAAAATTTAAAATTTTAATATTTAGAAAACAATTGTGTGTTGAACCTGGGTTTATTAAAATTTGTTTCTTGTCTTGATCTGTACTATCACCTGTAAGAGCGTTGAAACTATTGTTATTAACCTCTTGTATATATTATATTTCAGCTAAAAGAGGAGATAATGGTGAAATCATTGGGAGACCATATTTTTGTATATAAACATCACGAAATAAATTAAAATTATATTGATCATTATAATTTATTGAATTTATGCATAATTAAAAAATATTTTAATTAATTTTATGATTTTTATATAAAAACATGATCTGTCAATGGGTCCACCATTATCTAATAATTTAGGTGAAATGTACATATTATGTCTTAAAATATAAATACAATGATACATTTACATATAAAGATCGCTTCTCTCTATTATGTTTAACTATGTAAAAATCAAATATGGAATCAATTTTAAATAAGCAAGATGCTATAAGTACCTCAGAACCCGTCATATTACATTACATTACATTACATAATCACCCTTACTATTTTTTTTTAACAATTGTAATTAATTCTGTGATAATATAAGTTTACTTGTCCGCTATTTCAACTTTTTAGCACATAATAAAAATGAAATAAATATGAAGATCTATTGCAAAGTATTTTTCATAATTTTCGTTACTACCCGCATAGTAGGAATCCTCTTAAAATTAATTATTTCAATATTTACTTCATTCAATGCCTCCAAACTCGAACGGTTACAGGCGAGAAGCCATAAAACTCAGGTACTTCCAAGCGCTCGCGTTGTGCCCATAAGGCGACGTCTCATTTCGGGTGTAAAGGTTACTTCTGGACACAACTGTACCAGCGTTATGGTAAAACCCGGATTAGGTTACAGACTATCTTTTCGATTTTAGGAAAACGGAGATCGGCAATACAATTGCACATTGAGCAGGCAGAATGCTGCATTATGTAAATATTTTGCTTAACAATTGTTCACTTTAAATTGCATATTTAAGTTGTATTGTATAAGTTATGTTGTATATTGTATAGTTTACGTTTAAATTTCGCAAGCCTAATAAAATGCTATTAACATAATGTGTTTATTACGGGGTTAGGGCTATAAATCCGTTAAGTGGCCGCTATTCTATCAACAAATTTTGCAATGGTTTTGTTCAGTGCCTATTGTCAGTCTCGGAATTTACTGCAGATTATTATTGTGTACGAGTTTATTTCTTTATTTTGGGGATTGTATTTCCCCAGATTAGGACAGTCGCGAAATCGTGTATTGCTTACAATGTTAAAAAATATCTTATTTTCATTATCAATATTCGAATGCATTTTACGATAACCAAAGTGGGGTCTTGGGGCAAAAAAAAATAGATAAGAACCCATAAAAACGCAGGCGGTTGGTCGTCCAGAGCAGGGAACGCGCGCGTCGTTGCTGCGCTTAGAAATTCTGCCGCAGAACCATTAAATAAACCCCAGCCTGTCGTTATGTATGTCATCGCGAAGCAAAAACCGCTCGTTTAAGACAGGCGTTTTCGAAAAACCGCTTGTTGTGTATGAATACACCCTATGCTTTGCATGAGACCATGTGCCGAGGCGGTGCCATTAAGCGGTGCGCCGCTCGCCGAAACCGCCTCGTGTGTAAGTAGGCTAAATTAATACAGACACCACTTTTATTTCAATAATTCTAACATCTCGACGATTAATAGGTGCAGCCATCTCTTATCTTATCAACATGCGGTTCAAATAATTATCGTCCGAGTTTTTCTATGTGGTAAATCTTGCCACCTCTATGATTTAGTATCCGCATATGTATCGGGTGAGGTGGTTTATGCGATTAATCATACGGCGTGAAAATACTTTTAATTCCTTTTTTAGTATTATTAGAATATGATTTTAGCGTTTGAAAACAGATTAATCAAAAAAAGGTTGGCATAACACAAAACATTTTATTACCGAAAATATTTAAAATTAAAAATATCCTTGTTAAATCGTGAATTGCATACACTCGGGGTGATTGTAAACCTTATGCGCTGAATCGAGTATAAATCATGATTTAAATACTCGAAAACTATTATATGTTTTGCTGATAATAACCCGTTTAATTTACATTTAAAGATTTTAGCGCAGATTTTAGCCATATACAATGTATGAGGTTAATTATTTTTTATTAAATGAACTGAGCTAGAATTCATATGTCTATAAACCGTTTATCGACAATCGATTTGTAGCATGTAACACGCGCACACACACACTTGTAGCATCTGAAACGATTTTATGGGCAATATAAATAAAATATGTTACAATTGTTATATATTTTTTTTTTTTAATTTAATCTTTATTATAAAAATTATGTATAGTTATTGCGTGCAAAATTGGTACCTACACCGCACACATTGGCCGCATGAAATTTTATTTATTTTTCTAAGTACATTGCAAACTAACGTAATATTTAGAATAATCCCCGCATGGTGGGGGTGATTAATCATACGGCGTGAAAATACTTTTAATTCCTTTTTTAGTATTATTAGAATATGATTTTAGCGTTTGAAAACAGATTAATCAAAAAGGTTGGCATAACACAAAACATTTTATTACAGAAAATATTTAAAATTAAAAATATCCTTGTTAAATCGTGAATTGCATACACTCGGGGTGATTGTAAACCACTTACCTTATGCGCTGAGTCGAGTATAAATCATGATTTAAATACTCGAAAACTATTATATGTTTTGCTGATAATAACCCGTTTAATTTACATTTAAAGATTTTAGCGCAGATTTTAGCCATATACAATGTATGAGGTTAATTATTTTTTATTAAATGAACTGAGCTAGAATTCATATGTCTATAAACCGTTTATCGACAATCGATTTGTAGCATGTAACACGCGCACACACACACTTGTAGCATCTGAAACGATTTTATGGGCAATATAAATAAAATATGTTACAATTGTTATATATTTTTTTTTTTTAATTTAATCTTTATTATAAAAATTATGTATAGTTATTGCGTGCAAAATTGGTACCTACACCGCACACATTGGCCGCATGAAATTTTACTTATTTTTCTAAGTACATTGCAAACTAACGTAATATTTAGAATAATCCCCGCATGGTGGGGGTGATTAATCATACGGCGTGAAAATACTTTTAACTCCTTTTTTAGTATTATTAGAATATGATTTTAGCGTTTGAAAACAGATTAATCAAAAAGGTTGGCATAACACAAAACATTTTATTACAGAAAATATTTAAAATTAAAAATATCCTTGTTAAATCGTGAATTGCATACACTCGGGGTGATTGTAAACCACTTACCTTATGCGCTGAGTCGAGTATAAATCATGATTTAAATACTCGAAAACTATTATATGTTTTGCTGATAATAACCCGTTTAATTTACATTTAAAGATTTTAGCGCAGATTTTATACATATACAATGTATGAGGTTTTCCAGGTTCTAAAATTTTCCATCTGATATCGCGGGGTGTGTTACCCCCTAATGTACAATCTGTATTTGAAAATTAGGCTAATCATATGTCTCGCAATAATCAAAGTTATCCAGTTGGTTGAGCATTCTGCCTCTGTATTTAAACCGAGCCCGCCCCCGATTTTTTAGTTTTCACCGAAGATATTTAAATTATCTTAGGTCCTCGTTGGCAATAAATATTAGCTATAATTGATGTGTGCGCGATTGTAAATTGAAATGTGATCTGAACGGGCATTCATTAATTTTGTAAAATATTGTCATGGCTGGTTTTTTAAATTCACACCATTAGTTGCCGATCCTAGACTGCCCCATAAATCGGATTGGTCCGCTTATCACTTACTCATTATTTGTAATCCGATCCGCTGTCTATCGTAATTCCACAAATTTGTGTATGAATAGCAGCGCATAAAATATAAATGAAATAATGGACTGGCTTTATTATATTTTGTATTATTCCCATGTATATATTTTTTTTTTGTTAATTTATTTATTTTTATTGTATAGTTTTTATTGTTTATATTATTCTCTTGTATATATTTTTACTTCATTTTATTCTATTGTATATATTTTTTGTACAGTTTTATTGTTAATTTATTTATTTTAATTGTTTTCTTGTATATATTTTCTATTATTTTGTCTATGTATATTGGTTTGCAGTAATAATTGTGAATATCGTTTAATGTATTAAATGTATTATATTAAATAATTATTACCATCTATATAAATAGTATTATATCCCGTATGCGTAAAATATATATGATTTATAACACTGTTATTTATAAATAAATATTTTACATCCTAAACATGGTTTACTATCTAGTATCGTGTGCCACATCATTGTGAATTCTAGGCCTTATACACCATGTACTTATAGATAATAATGTAGTCATAGAAATGTTGTAGTGCTGTACAACTATATAGTGGATATTTTATATAGTAATAAAAAAATAATAATACGATGTAAAACTTTGTTTTATTTACCCCGTACTGTTTATTTGCCCATTTCCATCTTATCGTATTAATTTTTGCACGCCTCATTTCGACTCCATTCAGACAAGTTTTCTCTGAATTTTAATCCTATACTTTACCCTTATAAATCGCATTGAATTTATAAATCGACACATGCAAATTGAAGGTATAATTAGCGTAATTGGAACAATGCGGACTGATCCAAGAATCATCAAGTGAATTTAGACTCATAAGAAACGATCGGGCGGGCGCCTGGGTAAACTCTCCAGCCGTAGTAGTCCATTCCTTGGTGACATGCAATTTGTATTAGATATAAATGCTTTGGTAAATAATAATAATAAATAAAACTCGCGCGATTTTCCAAAATTGAAATTAATAAAATGTTTACAGATTTATTCCACCAAAACTCTCCACGGCTGCAGACCTGCACTGCTAATCGAGAAATCATTCGCTCGTACCGCTGACGACGTACCCCGAACCCGCGCGCCTCCATATTCAAATAAATTCATTCGCGCCAACCGCTGGGCGAGGGTTTGGGAGGCCTTGCGAAGGGGGCCTGGGACCTGGGGGCCCTACGATCTGGGGCCGGGGCTTACAACCTGGGAGCCTTGTGGAGGGGGCTTTGTGCAGGGGACCCTGCAACGTGAGGGCTTTTGCGACGGGCACCTGCGACAGGGGGCAGGCACCCCATTGCACATTCCGCTCAATTCGAGGGCGGTCGCCCCTCTTGTATAGGCAACCCGTTGTACAAATATCGGTCCTCGAACTGGACGACCGAAAAAACAAAATGGCTGAAAAGTAAATTTAGACCCCTGTGTAAATCCTTATGGGAAAATGCGGCCGAACCGGTGTTGCTTATCTACTATCCTGGCTCAAAAATATTCTCAGAACGTGGTTCTCAAAGACCACAACGCAATTATTCAGTATACAGTAAACAGTAAATTTAATGATAATAATAAATATGGTTGCCAATATTTGGAACGGATCGGAACCTAGAATAGAAGATAACTATTGACAGCCAAAAGAACGACAATTTCAGGAATATTTTGAAATATTCCTCAAATTATTATCAGAAGATTACATTTTTTTCAATAATGTTTCATATAATATTGCTAAATCCAAAAGTTTTTCAGATTTGTTGCCAGTTTAGTGCAATTTTCTGGAAATTTGAGAAATATTCGGAAACTATTTTTGAAGACTTTTTAAAAATATTGAAACACAGACATTTCTCAATAGTTTTTTATAATTGATACATTATTCGCAGTTTCTTAACCTTCTTACACTTTTGATATTTTGATAAAAAATCTGGTATTTTAACTTTCTTGATATTTATATTGCCTATTTGGGATGTTGAATTTTTTTTATCTTCGTAAATCTTCAATATAATTCTTGTTTTTTTCACTTTATTTGGTTCCAGAATGCTATTTTTGTGGTTTGATTAACATTTTTTTAATAAGTTTTGTAAAGCTGCAAGTTTCATGCATTTTTTTGAAAATTTGATAAATATTCGGGAACTGTTTTTGTAGTCTTCGAATATATCGAAATAATTACGTTTTCTGGAGATTTTTATAATTATTATTCATACATGTTTCGACTTTTCTGCACTCTATGATGCCTTTGATATTTTGATAATAATTCGGGTCTCTTTAATTTATTGATATTTTTATTGCATAGTTTGGATTTTCTATTTGATTATGTCCGTAAAACTTTTAAAAATTCTGTTTTTAACTTTATTTATTTATTGAATTAACGGGACAATGCACACATTGCTTCATAAATACATTACAAAATTTAATACATATTACAACAAGTAATAGTTCAACTAATAACATTAAATTAATATAAAACGAGGTTAACATATATACAACAATCTTGAATATTCGGAAGTTGTTTTCGTAAACTATAAATAATTTTGAAACACATACGTTTTCTGTCAATTTTCATTATTTATATATGGTTCACAGTTTCTGAGCCTTTTGATACCATTGATATTTTGTAATAATAATATAATAAGAATATTTATTAGCATAAAAGCTACATAACATACACATAGCATACATGTTTGATAAAAATTCTGGTCTTTTACCTTTCTTAATATATATTTTGCATATTTTTATTGTATAGATGTAGTAAATAGAATAAAATATATATTAATATGAAAATTGTAGTTGCTATTTGTGTGTTTGCTTCTGTTGTTTTGTTAAAATTTTGTATATTATGTAGCGTTTTTTGCCAATAAATATTCTTTATTATAGTAGTAGTGACTGTATTTATTAGGGATATTATCCCTAACTGGCTATCGACCAACGGGGGTCCTTCTGCCGTGTGATTTGTGTAAGTGTGTGTATTGAGTTAGGGCTTGTTACTCTAGAAATTCGCCCCCGATCTCTAGAGCGCCGTTAATGAGCTCCCAACGGCGAATGGCACTAGTTTCTCAGTACAAATGTACTACCTGTACTGGGGCTCGAACCCAGGTCGTCGTGCATGCTAAGCAAGCGTTCTGACCTGTCAGCCAAACTAGCGTTTCTTTATTATATTATTTTGGATTTTGGATTTTTTAATCTCCGTAAAACTACAGTAAAACTTTCTGGTTTTTCACTTTCTTCGGTTTCAGGACGTTTATTTAATATAATTCTGTTTTTTACCTTCTTCGGTTGCAGTACGTTTTATTTCATAGTTTACTCACTTTTTTTTTAGTTTTGTACAGTTGTTGCATGTTTCATGCAATTTTTTTGAAAATTTGTGAAATATTCGGAAATTGTTCTTGTGTAGTCTTCGAAAATATTGAAATATTTACGGTTTCATGCCATTTTCAAAATTATTATTCATACATGATTCACCGCTTTTGTACTTTATTGCCTTCGACATTTTGTTAATAATTCAGGTATTTTTACCTTTATTGACATTTTATTGCATATTATGGGTTCTGGACTTTTTCATTTCCGTAAAACTTTAATAAAACATTGTGGTTTTTTACATTATTCGGTTTCATGACGTTTATTTTTTATTTTTAGTTTGATAACGTTTGTTTATTAAGTTTTGTAGACTTGTTGCATTCGAAAACAATGTTTGTAAACTTTTTCAAACTATTGAAACAATTACGTTTACTGGTAATTTTCATAATTGTTACATTGAACCTTCTTCTGAACCTTGAGACACTTTTGATAGTTTGACAACATTTCTGGACTTTTTAACTTTCTCGATATTTTAGTTGTACATTTTGAATTATAGAAATTGCTTTTTTTAGTTTGATAACATTTTCTTTTAAGTTTTACAGATGTGTTGCAAGTCCCTTGCATTTTAATACTTATATATACAAATATTCGGAAACTATATTTGCAGACTTTTTGAAAATATTGAAACAATTACGCTTTCTAGAAATTTTTATAATTGATACCATCACATCACTTCATATTTTGATTTAATTTTGTTTGTAATTTTCTTGATATTTTTAGTGTAGGTATATTACTTGGATTTTGGATTTTTTTAACTCTTTAACTTTTAATTATCTGGTTTTTCAGTTTCTTCGGTTTCAGCACTCTCGTATTAGTATTTTGTTTTTGGTTTGCCTTCTAATTCTTTTCATAGTTTGATTAAAATTCTGAACATTTTAACTTTATTGATTATATGGTTGCATGTTTCAGAAACTAATAGTCTCCACAATTTTTTTTTGGCAATTTCTGAAACTGTTTAACTTTTTTAATTTTATGATTACTTATTTCAGAAATCTACAATACAAATCTATATACAAAAGACATAATTTTGTATATCTACTAAACTTTTTGATCATTTCTGAAACCTTGAGTGTAACGTTATCTCGTCACATTTGAAAATGCTGAAAGTTTACCATATTTATTCGTATATTTTGACAATCATTTTCATAATATGAATTCATGATTCATGATGATGTTCATATTAAAAAAAAATAAAAAGAATAACTTAAAATGAACAATGAATTATATTTTTAATTTACCTTCCAGTAATATGACTGATATTCTGGACTTTCATTTGACGCCACATTTTAGGAGTTTTCATAAAATTTCAACATTTACCGATTGCCAGGAATGTTTTTAGGAAATGTGGAAAATTTTCTGAAGCACCTAGTTTTTTATCTGTAGGGTTTTTATTTACTTTGCTTTATTTTCTGTAAATTGCAAATATACAGTGGATTTTCGCTTTTTCGTTTCACCTTTTTATCACTCAAATAATTTATTAAATTTTCAGGAAATTTGGCAACTTTTTGGAAACTTTTTTAGACATTTAACAACTTTTAGTTATAGACTTTCTACTTGCAAAACTTTAATACAATTTCCATAAACTTTCTGCAATTGAAATATGTTGTTATAGTTCAAGGATTCTAGATATAGATATATTAATACCATAGATACAGGTAAAAGTAGGTCAGGCCCCCTCATAAATGTGGCGCTCTTGCTAAAAAGTTTGAAGACTTCTGCTCTAAATACATCGATTTAGCTATATTCGCCCCCTAATCTGAGACACACCTGCCTGTACATTAGATACATATTTATTAGTAATACGAGCAACTTTTATGTACGTACAATGCAGCAATTTTATTTGAAACTTCCGTAAAGCCATTTTTCATGTATTATCAGGTTAGCCTGGCAACATTCCAAGCTCATATTATCTTGGATCTGTGTACTAGGGGTCGTTTACTTTTAATTTTCAGCTATAATGGACGTTAATACGAGAGTGTACAGATAAACCATCCAATTAGTTATGCGTGCGCTGCTGTATTTTTTTTTTAAATCGCGATAAGAGAAACTGCTCCAAATTACTGTGAGTGAACCGCACGCGTAGATACAAATCTGAGTTCACTTACAGTCTGCTATTATTCCCGCATTTTTTAAATTATGACATAAAAAAATATTGAAGTCAACTTTAATTGGCGTGTAAATTGATAACTAATTTCTGAAGCAGAGATATGAATCATAGCGCAGTAATTATAAATCATAGTAATTATATACCCGCGAGAAGCTATAAAATTTTGTATTTTGGGTTACCAAATGGATTTACTTATATACGTTAAATACGTTAAATACGTGAATTATTTTAATAATAATAATGATAAAAATGAGAGCATCAAGTTAATACAAATTACCAATATTTTGTAGTGCGCCACACAGGTTGGGGATGGATAATGATGAATATTGAAATTGTGTAATAACCTTGTTGAAGTCGCGGACAATTCACAAATGCACTATGGTTAAGATGATTGGAATATTTACATGCAGTGGACTCTGCCAAATGCTTACGAACAACACCAATTTGAGCCTCCAAAAATGTAGGGGATTTTGACAAAAAAATAATGGTGAGTCTTGATTGATTCCAATATTATTAGATTGAGATCACAGCAAATTGGGTTCACTACTTGATGTAAAAAATCTAAAAAAGAAGAAGATCAACGTAATATTTTCCTGTATTGAATTGTTCCACGAAAGTTTCAAACAATTATATCTACTGCTACGATAAATTTCTTTCATTAGGACTGCATTTACAAAGTTTCTTCTGTTGTATTGTTCCACGTTACATAGCTATTCGAAACTTTATCAATTGATGAAAAGACCTGTCTGAATAGTCCCAATGTGATCGCGCGTGTCAATTCAACACAACCCATCAACTATCTGTGTATCGAGTAATTTGCACATAATTTACCACAAGCCCCGAATGTCCAGCTCCAATTTTCGCAAACTTCCATAACCAATCAGGTGCCACCGGTTTTCCCCGCAAATTCGAAAATCCGCCCTCAGAAATTATCGCCGCCCGACTCTCATCGATCTGCCCCCGGTTTCAATTCGCGCGCATTAGCATGCACATTTCGGCGACGCAATAACGGTAATGTGCAGCAGGAATTTATTTCTGGAGGGCCTGGGGATGGGGGCGGCGATCGATCCGAAACGTCGCCCCCGGGGCCCACGCGCTCCCGGTTTTTACACCCCCTCCAAGTGGGCTCAGATAAACACGTGCCCCGGGGTGTTAATTACGTGATTATTTGCGTCGGTGGATAAGAGAGCGGGGCTCGGCGGCGGCGTCGGGGGCGGCTGAATAAACGCAGCTCTGTTTTATTGGGCGCACAACACGTTCGATAAGCACGTGAAGAAGTCAACGGTGGTGTGGAGTGCGGTAATTGCGTGTAACTTCTAGAGCTTCTGAACTGCTGCTGCTAAAAATATAGATACTGGGTGGTCGAAGTTTGGAAATATGCAAATGAAATTAAATTTTGAATTTATTGATCTTAACAATTGTAATATTTCTTACTTTTATAAAAATCTGCTGTGTTTTGCCTATTGATTGTTCTATTTTCTTATGGAAAGAAAATCTTAAATAACAATTACTAATAAAAAATTATACCAACAATTTTTTCTACGACAATGAATTACTTAAAATTCAAAGTGAGCCGCTTTTTGTGCCGGTCAGTGTAGTTAACAATGAATTATTGTTTGAAAATACACCATTATTAAATTGTATCACGTTGGAAAAACCAGAGAAAGAGAGGAAGAGATAGTGTGGAAAAAAGCGAGGCTAGCAACGTAGAAGATAAAATATTTAATCGAAGCAAGAAAATACTACGTTCACCGGAACAGAGGACAGGGGAAGAAGAGAACAATGGGAAGCAACGCATTATCAATAAAGAATCGGAGGAAAAATATCGAGGTAACCTAATAAACGACAAAAACATGGATGATCTTCTAAAGGACATGATGAGAAATATAGTATCTAACGGAAATGGCGAAGAACACAAATTAACTAAAAGAAGAAATAAGAGAGTTTACACAAGAAATGAGAAGTAAAGAAGAACGTTCCCAAGAAAAACAGGAGCTAGTTAGCAGAATGAAACATTTGGAAGAGAGAGCAGAAAAAGATGAAAAGTTAAAGAGGAAAAACAACATTGTAATGACGGGAAACACAACTGTAAACGAAACACAGATACCGAAAGATGTGGAGACTTACTTGGCAGAAAAGCTAAAGATGAAAACAAAGATTGAGAAAGTATTTATAACGAATAGGGAGAAACGAATTCTAATAGCGAAAGCAGAGTCATGGTAAATGAAGAAAGAAATTATGAAGGAAAAAAGTACTTTGAAATATACAAGGATATACATAGACAACGACTTAACCTTCGAGGAAAGACTAGTTCAAAAGAAAATCAGAAGCATAGCTAGGGAAGAAAAGGCTAAAGCGAAGAATGTAATAATTTGATACAGGAAAATTGAAATAAGTGGACACGAATATAGTTGAGATAAATCAGTAAAGAGCATGAAACTAATAGGTGACCTTACAAAAAACTAACAGAAAAATGGAGCAGGGCAGTGGGATAAATACAAAGCAACGAACAATCACATGGAAAAATACAATCAGACGCAGAAAAAAAACCCGGAATACTGAGATGCAAAATAAAATCAGTAAATAATAAACAAAAACGAGAGACAGATAAAATTGAAAATAGGAACTTGGAATGTGAGAGGAATCATTGGAAAAGAAAAGGTAATCATATGAGACAGAAGTATAAAAATACTGGCTGACACCAAGTCTAAGAAAAGAGGCAATGGCTGTATAGATTGTATACAGTGGAGTCACAGAAAATACCATAGCACAGGCAGGAGTTGGTTATATCCTGGCAAATGACTACAAAAATCAGCTAAGAGAGGTTAAATTCATTTCTGAAAGAATACTCGTAGTAGAAATGGAACTGAATAGGAATCAGAAATCCCGAATAATTGTAGCATATGGCAAAACACATACGAAGAATCAGATGTAAACAGTTTCATTGTAGGGGATTTAAATGGAAGGGTAGGCAACATGGCAGAGCAATATGATGGAGTTATCGGAAAGTATGGTGAAAAGGAATTAAATAGGAAGGGCAAGAGAATAATTGAGTTTTGCATGAATAACAACTTGGTTGTGACAAATAAATTTTACCAGCACAAAAGCATCCATAAGTATACAAGAGTAATGCCTACCAGAATCTCATCACGAAGAGAACAAATCAAAGCAAAATTACAGATGTAAGAGTCCAAATAAGTGCTGAAATAGGAAGCGATCACCATTTACTAGTAATATACATATCACAAGCAAGAGAACCAAAACAAATCCAAACGGACGAAGAACCAAACCAGAGCAAGAGAAAATAAAAGTCCACAAATTGCACGAAGAGGGCTGTCGAGGCAATTACAGAGAAAATTTGGCAAGTAAATCCAATATGGATATAAAGGAGTCAAACAATATCGAAGAAGAGTGAACAAGGTTCAAAAACGTTGTGATGGAAGCAGCAAAGGAAGCATGCGGAACTACGAAATTGGGATACAATAAAAAAACCGTTTGTTGGACGGGAAGAGTAAAAGAGGAAGTAAAAACAAAGAAGAAGATGTGGAAAAAATATTTGCAATCAAACACAGGAGAAGATTTGGAAGCATACAGAGTCCAAAGGAACATATCTCAAGAACCGGTAACTAAAGCAAAGAAAACAATTGGGACGGTTTTGGAAGAAAATTAGAAGAAAGCAAAGGTTCGAATCAAAGGTTGTTTTTCAGAATAATAAAAGCTTTAGGAAAGAAAAATCTTCTACTCGACAACAACTTTTGAGTAAACAAGGAGAAGTTTTAATGAATGATGGAGATATTATAAACAGATGTAGGGAACTTTACGAAAAATTACTAGTGGAGGGAGAGAAGAGCAAGAGAAAATAAAAGTCCACAAATTTCAACAGGAGGGCTGTCGAGACAAATACAGAGAAAATTTAGCAAGAGTATTCAATATAGATAAAAAGGAGTCTAACAATATTGAAGAAAAGTGGACAAGGTTCAAAAACGTCGTGATGGAAGCAGCAAAGGAAGCATGCGGAATTACGAAATTGGGATACAATAAAAAACACACAGTCTGGTGGACGGGAAGAGTTAAAGAGGAAGTAAAAACAAAGAAGAAGATGTGGAAAAAATGTTTGCAGTCAAACACAGGAGAAGATTTAGAAACATACAGGGTCCAGGAATAAAGCTGAAGAAACGGTAACTGAAGCAAAAAAAAATAGTTGGGAGGACGTTGGAAGAAAAAATAGGAGGAAGCAAAGGTGCGAATCAAATCTTGTCTTTCGGAATAATTAAAAGCTTTAGGAAAGAAAAGTGTTCTATTCTACAACACCTTTTGAGCAAAGAAAGAGAAGTTTTAATGAATTATGGAGATATTATCAACAGATGGAGGGAACATTTCCAAGAATTACTAGTGAAGGGAGTTGATAAAACATGTGAACATGAAGGCACTATGCGTGTCAATAGTAGAGGCAAGGAAATTGAAAATGAAAACACAACAACAGAACAAGAAGTGAGAGCGGCCCGAATGAAACTAGGAAAAGCCACAGGAGAGGATCATATATGGGGAGAGATGATTAAACACCTAAAAGACTTTGGATTTAAGAAACTACACAACATATTCAACCTGGCATAACAACTTAAAAATATTCCGAATGATTGGGAGTATGAAATTACAGTTCCCATATTCAAAAATGGAGATAAGAGGAATTGCAGTAATTACAGAGGCATAACCCTACTTTCGACTTGTGACGTGATGACTTACGCTGCGGAAACAATAGTCATGACGAAGAAGAATAAACATAACATGGCAGTAATGGAACGAAGAATATTGAGAACAATACAGGGACCTATAAAAATAAATGAGAATGAAAATCTAAGAAGAACAAATAAGGAATTGGAAGAGAAGATAGGTGAAGAGACAGTAATAAGATATATAACAGCCCAAAGTATAAGATGGATAGGGCATGTATGTAGAGCAGGAGAAACATCAGCAATCAGAGCTATCATGGAATGAAAACCAAGCTATAAATGGAGAAGAGGAAGACCAGGACTACGTTGGTACGATGAAGTTGAAACGGACCTCAAAGAAATGGGAATTTAGATATGGATGGAAAAAGTAGAAGACAGAAAGGAATGGCGAGGAATAGTTAAAAGAGCGTTAGCCATAGAAAAAGAGTAAAATGAGGACTAATCCATCTCGGAAATTGGACTGTAAAGACTCCTTAGGAGTGGCTAAATCCCAAAAAGGCCTTAATAAATAAATAAACATATAAACCCTACTTTCTATACCGTGAAAAACACACGAATCAATCCTAGAAGCGAGACTGACAGAAAAAATAGATATCCAGCTGGAAGAAAATCAGAATGGATTTAGAAGAGGGTGGAGTACACAAGACTACTTATTCACTATAAGACAAATATCAGAGAAATTCAAAGCTTACAACAGTCAACTATATATGTGTTTTATCGATTTAGAAAAGGCATTTGATAGAATAAGTAGAAAAAAGATATGGAAGACTTTAGTAAAGAAAAATGTAGGTGAATAACTACAGGCAGCATTGCAGTGTATTTTATGCTAACAATCTGAACTATGTTAGAACAAGAAATATTAAATCGGCAACATTTAGAACAAAGGAAGGTGTCCGACAAGGAGGGACTCTCAGTCCATTACTTTTTGTAGCAGCCCTAAACAAAGTCATAATATAAATTATTTGTAAAATGAAGAAGTTGAAACTAGTAATCAAGAATATGAAGATAGTTGACAGTGCATTGTATGCATTCGCCGATGATCTGGTGGTATTTGTAAAGAGTGAAGCAGATCTGAAACACAAGATAACTACATTAAAACGAGAACTGAAACCCTACAATCTAAGAATAAATAAAACCAAAACAAAAGTGATGAGAATGGCCAAGGACAAGAAAAAATTATCGATGAGAATTTCAGGCAGCTTAATTGAACAAGTATTCCAATACAAATACCTGGGTGAAATTATTGAAGAAAACGGTGATATTGATTGTGAAATAAATAACAGGATACATGCAGCCTCCAAAACATATCATTGTCTGAGAAATAAATTTTTAAATTATAAGAAAACGCTATAAGGAAATATGGGTCACTAGTAAAAGATAAGACAGCCGAATTCAAGGAGTAACAATGAAATATCATGAAAAGTGGAAGGCATCACAATGAAAGACAGAATCAAGAATGAAGATAGAAGGAAGAGCTTAAATGTAACGCCCACAAAACAGAAAATTATTGCAAACAAACGAGAATTTGCGGAGCAAGGCCATGTGGGAAAAAGGGAAGAGGTAAACTGCCCAACATATGGAATAGTGTCGTTAGCGAAACTCTAAAAACCAGTGGGCTAACATGGAGATAAGCTAAGTGCAATAGTGAGGACAGAAGCAAGTGACGCAGGTTTATTGCAGAAGCCACAAATACAATCTGAGAAACTATCCCTCGACACCCTAAGGGTAGAAGAGAACCGGATTATGTATGTATGTATCACATCGGAAAAACCAATGTCCATTGCAAAAACTGGTCAAGAAATCTAAACAGTTATAGATATAATTTTCATAAAAACTGAACTTTTACTGAACTAACCAAAATTTCTGCACATACAACGGACAAACCTATATAATGGCAGATGGCTTACCAATGGGATCTCCTATCTCGTGCTTATTATCGAACATATCTTTAGACTCTTTCGAAAAACAAATACTTCATAAAAACAATAAAATCTCGCCAAATGTAAAGTTCTGGAAAATATACGTAGATGATGACATATGCAACTGGATTAGGAGTTATGAAGAACTTAATACATTTTCAAAGCACGTAAATTCATATCACTCAAGCCTAAAATTGACTATGGAAACAGAAAACATCAACAGCATAAATTATTTAGATTTAACAATCAGAAAAAAACAAGATTCGCTAGATTTTAAGATATATAGAACGCCCACACAAACAGGCAGCATCGTTCTCTACGAATATTTTCACCTTCACTCTCAAAAACTCTCGACATTTCATGTATTAATTTATAGACTTTTTAATATCCCGATGAGTGAAGACAACGTGAAAACAGAAATAAATATAATCAAACAACTAGCTATTGCAAATAAATACAACATAGGAATCACTGACAAACTAATTTCATGAAAAAGACAGACATTACAAACAGAGTTAATATACAATCCAACATTTCCCATTGTTGAACAAAAAAATACCCATTCATATAGAGCTTTCAACTTCCAAGGAAATATTAACTATCGTATAGCTAAGCTACTGTATCAATATAATTTGCAAAAGACAGACATTATAGACAGAGTTAATATACAATCCAACATTTACCATTGTTGAACAAAATAATACCCATTCATACAGAGCTTTCAACTTCCGAGGAAATATTAACTATCGCATAGCTAAACTACTTTATCAATATAATCTGAGAACCGCTCACAAAACTATCCACTCATTATAGAAACCACAAATTAACAACAAAGAAACAACCCCTAAAATGGAAAAATCAGGTGTACTCGTATATATGCTAACCTGTGATAACTGCCTCATCTTACAATGTCGAAACAGGGCGCACCTTAAAGACTAGATACAAAGAACACCTAAGAGGTAATACAACATCAAATTTTGGCGACATCTTTGGCTCAATCAACACACTTGTGTCGAAGAAAATAACATAAAACTTTTACGCACAAATACGAAAAAGGGATTTAAGTTGTGACTATTAGAAAATCAGGAAATTCACAAAGACCGTAAAAATAACATACACAATCTGAATGATCATGTATATAACACTGAAATACCCATATTCCTATATCTCTCACATAATACATAATATTATTGACATAGACCACCATAAACACACCAACCAGGAGCTATTGCTCACGCATTCAACAAAGTATACCACACATTTTACAACTCCGAAACGATACATTTATACCAGAATACACATAATAAATTATTTCAATTGAAAATGCAGAAACATAATATGAACAAATATATCTGGACCTCAGAGCTAAACAGTATCAAGTCACATTTTTTTTTAAATTTTACGGTAGAGCAATATGACGATTTTGAACAAAGGTATTTTTCACACCGATTACTATTGTAAATAGGAAAGCATGGGTTATTACTTTCCCAGTTATGATTTTCGAAGCTAACTAAAGCTGATAATAACCAACCTCCTACAATAATTTATTTAAATAATTTTAAATTAATTGTGGGATTTAATACTTTTTGGTTCTAGCAATGGACTTAATATCTTGTGACGTAATACTCTATTTTGCGACTTAAAACTGTTTAGCTTCTACGAATTTACACATACGTGGCACTTGATACTGAATTATTATTAAGAAATCCATAGCAGAACAATGCACAGTAGTACCAAAATTAATTAATATCAATTATAACTAATTAACAAAGGGTAACAAAAGGCAACAAGAAAAAAGAAATTCTAAAATAAATGAGAGGTTATACCAACATATTACAAGCGAAAACTACCAATCTTTAAGTTCAAGTAACAAACAAATAATGAAAAATTAATAATATCTAATTAAATGCATAATGCAGATCGTTGCATTTTTCAGTCGTCTTCTTTGAGGTTACCATGTGGAAGATTTTTAAAGTATTCATGGAATCTGTTAGGCACCCATGTTAGTAAGTTCTGCAAATTGTTATACTTTTTTGATGAAATAGGTTTTAAACTTTAAAACGTATGTATTTCTTATATGTTTCAGCAGATTTAAGTTAGCTTTGACAACAACTTCCTCAGAACTAACTATACGTTTCTCTTTGCATGTTAGTCTTGTACTGGCTCTATTGTAAACAACTTGTTAAAAAATATCTGTTTTCTGTTCTGGTGGTTCTGTTAAAAACTTCATATGAACCACTTTAGATATCAAAAAGTTTTGATTAATTATGTTTTTTTTTGTTATTGTGAAAGTAAGATCCGGATTCTTCAGATAAAATGGTAAAATGCTTAGTCCATGGTTTCCATTTCCGCTACTGCAAATTCATTGCCACAGAGTTTGAAAAGCTGTTGCCAATCCCAGAAATTGGGAGGAAGCTTTCTTTTTTCGTTCTATTTGTGCATGAATTGTATCCACCTCCATGTGGATTTGTCCTCTTGAAAGGTACATATATTCAATGCATTTTAAGGAAGGTTTCAGCACAAGAATCGAAATATAGCACATACTCATCTGATGACTTCTATTTTGTGATGGACAGTTATCGCTCCAGATAACAATTTTCTCTACAGAATCTTTTACATTTAAAATGTATTTCAGAATACATGAAGCCATGTCATTGCCACCACGTCTGGCTATGGATTCATCTCAGATGAATCAATATCCTATTTTGTCTGTTGCACCATAAACTGTATAATTGAAAGACCACAGCTTTAGAGAATAAAAACTCTGAGCATTCGTTAGTAGAGGGGTGGGTAAGCATCTTTTTTTTAAATCCACCGAAAGTATTTTGGTGTTCACCTCGGTTTTATAAGTCTTTTTATTCCGTCGCTTTAGTTTATACCGATTATCTGCATCAAGAAGATGTGCGTCATAGTTAGTTTGTAATTCAAGGCGTTCTACCAGGGATACAGACTCTTTGAGATTGATAACATATCCATCACATGAGTTACATGTATCATTGCCTGGTTTTTAAAGGATATTTAAAAATATTTAAATGGTTCGGAATTAAATTCCGAAATGAAAATTTTACTATAGAACCATTGCTTGGGAATATCTTCTTTAGGAATTTGGTTTTATATAAAATCTTTATAAAAGCACTGACACATTACTAAAATATTGAGATGGCTGCCTAAATTCTTTCTCCGCGATTTTTTCCTGGACTAACGTGACTATACACGGGAACTGTATGTGCTCTCTGATATAGTTTCTAACATTTTCACAATAATTTTCAAATTTTCATGAGGGATATCCTGCATGCTATTAGCATATCTATAATATTATCTTGCGGGTTATTAGCAACAAAGCAACGAAAGCTAAATGTAAAACAATAACAAAACTTGTTTTGATAATCTAATGTATTTTTTAATTACCGTTCTCCTCGGTCAAAAGTGACATTATTACAGGTTTTTCAGATATTTCGTTACACGATATATTTGGCTTGTGTTAGCGTCATTTGTAATATTTTATTGCTTCTTGATGTCATCATGTTGACCTTAATAACTTTTTAAATATTAAAACAATGAATTTATCAAGTATTTTCTGTTAACTTCAGGAACAAAATAATGTGACTTAATATTATGATAACTGATATGTACACTAAAACAAAACAGTATTAAGTCCAGTCACCTAACCTCACATTTGGACTTAATACCTATATGTTGGATATCTTCTAGAGCCAAGCAGTATCGAAAACCTTTAATACTTTTGGTTCTATTTAATAGAGGACTTAATATCAATAATCTCCACCTATCTTGTAAACAGAAAGAAACTGAACTTAATACGCGTCGCCATTGGAAAGAGCGAAAAACAATATTAAAGGAACAGTCATAACCAACAAAAATGAAAAAACTAGACTTAATACTGTTTGGCTCTGAGGTCCAGATATAGTTTGATCCTTGACATGTAAGTAAACAATTATAACCAAGACATTAGTAAGTAGAAATTCGGGGAATTAAGAAGCATTACAAAACACACGGAGCTCACTAACCTCACAAATAGATACTAAAAAAAAAAAAACATCAACACCTAACAAGTAACAAATGGCTAAAATACACACTCACACATTAACGAAATACTATTTACAAACACACTTGTTTGTGTGAATTGAATTTAATAAGAAAATGTGCATTTTATGAAAAGTATCATGTAATATTTATATTAAAATCTATTTTAGTTTTGCCTGATGATGGTTTAACACCGAAACCCGTTCGAAATGAAAATTTTAACAAAATTGATAAAGTACAGTTTCTTTTTAATTTAAATTGACAACCTTAATATGAGAAATCTAAGAAACATTTTTTTTCTTTATCATCCATCACTGTTTCCAATTTTTCGTGTCCGAGATGTATATCTCAGCTATCGACTAGTTATTTGGTAATTTATTATTTGTACAGCACTAAAGCCAGGTATTTTATGTTTGATAAAATATGAAGAGACCTAATATCGTGTCTGTTAGTAAGTTACTTAAAGAGCACCTAATTTGGTACTTTGTTTTAATTACCGTCGGAATAACTTCGATACTTATATTTAATGACGACAAAAGTTAGTTGAAGCTCACCAACAAATTAGACGTGAGCAGTACGTCAATAAATTCATGATTATGCTAATACTCTTGATATATTCTGCATTAAAGTAGAGGAGTTGTTAATTGTAATCCCCGGGGAACAACCACATCCCACACAAATTCTTCGAATAACTCTTCAACTCCATTCCTGCACCAGGCACATATACCGGCAGCGAAGGCAATCGCCCAGACATCATCCCCACTCGAACGCCTCCGATTGCCACAACTCCACTTCCATCCACCATCGAGTGTGTTTTCCAATAACCGCGTCTCCCGCATCCTGACAAACACGTTTCTCATATTTGCATCCCGGCGCCTCCACCATTTCTCCACTTCCGCCGCAACGCCGTCACGCCAAGTTGGCTCGACAGGGAGCGCGCACAAAGGGCGCATTTTAAAGTCATAAGACGAGGCGATGCACCGGCCTGAAAAAGCAGCGCGACGTGGGGGGTTGGGCGGAGTGAGGGATGGGGAGCATTGGGGGTTGTTGGTGGTATAAAAGCGCACCGCTCGGGCGGCAATCGATGTGATGCAAATGCGGCACAAGACGAGTGGTATGTGTTTATTTGCGCCCTCCAAGTGCCCGTATTTTTGCAGAGAGAGAGTGAGTCGTGGACGTGGGGGCGGAAGGGGCGGCGGCGTATTCAGGGCACGTCGCGATCGACACCTGCACCGTCGCGAATGAATCCGCCGGAGATTGATGCGCTCAATTATGAAAATGGGGCGAAAGTACAAGAGAGAATATGTAATTTTGTGAATTCATCCAGCAAGATAGAACTTGGTTGACACATTTATTTGTAAACTAATTAAATAAACCGACAGGATTTTAAAGCAATGGAAATAAAAGTTTCAGGCATTCCTGAAACTAAAATTATATCCAACAAATCCCACAACTAACTTAGATTTGACTCAATTTCGCAGAATATACCGTTAAACTTGAAACTCTGTACACTTAAAGGACTCAGGTTAAAAAGGACGCAACTACAAGTAAAAAAGTTTATTGAAATAGGATAGATATAATCATGCGAGGATTTAGGTGTGAAGGACTAGACAAAATTAAATAATCTCCTATATAAACTGAAGTAAACGAAAATAAATTCCTCACCTGATAGCAGGTAATAAGACATAAAAATAATACTCAAATATATGTACAGATATAGGAATCTAAACTTGGAAATTCGTTCCAGAAAACATTTGAAACAAACATCAAAAGCATCAATCCATCAGAGTCGGGTTTTTAAATTATGCATCACTTTAAATTCGAGTAGTTTTACGTTATTTTCGCTCAGAAAACAATACTGAAACAAACGTCTATGCATCAATCCATCAAAATCAACCATTATTATGAATCAATTTAAATTCGAACAGTTCTACATTCCGCGTATTTTTCTTCCTTTGATAGCAAACAAATAGCCCTTGCTCACTGTTATCTCTACCAGATACGAACCGTGAGATCGAATCAATTGTGGAGTAAATAAAACTGAAATGAAACTACCGACGTGAATTATGTTTTCTCCGCCGCATCTTGTAAATATGTTTTATCGAGAACGTACACCGCAAACTTCGTTCTCAGAATTGAGTTACTATTTATACTTTTCAATACATGCTTCCTGAAATACACGGGGCACTTATACCCGGTAAATGTTCGAACACACAATAACGTGTTGTAGAATTTTAAGTGCAAACAATCTCGTAATGACTTTGACCCCGTTTCATGCGACAGTAGTGCCATGTTCGATTTGGATGTGCAAACCAATTGCCAGAATTTTAGTGTGGACTCAATTTAATATTTAATAGCGAATAATTGTGCTGCATTGGGTAGTGCACCTGTACGTCAATTAAGAAATTAGCTATGTCTGTCAAAATTTAGTACTACTATGAGCCGGAAGCATTCACTGACATGTGAACAAAGTTCAAAATGCAAGCCATGATTATTTCTAGGCGAGTGATAATTATGTAACTAATTGGACATACTTTATCTGCGTGATGATAATATCAACTCTTCCATCCAACCATTCTCAAACCATTTTCATTTTATATAATCAGCATTATTTCATTGATATGCTCACAAAATGAAATTCAGGGGACCATTTATTTCCAGGTTAAATTATTTTTAGATGAACGCATTGTGTAAAAAATCATTTTTTTTAAATTTGGGTATATACTATATTTATACTTAAGGCTAAATCAACTATCATAGGATCTAATTATTGCATTAGAGTGAGATAAACAGATTTATTCAAAAACCATGTACATACAGGGTGAGTTTTTTATTTCATTTGACAAGTTCAAAAGTTTTTGCTGAATATCTGGTTCAAATTTTGATACATACAGGGTGAGATTTTCTCATTTTAAGCATTGGGATCTCGGGAACATGACATAGAGATTTGGTTAAATGAGGAAAGAGTTGCCGTTTTAAAACCTCATGCAAGATATGCTTTTGTTTTTTTTGAAAAAACACTTAGTTTTTGAGTTATAATACAAACTTCATTTTTTTAAATGGCAGTCATAGTTGGCTTTGACATTTTGTACATGTTATGTACATGTACATGTATTTTGGGAATAATTAGCGTATAAAGAACGTAAGAACGCTATAACGTTCGAGGAAGAATTGTACGGGCCGAGGCAACCGATGCCCATAATTCTTCCGAGGAATGTTAGTTCTTATGTTCCGCAAGGCTTATTGTGTTTTTCCCACTAGCAGAAGTCAATATCCTGCAAAATATTCAAAGTTTCCTTGCCAAATCGTCGGCTTAATGTTACAAGGTTGCATGTGCAAATTTGTAAATTTTGGAATAACGACTTTAAATATGTTTGTTATTATAGAAAATGATGTATTGTGCACTGTAATTAGATTTTTTTATCACAGATTCTTAATAATCCGAATTTAACCTTCCAACAAGTTGAAAAGTCCTGCTTTGAAAAAAAAGCTATAGACCTAAAAATTGAAAAAATGTTACATGCAACCTTATAACACTAAGCTGACGAAATGCTAGTTCGTAAACTCAGAAAATTGATATGTCTAAAGATATCGCAAGTGCCTCGTTGTCATGTATACAGGCAGGTTTTGTTTTCATAAACAAATAAAACTTTCGTTGAAAACGTTGGAAAGAATATGGATATTGACGGAATTGCGAACGCTGCTTGTGAGAATTTATTCGCCCCCAAATCTCAAAAGCGTTATGAAGGTACATACACTTGCTTCAAAGACTGATCGCGAAGAAGCAAATAAAATCAATGATTTTTGAAAATTTATTGTACATCTTTATTATTTTCCTAGAAATATAATGAATTAGGTTCCGTCGTCAAGAATTAATAAATAAGCACATGTTATGGCAACCTTACGGTACTTGTAACCATGAATGCAATGTCACCTTACGAGACTGCTAGTTCGAAAGAAAATGATCATAGTTGTACCCTCATCATCATATTATGTGAAGAGAAATGAGTAATATGAAAACAATAGTTTGGCTGACATAGTTGAATGTTTGAAGAGCTGGTTCGAGCCACAGGACAGTTAAGCTTAATTTGGAGGAGTGGGACTTCAACAGTCGTTAAAAGATCTGATTGTACAAATATAAATTCATATAAATAAAGGTGGGAGAAAGCTTTGTTTTTGAGATATGGTATATTATATATGGTTTTGAGATATGGAGATATGGTATGATATGGTATATGAGATATGAGTATATTTGTATTGAGAAGCCAGTACAAGTCGATGTTTAAACTTAGCTCTCTAGATTCCAAATTGAGTGTTGGATGGTTAGTTTTAAAGATCTTGGAACAGTTAGTCCTTTGTTCTACATTTAGTAGGAACCGCCTTTGTAATTTCTTCATTTATTCTAAAGTGGCTGAATGAATGAAGAAATTACAAAGAGGCCATATATATCATGACGTTTCTATGAACTTTCTGTCACCTGAAGAGTTAATATAATGGCAAGCATTTGAACAACTCATCAATCAATATAATGGGAATTCAATTGTGAAATTTGCTTTGCATTATATGTTTCACTAAGATTAAACCACCGATTTTTTACAATTTAAATAAAATTATGTATAACATTTTTATGATCGTTTTGATGTATGCTTTAGGTGTCACAGTAATTGTGTTAAAATTGTACTCATAACTTCTGCAAAACAGTGACAGTCGGGCGGCATTTAAACCTCCATGGCGATGAATTTTTATGACTGTGAAATATTTCTGGCTCGCAACAACCGAACCGATTCCGGTTTTAATTCATCAGCCGGAAAATTCCCGGTCGCCTAGGTCGCGTCCATCGCGTATTCATAAACGCGGGATGACGGGCGTCAGTTGAGCGGACGGAGAACGAGCCGGAAGACACGCCGGAAAATTTCCCCCGAGATCTCCGGGATCCGCTGGCGCTTTCGCCAGGCTCATGGACAGGCAGGCGGGGGCACATCCACGCGCACATTCACACGTAGTAATCCGGCACTTGGAGGGCTCGTGTTTTGGCGCGTGTTTGAGAGCGTCGGCGAGGGTGTTTGCCGGGTCGTGTTTGCACCCCTCGGGGCGGCTGGTAAACAAACCCGGAAGTCAACAGCATCGGTAATAATTTAATGCGGTGGTGATTCCGAGGCACGTCTTGCGGATTGATTGATAATGTCGTTATTAAACCGGGAAGTCGGAAGCTGGGGGTTCGTTGTAGGGGTGCTAGTGATAGGATGATATGTTACCGAGAAAATAAATTATAGGTCTCGCGTGTGCGGTATTTGAATTCCTCCAAACTCCAAAGAATAGAAAAAAGACTGCTTGGTACATGCAAATATAAAAACCGGGAAAACAAAATAGGAGACTCTTGAGAGGAAAGGAAAAGCGCAATAAGTAAGAATGTTATGAACAGACCGGTTACAAGATCAAGAAGAATTGTATCAGAACAGGGAGAGGAACTGAATAATGGAACAATGGTACGTAACCAAAATGATACAAAGATACAGAGGGAAAGATGTAGATACATAAGTATGGAGCTGACAAGATAATTCTGCTGAGAAATTGTTGAAAGTGGCAAACAAGTGAAGCAAGACTCGAACACAACGAAAGGATGCGAAAAAAACTTGAACACAAAAAACACACAAAAAAGATCGTGAGGAATTTAGAAAACAAAGAAGGAAGGCCAAGGAAATGCCAAAGAAACGCTATTTCAATATTAGCTATATAATGTATAGCTAAGAATAATCTAGATACAATTTGAATTCTTAAACATAAACCTAATAATGAGCCGAAAAATGTATGATTTTGTACCTTGTGTATCAGGGTTTATTAATTAGAATTTATTTATATAAATTTCTAGCAAAGAAAGCAAAGCTCAGGGAAGAATTTTTTGATGAAAGTGGTACCACATTAGCGAAAATCAAAAATTATTTGAAAAAACATTAAAGCATGCAAGAAAGATCAACAATTGAAAAAGAGAAGCAGTTGAAGGATAAGAACAGAAGAACAATGGTCTGAGAAATGAAAATAATTCAGAGATGCAAAGAACGCTTTGAAGAGTTGCTCGATAGATCACAATGTTCAAGTGAGATAGTTGAAGGGGCAACTGGTGGAATTGAAGAGAGATTGAAATCCGAAGGAGAAGTAACAATGAAAGAGTCAATGAGCGAAAATGAAGAACAACTTTAGAGTAAATCAAAAACAATTTTAATAAATATTAAAAGCATGCAAGGAAGCTAAACAGACAACACTGAAGCACACGAAAGATCAGAAATGGAAAATAATAACCTGAAAAATGAAAATGACTCAGAGATGGAAAGAACTGATTAGTTACTTTTACTTTAAAGAGTTTCCCAATGAGGGTAATGTTCGAGCGAGAAAGTTGAGTTGAGTGAGACAAACCAATAAGCTAGATACAAGCTAAAATTAGAACTAATTCATGATTTAAATATATGACCATAAAATGGTTTCATCTTTAGTGACAGCCCTGTGACGAAGAAAAAAAGAAAAATTCAAATATCAGTATTTTTGCAGTACGTTGTAAACTATTATGGTTTAATTACTTTACTTTAGATACGGATAATTTTTTAAGGCACGTTTCACGAATCAAGTTTAATTGATCGATTGTCAACAAGTGAAGCAACAAAATCAACAAATCAGCATTATAGTTTATCAACAAAAGTTGATTACTACAAAAATAACCTTTGTTTTGTTAGTTGGTTATTAATGAGGAACTTTTCTTGTATGTATAGCAAGTATTTATTACTCTAACTATACAAAATTCTTTACAAAATTGATAGTTTTTTTAATCTATCAAACTCATCAATATTCTTATTGATTTCTCTTAGCAACTCTTCTTACCTTTTCTGGCCTGCTGTTAAAATGTTCCAAAATCTCAAATAACAATAACATGCAATAACAATTTTTTCATTCCAGTTCCGATAACATGATATATTTCAATGCAAAAAGACAAAAATGTTGATATTTTCGTAAATTTAATTACATCACTGCCCAACAGTTTCAATAGATCAATGACTTTAAAGTATAGTTTTCATTCAACTTTTGTTGATCAACTAGAATCGATCAATTGCATTCATGACAATACATGATTCATGAGAACGCGCCTCACGGTGCCACATATTTGGCTCTATTCAAATGACTCTCTATCTCTTACTGCTTATGGGATCCCCTATCATGGGATCCTTATTTCGGATTCCCTGTGATTCCCTGTTTTTATTTTATTTTTTATTTTTAATGTGTATTTTCGGCATTAGTTTCTGCATGATGAAAAGGCATAAAATTGCCAAATATATTTCTCAAGTCACATCCGTTACCTAACAAATATTAGATTTGAAATTTTGAAATGCCATGGAAGCCGTTATTTTATCAAACTATGAAAACTGAGTGAAGGATCAATAATTTGTGTACCTTATTACATCATTATTATTAAGTTTTGGTAAACAAGTTTTTAATTTGTTCCGCTTTTTCCCCAAAACTCCAGTAACATCGAACGAAAAAATGCAATAACATTTTTTTCATTCCACTTCTGATAACATGAAATATTTCAATGCAAAAAGACAAAAATGTTGATGTTTTTATAAATTTAATTCATTTTTTACAAAAAATATATATTTTTACGAAAAATATTAAGACATATGGCAGTTAAACGGCGTTTATACGTCGGTTATACGGTTATATAGTATACGTACAGCCACGGACTCTAAAGAATGACGGGTCTATCCATTCGAGGAGTCTTGGCACAGTAAAATTATAGTTTTACCTCGGAAAAAATAGTACTTTAGATTTAATTTTTGAGAAGTATTGAAGGACACAAGAAAGGTCTAAACCCAAAAGGGAGAATCCCCACCACCGTCGGAAGGTGCCGCCATTTTAAAAAGTCGATTTATCTCGTATTCTGTTTTTTGTAGTCAAAAAGTTTTTACTTTTAAAAAGACATTTATTGCACATCAAATTTTACACATTTCTTGTCATTAGCGTGACACTGTATAGTTAATATTTCGAACGGTAGAGGTCGTCAAAGTTATCAAAAATCAGTTTTTCACTATATTTTCGTATTTTGTTTTAATTGAGTACATGGAAAAGATTTTTATATCTTGGTTTTTAACCATATCACGACCCATATTATACATCAGGTCCACGGATTAAGTTCAGATTACGAAGAAGTTTCTTTTTGAGAAACAGTTTTACAAAGGGTTACCAAGGTTACTAAGATTAATCCACCGTTAAACCGCGGCTTAAATGTTTATGAATAATACTGTTAGTGTTGCATAAGATCTAATTTAACAATTTGTAACAATGTTCCGATTTTCAATTTTTTCATTGCACTCTAGTTTATAGATTTGATTTTTAAATATGATCCAGTTTAGTGTTAATTGTAGAAATTTATTTATTTTCAGTAATAATATAACAAGAGAGTGAGAATAAATTGAAAATAATTTGACAGATTGTCGAAAACTTGTTGCCAGGCAATAGTCACGAGAGCCCGAAGGGCTCGAGTGACTATTGCCAAATGGCAACAAGTTTGAGACATAATCTGTCAAATTATTTTCTAATTTATCGAACTCTCGAGTTATATTTGATTAGATTATTTTTTTACGTTTTTTGCTTTCTAGTATTTCTTTATCAATTTCAGTATGCGAAACGCAGCTAAAGCGACTTTTATTCATTTTGTATGACACTTTAATATGATTGATAAATTAATAATTTGACAAATATTTTGATTGACAAGAGTGAACCTAGCTACCGAGATTATTCCCACTATAATAATCTCTAGAGAATATTCCCAGTATAATAATGACGGGATTGGTCCAGAAGTATCAATATGACAAAAATCGAAATATATCATTGGTTTTGAGAAACGTCAAAAAATAATCATATAAAAAAGTTATTAAAACCTCAAGTGTTGCACATCATTATAATAGTATCAGCTAGTGGAACTTAAAAATTTAATAAAATTGCAGGTCCGTATTTAAAAATTTAAACTGATGACGGTTGCACTCACACGAAAATTTAAAATTCCCTTACTGTAGATGAGACATATTGGCAGCGAAAATGTGTTTATCTCTTTATATAATAATAAGATTTTCGAAAATTTCATTTCTTTTCAATTATCGCGGTAACCATTGAAATGTTTTGAATTATCTTTATTGATTATTGTTTCCCATATGATTACGCTACTTTGCCCTAATTTAATCGACTTAGTTGTTCGTGCCGACATCCCCATAGTGATTATCGAATTTGAATAACCATGTACGAGGTGTGGCAATTAAGTTCCGAGACTGTTGCTATAACATCTGTATTTCGCAATTTTTTACAATTTTTAATTTTTCCCCTTCAATGTACTCCCCTTCCGCATCCCTACACCTCTCCATGCGAATCTTCCACTGTGCGAAGCAGTGCTGCAGGTCATCTTCCGACAGGCTCTTGAGTACCTGCGCCGATTTTTGTTTTACGTCTTCTAATGACTCGTGGCAGATTCATTTTAAGCAAGATTTGATTTTTGGGAACAGGTAGAAGTCGCAGGATGCTTAATCTGGCGAATAAAGTGGGTGCTCCATTACTGTGACCTGGTTTTTGGCCAAATAGTCCTTGACAGAGTGCGCGTTGTGAGCCGGCGCGTTGTCTTGATGGAGGATCCAGGAGTTCTCTTTCCACATTTCGGGCCTCATGTTTAGTTCCTCGTGCAACATTTGTCTTACAGTTTCTTTATTAATGTCCACATATTCAGCAATGGCCCTAACACTTAATCGACGGTCTTTTCGAACCATCTGGCTCACTTTTTGAACGTTCAAGTCACTTTTTGAAGTCACAGGCCGCCCGGGGCGCTCGTCATCTTCAACATTCTCCCTCCCCTCCTGAAAACATTTGTACCACTCAAAAACTCTGGATTGGGAAAGGCAATAATACCTGTAAACCCTCTGCAAAGTTACATAGCTTTCGGTCGCGCACTTCCCGAGTTTTAACAAAAACTTTAAATTCACTATTTGCTCAATTTTTGTATCCAACATTTTTTCGGCGCGATCAGTTTTTTCACCTTCATTATTTGACGATTACAACGAGACTCTTTGTTTCAGCTGCTTGAAATTTTTACCCTAGGTCAAGGGATATATACAGATCTAAACAACGCCCGTTTCATTCTTCTAGATACGCAGGTGTTCGTTAAAAAAAATCAGTCTCGGAACTTAATTGCCACACCTCGTATATCACATTTGGACATATTTTTTAATTATTAGACCTATATTTACATTCATAAAATTATAAGTATTTGAGAAATGGCATAAATAAAAAATTTAAAACCCTTGCATAAAACAGGGTGATCTATGAGGTCGGTGACACACTTTGGCAAGTAAAACGTGCGTAATTATGAGAAGGAAAAAAAAGTTATGGGATCAATGTTTCTATCTTTAAGGGCTTCTTACATAACTTCTTAACTAAGATGAATCGAACCTTTTTTGTCTCAGAATTACATCACCTTTCATCTACCACGATGTGTCACCGGCCTCATAGAGCACCTATATATACAGGAATTTGTGTTCCTAAATTGAGGATTTCTGGCCAGTCTGGCAAGTCCAAGCCCTAAAATCCTAGAAAATGTATTACAGTTCTGGAGTTCGAACCCTGAACATTCTGTGTCAGCCGAAAGTAGCGTGTTTTCTATTTACTTTTACATATCCCATCAATATAAAGTAGTCGCCTAACTATAAAAAAAAAGTAAATCAAATTTTGATTACAATGTGGTTGTTTGCAAACGTATTTTGCTGCACTGTACAGTGCACAACTCCAGCTCAAAGCACCATTCGAATTCTGTCATCTGATGCATTTTCTTTTATGTATCACAGTAATTAATTGCCGGAGAAAATTGCAATGCACCTCGCAGATCGCCGCTTCAGCGGCACTTTTTCCCCATCCATCCAATTATTATCCTTTGACAGCATTCTCGTTGCTCGCACGCTAACAAATAATTGCGCAGAAAATTGAAAGCGAGCAAATGAAAGATTGCAGCAATTTGCGACTTTCAGCAAATAAGTATTAATTTTATAGCTCGTTTCGTAGTTACTTCGTTTCTTCTTTATTTGTTCGATCCGTTTCTTGACACAGGGCTGCTCCCCACTTGTCGTTGTCGTCGCAAACTTCTGGAACATGTAATTCCCAGCAGCTTCATTTTATATACTTTAAAGTTACATATTTATATGATTCCTGGCTTCGATAGTACGACGGTAAAATATCTGATTTGCAGAAGCAAAGTCCCAAGTTTGAGTAGAACATGGACGTTTGTAGATGCCTTTTTACAGGGTGATTTATAATTATGTGAAAGAATTCAAACCAAATAATCAGCAAAAAATGTTGAACAAAAAGGGTAATTAACTTTTTTGCTTTCTCGCTTCGTTAAATAGTTATGGGGAAATGCTCCATTGGAAAATATTATCAAAAATCAATGTAGCTGTTGCAAATGCAGTAGTAATTAAAACAGGACAGAAGCAGAAACAAACGAAGTAAACAATGAAAATTACAATAACCATTCAAAATCACTTCATTGATCTTGAAAGAGAATTATAAGCCTAACATAACTAAACTTAACCTAAGCCTTCTTGAAAGAGAATAACATCGCCTGATCATTCAACTGAACGTCTTCTAATGTTTCGTGTAATTGATCTCAAGAAAGGCACATACTGATTTGCGTTAAGCCTGCTATGTCTAATAAAGTTCAAGCCTGCAACTTGCAAAATAAAAAATATCACATACAATTTTGGCCACAATAGATCGTGAACGGTGTTCTACTTGTTGGCACTACATCGTATTCAGGGTGATCCTAAATGCACACTTTCTTGATACAAAAGTTGGCTATTTATGAGTGTCTGTAGTAAGAAGAGCAGGCAACAAGAATGTGATAATGTTACCATATGCAATGCTACCATGTAACGGTAGCATTGCATATGGTAACGTTGGGCGGAGATTTAGGACTAGCCTGTACATCAGGTATAATGGTGAATAAGAGAAATATATGGTTAATATTTTGTTTACAGTCAAGTTTAGATCAGTTAAGGTCAGTATAATTTATAGAATGTATATTGCATTGTAATGATTTCAGCGAGAGATATGCATCCTCGAAAATATCGACCTTGTCGTACTAATATAACCCGACATGCCACGTGCCCCTGCAGTATGCAAAGCGCTCGGTTAAGCTGTGACGAATCACCAACCGGAATCCGCCACCGATTTGCGTTTGTTTGGGTGCAAACGCCGGCATCCCTCATACCGAGGCATCCCAATTTGACGAGTGGCCGGATCCGGTATCGACCGGCGTCGGGACGCTAATCGCCTCCGATCCACAATTTACAAACGTCCGCGTCGCAGCCTACAGGAGCCGAAACGGAACATTTGAACGACAGCTCGTTATTATTATTATATGTTTACGACGGCCTATTTCTGCTGCTATGACTGATTAGCATCGCCAAGAATTTACCACACTTGGAAATTTTACCTTTATGTATTTCGTTTCATCCATGTACTTACCTAACCCAACTTAACCTAACCTAACCTAACCTAACCTAACATAATATAAGCATAGAGTATCCTCTTCAACTTCAACTTCTGTATTAATCAATTCATACGATATCATTCAGCCAGATACTCCCGAAACATGTTTTGATTTCTTATTTGCCTATTTCAGTCTTAATTGGATGTGATTTTTACATCCTAGATAGATGCTAGATACTTATAGGATATGACTTAAACAACTGTTACATTGTTGACCAATACTTGACTTTGCTGCGTATAAGCTTTCTGGATAACCCTTCGATGTCTGTATCATACGTTGTGCGAACGATGAGAGGACGAGACCGTAGACGGTGATAATTTCGGTTTCGCTTTAGCGAGGTCGGACGTAGGTGGTGCAAATTGGAAGCTGCTGGAGTGCACTTCAAAAAATTACACACTCGACGTCGGGATAAATAGAGTGTTAATCGTCGATTTCAATTAAATGTCGTGCGCGGTTTAGCTCCGGTCCGCACGTGTTAGTCGATTCGTTTAATGGGTTTCCGCCCGAGCGGTTTGCAATTATGCTTGGAAAATTGGATAAACATGGCGTTTCGTGAAGTTTGCCAGAATCGAGCGCAACGTTAGATACTTAGGATACTGTTTCTAGACTAAGTACATTTTAAACACCAGTTTAACACTATCTACATATTTTATAAAGCATGTTTACTAGTAATATTAATAATGCTTCACGAACATTAACATTAGCTCCTGCAAGTTATTTTGTCCTAATTTTACTTTCCAATACGGCAAAAGTACCTACGGAAATAAATCGTTAGAATGGAAATACATTTTGTTTCTTAAAAAAAAACTAGGACGGGTATTTCATTACATTCAATTTTATTTTTATTTTCGGACAGATCCAGTTCTTTTTAATAATAATTCAGTAAGTACAGTAATACAAATTTAAATATATTACTTATATTCTGGTAATGACGTCATCGATTTAAATAAAAATGGCAAAATCCAATTGATTTTTCTTCTTTAATAGTTAAACTGGCAAAGTAAGCAGTAATACACTTTGCGTAAGAAAATTTTCAAACAATAGACAGTTAAAATATGTCGTATATTATATTATTAGGAGTAGAAATCGCTCTCTCCTGGAATGAGCCGCTCACCGCCCAGGCTATGTAAGCCAGGCGAAATCAGATATTTGTAATTTTATTAAATATTTGGTGGTTTTTTTTAATGGTAGAACGAGGTTCAGCTGGCTAGGTTAGGTTAGGTTAGGTAATGCGTTAAAACTTTTGAGGTAGATAATGCCAGTGGCATAACGTACCACAACGAAATGCCTTTTTATATGGAATTTATTTGGCCATTTAAAACTGAAGGAACAATCGTAAGCACATCCACAAATAATAACTAAACAATACATACAGGGTGGCTCACCTACCCTCGCTCGGAACATTGCTGCTAGACTAATGAAAATTGAGGAAAACATCTGATTGGATGTTATTGGACACTTGATGTGCTACTTTTTAAAATTATGTTCGAGTAAACAGAGTATACCATAAATCCGGGACACAAAATTTGGTCTCTGGTCTCTTTTTAAATAGATCACCCTGTATATTATATCATTTTTAGAATCTGCTTTATGTGGGTTTCACAAATCAGTTTTATTTTTTGAGATCAGATACAACGTTGCCAAGTTATTCACATTTTAGTAAAATTTTACGAAAAATCATGGACGTGAAAAATTATTCACCAAAACCTCATTATAAGAGATCAATGAAATAATCTGCGTATGCAAGTACCCAAGCAATGTGCCACAAGATACACAATATTTTGAATCACGTAGAATACACCGGGTGTTCTGAAACAACGATCAAATTTTGATATTTTCAAATGGCTAAAACTCTTTTTTTTCAATTTGAACACCCTGTATATGGCATCGTATTCTGAGTGCTCATCTAATGAGCAATTCAATGGTAGCATATGGATTGTAATCTAATAAGTCTTTTTAATAGGTAAATAACGATCAATCTCAATCTCTAGTTTTAGCAATTTGAAAATAGCAAAATTCGATCGTTCTTATAGAACACCCTGTGTATTGAACGTGACTCCAAATATTGTTAATGTTTTGGCACATTGCTTGGGTATTTATTTGTATACCCAGATTAATTCATTCATCTCGTATAATAAGGATTCGTTGAATTTTTTTCCAGGTCCATGATTTTTCGTTAAATTTTATTATAATGTGAATAACTTGTCAACGTTGCATCTGATCCTTAAAAATAAAACTGATTTATGAAGCCCACATGAAGTAGAATCCAAAAATGAAAGAATATACAGGGTGTTTCATCTAAAAATGAGATCAAATGGTGTCTCCCAGATTTATGGTATACTCTGTATATTCTTTAATTTGTGGAATCTGTTTCGTGTGGGCTTCACAAATCATTTTTATTTTTAGGGATTAGATGCAAGGTTACCAAGTTATTTACATTTTCATCAAATTTAACGAAAAATCATGGACGTGGAAAAAAAATCAACAAAACCTTATTATAAGAGATGAATGAAAGAATATGGGTTTGCAATTACCCAAGCAATGTGCCAAAATATACACAATATTTGGAGTCACGTTGAATATACAGGGTGGTCTGAAACAACTATCGGATTTTGCTATGTTCAAATGGCTAAAACTTATTGAGAATGATCGTTATTTACCTATTAAAAAGTATGATTAGATTATAGTCTATATGCAACCATTGAATAGCTCATTTGATGAGCACTCAGAATGTGAAGCTATATACTGGGTGTTCCATTTGAAAAAATGAGGTTTGGCCATTTTAAAATAGCAAAATTGTATCGTTGTTTCAGAACACCATGTGTTTTCTACTTGACTCAAAATATTGTGTATGTTTTGCCACATTGCTTAAGTACTTTCATACGTTGATTCTTTCATTAATCTCTTATTATAAGGTTTTGTTGAATATTTTTCCCCGTCCATGATTTTTCGATAAATTTGATTAAAATGTGAATAACTTAGCAACGTTGCATCTAATCCCTGAAAATAAAGATGATTTGTGAAGCCCTCATAAAGCAGATTCTAAAATGGAAAGAATATACAGGGTGATCTATTTAAAAAAAGAGACCAAATTTTGTGTCCCGGATTTATGGTACACTCGAAAATAATTTAAAAAAGTATCACATCAAGTCTCCAATAACTTCCTATCATATGTTTTCCTCAATTTTCATTAGTCCAGCAGCAATGGTCCGAGCGAGGATAGGTGGGCCACCCTGAATATATGAATTATTATTAAGTTTTTTTTTATTTCACATACATGTCAATAATACATAAAACTCGTAAGAAAATTGTTTTTATTGCATACGAGAATTACTTCCCCTAACGTGGAATATTTGATAAAATAGTTATTTATTGCATATAGGTATCCAAATTTCAGCAACTTATTATATATATTATTTTATTATGCCTTTATTTAAAGTATAAACACCAACAATAAAAAATAAACCATGCTATAAAAATAATGTATAACATTATAACATAACGAAAATTTTGACTTTTCGTCCGCAAACACTTCGTGCGCCATTTACTGTCAGTGCCAATCTCCCAATCTGCGGTTTATTATAAGTATTAAAAAAACAACAAATATAATTGAGGAGAAATATTGTTTATGATGATACATAAAATCAGGGTTGATGAGACTTAAATCAAATTATTTTTAAAATAAATCATCGATTTGAATCATTTTTTTTTATTTATCATTGTTTTAGCAGTGTTTGTGCATTCCAATAGGCGAACATTTTAAATTATAATGCAACTATAGAGTTAGCATGCTTTATAGTAGATAACTTTATTTTTAAGGAAAATATTTTTCTTTTCTTCCATTTTTTTGTCCATCACATGGTACAGATACACAGAAATTTGTTTTAATCGTCAATTCTTATTCAAATTCAAAAATTTATTTAAAAAAATCATATGATTTAAGTCGTGATGTGAATCAATTGATATAAATCACATCTACTCTGGCAAAAACTGATCAGAAATATAAAAGAATCAAAACCATCATAATTTATGCGATTTTTTTTAAATTTTCGATTTTGTTATCATTCTAAATCATGATTTATTACAACGCTGCTTAAAATGGTTGTTTGTCGGTCGTAGGTCCACGGCGTGGCAGTTTTTGGAATAATTATATATTCTGTTAGCTTGAAATTATCTATGATAACTTGTCACATTTGCTCTGACTAGTTTCTCTAAGCATAACATTATTTATTCTTTATTTCTACTTATTTATTTTAAAGATCAACGGAAAAAAATTATATGCACCTCGGAAAAAATAATTTTCAGGTCTCGCCTGTTTGATTGCCTCGGTTCCGGCTCAGCCACCAAATTGAGAATCTTCCAGAAAAATGCATTTTTTCGTCCTCGATACATAAATTACTATTCTAATAATACTCTAAAATTAATATTCATAAATTAGAATTTTAAAGCACTAATACATGCTATTGCATTTTATTATTCATTAATGAAGAGCAAAAGTATTTTCAATACATCAATTCTACATGTATGTAAAGTTTTGGTAATAAATAAGTATGCCCTTTGTGGAATTTGAGTCGAAATATTTAATTTTGGGTACTAACCTTTTATAAGTAACCAATTTCTGATGTTACTGTTAGTTCTATTCTCATCTTGAGTGCTTTGCTTTGCCCCCTGAACTACTCAAACATCTGCCGACCATGTATTTCATATACAGGGTGTCCAAGATATGGATCAACAGCATGGGGATTTCAGAAACCGTAAAAGTTACAAAGGCAAATTTAAAAAAAAGTTGCGCAATTTAGTGTAGTTAGTAATATTCTGTTGTGAAAACCAAAAAATTCCGCTTACTTCTGGCGATATTCGACAAAATCAGAAATTTTGCGATATCGTTTTTATGTTCCTCTGAAGTTATTTGAAAAGGTATATATAAATTTTCAGGTATATATAAATTATAAATTTTCAGTACAAAGTTTCGTTTCGAGGAAACCATCATCAAGTTTATATTTTTACATGGTCCGTAAATAAAGTACACCCTGTATTAAATATCATTTCCTATTATGAATTCAACGATTTATATCATTTATATAAATCGCGTTATCTGGTTTGCCAGTTTAATTTTTCGTTTTGTAATTATTTGTCACAAAAGTGTAATTTGGACCGATAACTGCCCAGAAACCCAGAAATGGTTGAAATTGTTCTTATTGTGGGGAATAATTGCAGAACCTGCAGAGAAACAGCTCATGAATGTAATGTAAATCATCCTGACAAAATCATCAGTCGCAAAACTATTGCGCAAGTACTAAGTAAATTTAAACAATTGTCGCCTATTTTAGATCTATTAACAAAATATTCAATTTTTCTGCACTTTTTATAATTAAACAAATTATTAATTTTTTCAGTTTTCAACTAATGCTATTATTAATTCGAGATAATTAATGATGGACTTATTTTGCATTACTACTTTTTCCTCTAAAATCGATACTAAAAAAGTTGTCCATTTGTTACCTATTATTCTGATCATGATAAGGTATATGTAATTGTACCGTGCGAGCAAATATAATTTTTATCCGAGAGGGCTTGAGGGCTTGGGTTAAAAACGTAGGGCTTGCTTTAAATCACAATTATAAGGGTACATATATCTAACCAAATCTAAGTTAAAATTGTGTCAAATACATGATATGTCAAACTGATGAATTTGAATCTGAGTTGTATGGCCTTACATGCAAACGTTGATGATAATAATTTTTGCTTGCACGGTATATTTGTAATATTAATTTGTCAGGCTTGTTAGTGTTGAGGCAGTAGACCTGCATACGGATTATCCCCTGCCTGCAACAATTCGCGACTTTGCGGCGAACTTTTCCACTGGCGACGCGAGAGGCCCCCACGGATTGTGCAATGCGGTGCAGCCGAGCCAGGACCGCATTAACATATCCGACAGGGCAGGCCCCATTAACGGCCGTCGTAATCGTGCGATATTTCACCCGAGAACTTCTTAATTAACGGAATTAAAACGGGCTGGATCCGCGCCTGGCCTCTTGCAGAAAAACACGTAGCGGATTAACGGAAGCGCTCGAATAATTTACGAAATTAAGTCGTAGTGCAGAACGACGTTACGATTTGCAGATGTGCGAGAGCCTCGGGAAAAGCGTTCTTAGTTGCTTAATCAACCGGTTAGCCCACATTGGCGGGCAGCAAATTTGATTGGTTGCCATAACATTGGATTTGTCATAGTGAATAGTAAATCGTTGAATTGTAAATTGTAAAATGGATTCGATTTTCGCTTTAATTAATTTTGGGCAATTGCAGATAAAATGTTGTACAAGGTTTTTAAATGCTTGTATTTACTCACCATGTAAAATATTTTTGTTCCGCTCCAGTAAAAATAGTTCTATTTTTGCAATAGGCAGCTTCATTTACACTCATTAGACATGAATATGGCAATTAAAGTTATCTTCATGCTATTTTAATTTCTATTATGGAATTTGATATTCAATTGCTCAAATACGAAATAATTATTAGTTTTAGCAATATTTGTGGCTTCCAAACATATGAAAAGACATCAATGGAGAATTATTTAAAGACGCACGAGACATTTCACGCATTACTCATGAAGGTGGCAATAAAAGCTATCTTCATGCAATTCAAATTTCTATTGTGGCATTTGATATTTGACTACTCAAATACTAAATTAATATTAGTTGCAGCAATATTTGTGACTTCCAAACACATGAAAAGACAACAATGAAGAATTATTTAAAGACGCACGAGACATTTCACTCATTACTCATGAAGATGGCAATAGAAGCTTGGCAATTCAAATTTCTATTGTGGAATTTGATATTTGACTGCTCAAATACGAAATAATTATTACTAACTATATGACTTCGATGGCTTAAGTAAGATTTCATGAGCTGGCAACTGAATGAGTCAAAACCGTAATGAATGAGTTTCTGAAGTAATATTTTGTGGGATTTGCAATCAAAGGCCTTACTCAGATCTAGGAACGAGATCATAGCAAAGGCTCCACTCTCAAACGTGTCCAAGATTATGTAATTTAAGTGCAAGAGTGCATCGGCTGTTGATAAACCTTTGCGGAACCCAAATTGTGCTCAATTAAATTACATCTCTTTATCCATATATTCCGAAATTTGGGCGTGTTTTTTTTTTAGAATTTTTGAAAATACTGGTAGGCTCGAAATTGGACGATGATTATTTACATCATCTTTACCTCCTTTTTTGACAATAGGAATGACAGCGGCAATTTTCATGGCTTTCGGAATTGTCTTCTTCTTGCGGTGCCTATCCGGTTCGGATGCTGGCGACCAACATGGCAATTTTAACATTGTTGACTGCCGTCCTAAAGAGTCCTGTAGTTGTAAAGGAGAACCATTGTCTTAGGTTTTGGAGAAAAGAGTTTCGTCTTCTACCCGGGCCTCTTCTTCCATATATTTTGCCTTGTAAAATTAATTGTAGTAAGCCGTATCTGCGTTCGTTTCTTGAAATGTGGCCCAAGTATTCGAGTTTTCTTTGTTTCACTCTGAAGGGAATTTCACATTCTTTGTTCATTTTATGAAAGACTTCTATGTTGGTAACATGTTGCGTCCAAGAGATTTTCAATATTCGTCTATAGCACCACATTTTGAAGGATTGAAGTTTTTTCATTGATGCTTCAGTTAGCTACTCTTTCTACTAGACGTTGATTTATCAGCAATTGTCCAAGAGGGATTTGAGTTTTACTAATCACCATGTACTTTGTCTTTGCGATATTGAAGTCAAGACCATACTGTTGGCTGGTATCTGCTATCCGTGTGACAAGTATTTATAAGTCTTCTAAGATGTTAGCGATTATAATTGTATCGTCCGCGTATCTTATATTATTTAGACGTTCGCCATTTATTAGAATTCCGATATTTGTGCCTTCCCTGGCTTTATTCATAATTTCTTCGGAATAAACATTAAATAATACTGGCGACAATACACATCCGTCTTATACCACGTTGTATTTTCCCTTCCTCCGTCAGTTCTTGTCCAACCTTGATGTTAGCTTTTTGATTGTAATAGATGTTGTTGATAATTCTGAGATCTTTGTCATCTAGATCGATTCTCTTTAGTATTGTCATTAATTGATCATGTTTAACTCTGTCGAATGCTTTGCTGTAATCGATGAAGCATACGTATACAGTACAGTTGACATCTCTGCACCGTTGAAATAAAACCTATGTTGCGAAAAGAGCCTCTCTTGTTCCTAAAGCGTCTCGAAATCCGAATTGAGTGCGGGATATATGTGTTTCGCATTTGTTGTGTATTCTTTTGTGAATTATTTTTAAGTACGTTTTCAGTAGATGACTCATGAGGCTTATAAATCTGTGGTCCTCACATTTCTTCGTATTGGGTTCTTTGGGGAGGGTTACAAATGTCGATTTTAACCAATTATGTGGAATATTACCGTTGTTGTAAATATTATTGAATATTGTAGTAAGCCAGTTTATGCTCTCGCTGTATATTATTTTTAAGAGCTCTGAGTAGAAGTTGTCTGGCCCTGTAGCCTTGCTGTCTTTGGTTCTGTTTATGGCTTTCCTCACTTCATCTGTTGTTATAGGTGGTCCTGTATTACATTCTTTGGTGCTGTCTGTTAGATTTCTATTATCTTTGAATGCACTTTCGACATATTTTACCCAGGTGTCTTTCTCTGCCTGCTTGTGACAATTATGTTTCCGTTGTTATCTGTCTGACATACTGATATATTTGGCCTGTATAGTCCCGCCGCTTGTTTTACTTTTTTGTGTAGGTTGAATGAATCATACTTCTTTGCCAGTTCTTCTATTTCCTCACATTTCTCTAGGTACCACTGATTTTTTGCTTCTCTAATAACTTTCTTTGTATCTTTGTCGATACTATTGTAGTTTGCCTTATATTTTGCTTCCCTTCTCCTTTCCATCATGTCTAGTATTTCGTCTGACATCGATACTATCATTCTAACCCTTTTTGGACGTAGGTATTTGTCGAGAACCTATTGATTTAGGGTTTGTAGTCTTTCAAGATCTCGTTCTGCGTTAGTCACTATTTGTTTGTCAGATATTTGGCTCATTTTGTCCTCGATGTATTGTTGTATTTCTTGCTTGATTTGCTCATTTTTAGCTACTCTTACGTCGTAATTGATTATTCTTGTAGGCTTGATATTTTTCAGTTTGAGTTTTATTTTGCATTAAGAGGAGTATGATCATACTTAATATCTGCTCCAGGATATGTCTTCACGGAGGATATTGCATTTCTAAATCGCTTGTTAATCATAATATAGTCTATTTGGTTTCTCACAATGTGTCCCAGTTTATCTTGCGGTGATTGCCAAGTATATAGTCGTCTCGTAGGTAGTTTGAAAAGGTGTTTGTAATTACTAATCAATTTTCCTCAGTAAATGTATGAAGCCTATCTCCGCGTACATTACGTTTTCCCAGGCCAAAGGGGCCGATTATATCACCACAGCTACCGCTACCGATCTTGGCATTTAGATCTCCCATAACTATTGTTATGTCTTCTTTGGAAAAGTTTCCTGAGAGCAGTTGTTAGGTCATGATAGAATAGTTCAATGATTTCCTGAGATTTGTCACTGGTAGGTGCATAGATCTGTATGATGTTGGTTTTAATGGCCATTGAGTCAAGTTGGATGATCATTATTCTTTCAGAGATTGGAACAAAATCTAAACATGTTTAGCTATATTTTTGCTCACAATCATTCCTACGCCATGTACGTGTTCACCGTTGGTTTTTCCAGAGTAATGATTTTTTATTTGACAATCCCCGGCATTCAGCCAGCGCATCTCGCTGATACCCATTACATCTACTGCCAGCCTTTCCATCTCTTTAATTGCGTTGTAAATCTTCCCTGCTTCATTCATTATCTTAACGTTCCATGTGCCCAGTTTAAAAGGCGAATTCTTGTTATTGATCTTAAAAACAGTTCAGTATGTTGCTATTGTTGGACAGGGGTTTCGCTTGATGACGACCTGAAAAGCCCTGTGGTCTTGTGATCACAGGTTTCCGAACACCCTAGGGGTGTTCGGAACCCAAGGGAACACCCTTGGTTTCCCAGTCACATGAGTATTAATTATGTTACTTTTATGTATTTGTGCCCTATTGGTTGTACTAGAGATATCCTTTTGGATCTTTAATATAGTAGTTTCTTCTTGCTTTCTATATTCTAATGCTGTTGACCGCTTTACCAGTTCATAGGGTTCGCCAAGGTAATAGAGTGCCTTCTCTTATTATCTCTTCCACCATAAGATATGGACTCATAAGAGTTGATTGCTTATACCGGCGCACATTCGGTCGACAGAGCCTCGTTAGTTTTCTAGCAGGGTGCACCACGGGCAGGTGAGGCTGTTATTTGGGTTGGCTTCTTACTCCCCTTACTCTCCTCGGAATTGTACTGGTTGCTGGTTGTAATGCACATATTAATAATGAATCTGAGTTGGTGAAATGTAGACTATTTGCATTTTTTTATGACATTCATGGAGATTCCATAAAAGTCAGTGCAGTTGCCGCTATTTATGTCAGTAATTGCTTGTCTGACATCATTAATTGACACTGTTTTGAACCTACTACTCAAATTTAATTGGTATATAATCTAATGAGGTAACTTTGGTTGCAGGAATTGACTGAATAATGTTATTTACTAGGTAGATAAAAGACGAATTAAACGTGTCTGGAGGGATATCACTGCTATCGCTATTACAGTTAATTTTCCTGTTCTTATTAATGATCTTTCAAGTGACTCTAGCCTTATTATTTGATGTTCTGATGCAATTGTCATTCACGTTTATTTTGACTACTCGTATGGCATGCTGATATACAATTCTGAAGTTTGAATGTAGAGTTTTATAGTCCTTGCTATTTATATTGATGCACAGTTTGCGTAAAAAATGAAGGTGTTCCCTTACTCTCCAAAGAAAATCATTGAATCAATGAATGTTATACTTATTGTTGGGAGTACTCAGAACCATTTCAGTTGGAAACGCTAGATCATAATAGGATAAAAACACCTCAAATGCACAAATATATCATCATAGTCTGTAATATTGCTTAAGTAGTCCCAGTTGTGATTACATAATATTTGAAAAAGTTGATATTTTCCCACTTGAGTAATTGGCCTAACTTTATATGAATCGTGACGATCTACCGAGTCCATATGAATGTTCGTAGAAATTCCAGTGTGGTCAGATGTAAGTTTCACGGGAGATATTTCTTTTATCTGTGTATGTAGGTTAGAAAAAAATAATGTCTTACGTATTAGCACCTCTAGTAGGAAATATCACATGGTATGTACGCCCGTAACATTTAAAAATATCACGTAGTGAATTCACTTAATTCACAAATTTGGACTTCGACCTGAAAACAATTTTTGCTTTGGTTCTTTTGCTAGAACCTCTTCTGCCGTTTGCTTATTACGTCTTTCAAAACATAAATACTGAAGTAAATTATATTAAAGTAGCTTCAGGTGGTGTCATTTCTTCGCTGGTGTTCACTATAAATTTCCGTTCCTGATGGAGGTAGCGAACTGCACCAGATTCGAATACCCGCGAATCGAAAACCCAATTCTGCTCGGCTTATAAATAACTGCCGACGTTCCTAGGCGAAGTTAATGGAAAATTATTTTATTTATATGACAACGCCCCCCGCCGTTCCCTCGGGCGAGCTCAGGCGGGGGCCGAAATCGATTCGCAGGGCGCCGCCCCCATGGGGGCCAAATTATTTATGCCGACGGCCGAAAGGAACAATAATTTCGGCGGCGTCTCCGCCGTTCTCCGCCGACTGAGGCCCCCCGAATCGATACCCGACAACGGTCGCACGTTCCGCGAAATTAGGTTACCGGATTAAGGGGGCTGAAGTAAAGTCGACGCCGCCGTCGGGAAAAAAATCGCGCGCCGGATGGGGGCGGCGGCGCGAGAGTAGGGGGCGCGTGCCGTGAATAATTTGTGCCGATCAATTTTTCGCGACTGGAACGCGCCTTTAGCGTGGGTGGAGGCAATTTTTAAAAATTCCTGCAAATGCCCCGGGACGGCGGGGGATTTGCAATAAAGACGCGAGGAAATTTAATAATCTCGGAGGCGCAGCGCGTTTTTTTCGCCGCCCCCGCCACCCTCCGAAACAAAAGCCGATAACGGAAAGTTCCGGCGTCTGCGGCGATTCAACTACGGTAAGCTCCCATCCCCATCGCTCGGAAAGGTGAGGCGGACGTCGAAATGTCGAGACTAATTTCGCGTTAAAGTTTGACGCGGTGGCAGGTCATCAAATTTTCAGCGGCAAAAGTGCAATTGAAGTTTCCATTTATATCTTTCACGCGCTCCAGCGAGCACCACCCCAATTTATGGAATACGTGCGCGAGAAGAATAAAACGCTCAAATTGATATCGATACCAGTTATTGACTTCAAGAAATTACTTCATAATATTGAAATGTCGTAAATTTATTTGAACGTATTTGAAATATATTTCCACTTTCAAATTGATTTGATAATTTTAATATTAACGACGAATTTATTTAAATGCGAAATTTGGTTAAATCTCATTCTTACTATAATCCTTCAATTCCATTAGTAAATCTTTTTGACTTGTGGAGAGAACCCTCCGATAGAGGGACTTGAATTGAATCAAAAGATACTCTAAAATGGACATTTCGGCAAAAATGTCGTCATTCAAATTTTTTATGACAATTTTACTACGCAATTGAAAGAAATAGCTACTGAATAGTATGTAGTAGCAATATATCTCATTCGAGGCTGTAGAGGCGAACCAATGTAAAAAGCGTGTAGAAATAGCAGACAATCATTAAAACATTGGTTATTTCTACAATTCTGATATACTTTTGATCATGTTTTTGAGACAAAATATAATATGCCATAGGTATATAAAAATTAACCATTTTAGACTATCGTAGAGACTATCGTAGAGAATGAATTGAATGGTAATGAACGTAATTAATTTCCAATGCATGCTACAAAAACTAAGACATTTATTCTTAACTTCTTAACAATTGATCTTGGAGAAAGATCAATTTCAAAGTTTCAAACATGAAACATCTTTTAAAAGTAGTTTCTTGGAGCTTGTGAAATATTCGTAGAAATAAGATAAACAAACACAAACCACATTTATTCAATCTACATGTACATTTCAATCGTTAGGCGATTATCTTCAGTAGAAACATTACTGTAGTAATATTTCTGCTGGAACATTACTGTAGTGATGTTTCTACTGAAGATGATCACCTAACGATTGAAATGTACATTTAGATTGAATAAACATGTTTTGCTTAAATAATAAACAATCTGTTATCAAAATTATCTGTTAATTAAGAAGATATAGGCGCCGTGGCTTAGTTGGTTAAAGCGCCTGTCTAGTAAACAGGAGATCGGGAGTTCGAATCTCCCCGGAGCCTAGCCACAATTATGTGGCAATATTTTTAGGTATACCTATAGAATGATACAAATATTAAAACGCAACACATATTATGTGGAATAAGAATATTAGTGTGAGAAAAAAAGGCAAACAAATTTCTATCTTGAAAGGTTGTTTATTCCAATTGTTCAAAATTAAAACTTCCAAATTTAACTAAAAAAAATGTACACTGGTTTGCCAAAATGGAGGAAAAAATTTAGGGTTGTCTCTTAATAAAAAAATATCACATTGTGATTAATGTAATGACCGACATTTTTTAAATATTGATTTCATGTTTTGGTGTAAAGCCCTGCTTGGTATGAAACCAATTTGAAGCATATTTTCGATTGTTTCTAGTCAATTAGAACTTAACGTTACAGTACAATGCTCTATGATCGGTGTAGCAATATTTGCTATTTTGAAATGTTGTTTATTAAAATTGCTCAAAATTAAAACTTTCAAATTTTATCTAAAAAATGTGTACAAAGGTTTATCAAAATGAAGGAAAAAAGTTAGGGTTGTCACTTAATAAAAAATATGACATTGTGATTAATGTAAGATTTGTACAAAGGTTTATCAAAATAAAGGAAAGACGTTAAGGTGTTATACTTACTTATACACTTAATATAAAATATGGCATTGTGATTAATGTAATGACCGACATTTTTTAAATATTGATTTCATGTTTTGGTGTTGAGCCCAGCTTGGTATGACCACTTTGAAGCATATTTTCGATTGTTACTAGTCAATTAGAACTTAACGTTATAGTACAATGCTCTATGATTGGTGTAGCAATATAGATCCCAGTGTCAAAAATAAACATTGAACAGAGTATAAGTTACTTTATCTACGACTGCTTAGATAAATGACGAATTTGACATTCATTTGAGTTACGTAATGAAACTCATTACCTAACTAGTTAGGTCCTAGAAATGTCCAAACTACTGCAGCTACTGAAGCTTCTACAAGCATATTCTTTTCTCCACGAATATTTGAAGCGATACGTTTCTTATTTTCAACCAAAGTTTATATGTATCCTTCAGCTACTGTAGTGCTCTTCCAGATTCCGTGCCTTTTATTAAAAGCAAATCCACCTCTGAGTTTGCCAACAGTGAGGTTGACGATATTCTGAAACAGTGACCGGTGTACTCTTTAGTATTTGGTAATTTTAAAAAGGAAGCAATATTTTTCGGCATGCTACCAATCGTGTTAATGCCAACGGATTGTTTCATACATTTGCCATTCCTGCAACCAACAAAAAATGTCTCCACGGCATTATGTGTGGACGCAGTGCCATGTATTTTTTTATAATGTCTACAAAATTGATTCCATCAATGTCTCCAGTACTTATAACAAACTCTCTCGAAATTTTGGCCTTCGTATTTGGTATTGTGACGCAGAAGACCTGCCCTTCGTTCTTCACGTTGGTCACTTGCATGTAAGTGAGTTCTTCCTTTCTACAGGCTCCACCAATTCCAAAGATCAAAACTATCTGAAAATATCTCTTAATATAATATTTCATGACTTGTTCTTATTTAGTTTTGTTAGTAGCCACTTTTCATCTTCAGCTTCTTGTAAAAATCTGGTTATATGTTGTTTTGTTAAAATGTTGGATTTCTTAGGTTTATATCCTTGTGACTGCCTCTTCAGAAATGCAACCAATTGAATAAACTTACTGATGTCCACATTTTTCTTTATCGATATCATCGCACATATCATCGAGTAATATTCCCACAGGCTAGAAGGTTTATAGCGTTTCGAAATGTTTTCAAAATATACTAGAAGTACCTTTTCATTTGCTTAATTTTGTATTTTCTTCTCATCGCATCATTTCCGTAAACGTTCATAAGCTTGTTCATATTTAATTTTTTTTCCGGCAATAACATTGAAACTACCTGCGTGGCCGATTCTTCGATATCCGAAGGCAGAGTTTCAGAGTCGCTCATTGTAACACAGCAAAACAGAAATTAGAAGTTTAATTCTTGAAGTTTTGAAGATTAAATTGACATTCAAATTACATGTTGCTATGGTTTTACATACATACTATGTCGTTCTGATTTTTCATCGAATTCAATTTAAAAGTATAATTTTCGTGATTTAGAGCAGTCGTAGATAAAAATTTGTATCTAAAACGTGTGATATGGTCATTTTAACTGAAACTCATGCTCTTACTTGGACTCGGGCTACGCCCTCGTCTCAGCAACTCACCTCATTCGTCAGTTAACGATGATCTTATCCCACTAATTTGATAAACAACTATTACTCAACTTATCATCAAAAACGTCAAATTATCAAATTATGAAGACATCTAAGTCATTTTCCTACATTTTGAAAACTGTTGTATCGATCCAATAAAAGAGAAATTATAAAACAAGGCTCAACAAAGAATAACTAATAAATACCATTAAAAAACGGAAACTGCAGTACCTGGGTTATGTCATGAGAAGGGAACATTGGAAGTTGCTGAGACTCATTATGGAACTAAAGATAAGTCGAAAACGATGTATAGGAAAAAGGGCTTACAAATTTAAGAGAATGATTCGGATTAACATCCAATCAACTATTTGGATCAGTTGTTGATAAACACTATTTTTTGAAAAAGTTGCAAAAGTTATGATTCTTTGTCGGTTTTTGTCGAATATATCCTAAACTAAGATGTTTAGAGGAAAAAATAGTATAGATCAACGAAAGATAAAACCTGCTATAAATCAAGCGTAGCAGCGACCAATAGTATGTGTTGAAACATAGCATGGGTTAAAACAATTATCTACGTGAATACTGTCTTAGTGCATTTCATTTATTTTTCATTTTACATTTATTATCATTACAAATTTAAATTTTGATATCATAAAAGAATAAAAATACAAAAAAAATATTTTGAAAACATGCTGAGCTGCTGTGTTTTAAGACATTAAGATATAAGTAGTACGAAATAAATATCAGTGTTGGGCCAGTAATGTAAAATTCAAGATTGCCACCAATGCGCACAAGTTGGACTCGAAGGAATCTCCAAAATTGTTGATGGCAACTTCGAAAACAAACACGCAAATTCAAACGCAAAATAGTGGTCACACTTGCTTCTGTTACAAACAGTGCCAAAATTGGAGAAGAAAAAATTACCGTTGATCCACTGACCCTCTTTCACAGAATATGTGTAGCTAAGCAGTCAGATGAAGACTGTTTTTCACTGTTTTTCACATTTGAGCTGCCGCCTTAACCTTTGTTACTGTTTAGCGAAGAGGGAATGCGAAAAGGGACCAAATTATTATTATTTTCAGCGTTCACACGAACCAAAATTGATGCTATTCGATGAATTGTTAAGCTAGTTCTTTTTTCAATCATAGCCTTAACTTGACGCCATATTTAATATATAAATTTTCACCATTTTACCTAGTAATAATAATAATCACTTACATAATATACTGTATTTTGATTGGTCAGGATCCGCAGGCTTTATATTGAACTCGATCCGAAGATGGTATTGGCTCCAAATGATTTTCACACATATAAAGAGTATTCTTTTAGTATTGTATATTATAATTGGGAGGACTTACCGGGGGAGCATCTCCCCTTCCCCCGCCAGTTATTCACGCCAGACGAACCTCTCTTATTGCAATTACTAGGACGAACCTCTCTTATTTCAATTACTAGGACGAACCTCTCTTATTGCAATTACTAGGACGAACCTCTTTTATTGCAATTACTAGGACGAACCTCTCTTATTGCAATTACTAGGACGAACCTCTTTTATTGCAATTACTAGGACGAACCTCTAGGACGAACCTCTCTTATTTCAATTACTAGGACGAACCTCTCTTATTGCAGTTACTAGGACGAACCTCTCTTATTTCAATTACTAGGACGAACCTCTGTTATTTCAATTACTAGGACGAACCTCCCCTTTATGTGAGCCCCGCAGTTACAAAGAATCATACCTTTACATAATGTGAATATTACAATCTAATTGCATATGTCGGATCACCTCAATCTGATATACATATTGTAGTTTAGGTACTGACCTTTAATCCATTCCAACACCTAATCCATAAATGTACACATTGCAACGCACACCAAAACATTAGATCACACATCCTTTCCCCACAATCAGCACCCGAACTTGCATACACACTCCATAAGGGCCAGTAACTCAGTGCCCTTCGTCCGTAAGTTGAGCGCGTCGCTCCGGCTTATATAAACAAATAAAGGCACAGATCCTGCCTCTAATATTAATAATCAATTATACGCCAATAATACAATTTGATACCCAACAGAATGAATAATTTTGCATTGGTAGATGAAAGCCACCTACTGTACAAAGTTATTTGGCAGCGGAATGTGACTTTTGGGTGCATTTCTAAGGGTTATCTAAAGTACTTACAATCACATTATAGCTCTAACGTTGCTGGAGTGTTTGATGGATACCCTTCTGATGTAATTAAAAGCACCAAAAGTGCGGTACGCATTTGACGAAGAAACTTATTATCTTGACATGAGATCATTTTCAGTGAAGTCACATGTCCAGAGGTTTCTAAAGAAACAATTTTAGCAAACAAAAGCAGCAAAGTGCGCTTCGTTGACCTCCTGAAAAAAGTTCTGCAAGAAGCAGACATAGCAGTGAAACAAGCAGCAGAGGATGCAAACGTATTAAATGTGGAAACTGCTTCTATTGGACCTAAATATGACAATATTCTCGTGGTTGGTAAATACATTGATCTGTTAGTCTTTGTAACAGCGTGAGCTCCAAGGGATATGCAATGTGTACTTCCCAAAAAGGTGGCAAAGGGAGAACACCTGATGTGTTATACTCCCCAACGTCTTTTAAGTATAAGGGCAGCGAAATGATTTATTTCATTCATGCATTCAGTGGGTGTGATACATCGGTCACAGGAAGACAAAACTTTGTTTTCTATTAAAATAAAAACACACCTGACAGAAGAAGTCCAAGTGTTCTTCAACCCTGCAGCTACCGCTGACCAAGTGACCAAAGCAGACGAAGAATTCCTAATTTATTTCTTCTTCTTCTTCATGTGCATATGCGATTTCTGATGTTTGCGATGAGCATGACTATCTTCACTTTATTGATTGCTATTCTGAAGAGCTCGTTCGACGTCTTCCCGTACCACGCCCTGAGATTCTGCAACCATGAAATTCTCCTCCGTCACGGCCTTCGTTTGCTGTGTATCTTGCCTTGAATGATGGCTTGTAACATGGTGTATCTGTCCTCGTTCCGCAAAATGTGGTCTAGATATTGGAGTTTGCGGGTTTTGATGGTGTCCATGATTTTCTCTTTCTTCATCCTGCGGAGAACTTCGATGTTTGTTACCCGGTCTTTCCAAGATATCCGCAGGATACGTCCATATAGCCACATCTCAAAGGCTTCAATCTTTTTTGTTGTTACTTCATTTAGTGTCCAGGACTCGAATCCGTAAAGTAATATTGGGAATATGTAGCACCTCAACATGCGTACTTTGATAATAAGATGGAGTTCGTGATTTTTGAAGACGTTATTCATTGTATTGAAGGCAGCTCAATCTTTCCCAATTCTACTTTTTATCTCTTGGCTATTGTCCCAGTTTTCGTTCACAAGTGTACATAAGTATGTTGTTTGTCTTACTCTCTCTATTTGTTGATTGTGAACGTAGAGATTTATATTGGCTATATTTTCTTTGCTTATGACCATAGATTTTGTTTTGTTGCTATTAATATTAAGTCCATATTTTTCACTAGCCGCTACAATTCTGTACAATAGTGTTTGGAGTCCTTCAAGAGAGTCAGCGAATACCATTGTGTCGTCGGCATTTCGGATGTTATTCAATCTAGCTCCGTTCAGTAAAATGCCTTCTTCTATGCCTTCTAACGCTTCTATAAAGATCTGTTCGGAGTATAAATTGAACAGAATCGGAGAAAGAATACACCCCTGTCTTACCCCTCTAGCTATTTCAATGTCTTCTATTGGTTCCTCTTCAATTTTCATGGATGCGGTCTGGTTCCAGTACAAGTTAGTTATGATCTGGAGGTCTTTGGCATCAATTCCCACTTGTTTTAGGATGTCTATCATCTTGTGATGTTGCACCCGATCAAGCGCTTTCTGACAGTCAATTAGGCATACGTAGATATCGCAGTTTACGTCTCTAGATCTTTGAAAGAGCACGTGTACTGAGAAAAGCGCTTCCCTTATGCCTACAGCGTTAATGAATCCAAATTGATTTGCGGAGATTTGTTCTTTACACTTGTTATAAATTCTCTTGTGTATTATTTTTAGGAATATTTTGAGGAGGTGACTCATGAGACTGATACTTCTATATTCCTCGCATCTTTTTGCTCCTACTTTCTTTGGTAATAATATGAATTCCGACTTCAACCACTCTTCTGGTATGCTGCCCGATAATTTATTTAATCTATTTAGACATCTTACTGAACTGTTGTGTTTGGTTTATAGCAAATTTATTTACCTTTCGTTGTTCTATACGACTTTTTCCTCTCAATATCTTAGTTTAGGAGATATTCAACAATAACCGACAGAAAATCACAATTTTTGCAACTTTTTGAACTAACAGTTTTTTTTTACACTTTATCTCAGTGACTTTTTGGCCAAGAGAGCTTGTTTTAGGCTCAAACTGTAGCATATTTATCGTTTATATTTGGAAATAATATTTGTGTCTGTAAAAATAACCGTTCAGGAGATATTCTGAAAAATAAATAGGTCAATGGGTCAAATATAAATGTTGATGTTTTTCCGATTCCAGGTGGCGCGCGGTGACGCGCGAGGTTGCAAATTTGGATTTTACATGACAGGCCCAAGACTAATAACATATAAAAAAAATTAGAACTTTCCGACCCTTTGTATACCAAAATGTATTATTTTACTGGACTAATACTAAATATGCTTGAGAAAAATGATCACAAATTTGTATTCCTTTCTCCCGCGAACCCCCCGATTATTGTTTTGCTACCCTAAGTTACGCACCTGTAGCCTAAATAATTAAAGATATTCTGAACAAATTGTTTTAGACGTTCCGCATTCATCTCTTCGTAAATTCCCGTTACGAAAATCGGGTCTACCATGTAGCCCCATGTAAAATTCATGGAGTGAAAGCCTCCATCATCTGCGACGACCTTCGTCGTCAATTATCCCACGCAAGAGCGTAGGCTCAGGGGGGTGTTAATCGATAGCATCACCTGCACGGAGTTTCCTGCACGGAGTATCCTGCGGCCCTTTACAGACGCCCGCATCGAATATAATTAATGGGGATTTGAGCGGATCCGCGCGTGTAAATGCAAATGTGGGGCGCAATCGGTGCGGGGTGTGTGCTGCGAGGGGTGGTGGGATTGGGATGAGATTGAGAGATCAGAGGGAGGCTGCCCAAACGGCCGGGAGTCGTAATTAATAAAGTGGTAATTATTGCGGACGCTCGTGCTTGAGAGGGTCTGTGCGGTTTCCGCCTAGGGTGGTGGTGTGTCGCCTGTGTTTATTAGAGTCAACGTACTGAAGGGTGTGGAAGAATTAGCCCAGTAGTGTTCTACAGCTCTGCACATTTCATATATTAAATATTTCATTATTATTGATCCCTGCAGTACCATTTTAAATACATAATCATTATTAATTCAAACACTGTGAACTAGATTACCGATGTAGATCAGTAATCAAGTCGTAATGGGAACAACAAACTTTATAAACGTAAATTACAATTAAAACATATATACGTGCTCATAATAATATACAGAGGGTTCAAGAAAGCGGTAATAACTTTCCCAACTATACCTTTTCAAGTTAAAAATGAGACCAATCAATTTCATTTTGAGAAGCAACAATTTCAAATTGAGACCAATCAATTTCATATTGGAAACAATCAAATTCAAATTGAATTGAAACAAATTCAATTTTAGATCTAACAATTTCTAAATGAGATTTTCCATTTCAAATTGAGTTTAATCAAAATCAAGTTGACAATAAACAATTTCAATTTCAAAATATTACCAATATGTATATTAACAAAATATTATTATTATATTAGAAAGTACAGAATTTTTATGAAAATAGAGAAAAACCAAACAAAACATAATTTTACTAACAAGAACGCACTATAGGTAGATATAAGTAATATTTTAATAACATAGGTTTTGGTGATTAATATTAATAACAATAATAATTAATAACAAATAATGATTACTGCTCATTTTTAAATGAACTAATAAGTAAATGTTTCTCTAAATTTTCAACGGAAAATCCCATTCTCCTATCACTGAGCACATTTTTTAAGTGTGAAATGCTTCTCTCCACACCCACACTTGTAATCGGTGTATATTTAAATTTGGGAACAATTGTAATATTTATCAGCAAATCTTCCACGCAATCTCCTTTTTAAAACTGTTGATATTTTTTGTAACTCTCCAAACCCTTCATTTTTTGACAAAACTGCATCACATTTTTGTTTATAATCTCCCCTATAGATCGCCGTACGTTTGAGACGTCGTTCCTAAAATCTTCAACTATTTGAACCGCATCTACCAGAGTTGTGTCCTTTGCTTGAAATTTATCAATCGCTTTGCTTACGAAACTGTAGTTAGTTTTTAGGAATGCTAAATTTTGTACAACCCTCCTATCTTTGAGAACTTTGTGGCATTCTTTAATTGCCTCTGACACATTTTCGGGAAACTCTAACACAAGCTCCTTAAATGAATTGAAATGGTCAGCATAATAGCAGGCAGCATCTAGCCACGTACCCCATCTAGTTATAACCGGTGCCGGAGGAAGAGGTACATTTGGCATTCTTTCCCTAAACATTTCAACCCTCAGTGGAGCCTTTAGGATTTTTTTTTCCAGGTTTTTATCAAATCATTGACCAGGGGAAATCGCAGTCGAATCGTTTCAGCAACTCGATTAAAACCATGTGCCAAACAGGTACAATGCATTAATTGCTTATAAAATACTTTTAAATTAGAATATGCCTTCAACATATATGGAGCGGCATCAGAAAGCATCAATAATAATTTATCATTTGGTACGGGGTTTGGCAAAAAAAAAAGTGTTAATCCATCGTGAACGAATTTGGCAACGGTATTGCCATTTGTTTTTTCTAACTGCTTGGAACTAATTAAAAATGCATTGGTGGAGTCTTCCTTTAATATTCCAATCATTAAATGGGCGATGTACCGACCACATGGATCAGTAGTTTCATCTACACAGAATTATATGTAATTGTTGCCAATTATCTTTTTTATTTCCTCAATAATGTGTTTATATACTTGCTCGACATAGTTTTTGCGAATGGTTGATTCGGCAGGAATATGTCTACCGGTGAATTTTTGTAAAAAAGATTTAAACATACTATTATCTAGTTTTTAACGGAATATTAGAAGATACCTTCGTATTGCATTAATCAAAGTTAAATTTATTTTCATTCTGTCTAGAAGAACTCGCAAAATACTCGGTAATAGTTTGCTGGGTACTCAGGGTATTGCTTGCAGATTTGTGTTTTTTTTTAAATTTTCCAGGTGAACTGTTGTTTTGATATGTTGTGTTATGTTAAATTTTTTCACGCAGTTAATCTACATCATAATACATGCTTGTACCTGGGCTAATTGCAACACAAAATAAAACTTACAGGTTTGATACAAGCCCTGAAAATTAATTTGCCGTTCTCATATATTAATTCAGAATGTCCACTTATCCATTCATCGACGGAAGGTTTTACTTTCGGCATTTTATCCAAGAAAACTTATAAACACGTAATACACACAAAGCACAAGCACAACGCACTGAAGATTGAGATAAATTGAACTGAATTGATAGCACACTTGCTCCAGATGTGTTCTGTGCACGTAAAAATAGGGTAATCCCCGAAATAATCAAGCTTTGTTTACCAAATATCACGTACGCACGCTCGCTTTGTTGATGATTTTGTGATAACCAAGCACTCTAGACGTAACGGAGTAATATTAATACTAAATTCTCATTACAATAATGTGCAACAAAATATATTCCTAGCTAATATAAATAATATGCTATAAAATTGAGACATAAGCAAATAAGCACAAAAAATATTGAAATATGCACAAAAAATGCATTAAAACAAGTATAAGCTTAAAAACGGAAAATATGCTTAAAAGCACAAAAAAAATTGTCACGTTACTTCATTTGCTGAAATTCGTATAGATACGAGGTCATTTTGGTCTGCTATTAAAACTGATGTATAGCATAATACCTAGAAATCCGCGTCTTGTTCATCACATGTAGGTTAGGACATTATTTTATTACTACTAAAATGTATAAGTCTCTTGGATTGTTGCTTGATTTAAGGATTGTCATTAGCTCTAATTCCGTTTGTGTTCTGATACCTAATTCGTAAATGTCTGCTATATTTTGTTTTATTTTCAGTATTAAAATAAGAACTTTCATTCCACCTAATAAAATTATGTTTCTAGTTTCTGTTTAGTGGTAGTAACGATATTTTGTTGGCTGTATTATCTGAGTAAAAAATATATTTCAATACGAAATGAATCTGCCAAATAAACAATAATCAAATTGAGTGATAAATAGACGCTCCTCTGCGGTGCAGCTGAATCTGTAAATAATGGTATTCAAATAAATTCAATACACCCAAACAAATCGATAGTTTGTTATCCCGAACCGTCACAACTAACCCCCCAATTTGCACCAGACATCCATTACCCTTATCCGGCGGCTTTCCATTTTTCCTGCGGACCGGGGCGCCTGCGAAAAACTCGCCTAATCCGCGGTGGAAATTCAGACGGACGCCCCGGGAGTGTTGACAAAAATCTTTGCATACAAATTACGGCGATAAGCCGGCCAGCCCTCGCCGAGACACTCGCATTACTATCAGCCCATAAATATTCATAAATTATAATTAACGCGCTCCCATTTTTGGAAATCTAATCCGATTCGGCGGGACGCGATCTCGAAAAAAAATCCCAATTAGTTTTGATTTATGGGCCGGCTCAAGGCAGGCCCCGCGCGTGAAATATGAGGAATTGGTAATGGGGCGAATTTATCGGGGGTGGGGGGGTCTGATCGATGAGCGCCACCCCTGCAAGGAATTTCGGGCACGAATTGAAATTGCTAAATGGAATTGATAACTACGGGGCAGCGCCGTTGAATTCCTAGTTGTTTTCGAACTGCTCTCATTCCTCGAATATCAAACTACCACAAAGCATTTCATTCCAACTTCACGTGGAAAATTATTATTAAACAAACGTACAGTACAAAGTTTGGCAAGTATTGTGGACTAATTAATTAGCACAAATTCTGCGCGTATCTTATTATGGTACCAGTGCTTCAAATAAAACAATTGAACGACCAGGTGGATTTAATTAAAACTACTGTTTGCCGATAAAGTTTCGCGTGTTCAACAGTTAAACAGTATTCATAGTACACATTTTCACCTCACGGCCAATTTAGGTAATTAACTCTTGTCGATGTGCTTCACTACTTAAAGCTTTACGCGGTTGAATAACAAAACTGAATATCGCACATGGGAATTAGAATGGATTTAAAAGGTGAGAAGTAACTTTCCGTCGTTAAAACTAAGTTAACAAGTAATAACTGGACCCTGCGTAGCAAAAAACGTTAGCAGTAACACGTACGTTACTTAACATCATCACATTCGACTGTCAGATGCATTCATATCATAATTACATCTGATATTCACATGTGATAATGTCAAGTAACGGACACGTTACTGCTAACAATTTTTAATACGTGAATATTTGATTGGCAATACATTTTAACAAAAATTCGCAAAAAACATCCCTAATAATAAACAACTTAACAAATAATTTTATCTTTTTTCGATCAGCTCAGTTATTTGGATTATTTAGATATTTACACAAAATTTGTGCCAAAATTTAGTAAGTAAAAAAGAACAAATTCGATTTATCGAATTAAAATTTGGTTTGTTTTCAACATATTGGTTTTATGGTTTGGTGATATTTTATCATAAATTTTTTTAAGAAAGTGTCATTTAATTAATAAATTTCTTTGGCATTGATCGTCAAAAATGTTATACTATGGGCATAGGGGCGAAGATGATTCTCTTCATACCATGGAACAGGGGTCCCCAAACTACAGCAGGTTTTATCCAGCCCTCGAATGATTTATTGTTCAAATTTGTTTTAAAATATTCTCAAGTATAGTTCCAAAATTAATCAATTTTATAAATGTATGAAATACAGTTACGCACTTTTTAATTTTCAAATCTGTTTTTTATTATTCGCTACAACTGTTTCGCCACACTGTGGCTTCTTCAGGCGAAGAAATGATTCATTAAACTAAGTACATAGCGCTTAAATAGTGTATTTTTCCACTCGCTACATAGTAAGTACACTGTTGTGACATTGATTTGATGGAAGTAAGGCCCACTTACCGATAAAGCTTTGGTTACTATGAACAACGGGATGTAATTATACACTTACCTCCCTCAGGGAGGTAAGTAAAATGTTTTTTGTAGCGTTCTTTCTCTGGTACCACTCATTAAAACACTTATATGCATTTTGATAACGCCCATTCGACTTCTTCGACAGTAGGAAGGAAGAGGCAGCATCTGCAGCCTCTTCAATTGCCATTTCTTGTTTATTTTCATTGGGATTTATTTTACAACTGAACGAATGCAATTTCTGACACTCACACTTTGTTTGAAAAATAGTCTTGGCAACCAAAGCCGCACGGATATTTTGTTCAAGTTGCGAAAATAAATTAATCAAACACAAACAATTAAACCAACTTCAGGAGTGGAAAAACAGTTATAAGCAATTCGAGAGGTAAGTTTTGACCACACTCTGACTTTATTGCTAGCCCTCGCTGTCGCTCGGGCGCAAACTCGACCTCGACTGGTAAACAATACTTACCTCCCTTAATGCTTAAATAACTATTATGGGGTGGGTCAATAGTCACGTGGGGGTGATTCACGTGGGGACAAGTTTAAAAATGTTGAGAAGCGCTGAATAATTGACATCCGTTTGGTCGTTAAGTAGGAGACCGCTTAATTTCCTTTTGTTGATTTCCAGGCTCTCCGGTTGATTTAGTTTTCTTCCTTTTTCTTCTTGATGGAGTATTTGGAATTGTTGGTTGAACGAATGTCCTTCCTCCTAAAACAAAAAAAAAACTCTTCCACATATGGGAGCCATCTATGAGAGGTGGTTAATGATCTCACGATCATTAGCAAATGGTTGAAATGGTTGATAATGGTCGTGAGACCGAAATAATTGTAAAGTTTTTCTGTTCAAAATTTGTGAAATTAACCAAGAGCTTTATTTATACTAATTTAAAGATGTTTCACCAAGTATTGACCACCGATTCATACAATCCAATTGTTAATTAATTAAATTTATGCTTTTAGTAAACCAATCATCAAGAATATTTTATATCATCAACTTTATCCAAAAAAACTTTTATAGACCTATAAAATTATTCCTTATAATTTGACTGATTTGATTTTGTAAAATAAAATAGCAAATAAATTCTGTACTCAATATATACTCAATTAGATGGCAACATTGCACATTGTCATATTTCAAGTATATTTTTTCTTTAAATTCCGAAAAAAGTTTACTCCATTATTTCAATACTCACAACGCAGGAATTATGTTTCACACAGAACATATCAAATTTCGGGAATTAAGGTTATAGTTATCTTTTTGTTATTTGTAAGAAATCTTGAAGGATACGTAATTTTAATTTTTTGTGTATTCTTTTTATCCTTTTTATCTTTTTATAAGACTCGGGATTTTTCTTTACTTCAGAAAATTTGAATTTCGAGCAAGATTTTTTCGGTTCCGTAAGAAATCTCTCGAATTATAAATTCAAATACTCCATTTTTTATTCTAGAGATGTCTTAAGGAACCGAACAAAATCTTGCTTATTCTTATTCTTATTCTTAACTTGAGAATTATTTTTATTGCCCAACATTTAAAATATTTAGCCTAAGTTTTTTATCATCTTGAAATCCAGGCAATTTTGAAAACAAAAAAATATTCAAAACTAGTTTTATTTTCCAGATACTAAACTTATCTTTTCTGCAAGAAAAAATTAAACCAGCAGAATATTTGTTTTCGTTATCTTCAGGTTGTCAGATATATCCCGAGAAAGAATAATGTTAATAGACTACTTTTGTTATATTCTCAAAACCCTCGAGATTTTGTTTCCTAGCCAACATTTTATATCTCGGGATTAATTTTGTTTTAATATAATAAACATAATATAATATACTACCTCTGTTCTATAATAAGTGAGCCATTACAGATTTTTTTCCATAATAAGTGAGCCATTACCGATTTTTATTTTTTCCATAATAAGTGAGCCATTACCGATATTTATTTTTTACAAATAAGTGAGCCATTTTCGTTTCTAAGAAGTACTATATATTTATTTCAAAATAACAAAAAAAATACAAAAAATGTTAGTATAATCGAATAGTAGGCAAGCAATTTTCCCTACGAAGCTTTGCCTTGCTAATATGTTGAAGCTTATAATTATTGTTACCGCCTATTATCGATTTCATATTTTTTGTAAACTTAAAACATATTTTCTAATGTATGTCTAGTCTCCGCTTCGAAAGAATCTTCGACAACTCTTATTAATTCGTCCATATTGCGCGGTGAATGCTGGTGATGTAGCGATTAAATAGACGAAAAAAAAACAAGATCGAGCATATTCAAATCAAAACTATTGGTAAATTTTGCAATTGCCAAAATCACCTCTCCCCTTTTCAGCCTTCAATTTTTCTGATGTTTCAGTAAAAACTGTATAATAGCTGTTCGTTTTTGGTTGATTAAATCTGGCCTTCCCAATGTTTGAAACTTCCGGCATTAGAACACTTTCGCTTAAAAGTTTAAATTCTATTTGTTGCTTTTGACAAATTAAACTGTCAAATATTTTGACTTCCGTGGCACATATGATTAAGAACTTGGCGTATATTAAGAATATCAAAATAGAAATTAAAAAAATAACCAAGTGTCAATAAGTTTGAAAGAAAACTCAAATGGCTCACTTATTATGGAACAGAGGTAGTATTTTTTATTGCGTTCAAGAATAAATTTACATAAACTGATGTACAAAATTGATAAGTTCTTTTGAATACCACATCACTCTCGTTAATGGTAAAGAAATTGTACATTTTTTTAATGTAATGGAATAGAGGAAGTATAATATAATAAATATTATAAACACTCACAGCGTTATTAATAAGAATTCAATAAAACCGTGGTTTAGCGGTGAGTTAGCGGTCATTTACAAACGGTTGCCAAGGTTACTAAGACTAAACCACCGTTAACCCACGGCTGAAATTTTTATGAGCAACAGTTTAACTAGATTTTTTCAAATGTCATTATTTGCTATTATTTCGTAGGAATTGTCCCACTTTTAAGAACGCTCTGCATACAAAAAAAAAACAGTTTTAGCACTATTTTTATATAATATTTTAACCTAGGAAAGTTTAAAATTGTTTACTCATAAGTTTCAATTTTTTTTAAATATGTACGGTCGCGGCAAAAAAAGTGGGGCAAGTTTTATAGTGAATTTGTCTAAAATTGAGTCGTATAATTAAGTCATTCGTTTCTGCAAAGAAAAATCAAGTAACGTGCCATTGTCATCGTGACATAAATACCCACATGTTACTAAATAAGAAGCCACATTTTGGAATGGCCTCTCAATTTAGTGCTTTTTATATAGCAAGAATAATAGAGAAATTAAAAATGAATGGTCTACCAGGAAAGTTGCACAATTTTTTGACATCTTCAGCTAAACCAAATTCATACTAGGCAAAGAAACTGTCCCACTTTTTTATGGCCGTGACCGTACATTGTACATATGTATTTTTTTTAATAAATAATGCAATTTTTTACTTTGTAGGTATCACCGTTTATTTTAATAAAGTGACTATAGTTTCGACCGAAACTATAGTCGAAACTATAGTCACTTTATTTAAATAAACGGTGATACCTACAAAGTAAAAAATTGCATTATTTATTTATACATAATGTATCACGACGTAAAAGCCTCCAGTGTTAATAAAATGTATTTTTTGAATTTAGTTATGTAATTTGAAATATTTCTTTAATTTAGATTTCTTTAAATCAATATCGTTTTTCTATGGCAACTGCCCAAAGCTTGCTGCCATAATATAAAATGATGTATATAAAATTCACCACAAATCTCTTTCATTTAGGTTTTATAGCTTTTTGTGGTTCTCAATACATCTCGAATAATTAAATCTGTAGAAAGAATGAATGATCTGATGTTTTATCAGGTTTTATGATGTTAAAAACTACAGAAATCTCGACACCGAATTCTCCATTTTCGGTACTCGAGAATTTTCTTAGCAGTCCAAACTACCCTACTCAAAAGAAATATCGCTTATTAAAAAACAAAATAAATTAAAAAAAGTAGCTATTATTAATACAATAGTCTCATCTTTATGATTGCGTTAATATATATTCATTATTATTAATGATTAATATGCTATAATTCGTTTCAATAGTGTGGAAATGCCGGGAAATAATTTTGTCTTGAGATTCTGAAGAAAACTGAATTTACACAATAGTACGTAATATACTTAATATTTTTTCACGACTATAGCATATATTATTTTGGATTTGAAGATTTGAATGTGTCAAATAATGTATTAATGACTATGAATGTGTAATGTCAAATTAATACAAATTGTTATAGCTCATTTTTGGCGAATTTATGGATTGTTTTTGAAACGTTACATTATCAGTACTTCGCGTGTACTCAATCGTCGATGTAGATGGTAGGTTTTAAATTTTTTGAAACCTCACCGAAATAAGCCAACACATTATTTCTGAATTTGAGTTGGTTTCTTGTACCAATTGCCAATCATTGAATGTTTTTTATGTTGTTATATATTTTTATTTCGATAATTCTGGTATCAAAGATACCATATCACCTGTGCTGCTTACATGAGATTAGGAGGTGTTAAATCAATATTCACATCACTTTCACCTTTTCAATTTGTATTGATTATCTAATGAATGACCTCTATTATATGTGTGTCAGCTAATTTCACTTTCTACTGTCAGGATGACAGGTACACTCATACTTCACCCCGTGCACAACATGCATATTGCGCACGGCGTGAAGTTGCAGCTGTACTGAAATGAAAAATATCATTCATAAATTTGCTACATTTAATAACAAATGAATAATAATCACAATTTGTGCATTGTTCAACAATCGTAGAAACGTATTATTGAAAACTGCATTGTTTATATATTTAGTATTTTTTGTCTTGGACTCTTTAATTATTGAGAAATTTGATGTTGTTATTGTTAGGTTCATATGGTTATGTGGTCCTTTTTGTTCATTTTGGTGAAAATTGTTTGTATATTTAATATTTTTTTCACGTTTTCTCTTCTGATTCCAGGTGCTTCGTGGCAACAGTAGTGATGCCTGCGAGGTGCGCGACCCCTGTCAGCACGGTGGCATCTGCATATCAACGGACAGTGGTCCAATCTGCGAATGCCGCAATCCGGACTACGAAGGAGAGTACTGCGAGAAAGGTCAGTACCCGACCGCCTCTTGACAGCTTCCGCCACTATATTCCCGCACCGCCTCCGGGTGCACGCGGCCCCCGGGGTCCTCCGCCGCACAAAAGAGCGCCGAATCGATCCTCCACTCCAGCACAAAAAAAGGCGGAATTCGGGTTTCAAGGGAAAGGGGTCAACGGATCTCGTTTTCGGTGTTTGCCCCTCGTTAAGCGGGGGCGGCGGGCCCATTGTGCGAAAATGTCGCGTGAAAAAATCCGCACGAAAAAATCTAATTGGAGGTAGTATTCGGCGGGTATCGGTTGTGAACCGCGATACGGGCGTTGTTTATGAGCAGATTTGCGTTCCCTTTGGGGGGGCTAATGTAATCCCAGCCTGGATGCTCGCTGCGTTTTAGCTCTATTGAGTTTGTGCGGAAGTTTTATAAACATCACGCTAAAACAATATTGCAGAGCTTCGTGATACATTTACATTAATAAACATGTTTGCCCCGCAGTACGGGAACGCAAATATTTGCGTATTTATATTAATTTGTGATATTTCAAATGCCACTGTATGGTGTATGATTTTAAGCGACTATACTATCGTCAATAAATATTAGTTATGAACTCACGAATTAATTACATTAACAAATTAAACCGCAACATATTATCTATGATTTAGTATAATACAAATGCAAAGGCATAGGTCATTAATGTACGACCCTCGCGAGGACTTCCGACCCGCCAATATATGTTACTTCAAATTAAATTAAAAATTGTCATCGGTATTTCAATAAAAAACAATAATATTTTTAATGATATCTGTGGAGATCCATCTTGATTAATTTAGTTTGTAGTTAATGTGGGATGGCACTACTAGGTATAGAATGATTTCATTTGTTTACATGGACTAGTTTCGACCGGGAGGTCACCTTCATCATTGTCAAAGATGCTTCAACACAACACAATGCATACCAGATAAATCGTAATTTTAATTATATGTATGTAAGGTATTACATAACTAATATGTACTTATGTACTTTTTTTTTAAGTCAACTGATTTGGATAATGCTCAAGACGACCTCTCGGTCGAAACTATTCCATTTAAACATATGAAATAATTCGTTACCTGATAGTGCTATTCCACATTACTAGGGCTAATATAACATGTGGTGTACTGATTATCGATAATGATTTTATAAATCCCACGAATTTCAACGCCAACGACGAAAATGCATCGAGCCCGAAGGGCGAGATGCATTTTCTAAAGTTTGGGGTTGAAATGAGTTGTATTTTTAATATCATTATCGATTTTTGAGATCACCACGAATTATATTTAGGAAGGGAATATAATGAATTGATTGAGTGATCTAGTGAAGCAGAATAAACAAGAAGCTAAATTTAAACTTTAAATACCTATATTTATTTAGATCACTTCATCTTTCAAACAGCAAACCACATTTATGTAAGTACTTGTACGTATTTGTACTTGGGTCACTCTGACATTTCGGGTTATGTTTTTATTAGAGGACGACTAGATGGTTTGTCCATCGCAACGGTCGCCGCTGCGATCTGTGTGGGACTCGAAATTGTGACAGCGACCGACTTTTATTCGTGGTATTTTCGTGAGAATATAACTCATACGTAAAACGTGACAACATAACAATGCAGTTTCTATAGTTACGCATGTATTAATAACTGAGAATGTTGATAATACCACGGTTGTATTTTCAGGGGTAATATAACAAGTGGTGTTCTCATTATCGATTTTTGAGAACACCACGACTTATATTTAGGAAGAGAATATAATGAATTGATTGAGCCATCTAGTAAAGCAGAATAAACAAGAAGCTAAATATACAGTTTAAATACCTATATTTATTTAGATCACTTCATCTTTCAAGCAGCAAACCACATTTATTACCACAATTTACTATTTTACTTGTACTTGAGACACACTGACATTTCGGGTTATGTTTTTATCATCGGCCGACTAGATTGTGGGCGCAACCGATTAATAGCACCATCGCAACGATCGTCGCTGCGATTTGTGCTTAACCAAAAATTGTGACAGCGACCGACATTTGTTCGTGGTATTATCCTGAAAATACAACTTGTTGTATTTTCAACATTCTCAGTTATTAATACATGCGTAACTATAGGAACTGCATTGTTATGACGTCACGTTTTACGTATGAGTTATATTCTCAGGATAATACCACGAACAAATGTCGGTCGCTGTCACAATTTTTGGTTAAGCACAAATCCAGCGACGATCGTTGCGATGGTGCTATTAATCGGTTGCGCCCACAATCTAGTCGGCCGATGATAAAAACATCACCCGAAATGTCAGTGTGTCTCAAGTACAAGTAAAATAGTAAATTGTGGTAATAAATGTGGTTTGCTGCTTGAAAGATGAAGTGATCTAAATAAATATAGGTATTTAAACTGTATATTTAGCTTCTTGTTTATTCTGCTTTACTAGATGACTCAATCAATTCATTGTATTCTCTTCCTAAATATAAGTCGTGGTGTTCTCAAAAATCGATAATAATTTTAAAAATACAACTTATTTCAACCCCAATCTTTGAAAATGATTAAAAATGATGAAAATTCATTTTCGTCGTTGGGGTTGAAATTCGTTGTATTTATAAAATCATTATCGATAATGAGAACACCACTTGTTATATTACCCCTGAGAATATAACTCATACGTAAAACGTGACAACATAACAATGCAGTCTCTATAGTTACGCATGTATTAATAACTGAGAATGTTGATAATACCACGGTTGTATTTTCAGGATAATACCACGAACAAATGTCGGTCGCTGTCACAATTTTTGGTTAAGCACAAATCGCAGCGACGATCGTTGCGATGGTGCTATTAATCGGTTGCGCCCACAATCTAGTCGGCCGATGATAAAAACATAACCCGAAATGTCAGTGTGTCTCAAGTACAAGTAAAATAGTAAAATGTGGTAATAAATGTGGTTTGCTGTTTGAAAGAACAAGTGATCTAAATAAATATAGGTATTTAAACTGTATATTTAGCTTCTTGTTTATTCTGCTTTACTAGATGACTCAATCAATTCATTGTATTCTCTTCCTAAATATAAGTCGTGGTGTTCTCAAAAATCGATAATGATTTTAAAAATACAACTTATTTCAACCCCAATCTTTGAAAATGATTAAAAATGATGAAAATTCATTTTCGTCGTTGGGGTTGAAATTCGTTGTATTTATAAAATCATTATCGATAATGAGAACACCACTTGTTATATTACCCCTGAAAATATAACTCGTTGTATTTTCAGCATTATCAGATATTAATACATGCGTAACTATAGAAACCGCATTGTCACTGTTTTACGTATGAGTTATATTCCCAAAATAATGAATATATCGATACATTTCTGATTCCTTGTACAGGGTGGGCAAATTTCGATGTTTTAATAGGGAATCTCGATAACTATAACAGGTATTTTAAAATACCAAAGCCAAAAACTCATTATTTTCCATTTATTTATTTTTATCAATATTTAATTTATTTAAAATTTTATTAAGATAAGAGTTGCATGTTCTTGAGTCACGTTTTTACGTGGATTTGAATGAGTTTTACAGAATTTTGATACCTTCGTTAATAAACAAAATACAGTACAAAGTTGTGTTTTTTAAATAGAAGTCATAGTTGGCTTTGACCTTGATAAATAGGTTATGTTTTTCTCTTTTCAAAGATGTATCACATGAGGATTCGATTGTTTCACTATTCGATTTATGGTTGTAGGTCGCTTATTTATGAGAATAGAAGTTTAATCAAATTTTTATGACGTCAATGCCATTTTTTAATGCAACCCCTCCCTTTTTAGTGGATTTGGATAGATTGTATTATATACAGGGTGAGTTTTCTCGGATGTTTGTCTTTGTCTCATAACTCAAAAATTATAGCTTTAATAAAATAATCGGTTGGATTGTATTATTAAGCACATAATTACGTACAACTTTTTCCTTTACACATTTTTTCTAAAGTCAATAATAACAGGCATCAAACCAAATAACATAACAATAATTTTGTCGAGATATCTAGTTAGCTATGCAATTTTTCCAAAAAATAAAGGGCTCATGAAATTGAACTCGTAAAACTGCAATTATTTTCCTATTTAATCGTTCCTCTACCTCCGCTAGTTTCCGAGATCCCCATACTAAACATCCGAAAAAACTCACCCTGTATAAAAACGTATTGATTGTCCATGATTGAATAGGCTTATAAAGAATTTGTGTAATATGTTTGTTTATTGAAACTGTTTATATTTCAATTATTTCTGATGTAGATAATCTAGTATGGTATAATTTAACTGGAATGTATAGAAATGGATACAACATCTAGTTTCCAATTACAAATTTGGTAGTTAGATTACCTATTTAAAGTCAAAATATAAAAATTTTAAATGGTGGATCCAAGGTAGCGGACAAAATCTAAAAAAAACATCTAAATCCAGTGAAAGTTTGTATTCAGGGGTTTCCAAAGTCGTTAAATGCAAATCTGAAAGAATCTGGTGTATTTCTTATCATGAAACGTTGGCAGTAACGTGTACGTTACTTGACAGCATCACATTCGATTATCAGATGCATTTATGACACAATCCATCTTACATTCGAATGTGATGCATCCAAGTAACGTACACGTTACTGACAACGTCTTCTGATACGCAATACACCTGAATATTACATACTTCAAAATGGCTCGTTTAAGATAGCGTCGGAAGAACTCAAATTTCTGAAATTCTGTAATTATTATGCTTGCTCGTTTTAAATATGTTCCATTTTCATTTTTAACTAAATTGGCTCTATTAGCCAACTTTACTGTTACTCTCTGACAGTATTTTTGGCCAATGTAAAAAGTCACTTGACTTGAAAAAATAAGTTATATTTTATGACAGTGGGTAATGTTGCAAACAAATTGAGTATGTATTCAGTACAGAATTATAATATAAAATATAGTTAATGATTTGTTTACTTAAAGCATAAATCTAATTAATTAACGATTTTTTTATTATTATTGTGGGCGGTGAGGGCTTGCACTGACAATGTTTGCACCAGCATTCTAAAGCTGTAACGGTTCGTAACTAGGATACAATGTGGTTACTGGGACTGGAGTAGCGTTTATGGCATAATAACTCGGTCGGCCATTTTGAGTCGGCCATTTTGATTTCGAAAATTTCGACCTAGAATTCAAATTCCTTGACCCCGAAAACGGATTACTACTGATTTTCGCGAGAGTGACATCATCTTTGACAATGTCAGTCGGCCATTTTGAGTCAGCCATTTTGATTTCGAGAATTTCGATGTTCAATTCAAATTCCTTGACTCCGAAAATATATAAAACCTGATTTTCAAGAATATTTGCAAAAAAATCGAATTTTGGCCAGATGGCCAGACCACTGTGCATTGTGGCGAAAAAGGCATTCCTGTATTTCTTGTTTTTTATTGGAAAATAAGGGAGTCATTAACTAATGCAGGAATTCGTTTATTTACCACAAAATTTTGAATATTTTCTCCGTTCATTGTTTTGTGTAGTCCCTACTATCTACTATATTTTTCAAATCTAATGAAAAATCACACCCTTCCAAAATGTAAAATTTTGAACCTGAAAAAATAGTAAAACTTTTTCTTTCACTTTTAAATTTGGATGGTTTACTTTTTATATCTGTATCGTGTACCCATCGACGAATCGCAGAGCCATTTTGATAGATCAACGTTTCGTCAAGGAATTTTATATTTTCACTTAAATTTTCTTATTGCAAAATTTGACTGAAATAAAAATTGCAACGATATAATCTTGTTCGCACACACATTTTTGTCCGTCATGTATCTTGTATTTGTAACCCATTGATTTAATTATCCTGTGCAATGTGGTTCTACCCCCTTTATAACCCAAATTTTGTTTTGCATCTGTAAATAATCTATGCAAAGTAAAATACTCATGTTTTGTATTATATTGCCAAATTAATCGTTGCAAATCTTTCCGAAACATGTAATTTTTATTTCTGTTTTTACTGGTTTCAAATGGTCGAGACTACCCTTCCGAATTTAATTTAACAAATCGAAGATATCTAAAATTAATTAAATAGCTTAGAAAATTAGAAAATGAAAAGATATAAATCATAAAAATTAAATTACTCGAAAAGCAAAACTTAATCTATTCACAATTTCATTGCGTCGTAGAACCGGCATGTGTTCTCTAAACATTTTATTCAAATTTTTAATTGAAGTTTTCGTATTTTTATTAATGATTTTTGGTATTTTTTAAATAATGTAAAACCCAGCACACTTGAATGATTGAAGCAATAATATAATTATTTTAATATACAGAGAGCGTATAAAGTATTAAGACCTGGCTTTATTTTTTCCCCCTGTATAAATTTTTGAAAAATGCTTTAACAGGTCAATATGTTTTTTTTTCAAACAAATATTTTGAGAGCATTTTCACTTTTCCATCTCTCTCCGTTTTGAAGTTATGACGTCAGAGCCATTTTTTTTAAATAACAACCTATATTTTTTATTATTGATTTTGATAGTACTTTTTGTGCAGAATGCATCAGGTTACTATTCAAAACAACGTGAGTTAAAATAAAATTAGGAAAACAGGCTTGGATTTTAAATATTGGAATAAAACAAAATTGATTAACCTGAAAAACAATCTAGTACAATTATGTGAAACAAATTATTACCTAATCACAGTCAGATTGACGTTTCGTTCGATTCACCGTGTCACAAGTTAATTTCAAAATGGTTCGACGTTTTTCGGAAGCACAATGAATTAAAATTCTTATCTTTAGAGGTTGTGGTGATAGAATACGTACCTATGAAGAAGTGTGCATTTATTTTAATAATAAATATCCCCTTCAAGAGCCTCTTCTTAAGACGTCTGTTAGTGCAATCATCAGAAAGTATGAGCATTTGGGGTATATTAGAGATCGCCCGAAAAGTACACGACCGTCAGTTCAGGAAGATGTTAAGCTAAACGTGAGGTTAGAGTTGCAAGAAAACCCTCATGTTCCCTCCAGAGCGGTTGCGGCAAATAGTGAGCTTTCACAAACATCTGTTTTGAGTTTTTTGAAACGGCAGAAATGGCATCCTTGCAAAGTGGCATCCTTACAAAGTAAATTTAGTCCACGAACTGAACGAAGATGATTTTGATCGTAGGGTTCAGTTTTGCGAACAAATGATGAATCTCTGTAACGTCGATGAAGGGTTTGCTACCAGAATTTTATTTTGTGATGAAGCAACTTTTTATTGGAATGGAACGGCGAATAAACAATATTGTCGCTTTTGGTTCAAGCGCAACCCTCAGTGGATGATGGATGATGGATCATAAATGCTTGTAATAAATAATTGAATTAAATATGAAACTATTTATGTGCGTTTAAATATAACGCTAAGGTTGCGAACGTAATTTTATTTTAGCTTCAAATCTGCAGTTATTTTATGCAAAACTTGATCACGCCCCAGTATTAATTACTCGCCCTCTAGATCGACCTCCCTTTAATTAAATTTTCTTGCAAACGCGCAAATCAACTGGCGTGTATTTTTCCATGGCTTCCTTCACGTTCGCTGGCGCAAATAAACAAATCCCGGTCTCCCACATCGAAACCAATTATCCGCACAATCAAATTAATCCCCGCGAAGCGCCCAATCCGCCCCGCATCAAATTATATGCAGAAAATTGCCTGTGCACGCCGTTTTCCATACCCCACCGGCATTGGCGAGGTGGTTGAACCATAAACCATATACCGTGCAGCATTTGCTTTCATAATGGTCTGAGGTAGTAAAATTGCAGGCCGCTGCAAGGCGGCGGCACGCGGGGGCGAACTGGGTCGGCGCCTCCAATGGGGCGCGCAAGTGTGTGTGTTTGTGTGTGCGTTTTCCCTGGCCCAGACGGGAATTGATTTTCTATTAATCGCGGAGGCCTGAGTGGGTGTAAAAGACTGACGGCGAGCTACCCATTTGCATCGTGAAATTTGAGAGCTCGTAAATGTGTGTGCACAGTTAATTTTTATCGCGGGCGAGCACGCGAATTTCGCAGGTAACCTAAATGCAACGTTAATCGCGGTTGACGATCGCGAATGCAAAAAGCTCACGTGCAGATTGCGGGGCGAAAGAAATGCCCCGGCCATTTCGGCATACCCTTTCATCTCGTGAAACTATCGATGTTTCGTTTCCAGGCATTAATATTTGAAAGTGTGTCAGCTTTGATTAATGGCGTAGTTCAGCGACCCGATAAAAAATTAACTATGCTCTTAATTACATTTTCTGAGAAATTGTAGTTATACTATTAAATTCAATTCGACTAATTGACATATACCTACTAAGTTAATGAATAATAGAGGGGGTGGCTGGCACAGAGTAGTTAAGTAAAAAATAATTTGTAGTAACAGACTAAAGCCTACTTTTTTTTCTACTAAAGATCACACCTAAGTTTTACCGTATCTTACCAGAAAAATAATATGGTAGCAACTATCAGATATTCCACTTACCCGATTTGTATTAAATTGCTGACTTATTCTGTCTTCAACTCTTCAATTGACCACATATGCAGTGGCGGATTTAGAGGGGAGCTATGAGGGCTATAGCCCAGGGCGGCAAAATACAGGGGCGGCAAATTTTTGGAAAAATACCAAAGGCACAAGTTACAATAAAAAATAAATATACAAATAAATAAATAAATAAATGGCCAACGAAAAAAGGCAAATACAAGAAGTGAAGCATCTAACTACGTCCTTCAACTTCAAAGATTAGAAACGACTATTTTGTCAATTTTATGCTGAGATATGTTATCTCGATTTAACGTATGAAGTAATAAGCTACAATAGTCTGAGATCGATCTATGAGTCATTCTCAGCTCTCTTCGAGATAGCTATACGTACAAATTCCAAAAAAATCACATGAACAGTATGAAAATTTGTCGATATCTTTCAAAATGTGATCAGAAAATTGCAAATTGTCTAAATTTCCATCAGAAATTATTTTGTCATGTTGATTTTTTTTATGTACCGCTATAAAATTTCAGGCATGTTTTGGAATACCATATAAAAATTACCATATTTAAATTTAAATTGCTCAAATATTGCGAAAATAATACGAAAATTCTACAAGTTACATTTACAAAATTGGCTTTCGATACATATTGATATGCATCTTTATAAATTAGCCAAATCACATGAACAGTATCAAAATTGGTGAAAATCTTTCAAATGTCATCAGAAAATTTCGAATTTTCTAAATTTCTTCAAGCAATTATTTTGTTGCATTAATTTTTTTTATGTGCTGTCACAAAATTTCTGGCATTTTTTTTATATCTATCATAAACAATAGTTATCTTGTCTACATTTACCTATTTATGAATTTAAATTGCATAAAAATCTCGAAAACCAAATGAATATTCACAATATTGATATGCATAGAAATTAGTAAGATACGAGTATCTACATATTTCGAAACATTCGTATTGACAGTATAAAATTGTGTCGATATCTTTCAAAGTGGATCTAATCAGCCAAATATTCAAGAACTAATTTATTGTTTAAGCAAAAAAAATATGAAAAAAAAATATTGAGAAGAATTAAGGAGGTCCATATTAAACTACAAGCAATAATAATAATCTTTATATGAGAGACATAAGAAATATGTTTAAAATGAGTTGAAAATTGTACAGTATATATACTGTTTTAAATTAATTCTTAGTGAGAATGGCTGCATAGTAGTTGAAATTTGCATTCAAATTTAAAGGAGTTTTAATTTTCTTTATCAAAGAATACATTTCAAAATTTGTTTGTATATAAGAAATAGTATATTATTTAATGAGTGTATTATGTTGTCCATATTACACGAGAATTGTTTACAACACGAACGTACGCAGTAAGCAAGTTTCAAAATATTTCGAGTGTAGTGTGGCCCATTATACACTAACTAAATACTATACTTTATTTACGACTGTATTATTTAAATATAGAGTGTTTTTGTGTTTATTAATTTTCATCTGAAACGCTTTGTGAAAGTAATCTGCCGTTGTTGTCAAGGAAACAAAACAATTTGATAATAAATAAATTAAACGTCAAAAACGTTAAGTGTTTTTGTAAAGCTAATTAACACCTTATTACTAAGTATTTTTATATCATTGCAATAGGTAATTGTACAGATAGCTAATTATTATTAGAATAAATGAATTAAAAATGTACTAATTTAGTCATTCTTAATTACATTTTTACTTTGTAAGAATAATAATATATACAAATTTCTAAAAGCCGTGGAATTTGAATGTACAGGGTGGCCCAATTTGGATGTTTCTACAGGGGATCTCGGTAACTAGAAGAGATATAGAAAATCGGATGGCGTACCCTCGATCTCTTTTTTCAAGACAAACTCAATGGTGAAAATAAAAATTGGCTATCGTCTTTTGTTTTCGAGTTATGGCCAAAAACTCATTATTTTCCATTATCGATTTTTATCAATATTACAATTATTTATCATTTTCTTAAGATTAGAGTTGCATGTTCTTCCGGCACTTTTTTACGGGGAATTGAATGAGTGTTACAGGATTTTGATATCTTCGTTAATAAACAAGATACATTACAAAGTTGTATTTTTTTAAATAGAAGTCATAGTTGGCTTTGGCCTTAATAAATAGGTTTTTTTTTCTCTTTTCAATGATGTATTGTATGTGGGTGTATAATTGCATTTTTGTTGAAATCTATTAAAATTGTATCAAAACAACATGCGTTCTCTTATTGGGCGTTGTATGCTTGTTTTGTTAAAATTGTTTGATTGTCTGACTAACACATTTGGCGTGTTCTTTTTATTTCGAAGTGTTTAACAATGGCGTACGAAAATTATGAAAAAAAGTATATGTTAGAATGCTTTATTCAAAGCAATAACAATTCTATATTTCCTACACGATGGTGCACCTCCACATATATTTCGATTATTAAATCTAAATTTTTGGGCAAATTGGTTAGGTACAAACGGCCCCGTAAAATTGACACCACGATCACTCAACTTCACGCCGTTAGATTTCTTTTTTTAGTAACATATAAAGGACAATATATATAAAATGAGAACAAAATTTCATTGATTGTATAAATTAAATTTCAAATTTTCACATTCATAATGTTTGCAGAAGTGTTATTAACAGATGCATCAGATGCATTTTGAATAATTGATATTAATTTGAACATTTACTGTAATTTAAATATTGTGTCGATGCTTCTCAATGATCCATTGGCGGATTTTTCTTTAAATCTTTGAAAAATAAATTTAATAGGTTGTCTGCCTTTTAGATAGATTTAGATGTTTCCAAGGCAATATGATATTTGTTATTTATTCAATAAACCATTCTAGCCTATATAATATTGTATTCATATGGCATCTTATAATTTACAGGTGGTAAATATATGTGTTTATCAATAAATAATTTGACTCTAAACAATACAAGCCAATACTAACAGTCTATTTAACCCAATAAGAGAACATGACGTATTGATAGAATTTTAATAGATTTCAACAAAAATGAAATTTTAACACCCACATACGATACATCACTGAAAAGAGAAAAAAATAACCTATTTATTAAGGCTAAAGCCAACTATGACTTCTATTTAAAAAAATTCAACTTTGTAATGTATCTATAAAACTCATTCAATTCACCGTAAAAAAGTGCCTGAAGAACATGCAACTCTTATATTAATAAAATGATAAATAATTGAAATATTGATAAAAATCGAAAATGGAAATTAATCAGTTTATGGGCATAACTCGAAAACAAAAACGATAGCCAATTTTTGTTTTTACCATTGAAAAAATCGTTTGTCTTGAAAAAAGAGATCGAGGATATGCCATCCGATTTTCTCTATCTCTTCTATAGTCCATCCAATTTCAAGATGCAGTGAATATATATGTTACCGGCAATCTGTATAATTCAGGCAATCTATACAATACCTAGGCAATGTATAGAATACCTGGGGCGTCCAGGCAATGTATGAAATATTATGAATATTATTGTCCATTACATACTTTACCTAGGTAATGTATACAATTCCTAGGGATTGTATAGAGTACCTGCTGGTCCACCGGCAATGTGTAAAATAAATAGATTTTGGTCTATATTTATCAAGTTAACCGGCCTACCTATAAAATGGCGGGCAAATAAAACATGTTCTACTACTTAAAATCAACTTTATTAAAATGAACAATTGGGGTGCTCCTATGTAACATAATGTAATTTGCTTACAAGTACTCAGGTACGTAATAAGTATAAAAAACTTAAGAAACAATACAATTCTGTAAAAGTAATAAGTAGGTTAGGTTAGGTTAGGTTGGGTTAGGTTAGGTTAGGTTAGGTTAGGTTAGGTTAGGTTACACACATTGCCGGCTGCGCATTCGGTATTGTATAGAATACCTAGGCAAAGTATGAAATAAATTTTATTTCATACATTACCTACACGTTTTAGGTATTCTATACATTGCCTAGGTATTGTATAGAATACCGGATTATACAGATTGCCGGTAACATATACACTCTACCAGGCGTGATCGCCACGTGCACATTTTAACACAAGCATGCGATTGGTCGTCCCGCTGTCTACCTGAAACCCGGACTAAGGGAATTTTGTTACTGCATTAGCTTGACTAGTGTTGTGAAATATGTCGAGCACAGATACAGATATTGAAGTTGTAGTAAGTGCGAAACTGAGCCCTCCTAAAAAACGCATTAAAAAGTGTCATTTAAGTGTGGAAACCAAACAATTAATTTTAAATGTTTATAAATGTGAAGTTCGAGAAAACCCTACGGATTTAAGAAATGATGTGGTGCAAAAAGTGGCATATAAAACAGGAGTATCTTGTAGGTCTGTTTATAACATTATTGGAGAATACAAAATCTCCGCAAAATTTTCACCACCTAAAACAAATCAGAACCGAAAAAATAGCGTTGATGCAGTAGATGATTTTGATAGGAACGCAATACGAAGAAAAGTACACCAATTTTTCTTTCGAAATGAAATGCTGACCCTGAACAAGCTTTTAATAGAGGTGAATGAAGACAACGATTTGCCAAATTTTAAGCGATCAACATTTCATAAACTGTTGAAATCGCTAAATTTTAAATACCAACGTCACGGAAGAAATAGTATGCTATTGGACAGTGACGAAATAACGTTATGGAGAAGAAATTTAAAAAAAAAAACTTAATTATACAGGAGTGAAAATAAAAAAATATATTATCTTGATGAGACCTGGATTAACGCTGGTCACACAAAATCGCATGTTTGGATGGATGAAAGTGTTAAATCTTCTAAAGCAGCTTTTTTGTCAGGTTTATGAACAGGGTTGAAGAATCCCTCGGGTAAAAATTGGCTAATAAACTTACTATTCACTTATTAATGATGATTTTAAATTACAGGAAAAGGCAAACGACTGATAATTTGCCACTTTGGCAGTACAGACGGCTTTGTCCCCGATGCTTTATGGGCTTTTTAATCGAAAAAAAAAACGGAGATTATCACGAAGAAATGGTGGGTGAATCCTTCGAGAAATGGTTTTCCAATGTATTGCCGAAATTAGAGGAGAATGCAGTGATTGTGTTGGACAACGCGTCGTATCATTCCAGAAAGTTAGAAAAAAATCCTACGTCGGCTACTAAGAAGGCAGATATCCAGACCTGGTTGTTGTCCAAAAATATTCCGTTCAAAGCCGATATGCTGAGAATTGTATTACTGGCTATTGTTATGCATAAAACGCAATATAATAAATATATTATTGATGAAATGGCGAGGTCACATAATAAACTTATATTACGACTTCCACCGTATCACTGTGAGCTCAATCCCATCGAATTAATTTGGGCAGAAATTAAAAATTATGTGGCCTCAAAAAATATTACTTTTAAATTTGGGGACCGCAAAAATTTATTTTCTGAAACCATAGAATCTATAAATCAAGATTCGTGGCGAAAATGTATAAAACATGTAATTGAAAAAGTTGAGTCCAAAATGTGGTCACTTGACAATATTATTGAAATTAATGTTGAGTCTCTTATTATAAATTTAAATACAGACGATGAAAGTAGTTCAACTTAGTAATAAATATTTTATTGTATATAAATTTAATATTTACTGATTTATTTGTGGTCCTTTTTTATTATCTCATGTAATTTTTGTTTTGTTTGTTAGCGCACTGTAGTCGGCAACTGAGCAAGTGCGGCCCTGTACATTATCGCTGTTCACGTGAACATGTTTACATTAACTTGAAATTGGATAGACTATAGTTATCGAGATCCGGTATTGAAACATCCAAATTGGGCCACTCTGTACATCCCACTAGTGAAATATGAACTAGATTGTGTGTCTAAGGTTACGTGTATAATACAATCATTTTTTTAATTGTTTCATCTAATAGTATCGTTATTATTTGACAGTTGTAGATAAAATATTTTGAATAATGTATATCTCTGTAATACGTAATAATGCGTTGTTTATCTTACAGAGATGCATGTATTCTAATTATATTTATCAAGCTCGTTTAGTATCTCGTATTTCTCGTACGCTTGGCTAGAATTTTGTGCTCCTAACGACATACATGTTTTTGTTATTGCAGCATCTAGTACTGGCGTATGTTTTGCGCGTAATTGAGTTCCTCGTGTAACATTCTCTCAATATTTGTGAACACAAACAGTTTACATGTAACTTATTACTTATAGTAAATATAACGTACATGAATCTAATGAAACAGCAAAAACAGACTATTGAGTAATAAGAAAATTATTTGGACGTGGTTGTTTATACGGTAACTGATGAGTTTTTCTAATATATATTCGACGACAATACATTTTTTGAAATGAAATTCTTCGAAAATAAATTTTTCGAAAGTCTATATATACAAATAAACACAATTCTTCTCGTGGTCAATTGAGGGGTCTAGAAATAAAACGGTTTATGTGAATTTTTTGTAGTTCTCAGAAAAATGGCTTTGAAGTTGACTTGAATTTCAAAATGCCAGGAATGAGAATATAAAACTATGTTAATGTTAATATTTTAGACATAGTTATGTTAGCTCAACTTTTGCCACTTCTGATATTGTTAACCCAATTCAGATATTTTTAGGCCGGCTAATTACCTTTAGTTTAATACTGACTATTTTTAATCCATAAAAAACAGTTTCAATACCAATTCTGCTGTCTTATTCTTATGATAGGTAATTATTTGTGTTGTCAAGACGTCGATTAATAAACAATGGGATTTGCATTAATGAAACTTATTTATTCAATACAAAATAATGATACAAATATATAAAAGGTTATACACTCCGCGACAAAAGTCTGGGTTCACTAACAATTTTTCCGATTTTTCGTCCTATATATTTTTTTTCAAATAAACCAAAATGTTAATGTTTGTTTATCAAAAAACAAAAATGAAAAACCACCTTTGGTGATAAATTAATAATTAATCTTTATTTACTTACATTTTAGGATACTAAAGAAATATAGTGTTTATAAAAAAAAGTGAAAAACACGAACTATGGGTACGAACGAAACTTTCAATATCTGGTGTTTCCACCACGAGCCCTAATAACACAGTCCAGACGTCTAGACATGCTGTTAATCAACGTTGCAATGTTTTCTTGCGGCAGTCTGTCCCACTCTTCAACCAAACATGCTGCAAGGTCTCTTAAGGTCCGAGGGCGATCAGGGCGAGCTCGAATGGCTCTTCCCAGTTGGTCCCACACGTGCTCAATAGGGTTCAGATCTGGTGAACAAGCAGGCCAATCCAAACACCTAATTCCGACTTCGTTAAAATATTGGAGGGTAATGTTCGCCACATGTGGGCGAGCATTATCCTGCATTAATTGAAAGTTTTCTCCAATAAAGTGACTGTATGGTACAACATGTTCCTCTACAATATCCCTAATGTACCTATCTGCGTTAAGGGCTGCTCTATCACAAATATGGAGTTCTGTACGAGCCTCGACAGAAATCCCTCCCCATACCATTACAGAGCCTCCGAAAAAATTGGATCTAGGAGCCATGGTACATGCTGCGTATCGTTCTCCTGGTCTCCTCCATACCCGTGTACGACCGTCTGGAGCATCCAACGTAAAACGGGATTCATCAGTCCATAAGACATGTCGCCACTCGGCAGCCCCCCAGTTCTGATAAGTTCTAGCAAAATTCAGTCGGTTTTGTTTGTGACGAACCATAAGTTTTGGACCAGTGGCAGCCCGATAAGACTTTAGATTATTTTCTCGAAGTCGTCGCTGAACTGTACGTGCCGATATTTGAACATTTCTGACTGCAGCAAGCTCATTAGCTCTAATTGTTGCAGTTTCAGTGCGATTTCTCAAAGATTGTAACAACATAAATCGGTCATCTTGAGCATTAGTTTTTCTTGGTCTTCCTGACCGTGCTCTGGCTGTTAGTAGACCATCTTCCTCATACCTCTGCCAAATCCTTCGGACCCCGTTTTGAGAAACTCCATACCTACGGCCTGCTTCTCTCTGGCTATGTCCTTCTTCAATGTGGGCAATTATCCGTGCACATCTTACTGGAGATATCGGCATTTTGATCACAAAACTAAATTTCAGCACACACTGACACTTGCCAGCAACATTTGAAGCATGATAAACAAATCCATGACAACACCAACTTAATTGTTAACCAAATCTCAAAAATCTGAATAAGGCACGTTAGAAGGAAAACATGCACTATATTAAAAATTGTACGGCTATGCATTTGGCGACTACGTCATTAAACTTGTTTTTTGATAAACAAACATTAACATTTTGGTTTATTTGAAAAAAAAAAAAATAGGACGAAAAATCGGAAAAATTGTTAGTGAACCCAGACTTTTGTCGCGCAGTGTATAATCGTATAATAAAATATGGCAATCGCTCTCTTCTTTTGCTCCTTCCAACGACCGTCATTCTGTAACAATTAGAAAATGATCGTGAGTTTACAACTCAGTGAGACAATTGTATATTTGTTGACCCGAGTAATAATTGGTCAACCCAATATCCTTGGTTAATTACAGTGAAACAATTATCCTTGGTCAATTGCTTTTGGTCAATTACGATGAAACAATTATCCTTGGTTCAATTGCTTTTGGTCAACTACGGTGAAACAATTATCCTTGGTTCTATTGTTTTTGGTCAACTACGGTGAAACAATTATCCTTGGTGAATTGCTTTTGGTCAATTACGATGAAACAATTATCCTTGGTTCTATTGTTATCATCTGGGACAATGGGACAACGATGGGTCAACCTCAACTCTCACACAACCATACAATGACTCATTCAATTTATCCATACGGACACTAAGCAATAAAACCTTATTGAAACTGTTCTAGTAATTCGTCACGGCCGGTTTCGCTTGGTGACACTCACTTAATGCGCTCCAAACGCATCTGGTCCCTTCGAAGGGTCTGAGTGGTAAACTTGGCCTTGAATTTATAAAGAAAACTGCGTCGTCGGCCCAATCTTATACGCCCGAACGAAAATTGATTTATGATAAGATTTAAGATGATTTACCATTTTAATAAATTGGGTGGCATAACAGTTAATACTAAAATATTAACATAGTTTTCTAAACTTATTCCTGGAATTTTGAAATTTAAGTTAACTTTAAATCTATATATCTGAGAACTACCTAAAATGCACTTAAACAATTTTCCTTCTAGACTGATGGAAATATGCTACAAAATAAAACATTTAATTAATGGGCACAGATGGAAATATAATATCCGATACTGTTCGAGACAATCTTATGTAGAACAACTATTTTATGACGAACGTCCAAATAACTACAACCTTAATGATGATGAACCCTCTAGTTCCTCAATAATTATGAAATCTGATTTAGAAAGAGCTATCTTATCATTTAAAAACGATAAAGCACCTTGACCAGGTACACGTTAGGAATCTAAAGTTTGTATGTAAAATGGAAAGCCATTTTCTTGATACCCTAACAACTCCCTATTTAACAACTTTTACGAGAGAGGGGAATTCCCAGATGAAATGGTGCAATCAACTTTATCTCCACACCTAAAAAACATAGGAGACACATTTTGACCAACGCCGACTAACCTGCTTAATCAAGCAAATCTCTAAAGTTCTCACAAAAAATTTCCATAGTAGAATATTTAATAAATGCGATAAAATATATCACAAATATCAGTGAATCAGTAACATTCAAATTAAACAATACTGTTTTCGAAATGCTGTAGGTGCAAGCGGGTGTCCGTTTAACTCCTCGAATGCTACAGCTCCAAATCAATTGTAAGAATATATAACTTCTCTGAAGCAATTTTGCTTAAGGGTGTTTTTGCATTTCGGCTTTCGTCGATTTTCAGAAAATTTCTTCGATAAAGTTAGGTTAGGTTATAGTTTGATGGTGATAGTATGATTCAGCAATTTTCGTATTTTCGACAAAAGTTTCTCGTGTTTTCAAGTTTCATTTCTGGAATCTGGAATAGAATAAGAGAGGTTATTTTTGTTCTGTAGGTACTCATCCAATGATGCATCATCAAAGGCATATTCCTGTGCTTCATAGACTTTACCAAAGCATTGACAACGTAAAACTCGACAGATTCATAACTTCAAACGGAAATCGATGACAAATATATACAACCAATCTATCTTAACCTAACTTAACCAATATGTGCTGTTCAAACAGTTGAAGAAAAGAGCAAAGAGTCCATAGATGGCGATGCGTTTACCCCAACAAAAAAAATGCTGGTCAAAAACTGCACTGCTATCTTTTATTCTGGTATCTTTCTGCTATCCACGTTTCGAAGAATTGGTTTTCTTATACTAACAGTAGTACTAACTACAGAACTGTACTAACTAAAGAAATGATTTGTCGAAATATCGATATAAACAATATAAAACAATATAAACAATTGAGTATCGCATGTTAAAAATAAGTCAATATAGAATTATCAATCATCTAGAAGCTAGAATCAATCGTTAATCAATCATTGAGAAGTTTTCGGAAAAGTCAATGCTCAAGATATGCGAATATTATATTTGAATAATACTAACTTGTAGAAGAATGGAGCGAATGAATCAGTCGACTAGTCGATTACCTGAAGAATCGTTGTATAGATTAATTGACCATTTAAAGCTCGACCATTAGCCTTCATGGCATAACGAATTTAAGGTTTTTTTTTTTTTTAATTATAGAATTTTTGGAGTCTACATTTTAGAATTATGTCGTGAAGTTTCCAAATGTATTGCTGAAAGTATAGTCTGTATAAAAAAAATGCTGGTCAAAAACTGCACTGCTTTCTTTTATTCTGGTATCTTTCTGCTATCCACGTTTCGAAGAATTGGTTTTCTTACTACTAACAGTAGTACTAACTACAGAACTGTACTAACTAAAGAAATGATTTGTCGAAATATCGATATTAACAATATAAAACAATATAAACAATTGAGTATCGCATGTTAAAAATAAGTCAATATAGAATTATCAATCATCTAGAAGCTAGAATCAATCGTTAATCAATCATTGAGAAGTTTTCGGAAAAGTCAATGTTCAAGATATGCGAATATTATATTTGAATAATACTAACTTGTAGAAGAATGGAGCGAATGAATCAGTCGACTAGTCGATTACTTGAAGAATCGTTGTATAGATTAATTGACCATTTAAAGCTCGACCATTAGCCTTCATGGCATATCGAATTTAACGTATTTTTTTTTTGAAATTATATAATTTTTGGAGTCTACATTTTAGAATTATGTCGTGAAGTTTCCAAATGTATTGCTGAAAGTATAGTCTGTTCCATTTTTATTTTTAACTAAGAAGGCTATGGTTTCATTTTATAAAGTTTTACACATGAACACCAACAGAAATGATCTGACAGAAAAAAATATTACATGTCAGATTTCTAACAATGTTGCCTAATTCATATTCATATATTAAAATAATTAAATTATTGCTTCAATCATTCGAGTGTGTTTTTTTTTAAATTATTATTAAGTAAACACATCATCAACTATGTTATATTATACACCCAGATGCAAAAAAAACAGGGTCATTGGGCCGTTTGCAAAAAAGCCATTTTTTAAATTTAGATGTTGGTATAGTCCTTAGAATGAAAGTTTTAGTGTTTTACAATCAAAGAGACCATCAGGATTTAGAAAAAAACACAACATATGATACTTATCAGTTTATTTAATAAGCGAAAATAACATTTACAGGTATGCGTTTTTCAGTACCTATTGCTCATTCGGCATTATGCATAGATGATCTCGGTGGCTTCTGGGTTTTGATTTGTTTGTTTTCGATTAACTGTCATTTTCATTATTAATCTCTGTTACGTTTATTTTGCAGAAATGCATTTTTTCGTGTATACGTACATTATCGTTTTCGCATATTAATGTTCATTATATAAATAATAAGTATAATATGTTGCTTCTTTCTACATCCTGACTGTCTCTGTGATTGTAAAACACTAAAAATTTTATTCTAAGGACTATACCAACATCAAAATTTAAAAAAAAAGTGGTTCTTTTGCAAACAATGACCCAATGACACGGTTTTTTGCATCTGATTGTAATTTGACTGATTCACTTTTGTATGTTTTTGTATTGTATGTTCTTTACAAGAAATTATAATGAGCAAATAATTATAAAATTGGTATATAAAAATCAATATAATTAAGTATTTATAATGTCTATAATGCACTTAGGTGTTTGATATTTATCCGAAGCCTGTAAAAGCAGTTGTTGTGGGAAGCACAGTGATGACTTTTCCATATTTGTATTGAAGTGACGAATTAGGATTGAGATTAATTTATACAGCCGGTTAAATTAAATGGTCTTTCAAATACACTTCTGGACAAAATTATGAGACCACTAGCAAAATTCAAAATTAATTTAAAACGAGATAACGACATTTAATAAACCGAAAAAATATATAAATGCAAGTGTTTCCTAACAAATAATAATAGTGTTTAATAAACGTTAATTTATGACATGTGAAAAATCTATTGAAAACAACTCATACATTGGAAAAGTTATTTTAAGTATATTTGGTGGTCCCTTAATTTTGTCCTGAAGTATACCTATCACTGTATCATAACTATTAATGAAAAACAAAGGTCTAATAAGAGTTTTGGAAGTCTTATATCGTTTTAAGTGGTCTGCCTTGACGGAGCGCGAGGAAATGGGTAAGCATGCGACTGCTGTGCCAAACATTGCTGGGTTCTAGGGGTTTATGGGTTTGATTCCAGCTGACGGGTGGATAATTCTATATTTGGTTTATATTTGTTAAACGGCCAATACACTGTGCAATCTGTTGTACGAAAAGTTCTACTGCAGTTCGCAGAAACAATCAGAATAAGTAGTCGGTAGGTGTTTCATCCTCAACTGACAATTGCAACGACTGATTGAAGTTCAGATCGTTTGTGTCTGTATCTGAAATACCTATCAACTTGTTGTACCGATTATTTCTCCGATCTGCAGTACAACTTGTCGTACAACAGATTGCATGGTGTATGGGCCGTTTAAATACATCTGTAATTAACTTTGGTAACGTTTTGTAAATGTATGCAGCACGTTACCTGCCTCAGGAACATAGAATATTCTATAAGGAATATGGAAGCTTCCTAATCGCTAGTGAAGAACGTAACGTACTTCACATATTTCACTTGCGAAATATCTTGGCAATATCGGATAACATATAGGATAATGAAATAGCTTCTAGAGAACGCTGTAAAGAATAGAACATTGGAGGAAATCCCCGATTTTCATCCGCTGTTCGTTCAAGGGAGATCCTCTGCACCAGATACGTCAACCATTTGATTGATTACTGCAGTTTCTTGATCACACACGCTCCTCGGTTTCATATCGGAAAATGGAAAACATCCCGATAATCGCTGCGGCCGCACGCGCCACCCCTCCGCCCCCGTGCGATAAATCTCTGGCGGAGCAATTTGGAACTTTTGCGCGTGCATTAAAAGTCCTGCCCTGGATGCGTGCGCAATAAATTACGCCGCTATCTCCGTTTATTATCGTTAATCACCTTAATCGGAATTAGTTGCAGTTTACACAGCGGCTGTAAACAGGGAACGTACAACTTTTATCTGGTACGTGCATAACGGGGGTTCCCAGCCCTCTGGGAAACGGCCCTCGCAATAATTGCCCCGATCAATTACATCCTAGTTTGCGTATGCAAAGCGGCGATAAAACAGCGAGAACCGCCGGACCGGGGTTTAATTAATTGGTGGCCGGCGACGAGTTACGTTCGCGGATTTAATTTTCCACGGCACCCTTAGTTTCTCCGCCTTTGTCGTAAAAATGAACGCTCTCCGCACTCTATAAATAGCGCAATGAACACGTAATAAACAAATAGGGCGTCCGTGTTTATTGCAGTTTACACTCGCTGCTGTGTAGCAGATTCCTGCGGTTCATTGCGACATAAAAAATATTGCAATGGGTTAACAGATTGCACCGTTTTTGCGGTACATATCACCGCAAATACGCATACCTCGCCGACAAGCACAACATAAAAAGTTACCACCTAACAACAGAAGAATTTATTCTATAGTTGTTATCGAATACAGAATATTTTCTTTTGAATCCTACAATACATTTCTGTCGATTTTTGTAAATAAATATTTTTCCCAGACCGGGAATAAACCGACACCTTATGTCTCTAATAATCGACATATACTACAATACTTTAATCCTGAGGGGAATAAAATATCCAATTTCCCTAGGGAACAAAGTAAATCATGATCGTGTATATGAGTTCATTTTAATAACTTTTATTTAGTTATAGTAACAGTAACATTTAATGATTTTACAATATTTACTTACAGACAATCATCTGAAATCTTAGATATTCGGTATTACTTCAAGTAATGGGTGCAACGCGTGGGATGGGTGTGGTCGTAGGTTGATACTCTTGGTTTGAATACAATATATATGAATTTAATGGAACTATATTAATGTCAAATGTAATACATGTTAATACATGTCAAAAAGGTTTTATTACCCTACAACTGAGAGTGCATATACATAGTCCATTACCTCATAACTTAGGATGGATCCACACACATTTCAATATATATGAATTTATTTGGGTGTCGCGTCAATTGGACGCAGTCAATTGGACGCGCGACAATTGGACGCGATCAATTGGACGCGCGACAATTGGACGCGTACGACAATTGGACGCACGACAATTGGACGCGTACGACAATCGGACGCGCGACAATTGGACGCGTACGACAATTGGACGCGTACGACAATTGGACGCGTACACAGGACAGGAAACAGGGAACAGGATAATAAGAAATGCCATTTAAAACTGATTTCTTTCTATCGGTTTTCTCGGAATTTACCGCTTCTTACAGTTTCTGGGGCATCCTATACAAAAGTATAACAATGACAGTTAATCGTAGGTAATAAGCTTAGCATCTCTTGTAAATGGATTATTAAGGCGAAATTGTTTTAATCATGCGTTAAGCCAAGATTTACATATGATTTCTTAGAGGCCTTAGAATAAGGAATAAGGCATTATAAGGAGGCCTTAGCAATTATAAAAATTACATTTTGAGAAGATTAATTAATAGTTTTCTATTTTGAAATGGACAAAATTTGCTATATCAAGTGCAATATTGTTCGAACATCCAATTGTCAATGCATCCTAAAATCGCTGCGTCCAGTTGTCGATGCGTCCAGTTGTCGGCGCGTCCAGTTGTCGGCGCGTCCAATTGTCGTACGCGTCCAATTGTCGTGCGTCCAATTGTCGTGCGTCCAATTGTCGTACGCGTCCAATTGTCGTTCGTCCAATTGTCGTACGCGTCCAATTGATCGCGTCCAATTGTCGCGCGTCCAATTGACTGCGTCCAATTGACGTATAACCATTTATTTGACATCTTCTTCTTCTTACGCCCTCTCCTTCCGAAGGTTGGCGATCCAACTAGCTAGCCTTATTTTCGACACTGTCGCTACCATTATTACTTGGAGTAGCTCGTATCTTCTCCCCCTCAATATGTGGCCCAGGTACTCCAATTTTCGTCATTTGACATGAAAAATGACAGATGACAGCTACGAGAATTTTCAACGAGCCATTCAACTATCAAAATAAAAATCGAAATTCATATCTAATATTATGTAAATATGTATAATATCTTAACTTAACAGTCGGCAGAAAATGTTTGTATACAATTCGGGAAATGTTTTGGTATAACTCACGCCTTTGGGATTAAAACCTTCGTTTATTCCCTAAATGCATAAATAACTATAAATGTTTGATTAAGTTTTGACAGAGATCAACAAACTTCACCGAATTTCCATAATACTTATAAAAATCTTTTGAAATTTGAACATAACTCACTTTTTAGAAGAACTATTTCTGACTTTATCGTACATAGTACAGGTGAAGCATTGTAACAGTACAAATTTCGATGGAAACATTCGTTTTTGTGAAACAGCGGCATGCACAATAATACAAAAAGGAGGAGTATTGAAACTTATTACCTGTTACATAAGTTTTGGGATTTATTTTGAATGCTGTGACGTGACATTGTAAAACTATTACATTTGGTCAACTATGGAGAAACATGTTGCTCTTATTAATTTGTTTGACATTTCACATTTTTGCCTGACCTTTGCCAAATGGCCAAAAGTAGATATTCGAAACTACATCTATGTACAACTTAGTTATACAGCTGCCGGAACGAGATATAGTGAAAAATGTTTTGTTAGCAAAATATTTCAAAAACACTGTATATCCGACAATTCGGGAATGTTTAGTAGTAGTTTTAGGTAATATTGGAGTTTATCAATTTGTTTGACATTTCACATTTTTGCCTGACCTGTTCCAAATGGCCAAAAGTAGATTTTCGAAACTACATCTATGTACAACTTAGTTATACAGCTGCCGGAACGAGATATAGTGAACAAATGTTTTGTTGGCAAAATATTTCAAAAACACTGTATATCGGACAATTCGGGAATGTTTAGTAGTAGTTTTAGGTAATATAGGAGTGTATCAATTTGTTTGACATTTCACATTTTTGCCTGACCTTTTTCAAATGGCCAGAAGTAGATATTCGAAACTACATCTATGCACAACTTAGTTATACAGCTGCCGAAACGAGATATAGTTGACAAATGTTTTGTGGGCAAAATATTTCAGAACACTGTTGGATAGGGCTCTTATCAATTTGTTTGACATTTCACATTTTTGCCTGACCTTTGCAAAATGGCCAGAAGTAGATATTCGAAAGTACATCTATGTACAACTTAGTTATACAGCTGCCGAAACGAGATATAGTGAACAAATGTTTTGTGGGAAAATATTTCAAAAACACTGTATATCAGACAATTCGGGAATGTTTAGTAGTAGTTTTAGGTAGTATAGGAGTTTATACTACCAATACCTTATAAGGTTCTTCAAATAAGATCATTATCAGTTACCAATTATTTTACACATGAAAAGGTTAGGTTAGGTTAGGTTAGAGACAAATAAAAATTACAAAGTGGGAGATTTGTATCTATCAGCTATCTGCAGTCACAACATTATTCTTGAAATAAAGAGTTTTGTGCGATGCAAATACACAAACAAATATTCAGGGAATCGCGTCGAAGAAATTTCTCTCGCGTTGAAAAATCGAACTCAGTCGCACACACTTTCGTGGAAACTTCCTGCACCAGAACAATATTAGAATTCCTATTTGATAAACTACAATGTTAATTAGGTAATTAGAATAATAGAACCCAGTGACACACACTTTCGCTGAAACTTTCTATGCCCAGTAGCAATCTTAGAATTCTCTTTCGGAAAATTATAATTTTAATTATTTTCTTTCAACTTATAAACTCTGGAGGCGAAATTCTTGGCGGTTCTCTAAAAAATCATCGATTCTTGTATATTATATTATTGTTTAAATAAAATATATATGTATATATATTTTCTGAATTTCAAACTTTGAAGGTATTCAAGAAAATGTCAAGTTTTGCAAAATATCAGTTATATTTTAAACAATCAAATTCATTAGTATATAGTTTTCTAAACTTTATTTATCTTATATTTTCTGTGTTTCTAATGTTTAAACTTTTAATCTCGAAGGTGCTAAAACATTTTTTTTTAATAGTTTTTTGCGCATTTTGCCTAAATCTCGATAGCTAGCAGTGTATGTACAAATTACAACTGCATCGAGAGTTCGCTACATAAAAATGCATAGCAATGACAAAAGCCACGTAAAAACTTAAAATCTGCGAATTTAAAGTCGTAGTATTTATTATCAATCTTGGACTCGTTGCCAAAGTTAAAATTTCAATCGGTTTATAACTTATAAAACCTTAGGAATTTTGAAGGCGAATATAGCGAGGTTTCCTCAAAAAAATATGCGATTGTTACCAAAATAGCTATGTTTATTACAAGTACCTGAAATCAAGATTTTTCGGATGATAGACGTCACAAGTTCGCGTCACAAACTTATTTCTATGGCACAGAATTCTAGGCTTATATTTTCCGTGAGCGTGTATCAACAAATTTGATTATTATTTATTTTATTTCTCGGTATAGAAATTAGAATTTTAGAAATATTTCAAAATCTACGTATTTCATGAATATAGTTGTTATTTAAATTCTCTTTTGTAGTAAATTGTCATGCCAATTTTTCTATGAGATAAAAGGTATGTCATTCCATTTAAAGAAATTGAAATACGCCTAATTTAAGTAGGCACTCGTTTCTGTAGCTACCTGTAGCTAACTTGTGACATTTTTGAATGACTAATTGTCAAAATTTTGAGCTGCAAAATATATCAGTCATAGATGTATCTTTCAGGTACAATTCGAGATAAATTTTCCGTTTTTATCTTTTTTGTAAGAGAAATTGAGGCCATTTTTCGTAACTTTCTTTTGAGGCCAAAATCTTGGAATTAAATTTTTATCTCGGAAAGTAAATAAGATAGGTGTACACATCTCTACAAAAGATGTTGCAAATTAAGCTGGGAAAGAAGTAAAAATAATATATAGGGTGTTCCAATAAAAAAAACCGAAAGTTGATCGTTACTTCTGGTAGAACCGGAAGTGATATATGGTTGAAAGAATGTTACCTAAGGAGAACAGAATCATCCTTATTTGGATGATTTTTCTTAATTTTTTTCTGATCGGGAACCCCTAAAACATTTGATGGTCCATGAGCGTGGGATACCCCATATATATATATATATATATATATATATATATATATATATATATATATATAAAACGAAATTGACTATGGTTCTCAAAATATATTTTATCAATTTCTACATATTTTTGTTTTAATCTTATGAATCTTAACTGAATGCAGATACCTAATGGTTCTCAAATTTCATTTTCAGGGTATTTCAGGAAATATCATTTCCGGATATTTTGCCCAATAATACGAATAGGTAATTATAGGTACTGAAAAAAAACAAAATAAAACTCAGCATGGGTGAGCAACTCACTGTTTCCAAGGTCTAGTCGAGTAGCAATAGGTATTTGTGATACACCATTGTAAAGAGAATTTGATCGAGTACCTATAAAAATATACGGTATGTTCCATTAAAAAAATCGAAGCTCTTTCTATTCAAGAATCTTTCCGGAAAATAAGTAGGTTATCGAAAACAAATGCGCCATTTTGTAGAGCAAATTGCGTATGACTTATTGCTTATGAAGCGGTTATTTGTATCTTTCACAGTTGGCAGATATAAGCCGGACACTGAAAAATCAACCACCCTGTATATCTCATAAACAGTTGAATTTTACGCCCATGTTCTATAAGACTTTTTTTCATCAGTATTATAATAAAATAAAATTTATTTTTATTACTTAGGCTAAACGACCAAATTGCCGAGAATAATAATACTATTTCTCCAGGAACTTCTGTATTCTTAATGTCAAACCGCAAACATTTACATATTAAATAAGAAGGTCCTCGGGAAACTCGTTAACTCCTACTACCTACATTAAAGTGAGGTAGGTAAGTGTTATCTATTATAGACATTGTTAAATATTTTACACTCAGCAGATATACGGACAGACAGACAGACGGATAAACATATAGTCATAGACATATAGACAGGCTATTCAGAAATTATTCTAACCGAGTAACCGTGAATACGAAAGCTCTGAATTTGCTCGTCCATCGATTTCTTTTATGGGTCAGGCATAATTCGGGTGACCTCTCCGGGCTACCGTCCTGTTGTTGCCCAACAATATTATTGCCCCCGATAAATTTCCGCGGAGGCGAGGCGTGTAAATTAAATTAAACTACCTTAATTAAGCGCCGGTTGTAATTGGTAGCTCACGGCAACGGCGCCCACCTTTCGCCTTATGTAAATTGCATATAATAAATTGATCGCTGGCCGATTCGCTCATGGGATAAATTGCATTACAGAGAATGGGGTCAACGGTGCATAAGCGAGTGGATTGCATTTTTCAGCGCAATTAAATTTTCAGATCCGATCACCCACGAGGTTACCTGAGCAATTAGTTTAATGCTTCTGATGACGCGCATGCCCCAGCTTTATATCTACTGATAACGATACGAATATTATCTGGCGATTTAAGGTAACCAGTAGCTGATTGGCCAATGGTCATCTATTCGACAGGTAGTTTATATTTTGTAATTTTATATATGTATGTCCATTATGTCAAACATAACAATGAAGTAGATGAGTTCCTCAAGTTATATGCAACTTGAGAAACTCATCTACTATATTTTTAAATTTTTGGATAATAAAAAAGTAGCTATATGCAACTTGAGGAACTCATCATTGTTATGTTTGAATTTTGGTATAATAAAAGAGTTATTAATTTATTCCATATGTCAAAAAAAGAAAATTTTAATTTTTTGAACACCATTACTTGACGAACTTAATCATTTTTCGCGATTTGCATTGATTCTAAAATATATTTTTTCTTCTTCAAATTCAACTATAACCATTTTTGTGGACCTCCAGATTCTTAAGCTTTAAAAGACTGGCGTTCATTTAAAAATATGGGTTGACGTTCCTCGACGTTTTTCAAGTCTCCCGCACTCGATATTTAAATATTCAAACGAATTAATTTGTTTTCATATAAAAATATCATGTTACAGAAGATCATTTTAAGTGCCAACATTTTTTGATTGGTCGTAGTTATTATAGAAACGCCGGGAGCATGCATGGTTTGCTGAAAGATTGTCTTACCTCCGAGCAACTGCGCATCAATGGGAAATTAGTTTTAATGTGCCAAGAGACAAATACGATATATCTGGCAAAAGAAACAAAATTTGAAACGAAAACACGTATTCTTAAAAAAACATAAAGAAGTAAACAATATTTAAAACGAAGTAAGTAAATATCCCATACATTTAGATACACAAAAACCAATCTGCCCTACAGGGATATATAAATGAAAAATGTAATAAGAAAAAAATATCCATACTTAGAGAGCATATGAAACAATTTAAGGAACAGTTTAAAAACGAGTCAATCACATATGTTATATGTAATATATATTAAACGAAAATTCAAATATGTTCTGCATCGTTTATCATTGTTAACAATGTAATGTAGAAGTCATTAATTTTGGAATAACTACATTATCAATATAAAAATTTAGAATCTCGATTTATGATAACTTGATATAAGTATGTTGTTGACAAATTTCCAATACCAGCGACTATATGTAAGAGCACTGAATTGTAACGTCAGCAAATCTCCCTGTCAACTAATTTTCATTTCTATGAATTGTAGGATACATTTCCCTGTTGGTAATTTTCTGGTGGGGAATTGAAGGCGAATTTTCTGTAAAAGAGAATCCGGAATCCGAATATATCGAAATCAAAGTTGGTCACCTACATTCTCTGTTCTCAGATTGTACATCGTCAATGACTATAGGAATTCATAGACCAAAATTATTATTCATATTGTGCCAGACTTATTATTACGAATTAAAAAAGTATACCTTTTAAATTTACCTCCCTGTAACTTTTCTCCCCATTGCATTACTGCAAAACTTCTACGAATAATTCTTCACTAACTCCATTCCACTTCATTCTCCGGTGGCATATTTATGCACTTTCTGCATCCGTTATTAGGTCGGACTGTTGCTTTTCCATCTTTAATTCGAAGCCTGGGCGCCGTTCGGGCTGCTGAATTATACAGGGCCGCGTCTGGCTGCAAATCCCGGCTCTGGAACTTCTCAGGTCTCCTGAATGCATTCCCGCCCTGAATTATGAAGGTCGTTCCAATCTCCCGTCGCGTGCTTTATTTAGGCCCTTCTTTCGCCGGACGGGGCGTCGTGCTGGCGATTTCCTGCTGAGAGGTGAGTCCTTCAGGGCACTAAGTTAGAAGATGAAAAAAATTATTGCTTCAATAAATTTCTTTTGCGGCACGCACAATTTAGATAGTGTCTACTTCGTTTATAGAAGAGTTGAAATTTTTTTAGGGCTTAGGCAGAGATAAGGTACCTTTCTGAAATATGCAGCCCAAGTTACTACAAAAATGAGTGAAATGAAAATAATTATAATAAATTATAATTATTAATAATTAGAAAATTAATGGTGGAAGCTATGATTATATTGTCATATTGTGTGATAATTATGATAATTATATTGTGATGATTTAGATTTTTTTTAAGCAAGCGTGATTTTTTTTCCTACTTATATTAAGTATAGTATTATAGGCAGTATAGTAAAGTATATGTAGGTATTTAACAGTTGTATTCAATGCTAAATATATGGTGAAACTCTAAATTATACTGACTTAAAATTTCCCATAGACTCGCAGAAGTTATAGTAGTAGAAGTACAGAAGTACATTATTAGGCTATCGACCTAAACAATTTTTTCGATTTCCAATTTCCAAAACATCCAATAACAAAATTGGATATATAACAAAGTTGTTCCTATATCATAAAAATATATTTTTTGTACATCGTCCCGAAAATAGCTATTTTAGGAATTTAAGTCCCTAATATGAGTCTTTTCGGGATTCAGTCTCAGCAAAGTTGCCATAGCTAAATAATGTGGTTACTATGGTGAAGCATGCTAATTAAAATCCGAAAGGCACTATTTTTGAGAAATATTTGCTCTAATGACATCGATCAATATTATAATAAAAGGTGTAGATGTGTGCTGGAAGCATATACAAAAAAAAATTGTTCAAAATTCAAATTTCAAAAAAAATATTCTCAATCAACTTTCTTAAGACTCTGGTATGTCAGAGTCGGCTACGCTACGCTATGCCTTGTCCAGAAACAGCAACAATTCGTCCGAAAAAATAGGTATTCATTATAGGTATTTTTAACAAAAATAACTATTACGATTGAACGAGAAATTGATAATTCAATTTAGAGCAATATATAATTATAAACTCTTTCAGTCAATAATAATGTTTTTTTTTTGTATCTTATTGGATACAGTAAGATATTATTATTATTATTATCATCTTATTGGATATCTTTTGTTGCAGCTTTTATATTTTTCTCCGTTCAGGATTAAATATTATTTTTCTCTTTGTTTCATTCATCTTATATGCCTACAGTTTTGTTTTATCTAAATTATGTATGCAAAATGATATAATCTATATTTTGACTGACATTATATATTTATATATTTGAATAAATTATTATTATAATTTTCTTAGGTTTCTCGTTTTAAGATTTATAGTAATTCGATTAAAAATACTTGTACTTCCTTTGTTCCCATAATTTGTTATAAAAATATTTATTTGCTTATTTTTATTATTTTTATTTTTTTTAAATCGTTTATAGCAATGTTTTTGTTTTCAATATTAAAATAAAATTTGTTCAATTTGCATGTTTTAGTGCTCATTGTACACTTCCGAACTCGTTATGTTTAAACAATATTACTTATTCTTATTTGATTGGCATAACTTTAATGTCTTGATTAGTACTTTATTTAAAAATTATTTTGTTAACATGTAATTGTGAAAATTTTTGATATATGGAAATTTGTGGTCCATAAATAACGAAAATGTTTCTTGAATATCACATATATACCTATATGTATATAATGAAGTGCATCCATCTAAATATTACAAAACTAAAATTAAAATTAAAACATAGTCAAGTTGAAAATCCTACAAAATTTTAATTTCAAATTTATCAAACAATGTAGAGATTTGTCTAAATTTATAAAAATTTCAGATATTTAAAAAATCTATAAACAATATATAATAATATATAAACAATTTTTATTGGGCTATCGACCCCATGGGGTCTTTCCGCCTTGTCTAACATTATATTTATACATTACATTATACATTACATATTACATTATATGTAATGTAATGTAATATAATATAATAATTATATGTAATATGTATTACATGTGTTTGCGATATATGAGTGATTTTTTTATAAGAGAGTGTTATGAAGTATAATATGGTTCATGAAGCGTTTTTGTCGGATGAAAGTTTGTTGTTCGTTTGTCTTGTCTTTTAATACATAATTCGTCGAGTATTGTCCTATTGTCCTGATTTGTTGAAATTTATTTCGTAGTTTGTACATTTTTTTGTAAATTACTGCCAATAATTTAAATTTAATTCTCTTTACATTGTTACATAACGTTTTTTTTTTTAATTGTATAAACTATTGATCATATCATCTGATCTCACTGATTATCATCCTTTCACTGATTATTTGATTATTGATTTATTTACAACTTATTTTATAAAATTTCAAATCAATCAATCAAGCAATCAATAAATCAATCAATCAATATATTCATGTTATTGGCTTTGCAACCTTACAATTGTCATTGTCCTGAACTATGTGATTATTAATTTACTTGCAAATTATTTTGTTTAGATGTAAATTGTTAACTGTTAACAATGTTTTTGTTTTCCACAAAATTTGGAGAGTTAAATTGGTGCGATTCATCAGCAAACATGTACCCACTTCAATCTTTATCAAAAATAAACAAGAAACATAAAAAAATAATTATGCCCAGCGCATAAGCTTTGTAAACTTTTATTTGAAATAAAAAATCTTAATCACAATCTTTTTTTTTTCTATAAAAATTGCCCAATTTTATTTAATAACTTGATTTACTTGATTGTTTATTGATATTTAAAAATATTTTTTTTTCATAATTTCAAACCATTTCCCTGAACTTATTATTTATTGATTTATTTACAAATTATTTTGTTTAGATTTAAAATGTTTACTGTTTCGACACATTGTTTTTGTTTTCCACAAAATTTTCAACAGCTGAATTGGTGTGATTTTTCAGCAAAAATCTACCCAATACAATCTTAATCAAAAATAACAAAAATTATAAAGATAACAACTAATTTCCATTTTTTATACAAAATAAAAGATTACGGAAAATAATCTTAATAAAGAATAAACGAAAAATAATGTAAACATAAAATTGTGTCATATTTTCTTGTATATAAATAGCCTAATTTGTTTTATACACTATTTTTCGTTTATTCTTGATTCGGATTGTTTTTTGTAATCTTTTTCTTTGTTTAAAATATACAAAATTGTTTATTTTTATGTATGTTAGTTATTTTTTATTGAGATTGTAATGTGTACATTTTTGCTAAAGTTAAAGTGCAAGTTATACTTTACAAAAAAAATTATAAACTAAATCTGAAACTGAAATATAAAAGCTGTTGAAGTGCATCATCTAAATATTACAAAACAAAAATTAAAATTAAAACATAGTTAAGTTGAGAATCCTACAATATTTAAATTTCAAATTTATAAAACAATGTAGAGATTTGTCTAAATTTATTAAAATTTCTGATATATTCGCTTAGAACATTTATAAGGAAGTATGAGAACAATAACTAAAAGTTGGAAGATACCAGGAATAGTTAAGTTCAAAATTCTATAACATCTGAGTTTCAAATTTATAAAAAAATGTAGAGAATTTTCTAAATTTAACAGAATGTCGGATATTTAAAAAACATCCATTAAAGTAAACTCATATTTATTATAATTAAAAATCTTTGTGATTAAATTATATTATTATTCACTTAGATTACATTATAAGGAAGTACAACAATAACTGAAAGATGGAAGAAACCAGGATAAAGTCTTGCATTAAAGAGAAGAACATTTATAGAATCCTTGAATATACAAATTTACTACAAATTACAACAATATATTTTTTTTAATATTCCGGGAACATATCCAGCTGTACCTAATGTCTTATAAATTCAGCCAAATTTTATAAAAATTATTGTTATTAAACACATTTGTGATGAACTGATAAAATAAAACCTTGAATAATATACACGTCTGTGATAAATTACAACATTTTTTTTTATAATCACGAAACATTACCAGCAGTAATATCCTATAAATTTTATAAGATTAATTGTTAATAATCACTTTTGTGATGAAATTACTTGGAATTGTGATCATGACAGAATCAGTAATTCAAAGTAATCAGTCCGAATTCACAATCACAGTAATATGAAACAAATCATCAATTTCCCAATGTATCAAAATTTAGTAGAATAAAATTTAAAACCCATATGTAAAAAAATCATCTAAATTGTAGAATTTGCCAAACATTTGATGAACAATTGACATTAGATATTTGGTATTGGCAATCAAATATTATCAAATTTTGTTAATTAATACTCCTATATTATAAAGCGTGGTCCACTGAGATGGCAAGATTTAAAGTCGCAAAAAAGAAATTAAAAATTATGTTGATTTTTTTTGTAATTTGAAAGGTATGAATGGAAAGTCAATGAGTTGCCATTTGCTGAACAATTATTTTTCTGTTCAAATACAATTGTTTTTTATTAATTACGAAATTATGAAACAACGAATGTTGGAGTCGGGCTTAAACTTTTTCATGACAACTCTCAGCACATTTTTACAGCATTCATTGAGATTCGCGCAGAAAATCTTGTTTCCCCATCTCGTTTAAAAAGTGGATTTCATTACAAAATAGGCGATTTGTGCTGTGGAAAAATTATGAATCATTTTAACGTATCGCTTTACATTCTCAGTCACTGCATTTCTTGCCTCAATCTCGACAAACAAATATGGTCCAATGATTCCATTTGCCGAAATTGTGCATCATACTGTTATTTTTTGCGGACGAAGAAGCTTTTCATAAAGTAATCAAGGCTTTGCCAATACCCATTTGTAGTTTGAAATTGCCCAATTTCTCCAAAAATGCGTTCACTTACATGGAGGACATTTGGTGGATGTAATTAAAAATATATATATTGTACACCAAATGGTAACTCATCGACGTCATGCATTCATAATTTTTAAATTTCAATAAATATTTTTAGCCTGGAATGGCTGCCAAACGCAAATTTATTTTATTAATAATAATTGATTCAACTTATTTTGCAGAAAATGAAATTTTATTTTATTTTTGCTTTCTGTATTAATTTTTTTACATTCTAAGTATAACTTTTCACTTGTTTGAAGCATATTTTTCCTATCTTTACTGATTGCATCAATTAAATAAATATACTTTCTCGGCGTTTTTTTAATCATTTTTATTGACAGCTAAACTTTTAGTTTCAAGCAAACTAAAACTAGCATAAATGAAAATTTTGTTTTAGCTGTTAATATATCCTTTTCTTTATACAGGGTGAGTTACGGAGTGGTTTTTTTTTTCATCTTAAGCATTGGGATCTTTAATTAATAAATGTTTATTTCGCAACTAACGTTACTAGTTATTTAACCAACAAGTTGATTAATGAGAGCGATTAATTATCGAGAAATTTTAACGCGTGAGCGAGCGGAGCGAGCGAGCGCGTTAATTGTCGAGATTATTAATCGCCGATTAATCTTACGTGTTGGTTACAATATTTTTTCGTTGATCTTATTAGCAATAAAAAAGTTTAAAAAATCAAATTAATTGTGGTAATTATTGTGATATACATATACAAATGATTCAAAACCTATTAACTAATTTGTAAGATTACTAATTTTTAAGTTGCACTGTGTTTGTCTATATTTATAGTTAGATTAGTAACTGTGCAATTGCTGAAATTAAAACCAGGAATAGACATAGTATTTTCAGTTTTCTGGTATTCTGAACTAAAATTTAAGTTTAAGTTATTGTCTTCGACACTTGTTGTGGAATTTTCTGTTTCATTATTATTATTAGCACTCGTAATAGTATGAGGTGCTTTTGAATTATTTGTCGAGAGAATCTTTTCAGCGATGTTTATTTTATTTTGAATTGAATTTTCTATGTATCCTTCAGCAACTGAAGTGGATTTCCAGCCACCATGTCGTTTAATAGCTGCGAAGTCTGCACCAGCGTCGGAAAGAATTGAAGCAGACGATCGTCGGAAACAGTGTCCTGTATAAAGATGAGGCTGATCTAATTTTAAAAATGTTGCAATTCGTGACGGTAATTTGGAAAATGTATTGATGCCTACAGGTTGGGTGGAGCAGACGCCATTTCTATAGAAAATAAAAAATCTATTGTGTGGAGTGTGTCTTGGCCTCAATGAAATGTAATTTCTAATTAATGTTAACAATGTTTTTTCTTCATTGTCCACCACTGTAAAAATTCTATTTGTTTGTGTTTTGGATGCCTTAATTGTAACTAAAAATTTTGATGACATATCCTAAACATTATCTTTCTCTAATTTCAATAATTCATCTTTTCTTAATGCTCCAGCTACTCCAAAAATCATTGCAACCTGAAATGTAATACGATGTTTATATTTTCAGTTGGTCATTATTTCATTACCTTAGTCATTAAGAAGACACTGTTTGGAGAATCAGATAGGAATCGTTGGATGTGTTCTTTTTCGAGTACTTTGGATTTTTTCGGCAGATATCCTTCTTTTTGTCGTTTAATGAACATGATCAATTTATTGAATTTGCTTATATCAATGTTTTCTTTTATATTTAATGTCGCTTTAAGCATTGAATATTTCGGCCATAAGCTTGCCAACAGACCTTTTCCCGCAATATCAGCCAAATACGCTAATAAAACAGATTCCGAATGGCGCGTTACCTGCTTCTCTGCGCACCATGTTGTAAATTCTCCGTATGTCTTTTCGTATAAAGACCTGCTTTTTTCCGGGAGCAAACACAATGAAGCAACATTGGTACTCTCCAAAACTTCTGGCGGGGTCAATATTAGAGCGTCTTCGAGATCCATAATAGCCACAAATAACTTATAAATCACGTTTGACGTTTTACAGTGACATTTGAATATAGTATGTTTGGTGGCCTATACTAAAATAGTTTATTAAAACAAATCGTTCATTAATGGGGGTTATTAATGAACGATTTCTCTGTACAAATCATACATTAATGATATGCTTAAATGACAGATCAACGGAAAAGATATATTAGAATATAGCATGTATATTAGATATACAGCATTGGGATCTCGGAAACCATAAGACATATACATTCGGTTAAATGAGGAACGAGTTGTCGTTTTAAGAGCGTATGCAAAATACGCTTTTATTTTTTGAAAAAAGGCCTCTGTTTTTCAGTTATAATACAAACTTTAATTTTTGTTGACTTTAACATTTTTAAAATGGACATTTTTTTCTCTTTATAGCGATACATGGTTAGCTATAATTACTTTAATAAATAAAGGCCATATTCGAAAATTAACTTTATGACAATTATTACTTACTTATTACACAAATTACACTCTAACATGTCTAATTGCATAAATTGTGCAACGAAAATTCTTGCATCTCTTTTATTTATGAAAGTGAGTATAGCAAACCTTATATCGGTATAAGGAGAAAGCAATCCTTTTTAAAAATGTCAAAGGTATGACTGCCATTTGAAAAAAAAAAGTATTATAACCCAAAAACTATGTTTTTCTTCAAAACACAAAGGCATATCTTGCATAAGCTCAAAATGACAACTCTTTCCTCATTTTACCAAATCTCTTTGTTGTATGGTTTCCGAGATCCCAATGTATACCATGAAAAAAAAGAAACTCACCCTGTATAATTGTAAATATAATTATCTAATATTTTTTCTGTGAAATTAATCTAAACGGTATCTCCTAGCATTTGTCAAATGAGCACATAAATAGATTAATTTAGATATCAATAATTCTAAACGGTATCTCCAAAATATAAATCAATGCAAATCATCATAATCACAAATAGATCCTAAATGACGTTTTCGGCATAAACGATATGTGGGCATGTTTCAATGGTACAATAAATGACGAATAATGATGATTGCATATCGATGGTGTACTGTTCAAATGTTGTAAGTGCTAATATTTAACTTTCATTTTTTCTGTGTAACTTACACTTACGACTTACACATTTGTGCATACTATTAAATATGAAATTTTGTTATTAGTATAAAGAAGTTATGCTTTTAAAGAAAATAATTGAATCTATTTTATATGCTTATCCATTAAAACATGTTTATGCATTTATCACAATTTCTTCCGAAAGTTACTTGCAACATTTATTCACGACACCATCGATATTATGTATTTTAATAAGTATCTCTTTGTGCTTACTTTGTATTCTATAAAATACTTCTTCAACATAACATATAGCCCTTTCAACTGAAATGATCCTTCGTCCATATTACTTTTCCATGCAGAGCAGGCACACCCCAAGTTGTGACACCTATATCTATACACATTAATATACGACAGCATACGTATCGATTTTCGTAAAGCCCACACAAAGCCTGCAATACTGCGTGAAACATCTGCGTATCTTTTTTTTATGTCGTACTACCCACACGAGAATATATACGTAATTTCTGGTAATCGTCCCCCAAGGAATCGCATAAACGGTGACAAGGACAGCACTGTTATGCAGCCCCTGTTTTAATAAGCAACTAAATGGTCTAAAAACTATATATGTCTAGACGCTGAAATTGGACACGATTGCTATCAAAATGTTAAGTTAGTAATGTGGATTGCATGCTCGTAAAATAAGTTATGAATCAATATAGTCTTATGGAGGCAAAATGCGAGTTGGTTGTTATTTATAATTTATATTTTTTTAACTGTTCGCGTATTACTTTTTAGTTTTTCTAACATAATAAATAAAATAGCGGCTTCCAGCATTGATTTTCTATTATTTTTGACTTATCGTAAAGAATAGTATATTTTTAGTTTCATTTGCATATTGTTTTACTTTGTAATAATTTTTATATTTGCACAGTGAATTATTATGAAAAAGTCATGCGGGGTCACATATGATTCGTATAGTCTTAGGACGACGTTTTGAAATTATTTAAATTTTCGTGATATTCAGAAGGTCTACGAGTACATACATGCAAAACTTGAGCTTCCACGAGCATGCTGCTTGACAGATGTAAAACCGCTGTGCATCATCATCTCAGATGGAAAGCATCACGACTCCCTCTTCGCGCTGTCTTGTGTGACGTTGACAAATATTTGGGTCCTGTCGGTACAAACCAGTTTTGATATCACGGTCGAGGGTGGCTGATAAGACCCTTCTGTTCGACTGCTGAAGAATGTCACGCGCTTGTGCGCCGCCATGCGGCAAAGATAACCTAATCGGCGGCGTTTCGCACTTTAGCAGGCAGAAATTCGTTCATTAGCCTCTTTATTGCGCTGATTATGTAGTTCTTGTAGGCGGTTCATTAACCCCGCCACCACTAGACGTTTAATAATCGCCAAGAATTGGTCATAATGCTACAAAAGCAAAGTACCTCATTGTGGAATATTTTCATTACACGCAAATTTTTGGTGCAGGCTTTGCGGCGTTTCATGTGGTCGCGTTTTCGCTTTTCCATTCAAATGTGCCTTTGTTTCTGGACTTGCATTTGCATCGCACTTTAATCAAAAACCTGCATGCATATATTTTTGCATAACCGGTCTAGATTTTCATACGTTCGGTTTCAATTTGCGTCCGGAAAACGAGTTGGACAATCAGCACATAATAACCGCTGATGAAAAGTGACTTCCGAGGATCAAAGGTGCTCTGCGGGACTCTCTTGCAAAACCACTCCTAGGGAGCGCTGAAAATCGATTGCAGCTGAATGCATCTTTGGGGACGCAATCGCGGTTCCTTGCATTTAACCTACGGAGGTAAAGAATTGCGACCATTGAGGCTTATCTGCGGTCAGATTGCCTCATGCCATGGGGGACAATTGTGCCCAATCAGTGCGCACCTCACGAAGGTGCATTAATTTCTCCGATTTTAAGGGTGTAACGTGGGCGATTGCCACGACGCCGTGTTTGATTTCAATGGGGCTTGATTGAAACGATGAACGAAGACTGAATTTATGGTTCATCAACGCTAAGAATCCGCATCAAATTCAATTACCGGCCGTGAATACGTGTTAATATGTTCTGCACCTTTTGTACGACTGCAAATGATGTAGAAGTAAGGTGCAAACAGATGAACCGCAAAAATTACCATTAAAATGAAGATATGAAATAAGAGATCGATGCAACCTACTACATTTTTAAACCTTATTTAGTTACGTGGAATTCGATCCTCAATTGCAGTACGTTAATTTGTCACCTTTATTTGTTATGAAGCAAATACATGAAGAAATAATGCATCAACTTCCAAACTTAAATACTAATATATAACCTCTTAGTAGGATTACAATCAATAATATGTTCATTTTCCAGGTACATACCAACAAATAGAATAGTTATAGAAGACCGCACCAAAAGAATTCAAACAAGTATTCACATATTCATATATTCTTGATTAGTGCTATAGTATTATAGTGATATAGCTAGTAGGGATATAAAAACTGTTACACACATTTTAATTTGTTGTTCAATTTGTTTTTCGTCCAAATTTTATCAATTTATTTAGTGCTATATATGACATATGATGCGTCTGTATTCAAAACCTACTACGTGATATTTTAGGGATTTTCATGATTTGATGGTTTCATATGGCTGCTATAATGGCAGAGGGTCTTGTGTGGATTTTGCATTGATATGAGGTAATGAGGAAATGAGATATTTTATCACGTTATAAGTATTTCAGTTATTCACATTCTTATTAAAATATTAATTCACACTCGATTACGTTTCAAATAACACATACGACATTCTGTCACTAGACAGAAGACAAAAAGTGGAGTTACAAGAATAGTCCTATTTAAATAGGTAATAGGTAATTTAAATAGGCCTTAAATAGGTTAAACTTATTTAAGTCCTACTTAAATAGGTTTAAATCGGTAAAATGCAAAAAAAAAATACGACTTTCTGCCATTCTGGTAGCGATTGCAGAAAGTGGAGTTACAAGAATATCCCTATGTAAATAGGTATAAAATGCAAACAATATTACATTCGACTTTGTGCCATTATGGTAGCGATTGTAGTTTTGCAAGCTCATCGTCCCGTTGAGAGCTGATTATGACTCATCGCTCCATATTGCCAGAATTCGACATACGTTTCATATTTAATTTCACTCCAATACATTTACCTTAAGCCTTGTTTACATTTGGAAAGTTTACTAGTGGAAAGTACTTGCCGCCAGTAAACTATGAAAACGATATGTAAACCAGAAAAACGTCTTACTTTCTTGTTTAGTTTCTTTCTTGACAGACGTTTTTCTGGTAAGTTTACTGGCAGTTAGAATTACCGCCTGTAAACTTTCCAAATGTAAACGAGGCTTTAAACATGCAAATGAGCATCGAAAGCGCGATTCTTTGTTCGAAAAAGTCATAATCATAATCAGCTCCCGTCGGGTCACTATACACATTGCAATGTACTTACCAATGGCATTTTAAGTTCAATGAGGCAAAGAGATTTTTTTACTGAGAACTAACAGAATGATTCGATTTAAGGAGTGGTAACTTAGAGAAGTTAAATTACTTCTCCAAAATATGTTACTAAGAAAGGAATCTTGAATCTTGAAAGATCAGATGATGATGATGAGATGACACTTCTTCTAGTGTGAATGAAATGCTGTAACAGTATTTATGTCTCTAATAGGTAGTTATAAAACAAGACAACTGGACAAGTGAAAAATAGAAAAGACAGAATACAGGACACCGAAAACACGAAATTTACAAGGAACCATAAGAAACCAAAGATGACAGGAGAAGCAGATACAATAATTGACAGCAATTTCAAAGTAAGAGACGAGAGCAACAAAAAGATCTGGTTATGATTAACCAGAGTAGATAAAAATACAACGAACAAAGACATAACAAAATACGTACCATACAAAACTGAACTACAAGAAGAAAATATCATAGTAAAAGAATTCTTAAGAGTAGAGAAAATAATCGACAGCAACTTCAAGGGAGACGAGACAAGAGCAACGAAAATATCTGGCTATGAATAACCAGAGTACATAAAAATATAACGAACAAAGACATAACAAAATACATACTAAACAAAACTAAACTACAAGAAGAAAAAATCATACTAAAAGAATTCTTAATAAGTTACAATACCAACTACTTTCAAGTTGGAGTACCACTACCTTTCAAAGACGAAGTCTATAGAACCAATTTCTGGCCGAAAAGAACAAGATATGAAAGATATAACTTCAGAAAAACTTTTTTGGGCAGCAAAACATCAAATACTCAACTAGGAACCCCAACGTAGTGGAAGACAATAGAACAGAACAATACAAAACAGACAACAAGAAAAACACATAAAAAAACGAAAATAAACTAGGGATCTTCGCACACAATGTAAGATCTACAGGGTGTCTCCTAAAAAAACGCCGCTGGCCTTATCTCCTTTTTTTATTGGCCGATTTCAAAACACAAAAACATGATTAAATGGCTTCACGTTCTACGAGGGCCCTTCTTCATGTTCTACAAAGGGGCCCTGGTTTTTGTTTTTTTTTTTGCAAAATCAACTTTAATTTCAACGATAATCAACTTTGTTTGTCTAATTGTTACATATATTTCCTTTTTTTTTCTGGTAGAGATTATTTTTCTGAATCCAAAGATGTATAATAAGTTGGCTTTGATAGAATATTCGTTACACAAAAAAAAATTTAAAACATTTTAAATGTTTAAATAGTTTTACAAGTGTGGCGTGAAAGACGAAGCGAACACAATGTGGAAAACAATCTGTAATATTTTGTTAGAATAATTCAAACTATGCATTAGAAAATACAAACGTAACTACAAAAGTTGCTAAAACTGGCCGCCATCTTGATGAATACACAACTGACTCGTTGCATAAGTTGCATTTAATATACAATTAGGAGGTATTTCTCGTGTTTTTAAAATCGTGTTTGCTTTGTTTTTCACGCCAGACTTGAAAAACTATTTAAACATTGTTTTTGTCTGTCACGAATATTCCATCAAAACTAAGTTATTATACATCTTTGAGTTCAGGAAAATAATCTCTACCAGAAAAAAATAATAATAAAATATATGTAACCATTTGAAAAATTAAAGTTGACTATCGCTGAAATGAAAGTTGATTTTGCAAAAAAACAAAATTAGGGCCCCTTTGTAGAACATGTAGAGTCATTTAATCTTGTTTTTTTTTTTATCGGCCAATAAACAAAGGAGTTATGGCCAGCCGCGTTTTTTATGAAACACCTTGTATAAAAAACAAAATGGAGGAAATAGCTTTTACCATCAGCACAGAACAACCCGCACATAATATCAATAACTGAAACCAGGCTATAATAAATATAGAAAATCTACACAAAATAAAACTTTACGAAACAGAATTCCACTCGAGAAAAAACAAAAATGGCGGCGGCCTAGCTATATACATTAGATCAGATATCCCATACGAAATAAAGCAGAAAAAAACAATAATGTGTGCAACCACCATACTACCAACAAATATTTCAGACCATTACCCTATTCTAGCTACATTTAACATAGGAACCCAGGAATCACCCAGGAACACACACAAACGCATCAAAATAACATCAGAAAAGAAATAAAAAACTTAAACACTAAAATGAAAACATCTTTTTAAAAGCAATAAAAAAAATCTAAAAAATAATTAAACAAAATTAAAAAGATAACAATACGAAGAAGACCGGAAAATCCGTAGATCTTACAATAAATAATCAAATAAATTGAATTGAGAAACAAAGTACACAGATAATACAAATAAACACCAAACAACTCCCAAATGAAATATGAGTACCTGAAACAAAAACTAAAAACATACAACCTAATAAATGACACTAAAAGAGCGTACTTTAAAAACAAATTAAAACAACTTCAACAGGAGCCTAGTAAAATATAGCATATAATGAACGCACCAACAAACAGAAAGTCTACAAAATGTACAAAAATCGCTTAAATAAAGAAAAAAGATAACACACTCACAAACAACAACAAATAAATCGCTGACATCAACAACGACTATTTCGCTACAATTGGAAAAAAAGCAGAAAAATTACAAAATCAGTCAAACACACAACCAATAACAGAGACACCACACTTAAACACAAACGAGAACAAAAAACCAGAACCAATCACAGAAAAAGAAATTTCAAAGATCATAAAATGCCTCAAAAACAATAAAGCATCAGGCTTTGACCAAATAACGAACAATGTCCTGAAACAGAACAACATCAGGAGACAACAACGAGAGTAACAAACCAAGTACTTGAAGAAGGATTATTTTCCGGAATACCTTAAAAATATCATAATCATACCTATATACAAAAGAGGTAAGAAATCTGAACCCCAAAACTACAGACATATCGCACTAACATCAGCACTAAGCAAAATCGTAGAAGGCGTTCTAAAATTAAAAATTTAAACTGGACTAATAAGCACACACCAATTCAATTCAATTCAATTCAATTTATTTCATGTTAATGTCATTACATAATATAATAAAACAATACATATTAAAAAAAGAACCGTTTACAAAACGGCAAATTAACAAAATATATAAAATTACATTACACTACATTCTAAATATTAAGACAACGTATGTAGATCTATCCGCGACTAAATCCAAGGAGAATCATTGTAATATTCATCGGTGCTGTAATATGCTTTATCTGTTAAAATTCTTTTCGCGGCTGTTTGAAATTTACAAGATTTAAGTGTTCTAATGGATTGAGGAAGCTTATTGAACATTCGAAGACCATGGTAAAAAGAGCTGTTTTGACATCTGCTTAGCCTTACTTCAGGCGTCCACAGGTTATATCCGTATCTCGTGTTGTAATTATGACAGTCAGCGAAAGTGGGATGTGTCCCAACTAAGCATTTTATACGCAGAAGGCATTTAAAGATATAAAGCGACGGTACTGTTAATATTCAGTACTGGACAAAGCTGTCATGGCTGTATCCCTGTATCCAAGACCAGATATGGTTCTAATTGCTTTCCTTTGTGCTTTGAATATTAGGTCTGTGGAGCTAGCATGACCCCATACTAGGATACCATAACTTATGTGAATGTGGCACAGGGCATAATATGCATTTTTTAGAACCAGAGTCGATCCACCTCTAGCTAGACTCCTCAGGGCAAATATACTGCCAGATAGTTTTTTTGCCAGTTGTTGACAGTGAACATTCCATACCAGATTGCAATCAATTGTGATCCCAAGGTATTTAATGGTATTTGCATAATCAATACAAATAGTATCGGTCTTTTTAGTGTCACTAGCATATTTTGTGTTTCTGCATTGTTCAATTTCAATGTATTGCAACGAAACCACTCGTCTGCTTCAAAGGTGCTAGTTGCCACTCCATCCATTAAATCGTTGATATCAGTTGATCTCACAGATATTGTGGTATCGTCGGCATATAAATAAGTTTTACCCCTATTAATATGCGGGGCTAGATCATTAATGTAAATTAGAAAAAGCAACGGGCCCAAGACTGACCCTTGAGGCACACCCCTGTTAATAGTAATGGAATCGGAGAGAGATTCAGCGTGTATAACAAGTTGAGTCCTGTCTTTTAAATAGGACATTAACATTATGCAGCTAGTAGGATGCATTCTATAGCAATAAAGTTTTTGAAGCAGAATCTAGTGGTCAATGCAGTCAAAAGCCTTGCTCAAGTCTAGAAAAGTTAGAAAACTATATTCCTCTCTATCAAGACACTCTACCGCATCATTCATAACAGACATGAGGGTGTCAGTTGTAGATTTATTAGCTTGAAAACCGTACTGCATTTCATAAAATAGATTATTTTTATCAAAATCTGCTTGTATCTATGAAAGTAATACTTTCTCAAGGACCTTTGATACTATTGGAAGTAGTGATATTGAGCGGAAATTGTTCGGATCTTCCACGGATCCGCTTTTGTGAATAGGGATGACCACCGCAGTCTTAAGTACATCCGGGAATATACTTTCCCTTATGCATAAGTTAACTAAATGTGTGAACGTGGATAGAATGGGGTCTATGACTTAATAAACGTACCAATATCACAAAGGCACTATCGCAGCGGCATGCGACCTATTTGTAGAATTAATGAAACAACTAAGTAGGCATAGACATGAAATGGGCCTTCGATACTATCGATAGACAAAAACTGATTGAGAAATTAAGGACCGCAAAAATGAAAAACAAACCATCTAACCTAATAATGTCATATATACACAACAGACCCCAAATAACCAACATCGAAGACACGGTAATCAGCACGGGCCACAGTTGCAGCTCGTCAGAAACTCGAACTTAATAATGGAATTTATAGATTTATTAAATCAAATATTGATTTCTTTGCTTAATCGATTGCAGGAAACGTTAAAATCACTAGGATATAGAATGAATATAAAATAAAAAATTCGCACTTGAAAATATAAAAACCTCAAGGTAGGGTAACCCCACCATAACAGATGCTCCCGGCGCATCCACCAAAACGACCAAACCCGGCGCCTCCACCAATATTACTATCGTCTGTTTAAATTTGTCTATCGTATTTTATTGCAACTTTTTCGAGTCATGCACAACATAGTTAACCCCGACGTTTTCATAAACTTCATAACGTACTTCTAACACGGAACAAGGCGATATGCCTGGCCACCAATATTTCTGCCTCGTCTGTTTAGATTTTATTATCGTGTTTGATTTTAGGCCACGTTGTCGAAGTGCAATTTAATTAAGCTTCGTTAATTTGCAAACCTAATTCCAGCACCAAATAAAAATAAACACTCTAACACACAATTGACACCAGACGCCGCTAAATCTGACTATCGCCGTCTCGTCTCGTCGCATTTCTGTGCCGTGTTCGATTGCAGGTCACCGTGTTGATGTGCGGCGTAATTAAGCCGCCCCCGAACTTCGGGACTTAACGGCCTCATTAGGGACGGCGGCGGCGGGAGGAATGTTTACCGCACGACGGGGCCCCCTTTAGCCGCCCCCTTGTTCCCGACAGATGATGATGGACGTGGGGCGAGACGGGGCCCGGCGGGACGCGGCGTTTTTTCGCCTGTTACGCTATTACGTGGAGTTGATGGAAGTTTGGCGGAGTTATGGCCGTTCGAAGTTGGAATGGCGAGTTGGACGTGGGAGTGTTTAGATGGTCCGGCGAAATGTATCCGTGCGACGGAAACACGAAATTAGATTGTTGTTTGGCTGGACGAAAATATGTGTTGTGGCTAAAGGATGTTCTTGAAACTAGGATATCAACGGGGATGAAAGGGGACAATCTTTTATAAATACCCTGTATGTATTGATTCCATATATAAAATATTATAGGTCTCAAACGGATATTACTGAAAATGGGATAATGGTATTTGAAATACCTCTATGTTGCAGTTTTGCATCATAAGTGAAACTAAGATAATGGTACTCGAAATAAGTAGGTACATAGCAGTTTTTAAATGAATATTATGCATTGATTCAGAATTTATATAAGGAATTAATTATATAAGCAATATAAGATCTTAGGTGGATTTTCATCTGAGTGAAGTAGTCGTATTTGAATTAAGTATGTTGCAGTTTCGAAAATGAGTTTATATTTTGAAACAAAATTGATACTAACATAATAGTGACTAAAACACATTACTGTTTTGAAATTGAATATCGTATTTTGATATTTATTCAAAACAAATAAATAGTGTTGGCTCTGAATACTAGCACTGCATAATTTTTAGTATATATGAGCGTTTATAAAATATTATTATTGCAATACTTTATATAGCCGGTTATTTTAAATAAACATTAACTTCGCATTTTCTCTCGAAAATATTAGTGGCAACTCTGTTAGTGTCATAGTTTCTCTCGAAATCGAGGTTACTTTTCAATATGTTGAGAGTTTTGTAGTGATTTTTGTTTTGACTAACATAAAGCAAGATGTGATGGATCTTTAAATTAATGGACCATAGATACCTACCTAATGAAAATAAATTTCATTTGAAATCATAATGAAGTTTGATTTACGTACAGCTTAGAGTTTTGCATCGGTTTATATAGCCGATATGTAGACTTTCTGTCTAGATATAAAAAGTAGTACTAAATTATTTAATAATTTATGACAATCACAATGAATCGATTGAGTAACAAAAATTGATTTCAAGAACATTTTGTTTATTTTCTACTTACAATAATCAAGAAAAAAAGTCACTCACGTGTTAGTTGTAATTCTCGCAAAACTTTTGCTTTGGTTAAAAGTTCGTTAAAATTCCAGGAAAATATTGTAATTTGTGTAATTTAAATTTTCAAAATCAAACAATTTTATTCCACATAAACAATTGTTATTTCGTTAATTACAGGATTTTTATGTTTAAACTGTTATCATGAAACATAACACTATCTTAAAAACGCCATTAACTCTCTTAACTTTATGATGAAAACTTAGGTCCGCGACTCACTAAGGCCCGATTTCTCTTTGTGACAACTTCACGGCTGAGATTCACACGTAGGTATAATTTTCATGTTTTTTCTGTGCTATAATTTTGTGCTAACTGAGCTGAATATTGTGCCGTATATTTTAAAACAAATCCCTTCCCGTTTTGGAGATATTCATTTTGAAAGAAGAATAAGTCGCCAAATTCACACCTGAGATTTACTAGTAAATTTTTTTTTGTGTTAGAATTTTGTATTGGTGAAATCAATTGTGTGCCGTATATTGTAAATCTTATCCCTATCTTATCCTGTTTTCGAGCTATTCAATTTTAAAAATTACGGCCAGTCAATGTCACTAGTTTATTTAAAATATAACATGTGCTATCATGGTGTGAAAATGGGTCGCTAATTTCAATTTCACGCCTTAGACTTACTATTAAAACTTAAATTTGTGTTATAATTGTATACTGGCAAATCCGAATTTGGTGATAAATATTTTATATTTTAAGCCTATCCTGTATTCTAAATATTAAATTTTGACAATTAGAGATGCGGAAGTTGAAGGCCCATTTGTTTTTCAATTGATGTGCTTTTTGAGAACAATTTGTGATTCATCTAAGAAATTTTGTGCCCAGCTCGAGTTTTGGATATTAATTTTTTTTTAAGTATTTTTATATTTTACAATAACTTTGTTTATCTAAGAGTTTTTTTTTTACTATGTTGAACTACAAGTTATTTATTTGGTTAAAATTGAAAATTATTTTACAGTCAGTTTACAAATACAATAATAAAATAGTTATTTATACTAGTACTTGGAGGCATTCACAGGAATAACGAAACAATAAAGAAAGAGTTAATAAAACTATTTAGTACTATTTTTTTAAGATCTTCAAACACTTTGAAATATTGAAGATCTCGAAAAAGAGTTTTTTTACTATGTAAAACTACAAGTTATTTAATTGATTAACTAAAAATTATTTCACAGTCAGTTTACAAATACAATAATAAAATAGTTATTTATACTAGTTCTTGGTGGCATTTAGAGGGAGTATAACCAAACAATAAAAAAGAGTTAATTAAACTGTTTGGTACCTCTTCTTTAGTTCTTTAAACACCTTGAAATCTTGAAGATCTTGAAGAAGACTACAGAGCCAAAGCAGGTTTCATTGGACATTAGGTGCACAATTATGTGCACTTCTGATATTTCGCTCAGATTATTGGTTTTAGAGTTATTAATTATTTTCTATGAGGCATTTTATAATTTTCAATAATACATTCAGCACAGGGTGTATGGTTTCGTTGAGCTCTGAAAAATCACACACAAAAAATATATCTTAAAAACTTGATGACCTGATGAAACATATTTCATTGGACGCGTCGAAAAGAGATGCAGAAATATGTGTAACTCTTATTTTTCGATCAGTTTGATCGATTCGGAGTTACTAAATATCTTGTATACGAAAAATGATTATTTTTTATCATACAGTCATCAAAGTTTTGTATCTGCATCACAATCATGGTTATCGAACTAATAAGCATCTTTAAATTCGACTAAATGTTATATTTCTAGCACAGTGTGTTGCCTAGTTACAACACAATTATTATCCAACTTTGATGATAATAAACGTTAGGTAATACTATGAAATAAACTGTACTTTATTGATATATATTAAATTTATATTTACTACTGCAGGAAATCCGAAAAACAGAAGCCTCATCCTCCTTATTATTTGTTATTTTGAAAACTACTAGTCTCAACCTTCAAAATTTAGTTGAAACATTGACGTAAATAGCAGATGACATTTTAAATAGCAACCCTTTCCATGTTCACAATTAAAACTTACAACCTACCTTGTGATATGAATCTAAATGTTTCATTATTCCTTAGATTATTCATTATTTTAATCTAAGAAATGTCAAACTATATTTCATGGAAAATGTATGAAAATTTATATATTATTTTCATATTATTCAAATTTTTTGCCACTATCGAGCTAAAACAGAATTTCACACAATTTTTAACCTTCGGTACAGAGCAAGACCAAAGTGTAAAAAAATAAACATATTATTTAAACATAAAAAAATCGATGTTTAAATAGATTTTCAGAGGTTGATAGCAAAAGGTAGAATTATAAATTTGTAAATGTCTTAGATTTTTGTATATTTTACCTGCTATATTTTATTAATATGCACGCCATCAATGACTTTGGGTGCATTTTAATAAATATACGGGGCAAATTATTAGTGGGATAGAATGATTAATACAGCATTACGAGTGGGAAGTTTGCAGATGACGTGATCATAGAAAGAGTCATCCGGAATCACATGAGTAGATGTAATATGCTCTAGCTTACGTATGATATATAAAAGCTTATCTAAAACTGCCCAAAACTCAAGAAAAAGACAAAATCAAATCCAATTTTATAAATGTTTGTAACATATAACTACTACTCAATGTTTAATTCGAACAGTCTAAATAAAATGTATTCATTAAGTTTAAGGTTTTATCCATAAATTAAGAATAACGGAACATTTAAGAGATATAAAAATACATACATTTTCACAATCATACTTTCGACATAAACAAAAATACTAAACTCTTACAGAATACAGATAAAGGCTTAAAACAAATTTTATTAGAAGCATTTGAAATTGATAAAACTATCAATACAGAACACAACATAGGATGTCTTAATGACCAAACTCCATTAACATTTAAACCATTTTATAAATTTTCAAATAATCCATTTAACACAAAACAACATAAATAATTAAAGAAAACTTCAAATTAGACATCTTTCAAAAATTTAAAATTACATTTCAAGTGAATTCAAAATGTATTAACATTGAATGTGTATGTAAATAATTCTAAATATATACATAATCAAATATGTTCTGTTCAAAATTAATACCCCCATATAAATAATTTTCACACATTTTAATTCTTCCCCACACTAACAAATTACATAAACACTAAATCATTTATACACATTATAACATTGAACACAACAAATACTATTATAATTTATATTTAAACAGTTTGTAGCAAACTAAACTGTAATTTATTGTATTCTTTGTAGATATGCCTCTGATAATGGTTGTTCATAACCGAAACTAATCTAGTGCAAGAGATATTATTAAAAAATTATAATAATAATAATAATAATAATAATAATAATAATAATAATTCCTACTACTCCTCCACCTATGGCGTAATTGGTTACTGTCATTATTTGACAGAAAAATAAATATTATTGGTTGTTATAGTATTATAAATATTATAACAACTTTAAAAATGTATTCAATTCTGATGTATTAAACTGACGTTATATACCTCTTAGCAGACATCATAAGCAGTTGTTTATCTACAAGTGAAATATTCATTCAAAATCAAAATTATACAACATCGATTTGATAGAATACCTTTAACTGTGTGGACACTAACTTTCCCACTACTTCTGGGGCTTTATTTGGAACCCTTTCTGATACAAAAATACTGCAATCGGTTTTTTATATTTTTTATTTGACAATAAATGCCAGTTTGTCTTTTCACCGACTTGATATTATAAAAATGAAATGTGTAACTTCTAAACGTTTTTCGACAAAATTGAATAAAATATTGTGTAAAGCACCAGAGTTAAAGATGTTTTTCACTCAAATAAATTATTCTAAATTTTATTCTCGTGAAAAACATCCACTTAACTCATTTGTTATATAAATAACTATTTATTTTACCGATTTGTGATTTTTTTTATATTACACCACTAGTGGTATAATTAGCGTGAAATGACCTTATTTCAATTGTTCCGGAAGGCGGTAGGCAAGGTCCAAATTGTAATAATGACCACCAATATAATGAATGGATAAGGTACACTAAGAAGAAAATTCAACGAAAACATTGTCAAAAGGATGGTGTAATAAGGCCTTTATAAGCAGTTGTAGATAAAAATACTTACAACACCCAATCACAGTTTCTTCATGTTTCCATTAAAATCACATTATCCAATTTTACAGTCAGCGATTTACGAGCCCAAATGCTGAAATATAGAAACTGAATGCTGCACTTCCGGTTCTGCGAGGCACCAATTCGCCCCGGAAATGGGCGATGACGCCTGGAATTGCAGGCGGAGGCCGCACGCGAGCCGGATTGCCTCGAGCCCTAGGAGCCAGTCTTTATAATTTCCTCCTAGATCCATAGGCGAATTGACACGGTAACGTGCGTTATAATAAATGAATTGGTTGGCCTCGTCGTGTTCAAGTCGTGAAAGTGGCTCCGAGAGTGGGCTTTCAGTATGCAAATGGCACGGCGACGCATAAGAGGTTGAGACCAACGACCCGCCGTCTAATCCCCTTAATTTCCTGTTTTCTTCAGCACGAGATGAAATGAATGGCGGGAATTGAGATGCAAGTCAAGGCAATCAATCAATCCGATTGTTAGAATGATAAACGATATAGTGGATCTAACAGTATTTTCGTTCATTAAAAAGCTTGGTATATCGTATTTGTGCTTTTAGCTTCGAGTTCTGCTGAAATATAAACTAGTAGCTATGTCTATACGTGATTTACAAAAATTTAGAAATTCATACTGATCTTTATAATAAAAATAATATTAATAATAGTAATATAAATAATATATATGACACAGGTCATTCAGCCAATTCCAGTAAAACACGATATCGTCGTTTTAGAGGTAAAACTCATTTGGTAACATTTTAAGCAAAATATAGTAAGAAATAACACATTTTTTTCGCTTTGATAATAAACTGACAAATACAAGTAACAATTATTGTTTTATGTCATATAGAATTAACTTCTTCAGTAATTACGTTTATTACGGCCAAATTGTTATTGATACATGTCACATGCCAGAAATATAAAAAAATATATATAATAAAATTATGTATTTTGTGCAAGAATGTATCACTACTCTTTACGTATAAATACAAACACAGTTGGTCTAAATATGACTCACCTTTAAAAAAAATTCCAATTCTAATTTCAGTTTAAAAGTACTCCTTGTAACTCCTTACATGCCAAAAATATATAAAAAAAATTATATAACAAAATTATGAATTTTGTGCAAAATTGTATCACTACTCTTTACGTATTAATTCAACCTCAGTTGGTCTAAATATGACTCATCTTTAAATAAAATGTCCAAATCTAATTTCACTTTCAAAGTACTCATTGTAACTCCATCTTCTAAAAATTATGCTTCTGAAAATCTTTTACCGGCGGTTTCGAAATAGTTACATATTTTGATCTGTTATTATTTTAATAAATTTGATTGATCATAGGAAATTTAAATATCGATAGCAAAACAAATAATTGCATTAAATATTTAGTTACAATTACAATAACCATTTTACAAATGAATACTAATATAAAATTGAACAGATTTTACTAACTTAAAAGAAAATTCCGGATGCCTTTCTGCAAATTTAAAATCTCATATTTTCCCATATTCAAAAGTACAAAAGTACTATTCAAAAGTACATAACCACTGAATATATGTATTTCAAACAATTAAGAGGACAGATTGAACGTAAAACATTGACCTTAGCAAGTAACAAACAGCAGAAATTTCCCTTGAAATGTACTTCCATGGATAGGTTCTTCTGCATATACCAAATTCCTGCCCATTTTTCACAAACTTCTGGGAAGTCTTTGTTCATTGCATTATAAATATTTTTAACACCAATGAAGATACAATCCTCCAGAGAATATGTCTTCTTTGGCAATACCCATCACTAGATATGTGTAGTTCTAGAGCAAGAATTATTTGAAGGGCTTCGGGGAAAACGAGCAGAGTCCATTTTGGTCATTTTCCAGAAAATTGAATTGAAAGCTTTAAGTGTAATAAAGGACAGAAAGGATGAATCAAAAACGTAACTGATCAAAACATATCTACTTTCACAACAGGTGAATTGAAATTTTAAGAAAATCATGAAATATACATAAGTTAAACTTAAAAAAAAACTTAATAACAAGTCATGGACTCATGGACATGTTTTTTTACAATTTAAGGTACATACAAAAAAAAATTAATGATATACAAATTATTGATAAAATGATTACCGATGATTGTCTATTGGGGGGATCGTCTATAAATGTTTCTTCTTTATCTTGATCTCTGATCGTTTTCAGTCAAAATCCGATTCTATTTCTTCGTTTTTGAAGAGAACGGTTTTCACGGTTTTACTTCACATGTCGAAACTACTTCTCCCATGCTACACGATGGCACCATCAGGTCGATTTCGATAAAAATGAACTCTGATCGTTCTTGGCTACGGGAAAGAACGATTAATTGTATTTTTGTAAGCTGGACAATAAACAAATTTGTGTATTTATTAACTGTGTTTCTTTTATTGAGGTTTACTGAAATTGGAGTCCTATATTTGTATATACAGAAATAATATTGTTTTCGATTTCATGCTGCTGTTTTTGTATTATAATATTAAAGAGGCAACTTTTGCGAAATATAATTTTTATAGCAATGAATAATAATAACAAATATTAACGTTAAGAGGAATATATAGCAATTAGATTAAAATATGCATTTGTTTGAAACCTCATGGGTAAACATTTTTAAATATTGCATTTATTGCAACAAAAGAATAGCAAGAAACTTACGGAAATGACGCAATGATGCAAAAAACAATAGCAAGAAACCATTTGTTTGAAACCTCATGGGTAAAAATTTTTAAATGGTGCATTTATTGCAAAAAAGAATAACAAGAAACTTATGGAAATGACGCAATGATGCAAAACACAAAAGCAAGAAACATACGGAAATACGGAACTAACATTCCATCTACATCCAGTGGAGTTCGATTTATTGGATGACCAGGTCTAGGACAGAGTTAGTCACAACAGCCACAACAACTTCTCAAGGCAGAAGCGGAAGTTGAGGCAGTTGGTATCTTCGGCATCTTCGATCGAGTCCACAGCGAGATCCGTTCCAACACCCACCAACGAGAACTTATATCCAAGAGTTGTAAACCAAACAGACATTTCATTTTCCGAAAGAGAATTGGCGCTATTAGAACTAGGTCCGAAATATTCCCCGCAAACTAACTGTCATAAATTAAAAGAAATATTTATTGTTGAAGCAGAACTAGCTCTTAAGAATGTGATAGATGGCGATTTAAGTAAATCTAAAATTACTTCACTTATAAAAAACGCATCTATTGAGAATACATCCGACTCTATTACAATAAAAAGCATAAAAAACAAAATTAAATCAAACCAGTTTACCATCACAAAAGCGAATATTGATAACTCTGTAGTAATTTGAAATACAAATCATTATATTCAAAAAGTCATGAAATTCATTGAAACATCAGATATTACAAACATATATCATATACATATATATCACATATGACAAAAATTAATAAAGATCCAACTAGCCAACTTCATAAAGAATAAAAAATACAAATTTAAAATTGTCAGGCTATATTTACAGGAAAAGAAAAATACAAATTATTACCTATGAACCCGTTATATCCCAGACTATACGGGTTAGTAAAATTTCTTAAAGAATGTAGTCCAATTAGGCCGGTGGTCTTATATGTAAATTCATCCTTGCATACAATTTCTGCAATACTAAATTCACTGTTTAAAGAACTAACAAACTTCAGAGACCCGTTCTCAATAAAAAAACTCTTTGAATCTTGCTGATCAATTAAAACAATTTAAATTAAACAATAGTTCTGGACTGGTTTCCTTTGATGTGTCGAGTATGTTTTCAAAGATTCCAAGTGGTGAATGTATTGAACTTATAAAAACAATTTTTTATAAAACTAATGTAAACCCAGTCATACGGTCGGAGTTTTGAAAGTATTAGAAGTTATTTTAAAATATAACTATTTTTCATTTAATAAAGAATGGTTTAAACAGGAGGAAGGTTTAGCAATGGGATCACCATTGAGTTCGTTACTAGCAGACATTTTTATGGCAAACCTAACTACATTAATCCTTAATTCAGAATTGGGCAAAAAACATATTCGACTATGGTATAGATATGTGGATGATATCCTGGTGTGTTTTATAGGAACAGATAGACAATTAAATCAATTTTTAAGTTTTATAGACTCGATTCACCTAAAAATAGCGTTCACCGTCGAAAAAGAGCAACACAAAAATATAAAATATTTAGATTTGTCAATAACAAATAATAATAACGTTTCCAAATACGAAGTATACAGAAAACCTATATTTACAGATATCTTAATTCCAGTTAACTCTAGGCACTCCATTACCCATAAATTATCAGCATTCAATTCAATGATTTTCAGAGCTCGCGAATTACCTTTATCCGTAGATGATTATAGAACAGAAATTAATATTACTCGAAAATTAGCAGTTAACAACGGGTACAGTATCGAAATAGTTAACAATTTAATAAAAAAAACAACATCGTAATAGCATTAATAAAACCATATATGCAGCACATAACTCCGAAAATAAAATGTTTAAATCCCTAACATTCTTTGGAGATTTCAGCATCAAAATTGTTAAGATTCTTAATAAACACAATACAAATGTCACGTTCAAACTTTGCGTTAAATTATGCAACACTATATTTAATGCTAAAACACCAATTAATAAGTTCAACAAATCAGGAATTTACAAACTAACTTGCGAAGACTGTAAAGGATTTTACATTGGCCAGTCTGGACGTAACTTCAATATTAGGTTGAAAGAACATATGACTAAATTCATTCAGACTAAATCACGATAATTAAACGTTTGCCAACCACCTCATTGAAAATCGGCATTCTTTTGGGACAAATGTACTACAAATTATTCATTTTGCCGAGAAAGGTATTAAGATGGACCTATTAGAGTCCCTGGAAATTCAAAAGACTAAACTTAATCCCGATTGTTCGGTCATTAATGACCAGACGGACCTAGTTTACTCCCCACTTTTCAAAGCGGTATTATAGATATTAGATATGTATAAATAGGTGTGTTTTTTTTGTATTTAATTTACTTTAAGTTTGACAATGATCAGTACTTGATCAAAACTATAGTCACTATTGTTTCGATGCACGAGTGTGATATAAACAAAGTAAAGTGTTTAGTAATTTAATGCAAAGTGTTTCTGAATTAAAACAAGTTGCTAAATTGCAAAGTAATTTAGCAAGAAACAGTTTAAACTCAGAATTGGGCTTGGACATCTTTTTTAACATAAGTCATGGTTTGGCAAATTGTGCAAACCCACATAATATGTGGCAAGGCACCATAATGTTACGAATTTTAGTGAGGGATTAGAAACCACTTCACCTTCGACCGCCTAGGTGAAACCTACCTAAGTTGAGGTTTCACTTGAAACCTCAACCACGACGAACACTTTAACCCAAATTATATGTATTAACCATGACCTTAGATACTCAACTGTATATATAAATTTTGCGTAAAGTTTGCCTAAAACAAATACCTGATAATTCATGAAAACTGAACTGTTTTCTTCATGTGACTCCTAAATTGTACTGCTGCAGAATATTATACCAGTTCAACTTTGTACTCCTCAAAACTATTTCTGTAGATTACCGAGGGGAGATTTATTTCACCTCGCAGTGGCTCATCGGAACAATACTAATGACTCGCTTTAATTATTTAAATTGAACTGCTTTACGTGTCTGTACACCAACGCACAGAATACCCACTTTTATCATAATTACTCCAGGTGTTTTCACTTAGCACGCGATCTGTGGGGGTGCATTAGTGGAAAGCGACACTTTTTTTTATCACTTCCAGGTATTCAATAACTTCGTGCTCGGGGAAAACACGCTGCACTCCCGCTGAATTCCAAGAAATTTTTGAAGTATGTCGCCGCCGACGGAGTAGTGAACTTGCGCCTGTGATTTATCGCGATCACATGCGGCGTTAACGAACGGGCGGCGTGGGCGTCGTGTTCTCGGGTATCGCGTGAACCCCGGCGGATCAAGTTGATTAGCTAATTAATTTTTATTCCCCGTTAATAATTAAACCGTGCGTGTTTTCGCGTGGAAGTTTAAATCGCAGGAATCGGAATTTTAATTTTCTGCACTGGAACGATGAATGGGTTATCGAGACAGAAGCCTACTTTATAATGCAATAAGTAATGCAATAGATCATTCCACATTGACGTCACTAGCATATAAACTTAGTCCAAGTACCTAAGTGCATAACAAAGTAACATAGAAATTTGATAAGTACTTTCGCAAATGCCTCACACGACAAACTAAAATATTGTAAAACTTATTAATATAATTATAGTAATAATAAAACTAATTATCACGTGGTTAGAATGATCTATAGTTAGATATACACTGTGGACCAGCCAAATGGAATAAATTTAGTATTTCGAAAATCGAAAATATTTTGAAAAAATCCTCGGACATGTCCATTTTTAATTTTGTAAATATACATTTTGATATAAATCTAAAATTTGTGTCAGCATTTGTTTTTAACGTCATCGACTTTTTTTTATAAATGACGACCCTAATATTTTATTTGATGTACCCTTCTTTATAGATATAACGGTATATATTGTTTTATACCTTACATAAGAAAAATTTCGTTCAAAAAGCAATTGAAAGTTCGAAATTTATGTACAAAATCCACCTATTCGGGAAAAGCGGTAGAAGAAATTGGAAGACGCGGGCCTATTGAGTGACCATTATGGACTCAGGAATCGGCACAAATGATTAGCTGTTTATGCACCAAGAACATTACTAGGATGATTAAGCCCGGAGAACGATGACATCCAGCTCGAGGGATTTGGCTCGATAGATAACCCCTTATTTTTATTATTTTCTTGAACAAGAATATTGTACAAGAATATATTATGACAAATATTTATTTGAGAAATGCGTTGGTTTTACTCGATAATATTTCTCTACAAGAAAATATTCGGGGATCGTGCGCAGTGGTGAAAAAATAGTGTTGTACTACATTTTTGGTTGTAAACATTAGAAACAATTCATGCAATAGTTGTTAGTTCACTCTCATTTGTCATCATATTTTGCATGCTGCACCACATAAGTATTGAGTATAATATATTTACTAAAAAAAAATACTAGGCGATCACTAGCGCTATGAGCATTTTCAACACGGTTCAAGGCGCGTTGAATATGCCCATAGCGAAAACATTGTCTCAGCGTAGCGTTGCGTCCTGTAAGAAATCTATGAATCTGCCTTAATTCATCTCAATTATTTGCCGTGGATTCATATGTTATATGGTGAGTTGTACTATACTGGCTTGTGTTATACTGGCTAAACACTGGATAAACTGGCTATACTGGCTAAACACAATTATTAACATTGTGCATGCGCCCACACTAAAACCTGGATGAAATTAAAACACGTTCTAACTCTATCCAATAAAATTGTACGAAATTCGTGTTCATCACATTTCCTGTATTACCTACATGATGTAATAAAATCGTATACTATTTTTGTACAAGAAAATGCAATTATATTCTTCTGTACAAAAAATAACGTCGTCTAAAACGGGATTTAGATAGATTTTAGTCCGATGCACCACGACCCGAAACGCCGTGGTGCATACAAGATTTTATTTTTCACTTTTATTCGCTTCTTAGTCTGGATACAGCTCTGGGCGTAATGAATCCATTACGTCCTCTTATTATGTCCCGATTGTTATGCACCTGTTTGCATATCTCTTATCGTAGGAGTTATCATTCAATTATACTTGTTATAAAGGGAAAAATTAAAATATATTAAGTAATAACTAAAAAATATAGTTATATATTATCTGACACACACTAAAAGGATTTCAATTCAGACTATCGCTATATTTTCTTCATTGCATGGAGTTTGTTCATGTAAATATCTTCGTGTGTATCTCACGAGATAAACTGCAAAGAAAGATTACAATGCGACTGAAATCCCCCGAGAGGAGATAAGACAAATTTCCAATAGAGACCCTTTATCACGCTCGCACGATTGATACCAACGGTGGATGGTGTGCATACGGTCCTCGGAATAACGGCACGTCTATCACGTCCTCGACAATGGCCGAGGCTTTAATGTGTCCATCACGTTCCGGCCGCCCCGGAACGGATCGGAAATCGCCACCCCTTTATCCGATACACTGGGACCACCGAGGCTAATTGATTGCACCAGCCCGGGCCGCTGTGGCACGATGTGACCAGGTTATGACCACCACATCACGAAAAAGATTATTGTCCCCTGAGGACAAGGGCGGTCATGTGAATTAGCCTGTGATGAATAGGTGCGGTGGTTAAATGTAGATAAGGTGTAACAGGATAATTATCTATTGATTGATCACAGAGAAAAGGACATACTTGATAAAAACTTTTGATTGTATCGGCATGTAATAGAGTAGTCAAATAATTTTATATAACTACAGATTTACATCAATACATTTATGGGTGATTCTCACGAACGGTTTACATTCATAATATTTATTTTCAAAAAGACAAGGCCAATAATTTAAACTTCTTATTGTCTATAAACCTTTGTTTTGAGCATCCAAATACGGATGGATGCCCGGATAAACACTTTACTTGGATTTTTTGACAAAAACCCGTCTTTTTAGGTCTTATTTACGGAGGAGAGAATACATTCACAGACGTGAGACAAAATTAGGCTGACTGGCAAAAATAGCGGATATACATGCAAAGAAAATTAAAATTGGGGTTTACTCATGTTTTTCCTGGTTTTGAATATAAAAATATATTCGCTACGTTGTAAAAGTCATATATATTTGAAGCATACATTATAATTATTGAAAATACACTTTGAGAATATAAGACAATAATAACAATAAAAAAGTACACACATTTATCAACAAAATAAACTATTTACTTCGACTCTTAGTCTTTGATAAAGGAACAATCATTGACTTTCGGTCTTTAAGATTTAAAAGAATATAGATTTTTTAAACAAAGAGTTAGAAATTCCTCAACTTCTTAAAGAAAACTTAACAAAATCATAAAAAAATATATCAGACTCAAATTTACTTGTTATCACAAGCTTTTTAATACGACTCCAGATTAAATATGAATTGGTCTCTACTATTCACAATTGGATTATCAAGTTTTTTGAGTCACAGTTGCTATATTTCTTCTTTTTCTGGAAATATAAACTTATTAGCTCCGAATACTCGTTTCATATATTTTATTGTGCAATAATCATCAAATACTTCTTTACTAGTGCAACAAAATTTGTGACTGGTTTTTCCCCTTCACTTCCACTAGTACGAAATCGTTAACGTGAACTTTAAACTGTCCATTTTCATTTCTAGTTTCTACTTCAGCACCTTCTTTATCTGAAACATATCCAACACTGCTGGAGCTGCTGCTTTAGTAGACATCAGAGTGTCCTTTTCTTTGTGGGTGAACCTTTTAATTCACAAACACACATTTCCAAGTCTATAATGGAAACACGTAGTAGTGCAAATTAAACATGAAAGCTGTCTCGCTTCAATACAAAAATGAGTTATTTCCCAAATATATTCATTGGTTTTCATTACTCCCTTAAAATTTGGTAACACGTTTTGTAAATAGGATTCTATTGTGTCTAAGTTATCAAGTTTTAATCCGAAAATGTTAATCCCTTTGCATTTTTGCTATAACATGAACACAAAAGTATCGAAATCAGGGACGTCTACTCCATTCGCAACTAGAGCATCTGCTGTTCTTTTTAGACAGCCTCATATTCCATCAAGAGCTACTTTACCGTGTCGTTTTTCACAAAAATGCCATCTAATTATTTTAAAGCTTAGAAGCTTCGGCAAGTAAGCTGCTAAGAGTCACATCATTTTCCTGTTGCGATACTGCATACCATCGCTTAGAAAATGAATATAATTTATTGTCTCAATTTTTGTTTTGGTAAAGCAAGTGTTGACCAATTGCCTTTCTTCATTTAAATTATAAATGACAACATGAATGCAGAGATAATTCAGGCTTTGACCCTCCGAAGTGAGCTGATTGAACCTCTTCTCCGTACTTACAGTTGTAGTTTTCGGAGCAATCTATATGCAATATAATTCATCCAGCCTAAGGTTCTTTTTGTATGAATTAAACTGGATTTTTTGGATTTTTTGACAAAAAACGTTTTTTTTTAAGTCTTATTCACGGAAGGGAGAATACATGGATGGATACATCCATCAATACATTGTTGATGGATAATATTTCGAACTTGTAAAAGAAATGGATTTAATGCGTCGTTAATTTGACAACTCTAGTTTTGCAGCCTTTATTTTGCCTTTTACATTTCTACTGCATATCTTTGGCTGCTCTTTTATTACCAACTCAGCCCATTTAGTCGCCCATTTTTCATACAATATTGTGTCACCTGCTTCTGAATCGTCAATCCGTATGCAAATTGTTAAGTACTTACATTTGTTACAGGACCACTCCAGGCCTTCCTCATTGATAGTAATTTCGGGGAAACATATACTTTTGTAAATTTCTTGAGGCGTACTTTCTTTAATCGTTTCAAGAAATTTCATTTATTTAACTATTAAGGCAAAGTTCATATGGAAGACACATGAACAGGTATCACGTCTGTTTACAGATGGTTGTAAAACCCAAAAGGGTCGACATTTTATCGGCTTAATGTTACAAGGTTGTATGTGCAAATTTGTAAATTTAGGAATAACGACTTTAAATTTTAAGTTTGTTATTATAGAAAATGATGTATTGTGCACTGTAATTAGATTTTTTTTATCACAGATTCTTAATAATCCGAATTTAACCTTCCAACAGGTTGCAAAGTCCCGCTTTGAAAACATATAGCCCTGTAAGGCTATAGACCTAAAAATTGAAAAAAAATGTTACATGCAACCTTATAGCACCAAGCCGACGTCTGTAGAATGTCGCGTAGCTTATTTTGATTTGGTGTTTGTTTAAAACAATCTTATAAAGATTTTTTCAGGGTGTCGTTTATCCATCTTTCTGTTTCTTAACCTTATTTCGTTTAACAAAATCAAGTTTTCCTGGACAGTGTCGGCTGCATTCATCTGTTTCAAGGAACGACTGAACAAGACTTCTTGTTGTCTAGTTGTTCTTGTTCGTCTCGTTTCTCCTTCTTTTGCTTGTCTTCAATCTGACAAAACATGATATTTCGTTCTTTAGCTGAGGCTTCTTTCTTCGGTTTGATACTCGTTGATCGAAGACATTTTCCCAGAATAAACGTTTTTCCTTGGTACTTATTCTTTTGTTGGTAATAATAATAATAATAATAATAATAATCGCCTTTATTCTTTTAGACCTTTCGGTATAGAATATGTCAGTTACATCAAGTTATACACAATATAAAATATATCAAATAGAATAAATACAATACAAACACAATAAATACATTATAACACAAAATACAGTTACAATACATCGATTTAAAACAGTATATGTCAAAATGCTCCCATTTTTGCTTCATTTTTTTAATTTAGCCGTCTATCTATTTCGCCTAGGTGAGATGCTCTTCTATCGAATAGTATCCCTTCTCAAGTAGTAAATTGGATCGCGTTATGCAGAAAGCTCTTTTGGGATTACATCCATGGGGAGACATCAAGTGTTGCATTGAGGTAATCGGCAATTGAGTAATACGGTGTCTCCAGTAGTATTCGTTTTATTCTTAGGGCGAGACTTCTCTTGCTTTTGATTGCCTTAATTTCATCTGGGAGCTTATTATAGATCTTAATTGTCGAATATTTGGTTGCTTTGTGATAGGCTGATGTATTATGTTTAGGTAAGTGTAGCCTACCTGCATTACGGGTTTGTATGTTGCTAACCTGATGGTTTGTTATGTATGCATCCCGGTTGTCGTGTACATGGATGATAGCATTGTATATGTAGAGCGAATAAAACGTCATGATCTTCATGTCCTTAAATAGCTGCTTGCATGGTGCGTCCCATGCAGCACCGGCTATGAGTCTGACTACTCTCTTCTGTGCTAGTAAGAGGTCTTTGGCATGGTAGGAGTTTCCCCATATTATTATGCCATATTGTAGGTGGCTTTTTATGTGTGCACTGTAGTATGCTAGTAGCACCTCTTTGGAGGTCCATTTTTTCAAATTAAGTAGGGCATAGTAGTGACTATTCATTTTTTTTGCACGTAGTCTACTTGCACCTCCCATGTCATGGTAGTTGGTATAGATTCTCTAATGAGTTATCAACATTTTATAGAGGACTTCACTTTATAGATTTACATTTAGATGCAAGTCTAATAAATTTTTGTCTTCTATTCTCTTCAGTCTTTCAGTTTCTTTTTTAAGCTTTGAATTTCTGTCCGCAATCTTTGTAAATTCATATATTACAAACCACTATAACAAGCAATATATATATATATATATATATATATATATATATATATATATGTATATGTACAAACAAATGAAGCAGATTAAATACATCTAGTTTTGGCAATATAATGTTTCGAACTATATGGTTTTCATCAGTACGATGCACTTTAGTTCTGATTTTTAAAAGACTAATAAATCTTGGGTGAATATTTGTTCATAAAAAATCCGTACCAATAGAAATCGTAGACACAAATCATGTGCCAAATAAAACAGTGTACAATCAACATGAAAAATATGGTCATTTTAATTGGGTGTTTGAAAAATCTTATAAAGATTTTTCAGGGTGTCGTTTAACCATCTTTTCTGTTTATTAACCTTATTTCGTCTAACAAAATCAAGTTTTCCTGGACAAAGTCGGCTGCATTCATCTGTTTCAACGAACGACTGAACAAGACTTCTTGTTTTTATCAAATGTCTCGTTTCTCTTTCTTTTGCTTGTCTTCAATCTGACAAAACATGATATTTCGTTCTTTAGCTGAGGCTTCTTTCTTCGGTTTGATACTCGTTGACCGTAGACATTTTCCCAGAATAAACGTTTTTTCTTGGTACTAATCTTTTGTTGGTAGTTTCCTGATACCTATTTTTCATTACTTCGCAAAATATCAGTTGTCTTTTAACGTCTGGGGTTACTTTTTGATTCTCTAATAAGTTATCAACATTTTTTAGAGGACTACACTCTATAGATTTACATTTAGATACAAGTCTCTTAAAGTTTGGTTTATATTTTTGTTTTCTATTCTCTTCAGTCTTCAGTTCCTTTTTTAAGGTTTTCATTTCTGTCAGCAATCTTTGTAAATTTGTTTTTCTTCGCAACCTTCTGTCCCGAACCCTACCGTATTCATGTACATTTAATGGGCTTGACGGCGGAGTTTCTTCGTCAAGTCTTTTTAACAAGTTTTTTGATTTTTCTTTCGATCGTAATTTAGCTTGCTGCTTTCCCTCCATTTTTTGCGCTGCTGTCATTTATTCCTTTCGGATAATTCTACCATGCTTTTCACTTTAATTTGTCCTTTACGTCTTTTATATCGTTCTCTTCCCCTTTTCTTTTTTCTTAGTATTTTTCTGGAGTATTTTTTCTTGCTTCGTGTAGTCTTCTGATCGCGAGTCTTTGGCACTCTTTTTGCTTTTCATCATTTTGTTTGCTGTCATATTTCTTGTTGCTAAAAATTTTTTTAAAAGTTTTAAATTTCAAGAAAATCAGAGTCCGATATTAGTTTTAAAGTTCTAAACAGTACGATATTATCAACTAAATTTAAATTTTATTTAACTAAATCAGTGCTGTGTTTTCTTGTCCAATGGAGATTATTACGTGAATTTATAATTCATTTCAATGCCGCGAAGAAAACCTCGACACCGTGAAGTCGAACCTTCACGGTGTTGAGATTCTTGGAGTTTCATGGAGGATTTGAAAAAATAATAATTTTACAAAATCTGTTTTATTGCATGACTACCTTGAATTATAAAATATGGTATATCGTAAGTCTACATTCCCCTAGCTCTAATACTTACCCCAATATTGTTATTCACGAAGTTGAGACAGATTAATTTCCAAACAGGCAACCACACACACATCCGATCTTTATAGCTTCCCGGCTCGAACTGGATCATACTTATGTGCCATTCCAGACACAAAAATTCAAGAGAATTCTATTGGAACAACCAAGATCAAACGACTATGTGATTTACACACAGTTTTATAATTTACGAAAATAATCACGGAGTTGAGACAAAATCAGGGTACATGTGAAAATATGCTAATTGAAAGATAATAAAAATATTTTGAAACTTTTCAATAATGGAAACTTATTTATAATTCATTGCCGATAGTGTCTTCAAGAACAAAAAGCATTTATGTCAAAATTTAAACATTTCATAATAAAAAGGCTTTTGTACCCCTACGGAGTTGAGATTTCATGACTTCGAAAATATTGCCAAGAAAATTCACAAACATTACGCAGAAAAAAACTATAGTTGTGAAAAGTCAACGTTATTCAAAATGAGTTTAACTATTTTACAAGCAAATTGTTATACTTGGAAAATGGTATCACGTTAGGTACAAAAAAACTAGCGTTTGGTGAGAATCACCCTTATATAGTCGTCCCAAGGAGAGATGACAATGATTTATATTATTTCGAATAAACTATTGCATTTTCTATGCTTGTTTGTATGCTTAAGTAATTCCGGCAATATGGAGCGATGTGTCATTGTCAGCTATCAACGAAAACACTATAATCACATAGCTTCAAAGGAATTGCAGGACAAACTAATGTAATCTGCAGCCTAATAAAAATCCTACATAGTCATGTTTTTTACTGCATGAATGATTGTTTACCTCCGTGTGACATTTGTACGTAATATTTACATTTTTGTGTATCATATTCGTTTGCGGTATATAAATGCGTATACTTATGCGACAACAGTTGTATTTTTATCCTGTTTATTATATTTGCAATTCATGTAAATAAAGTACTAAAACCACCACTACCTGCGCGTTAATTATTATCAATCATTTAAGCGCTACCCCACAGAGATTAGCGAATTATTATCTCATCAACTCATATCAATATTTTGCGTATTAACTGCTGAAATGGTAATGCGGGTGATGTTAAGCTTCAAAGCAAAATTTGGTATTCTATTTAGCAGCCCTACCCACATTTGTTTTTAAATAATATAAAATTGCTTGGATATGAAGTTACTAGTAACCCCATTTAACGGAGGCTTTCGCATGCTTTAGGGGCGCCCAACAAAAACAAAAAAAAAAAACGTGCCCGATAAGCCCATATGTGCGTACCAATTAGCGTCAATTAAATCCCCATATTTTTCGCGCTTTGTAGCGCCCCTCGCGCAATAACACATCCATAACAATCAAAAATATTAAAGGCATCACAAATGAATTACGGCCCGAAATAATATCGTGCGCTGAATATTGCCTTCTCACGCCGCCGTGCGATTATTTACATTAACCGTTACCACTTCGCCCCCATCCATAATTCAATCCCAGGCGCCCTGGAAGCGAGGCGGCTCGCTCGTGCAAGATTTACATGGATTTTTTCCAACTGCGGATCCGCGTTTCAATTTCGGTCGGCTTAGGCGCAAGGGTTGTTGTTTTTTTTTCTGTTCTAGGGGGGATTATGTCTGCTCGCCGCTGTGGATGGGGGTACGTTATGGGGGGAACGCGTGGTGGACGCCTTGCATTTTTATGCCCGCTTAAGTAAGCGCCGCAGCACTTCGCACTTTTATAAATGGGGGATTGTTTCAATTACGTTCCATGCGACGATGAGTATTCTCCAGATGGACACGTTGCTTAGATTTTTCGATGCCTATTTGTGCTTGATGGCATCTGCTTGATGGTAATCTATTTTTTTTACATACACGGTATCCCATAAAGTCAACTTCATCCCTTGGAGGGCTTATAGCCCAGCTCATGACTAACCAGAATATTAAAATATATACCTTTGTAAAAATTTGTTAGTTCTTGAGATATTGGCACTTTTACGAATTTCTTGAAAATCGATATCTTAGATCAGTTTTTTTAGTGCTACAGCTACAAAATCTCATATTTTTAAATTCTAGTGTTATTACGGAACTCTGAATAGCCCTGCTTTCGATCACACTCCAAAATACAATTAATAGTGCCATACATTTTGAAAAATAAAACACACAAGACAGAGCAAAAAGCGTTAGTTTAAGTACAAGAACAATACAGCAATGTCCAAATGACAGCTGTCCGGCACATTCTCCATTAGCCAGTAAAAAACTCATGAATCGGTAAAAAATGTTTCTTTTTTTCTTCAATTTTCGTACAAATACTAGTTTTCTGAACGTCATTTAATGAGGCATTTTACAATTTTTTTAGTTACTCAGCTAAAATGAACATTGTCTTAAGAGTGGTCCCGTTTTTTGTTTGGTACTGTATGTAAGCTATATGAATTTTCTTCAAGCGAGTACCTTCAAGAAGAATGTAATGAATTTTGACTTAAATTTATCAATTTTTAATTAAAACCTGGAACTTTAACTACTTAAACGGCAGTTTCATAACATAATACTTTTAGCGTTGCACTGAAAAATTTGAATAATAATCGTACTTAAAGAGAGAAGAGCAATCCACAAATTCTGAGGAAAAGAACGAAGGAAAGAAACATCAGAAGACCATTATACTACGCGTAAGAACTTCTATCCTATGTATTTTTGTAGTAGAAATTAATAACTTTGAATCTTAAAAACAAGTAGTACGAAAACAACTAAAATTAAGGTTTTTTGCTAATCCTTCAACATACTTATATTTATTATATAATTATATTTATATTTATATTATATTATATTTAGTTATATTTATTTATAACGTGCGCATTGATGTGTACTTTTGGTGTACACATTATGATGATAGGTGTTTTATTGGCCTAAAGGCTTTGCCGATTATTTCCACGTGTGGAATGATTGATTTCGGGTCATGTCGCGGGCGGTTTCAAGTGATAGGGTTAATTGTACGGTTAACAATAGGTCAATAAGTTGTCGGAATATTGTGGATTATAATTTAACCGCCACACATTCATGTAAATTAGCTAAACGTCAATCCAATGTCCAATTCATACACGTACCTAGCACCAGTTGTCCAGTGAACAATTTTTCAGTAAAATATAAAAGCAATTTCAGTGGGATGATTTCAGCGCTCTTATTTTAATTAAGATGGAATATATAATATACGAAATATATAATCAAATAACAAATTATCTCATCATTTACTTAAAAACATTTGACAGCGAGGTTAAAGTCCGCGAAGTTCGCGACTCTTTTGTGATTTTTTTTTCTGTTCTACAATTTTGTACAAGCGAGGCTGAATTTTGTGCCGTATGTTTTAAATTTTGTGCCAATCCAGGTTTTGAGATATTCAATTTTGAAAAAAGAGTCGCCTACTTCACCATTTAGAATAACTGGTAAAAATTTGAAATCCTTTTAGGCTATAATTTTGTGCTATTTGGGCCAAATTGTAAACCGTATGTTTTTAACGACGTTAAAAGAACTAAGAACCGAAAACAGAATAAAAGAAGAAAGTGGGAGATTGAAAAACGAGTAATGATGACTAGAATAGAAACTGGAAACTAGAAAACTGGAGGGAAAATATGAAGAAAGAAAAAAGGCAAAATAACATCGTAATTAAAGGATTGCAACTAAAACTAGTAGATATAAAGGAAGAAGTTGATAGTTTTGTAAAGAAAGATAAGGCAATAGACAAAAAGTGAGGCATAAGAAATTAGTTGTAAATGGAACTGAATACAGATGGAACCCAGAAACAGACAGACTATCAGAGGTCGGAAGTAGGAACAGTGCAAAAAACTAAAAATAAAAAACTTGTATGGTTTTATTAACGAGGCATAATTTTTATCCCTTATTAATTTTCTTAACCAATGGTGCACGACTGATTTTTGTCAGTTTTTATATGTTTGTGCTAATATCACTAAACCAATTTCAATAAAATTATATAGGTATGTAGGCATCCATAAAGGGCACCCAAATAAGCAACAAAAAATATACCATGCAATCTAAAAATATACATCATGATGACGTTACACTTTTTTAGGACACCCTGTACAATCAAAAATATTTTCCTGAAATACACCCCAGAATACAAGTAAAGCCTGCAAAATATCAAAATCCTACCTACAAAAGCGTTCGACAGTGTCCTAAGAGAAAAAGTATGGAAAAGCCTACAGAAGAAAGGAGTAAGAAAACAACTACTAGGGGCAACAAAATCCGTGTACAAGAAAACCAGGAATTGCATGAGAACCGCCAACAACAAGCCAGAACTCACAACTAACCTAGGAGTAAGGCAAGAGGAATACTGAGCCCATTTATCTTCGTAGTAGTAAAGGATGATATCATCAAAGAGGCCAGATTAAAAACAACAGGAATTACAGTGAGGTACAATAACATAAAGAAAGAGATAAAGGAGTGCGCTTTTGCAGACGATATTTATTTATTATTTATTTATTTATTTACGGGACCATGCCCATTAAAACAAAAACAGAAACAGAGAAATAAAAAATATAAAACAAAGAAAAGTACAACAGCTATTATAAAAAAAAAAAAAATAGCAAAAGCACAAGATAGAATTTACATCGCATTCTTAATATGTTTAGATGAGGTGTTGAAGATATCAATTCGATCGCCAATGCCATTGCAGGTCCTAGCCATTCGGTCGATCGGAGTGTTCATACCATAGGCCGTCCTATGATAACGTACAAAAAAACTGTTCGAGGTTCGGAGAGATCTTGCAGGTACATTAAAATGTATTAATTCGAGTAACCCCGGGCAGTCAAGTTCATTATTGACTAGTTTACAAATAGTTGATACGTCAATTATGTCCCGCCTAGAGCCCAGAGGCTGTATGTTATGCTCATTACCGATCATTTCATAATTGATAAGGTCCGTTCGTATTCCGAGTTTATGACCTAGGTAGCGTAAAAATTTGTTTTGTACTCGATCCAGTTTTTTTTTGTGCGATTCATATGAGGGTGACCATACCGAGGAAGCATATTCCAAGTGTGGACGTATCAGGGAGGTGTAAAGTAATTTTAAAACATTAATGTTTTGAAAATCGTAGGTATGGCGTTTGATAAAACCTAATAATCTTAATGATTTGTTGCATATAATCTCAATATGGTTAATAAATGACATATTGTCCACGAAAGTCACTCCGAGGTCACGAATTTGGGTTACAGCTTCAAGCGGACTACCATTTATGTGGTATATACACTTTGTCTTGGCTGCAGATTTGCTAAAGTGTATGGCCATGCATTTTTTCACATTAAGTTGCAATTTATTGCGTTGGCACCAATCGTTGAGTACATCAAGGTCGTCTTGAATGAGTTTAGTACTGTTTGGATCGTCAAGGGCGTGATAGAGTTTTAGGTCGTCAGCAAATAAGAGAGCATGGCAAAATTTAATGCAGGTTGTGATGTCGTTAATAAAAAGGTTGAATAGTAGTGGGGCGAGATGGGCACCCTGGGGTACACCACTTGAGACTTTAATTTCTCTTGAAATGAAACCCTTGCTCCGGACAATTAATGTACGATTTGACAGATAGGAAGCAATCCAGTCTAGCAGCTTACCTCCTATCCCAATATTTTCCAGCTTGTCTATTAGTAGCTTGTGATTAACACTGTCATATTGTCACCTCTGGAAAAGAGAAAAAGCTCTGAACCAGAACATCGAGATATTTAAGTAGGCACTAAGCAAATAGAATTTAAAAATAAATAACGGCAAAACAAAAACAATGGTAATATCAAAGACAGAAAAGAAAATAAATTGCCAGCTGGAAGGGGAAACACTGGAATAAGTAGATGACTTAAAATATCTTGGGGCTACAATCGACAGCTAGGGAAAACAAGACAGAGAATTTAATAACAGGTTGGAGCAAGCAGGAAGACTGTACAGTGCAATCAGAAGCTCATTCATAAAGAAGAGAGACATATCAAAAAGACAAAACTGACGGTATTCAAAACAATATATACACCAATTTTAATATACGGGAGTGAAACCTGGGTGATGAATGGGAAACAAAAATCAAGGAGAGAGGCGTCCGAAATGAAACGCCTAAGTAGAATAGAAGGCATCACGAAGAGATACAAAATCAAAAATGTGGACATAAGAGAAAGGCTTGGAGTAAAAGCAACACAAAAGAAAATAGAAGAAAAACAACTAAAGTGGTTTGGGCATAGAAGCAGAATGGGCAGCGATGGGCAAGTAAAGAAAGCATGGGAAGCAAAAGCACCTACTACTAAAATTTTACTATTTTTTCTTTACTATTTAGGCCGAATTTTGTGCCGCATGTTTTAAATTTAGTATCCATCCCATTTTCGAGATGTATATTATATACTTTAATGTTGAAAAATTTCAGACTTCAGACCCACTAACAAAATGTTCGTGACCTCTATGCTCACACAATGTCAAATGTGTTCTTTGCAAAGGAAAACACTCGGCCAACTGTAAGGGGTTCATCTACAAGAAACTTCAAAAGCAAAATTTTCCTCCTCTTAGAAGAAAGCTGGCAACGCATACTAACGCCCTACTGCAACACAAAACTCCACGAGTGTCCTTCACCAATGTGCTGCAAAACCAAGCCCAACAAATACAGTACTCGAACCAAAGTAGTCAAGCAAATAACCAACTTATTCAAACCAAAACAAAGCTCAACAAACTCAGTACTCGAACCAAAACAGTCAAGCAATCAACCAACTTACTCAGAACCCAAACGACATGCAAGAATTGAAAAACATGATGAAAGGGCTAATGTTACAGATGGGCATTATGCGAAACCTTCTGAGTACAGTCGTCTCCAAGCTGGCCTAATGGCTAAGCATATCAAACTAGCACTGTGGAACGCCAACGGGTTATCGCAACACTCCCAAGAATTAAAGAGCTTTATTGCAAGCCTGTATTTAGACATTATACTTATTTTAGAAACTCATTTCACCTCAAAAAGTTATATAAAAACAACAAGGTACACAGCTCAGCTGTCATTAGCAAAAATGCAATAAAACACCACCTCAACGACACCTACAGGCAGGACCACATCCAAGCCACCAGCATTGTAGTTGAAGATTGGTTTGGTCCAATAACCATCGCCGCAGTATATTGCCCCCCAAAACATAAAATCAAGAAGGAGCAGTTCGAAAACTTCTACAGCACCCTTGGCCACCGCTTTGTAGCCGGTGCATCCACAATGGGGCTCGCGCCTCACTACTCCTACAGGCCGTGAACTATTCCTAACCATGCAGAGCAACAAACTACATTACGTCTCAACAGGGCAGCCCACCTGCTGGCCTACCGACTAAAGAAAAATTCCTGACCTCATTGACTTTTGCGTAATCAAGGGAATCCCTACTAACTGCCTCCGAGCAGAATCGAGCCTTGAACTATCCTCTGACCATTTCCCTTTCATAATCACCTTGAGTTCGAAATACCTAAACAATAGCAAAACGCCAGCCCTCCATACCAAACGAAAAAACTGGGATTGCTTCCGCGACTTAGTAGACAAAAAATTGTCCTTAAAATGCCCCCAAAAACGCCCACTGACATAGAAGAAGCAGTAGAACACCTGAATTCAACTCTCCAACAGGCATCCAGATACTCGAAGCCAGTGATAAAGGAGCCCTCATCAAGTAACTCATGCTCCCTGGTAATAAAACGAAAAATCAACGAGAAACGTAAGCTGAGGATGAAATGGCAAATCACAAGGTCCCCAGTAGACAAATCTAAATCCAACAAAACAGTAAAGGAACTCAAGCACCTACTAAATATAGACAAAAATAAGGCAACCGCGCACTACTTAAAAAACCTCACCGCCACGGAAACTACCGATTACTCACTGTGGAAAACCACAAGAAAACTGAAGCAACCCCAAATAACCTCCCCACCACTAAGGAAAGAGGATGGGAGCTGGGCTAAGAGCGACATACAAAAGGCAAATGTATTCGCAGCGCACCTAACAAAGGTTTTCCAGTCTTTTGAATCTGAGACCTCGGTCACTGAGGAGGATGACATGCAGAAATACGTCGATGCTCCAAGGCAATAAGAACCTCCTATCAAACCGGTCACAGCAGCCACAGTAAGGACGCTTATAGAAAAATGGGTCAATCCAAAGAAATCGCCAGGAAATGACAAAATAACAGGGAAAATACTACAAGAACTACCAGATACCGGCGTAAAATATATCATACAATTATTCAAAGCCATCATCAGAACAGGCTATTTTCCTCAACAATGGAAAATAGCTGAAATAATTATGCTCCCTAAACCCGGCAAACCCCTCGAGGAAGCCAAATCACACAGGCCCATCAGCCTCTTACCAATAGTTTCAAAACTATTTGAAAAATCACTAGTTGGTATACTAAAACCCATAATGGAAAAAAACACCTCATTCCTGACCATCAATTCGAATTTAGGCAAAAACACGGTACGGTTGAACAGGTGCATAGAATTGGGTCAAAATACGAAAACACTTGAAGACAAAAACTACTGCGCCGCTGCATTTCTAGACATAAGCCGGGCGTTTGATAACATGTGGCACACAGGTCTACAGTTCAAAATTAGACTATCGCTACCAGAAAATATATACATAATCATGAAATCATACCTTGAGGGCAGACAGTTCTTCGTCAAATTCAGAAGGGAACACAGTTTACTCTTCCCCATCAAATCAGGAGTACCGCAGGGAAGTGTACTGGGACCCTTACTGCACATTCTCTATACTGCCGATCTTCCAACCAGTAGCAACGTCATGACAGCTACCTTTGCAGATGACACAGCAGTGCTAGCAGTGCCCAAAAAACTCAACATAGCGTCATCAATCTTGCAAGACAACCTGGACAACATTCAGAAATGGCTGAAAAAATGGCGTGTAAGAGCCAATGAAACTAAATGCAGGTGACCTTCACCTTCAATAAGCGGAACTGCCCTCCCGTTCGCCTCAACAACCAACCCTTGATCCATTCGGATGATGTCAAATACTTAGGTATATATTTAGACAGACGGCTTATCTGGCGAAAGCATATATCCAATAAAGAGTTGGGCTTCAAACTAAAAAGTATGCAATGGCGAATAGGAACATCCCAACTAACACTCGAAAACAAAGTACTGATCTACAAAGCAATTTTAAAGCCCATATGGACCTATGGTATACAACTATTGGGAGCAGCTTTAAATTCCAACATGATGTAATGTAATTGCAAGATTTCCATCTAAAGTTCTGCGCATGATAGTAAATGTACCATGGTTTGTTCCAAATTCAGTCATAAGCCGTGACCTAGGTGTGGTAGATGTTAGACAAACAATAAGGAACCACAGCTCCAGCTACCAACATAGACTAGCAGTACACCCCAATGACCTGGCCATCCGGCTCCGAAGGAAGGCATCTGGCTACAGGCGACTGAAACGCTGTGCCCCAAGTGACTTACCTAACAGACAATAAGTTTGATCAACAACTCAAGGCGAGTATATATATATATATATATATATATATATATATATATATATATATATATATATATATATATATATATATATATATCTTATATACGTCATAAATATTATTACACATCTTGCAATAATGTACCCAGTAGACACACTACCGTTTAGTTAGTAAATGGGCAAACCCCTACCTGTCCTTCACCAACAAAGTCATATGAATTACTAAATCTCTAAAAACAGATTCTAAAAATAAATTGGGTTTCAATATAAAAAAAATCTATGCAGCTGACAGTAAAGAAAATCACAGGGTTGACAGAATCAGCATTCTTATAGGTAGGTAACATGAGTAACATGTGCAGCCAATAAGAAAGGCGAGATCTCCAATCTCCAATTTCTTATAGGCTGCAAAATGTTAATTTATTAGGAACACATGTTACTAACATTGGTGTAATCGCGCCGTAATGGTAAAAGGAAAATTAAATTTGTATAATTGGAGTGAGTAAATATTGCGATATGCATTTTTTTGTTCACTTGGAGTTCCGAAACGCATTGTAGCTTATGAGTAGTTCTATACAGCAGATTTCTTATGCGCAATTTTGTAAAGGCCCTTAGTAATTTAAAAAACTTGGGGCTTATGCTTATGTACTTTTATGATAAAACTTGATAATCGTGATCATAGAGGATCAATTATTAAGTCTTGCGAATTCCGTGCAGCTCATGCACTGCCATAAATGCTACTCAAGCGGCGTTTCAAACTCCCGACTGCCAGGTTAATTAATTAATTAATAACCGCAGTAACTAATTGAACGTCGATAAATGGGCATTCCGTTGGCCTCGCGTGCCTCCACTGGGTACAAGTAATAACCGGTCGCAGGCGATCGATCAAGGTAAACGAACTTCAGTCAGCTTAGGGTGGAAATTAGCGACCCCGCGGAAGGGTTGACCGGGGCACGAAGCCACCCCCGCCAGCGGCACTCAAAGGGCACACGCGTGTCGAGCGTCGTCTCCGCGGCGGCGGGGAGAGAATAAGCCGAACGTAATGCTGATTCATGCGGCACCCCGGAGAAAGTTGCGAGCACTTTTGGGTAATGTATTTTTTGTTAGGGCAATAACGATGAGCCGTTTTTTATGTTTTAATCTTATTGCCGGATGTTTTGATGGCGGATTCCGACGGCTTTTTCCACAGAGGCAAACGGTCGCGGGTGGGAGCGCCGCGTTCGGATTTCCTTTTGATTATCGCCTTTTGGATGTTAATGCCTTCCCGCTCAACAGTCGGGTGGGCTTTTCTTGTCCTTTCGAACCGTAGATTCGAGGAATCTAATTATTCCCCAAAGAGACAGATTTTTTTGTATATTTTTATTACGTGCGGATGAATATGCGAACAGGCAGCACTTAACGCGAAGAAGTCATACTAAATAATGATGACATTCAGAATCTCGAAGCTTAATCCGGTGTTAATGTTTAAAATGTGTTTAAATATAACCGAGATGAGAATTTCAATTATAAATAATATTTTTCCTCTGGCATTATTTGCTACTTTTATAGTATCACAAAGGTAATGTAGGTTGATTCTATATAAAATCTTCTTACTGCCTTCTATCACGTAACCCCACATTTGTGCTCAGTTACCAAATTTGCCTATTAATTTGCTATAAATTTGCTATTTTATTATATTGTCTTTATATCATTTTCTCTACGTCTTTTCACGTCTCTCTTCTTGAGTTCTTTGTTGTTTTGGTTGGGGTCACGTCTCTATAGCATATACAAAATTTTCCTATTTTTCCCTAAGTTTTCTCACTAGCAAAATCTTCGCGTATTGTACCATTTGGCCCTGCCTTCCGCGCTTGGTTCATAATGTCTAGTAACTTTAGCTATATGTATTCAGAATCTAATTTAGAAATATTAGGATCACAAGTTATTCAATTTTGATCCAAAATACATAACGGTCTACCACCGATGCGACCTCACTTTTCCCACCTTTCGAATCGGTGGCCGATTTTGATTCTCGAAGTTTTAGTGACATATTCTCTGAATACAGTAATCCCTAGGCATCAAACCGCAATAGCTAAGCGTTTAGATTTTAATGACGCTTTTCACATTTCAGCGGATATATACCTACTTCTCCCTTTGGTGCCAAAGAAACGCGAGAGTCCACTTTCAACAAACATTAGTATAAGAAAAACCCGCTTTTATTTTACTCTTCAAAGTGCAAAGCTTTCTCCAGGGGCATCATTCGGGGGCTAATTTAGATATTCAATGCCCATTCGAGGTAGCGAGGGTGTAAGTAGATTAGTCGGCGGTGTGGTGTACGTCCTGGGTGAGAGCGCAGCCTCCCTTATAGCTTTAGAACTTCCTCCTTTTTACTCTGGAAACTGGAAAGCAATTCGGATTAGCTTCCCTCCAGCGGACTTCTTGCATGTGCCTTTCAGAGGAGCTGCCAGTTAAAAGAACCGCCCCATGTATCTCCTTTCACCCCCCACACACACACTCGCACGCAATGCGCCATGTATGTATCGCTACTTGAATCTGTGGGCACAGTTATAATGATATGTGTGTACAGGGCTGGGATTATTATGCGGTTGGGTTGTTGCAGGGGATCGATACGTCTATATAAAGAGGGAAAATGGAGTAAGGCTACATCAATGAACTTTGCATAGGTCAGTCGGAAGGGGACCATCAACGGTTGATTTATTGGCAGGATCAATGGCTGGGAAAACGAAGCCGCCCCCGCGGTATCCTGCGGCACAATGCGACGCTAATCCCCAATAAAAGATCGACACGGGGTAAACGTAAACATAAATAACGGAGCGGCGTCTTGTGTGCGTCGGAGTTGCGCTTAATGCAACATAAATTCGGAAAATTCCAAGGGATTTGCGAGCACTTGGCGGAAAATGGGTGGGTGGCAGCCGGAGAGAGTTTACCTCCCGGTGAAACGTTAATTGAAAGTTGATGGTGGGAAACGTTTATTGCGCCAGAAACGAGCAAATGATGTTTGCTCATCTAGTAATAGTAATAAAAATTAATTTCAGGTGGTAGAGTATGTGGTGATAAAATATAGGAGTTGTAAATTAACTTTCAGACATAACGAGATAGATGTAATTGCGCTTGCTAAATCAATAAAAAAAAACCGCATGGAACAGACAACTAACCTCCCTGCATAGCAGAAGTTATCCTACACTTACCTTATCCACAACTTTGGAAAGACTACCTACTATCTACATATCACTGTAACTTGCTCTAATTAGTAGACACCAATTGTTTCATTTGGAATGATTAACTTTCATCTATTCTAGTTATTAATCATGAAGGCTAAATTTGACGCGATAAAACTGCATGTTTAGATAAAATAATTAAGTTTTTGCCCTACTAGTCAAAAAACACACCATTTTGTCATGTATCAAAGCACAGTGAAGTTGGTTGTTATGACTAAAGGAAGTAAATTTTACTCCTTTAGTAATATAGGCTACTTCTATCCCCGACCCACGACCCACGGCCGGCTAAGCTCCTCCCACAGGCCTTTTTTGTAACAACCCAATCCCGACAGCCGACTGCCGATAAAATAAAAAAGTCAATGGTTGATTAATTTATGGCGTAACATGGCTCTTACCATAGAATCATACAGTCGAAGATTTCATTTGTTGAAACAAAATTGAGAATTTTGACAGTAAAACATTCTCAAGCGAGTTTTCTGCACATAACTTTCAATGTGTTAGGAATTGCGATAGAGTAGTAAATAAGAAAAAATGTTTGTCTTTCAATTCCACATGGAATGACATAAAATATACAGGGGCTCCAATTTAAAATAAGAAAAATAAAGTGCTTCAAAGTTTCAAAAGTTTGACACTAAATTTTGGACACTCTGTATAATGCATATCAATAAAACTTCGTTAACGCAACTGTCCGACATTTTTGTCAGTTTTTATTTTTTTGTGCTCAAATCACTCAACCCATTTTAATATTTTTTTATGGGTATGTTCACATCTATAAAGGGCACCCAAATAAGCAACAAAAAAAGTGCCATGCAATTTAAAAATATACATCATCATGACGTCAAACTTTTTTGGGACACCCTGTATAATCAAAAATATTTTCCTGAAATACGCCCCAGAATGGAAGTAAAGCGTGCAAAATATCGAAATCCTAACTCAATTAGTAATTGAGCTATAGAAGATCGGAGGTGAAATGACGGACCCTGTATATTTCAATGAGAAGTTGTCTTTAATACTTCTTAATTTTAAACAATTGTATACAAACATTATTTTTTTACCTAATAAAAAATCTTATTGTACAAAATAGTATCACATCCATAATGCTTGTATATTAGAATTCTATGTAGTAAATTTCAAACAAATGTGTACTAAAACACCCATCACTATATCGAAATTTCTTAAAATAGTAATACATATACTCAAGAATATGTTCTTAAAAAAACTTAGAATTTATTTTCCTTACGCCAATCTAAAATACTGAAGCTTTCATTTTTTCATCAAGCTCTCTACTTTTTTTTGTATGAGATAATGAGATTTTTTTGTGTCAATAAAAATAGCCAAATATCTTACATGTTTCAAATAATTGTAATAAATGGGAATAAGAATCGTGAATACCTGTTGGTAATTTTCTTAATGAAAATGACATGGAATAGTAATAGTTTCAAAATGTAATTTATGTACCTACAAACGTTTTGGAAGTATTACTATTTCATTAAATGTTAATTCATAATTTCTACCCACAGAACAACAATTAATGTCCTTATATGTGTTTCTAAAAACTTTTGAAACTTTCAAAACCTCTACAAAATACAAAATTTTGCGTTCTTTACTATACTCATGGTGCTTTCTACGTGAAAGACTATAAGTATATATTTTCAATTCAAACGGTTAAATTATATTTATACCCTTTCTAGTCCAATAAATTATAAACATTCTGTTAGTTTCACATGTTCACTAGTCAATCTGGTCAATATAATCCATGTCAGATGTGTTGTCACTTTTGCAGTAAAATTGTGGCCAGCCTTCTCTTTTGTGAACTTCCTGGCGTCCTGGCGTATAGATATATGAATTATAGGTAAGAATAGTTATATGAATAAAAAACCTGTTGGTAATTTTCATAATGAAAATGACATGGAATAGCAGTAGTTTCAAAATGTAATTTATGTACCTACAGACCTTTTGGCAGTATTACTATTTCATTAAATGTTCCTTGATAATTTCTACCCACAGAACAACAATTAATGTCCTTATATGTTTTTCTAGAAACTTTTGAAATTTGCAAAACTTCTATAAAATACAAAATTTCGCATTCTTTACTACATTCATGATTCTTTCTACCTGAAAGACTATAAGTATATTTTCAATTCAAGCGGTTAAATTGCACTTATACCCTTTCTAGTCCAATAAATCATAAACATTCTGTTAGTTTTACATTTCCACTAGTCAATCTGGTTAATATAATCCATGTCAGATGTGTTGTCAGTTTTGCAGTAAAATTGTGCCCAGCCTTATCTTTTGTGAACTTCCTGGCGTCCTGGCGTATAGATATATGAATTATAGTTGAGTTATATGAATAAAAAAACCGCTAGGATTTTTCTTTTTTTAATAAATAAGTATCTCACTTTTCATAAAATACAACACTTATCTCATAAACTCCGAATATTGCATATTCCTTTTATTGTACCCCTTTAATTGTAAAAAAAAACTGCCATATAATATTCTTGAAATTTCCAACATTCTAAAATGTCCAAGTTTAGTCCCACGTGATTGTAAAATTTCTATAATTCTGTCTAAATTCAATGACAAAATGTTAAGAAGTACTGAAAACTTGTAAAATAATCAAATTGTGTGTACAGTCAATTGAAATTATCGTAAATTTCAATACCGTCAGAAGATAGAGTGAAAATTTGCTGAAGTAAGCTTAAAACTCAGCTAGTTTGACAAAATATAAGCATTTTTTTATATAAATCTAACAAATCTTGTATATTAAAACAATTGAATACATAGTGTCCCAAGATAGGTGGATTAACCTGTACCTCATATATTATGAAGTATACAAAAAATCCGTTGCCGCATTAAACTGTGGAAAATTGCAATTCAAGCAATAATTGGACTGCGCAATAACTTACTTTACTAGAGACCTAATTTACTTTTGATTAAAACAGAAAATTACACAACATTTTTTTTTAGTAATGAAGTATTTGGTATTTTTCAAAGAGACAATTATAGTAGATTAATTCAGATTGAACAACTGGTATAATTACGATTAAAATATTTGAAAGAAAGTATAATTTCCGGTTTAGCCGGAACAGACATGCAGTAAATGGGAAATGTACACGGTGATATACAGGTAAAACGGGTGCTAATATTGTTAAGGCCGCAATTTGAAGTGAAAAATGTTATACAGGGTGGGTCACAGAAAAAAATTGAAACCGTCAATTTTTGGCAAATAACTAGCCATCATACTTACGTTCAATACTTTTTTTCTAAAAATAGTAATAAAGACTAAGGAGATGTGGTTCCTTAGTTTTTACTCATCCTGTGTAAACATTGGTTCTATATCGAAAAGCTTCAGAACTGCAAGGATAAAGTTTATCTAGTTAGCATGAAAAGACAAAACACAATCTGCCCATAATTGAAAGTTCGTATCTTACTTTACTTTTACTTATTTACTTTTACTGATTGCCCATTTGGGTAACTAATTAGGAACTGTAACTAGATATTAAACCTACTAATTACTACTCCTTAAAAAAACTTTAATATCATGCAGTTCTGTAACTACTAGATAGAAGACTAATGTTCATGTATGTGTTATTATATTAATATAGGTTATCATATATTTTTTACTTAAAATTGCGGCCCCAACAAGTTGCCGATGTTTTTACGCCCGTTTTAAAGCACCCTGAATAATGAGAAGAGCTAATATTTCGAAGACTAAGAAGGTCGCATAAACATAAGGGGACACGAAATAAACACGTTATTTTTCACAGATTTTATGCAAATTTGACGTAGGTATATACTTTTCAAAATTACAAATTCAAAATATTTTAAAGATCATTTTTAAAGATTTTCCAGGTTTGTCTTGATAAAATCAGATTTTTTTATAGCAATCCTCGTTAGATTGTCAAATATATTTATTAATATCATACACCATTTCAAACATCTAATAATAATAAATCTTTACAATTTCCATATTATTTACGCACAATACAATATCCACGTTACACACAACAAAAACTTATCAACTATGCCTTTTGTGTGCAAACACAATGTGCTACAATTATGTCGGTCGGTGCGCTCAATAATGGGATAAAAATAACCCGAGATGAATTCCTTTGATATCAACACCTGCCGATCTCTTTCGTCCGCTTTAATAAGAGTGCGATGAAATGCTCCCGAGCCATGTAAACGCGCCGATTGTGCACTTATATGTATGCAAATTAAGACCTGTCACAGCCAGACCGTTGCACCAGATCAGTATTGAGAGGTGAAGTGTGTATACGGTGTGATTAGGAGCCTCAAGATGCATTGGAGTGCGAAGGTAATTATCGAGCGTATATTGAGGAGACGATAAGTACTAGGTTGTAATGTATTCACTGTGGCACTTTGATGTGTATTACAGAATGTGATTTTAGAAGATCCACCGTATTTACTATGAGCAGCAAATAATTATTATTACAACTAGTACATTATTAATATTATGTGTAATGCAAATACAATCTACGAATAAGTAGTTGAATTTAGTCTGTACGTTTGGTAAGGCTGATTTCCTGAAATATTTTTGCAAACATTCAACACTTCAGCATCTCATCAAAGTTTTACACCTGAAGATTAAATTGTAAACAATTCAACAATCGTATTTATAAAGCTACAAAGTCTAGCCCATCCATATATGAGTGATATCCACTTATATTGGATATCGACTTGAAATAAGTAGTTGAATTTAGTCTGTACGTTTGGTAAGGCTGATTTCCTGAAATATTTTTGCACATATTCAACGCTTCACTTTGATCTCATCAAAGTTTTACTTCTGAATACTAAATGGTAAAAATTCAACAATCGTATTTATAAAGCTATAAAGTAAGTCTAGCCCATCCATATATGAGTGATATCCACTTGTATTAGATAAATTCAATAAATCCTCTATAAACCCTTAACCATACTGCTATCCCCATACAATACGAAAATCCAACCTAAACAGGAAACCTCTACAATGACCCTTTTCGAAATGGTAACACAGTATCGCTCATTAAAATAATAACCATTATCCTGTTATCTCGTAAATCATATTACGTATATTACATTACTTAACATTACATTATATTGTATTATAGTACATAAGATTACTTACATTATATAAGTATTATTACCAATTACCCATAGCCTTACATTCCTAAAAAAAAAAAACAAAATAATAGTTGAAAGACCAAACGTCGATAGCTATCTTTAGAAAGGTGTCGTATTCAAAATCTAAAATTAGGATATATTATACCGTGCGATCAACAATTATTTAGATAAAAGAAGCCCTTGAAATGTTGAAGTATGTCTGCTAGGGTACAAGACGTATGTTCATATCAGGTGGCAGCAATTCATGATAGGTCTGTATTTTGTAGGAAGCATATACAAGTTCTTCTTCAAATTTTTTGGCAGGTTCCATAATAGTGACACAGATATAGCCGCCCCTTATCTAAATTATTGTTGATCTCACTGTATAACGAGAATATAGATATTCAAAAATAATTAAAACCCAAAACAATGGAATTTCTAAAACTTTAGATACTTATCCGAAATCGTCCTGAATTAGAAAGTAAAGATATTATTTTTCTAATACATATGCACGGTGTTATGCAATAACCATGACAATTTTTTGAAAATATATTTTTAACTATACCAGGTGAGTAAAAAGTAAGGAACATTTATCATTCAAAGTCATTTTAGAAAAGTGACGCGTCACAGAAAAAAAATGAAACCGCCAAATTGTGGCAAATAATTACCCATCAAATTTTTGTTCAAAACATTTTTTTCTAAAAATAATAATAATGGCTCCAGAGAGGTGGTTCTTTACTATTTACTCACCCTGTACATTCCATTTAATAACAAATTTTCCTTTTCTTGTCATGTTGTCAGTGCTATTTCATATAATCAGCATTATTGAAACTCAAAAATTAGTCATATGATATATGTTGAAAAAGAGATTAAATAACATTGTCACTTAACTGGTTTTTGCATGACATTGCCCATTTATGATTGAAATGATTGAAAACCAGATACATTTAAAATTTTATATTTGCTCTCATCACATTCATTTTACATATTATGAGTTGCCTCTACAATTATGTAATCTGTCGGCCAGCATATACAGGGTGTCCCACATTCATGGACCATTCAAAGTTTGTGGGGTTCCCAATAAGATAAAAATTTGAAAAAATCATACAAACATGACTAATTCCGTTCTCTTCATGTAAAATACTTTCAATCTTCTATCGCTTCCAGATCTACTGAAAGCACCCTACACCCTATATATTATGATTACGGCTTCATCGTTTAATTTGAAACATATTTTATAGAAATGTGTGTATACCTATATTTTTTTACTTTCTGAAATAAAAATTATTTTCGACGATTTTGATCTCAAAAAGGCGTTTTCAAAAATAGCTACGATTTCTATTACAAATAAGATAAAAACGGAAAATTTATTTTTAATTGTACCTGAAACGTACTTCTTTAACTGATATATGTTGTAGCTGAAAATTTTGACAATTAGTCATTCACAAATGTCATTAATTAAGTGCCCACTTAAAGTAAGCGTATTTCATTTATTTTAAATGAAATGATATACTTTTTATCTCATAGAGGAATTGGCATGTAAATTTGCTACAAATAGGTGTTATGCAACTATATTCCCAAATTAAGTAGTTTTTGAAATATTTCGAAAATTCGAATTTCTGCATCATGTAATTTCGCCTATGCTATTTTTACACATGCGTCATAATTTGCGAAATATGCTTATTTTACGTCACTGTGAAAACCAATGTTAACAAAGAAATTTCAATTTTGAAAAGTTCACTTTTCTCAAAGCCGCAAAAAACCGTTTTGGCGGAAATAAATTATATAGTTTTTAAATTTGGTATACATACTCTTGAATAGAATCGAATATCGTCGAGTTTCCCCTCCCCGACTCGGGACTACATCCCTTAATATTGAAATAACATCCCCCGGCGAACTTGTGTTATTTTTCGCAATTATCTCTTAAACGATGCACCGCCTAAAAATTTGTATATCGGGTAAGGTTGATGGAAATAAAATTTTGAACACAAATTTTAATACACCAAAACTATAGTTTCAACTATAGTTCGCAAGGTATAGAGGCCGGCAGTAAAATTATCCAGTAAATCCAGTGAACTAAGCTTTTTGGCGGAATAAATTAAATAGGTTTAAAAGTTTTTAGAAGTGAAATTTCTTTTTTACCATTAGTTATCATAGTTACGAAAGATAAGCATGTTGCGCAAACTATTATGCATATGTAAAGAGCATAGGCGAAATTACATAATTCAGAAATTCGTTTTTTTAATTTTTCAAAATTTACATATTTTGGGAATATGGTTGTATAATACTTTTTTTGTAGTAAATTTCCATGCCTATAATTGCCAATAACAATTATTATTAACAATATGTCATTCCATTAAAACAAAATTGATATACGCTTAATTTAAGTGACACTTAACTAATGACTGACTAATTGTCAAAGTTTTCAGCTGCAAAATATATCAGTCATGGTGGTACCTTTCAGATACAATTCGAGATAAATTTTCCGTTTTTTATCTTATTAGTATGAGAAATTGAAGCCATTTGTCAAAGCGTCATTTTGAGGTTAAAATCTTGGAATATAATTTTTATCTCAGAATATAAAAAAAGATATACACATATCTCTACAAACGATGTTTCAAATTAAACGGTGAAGCCAGAAACATAGTAATATATAGGGTGTTTTATTTAAACAAATTTTAAACACAAAAGTTGATGGCTACTTCCAGTAGAACCGGAAGTGATAGTAGATTGAAAGTATTTCACCTGAGGAGAACGGAATCAGCCATTTTTAAATTAAAAAAATAAATTTTTCTCTTATCGGGAACCCCATAAACTTTTAATGGTCTATGAGCGTTCCGATAGAACCGGAAGTGATAGTTGATTGAAAGTATTTCACCTAAGGAGAACGGAATCAGCCATTTTTAAATTTAAAAAAATTAAATTTTTGTTTTATCGAGAACCCCTTAAACTTTTAATGGTCTGTAAGCGTGGGACACCCTGTATTTGTTTTAAAATTTAAATTAAATTGGTCGTATGAAAGTCGGCTTCATAATTAATGTATGTTGACTTTAAATCAAAGTTTGCGTAATACATGTGAAAAGAGGTTTTGCCTAGCAGGTTAAAACAAACATTATTGTTGTTATAAAACTATGCACGGAGGTTGTGCTAATTTTATTTCAAATTATAAAACTTCCAGTGGAAAACTACTACCAGCGAACATTACGTTAATAGGTTTTATTTTCAAATTCCACTTGTTATATTTATTTTAACAATGTAATAGTTTTTGTGCTATTTTAATTATATGTAGGTATTGCTTTATAGTTCTTGATATTTCTGTGTATTTTCAATATACTTACTACAACATAGCCGCAATATATGTTTCATCTGGCTGACATTAGTATTTAGTTGATCCTAATAAACATATATCAAGGCACTAAAATAGAAAAAGTTACATTTATTTAATTATTAATTCATAAAATTTTATTTTATAAACTTTATGATATGTACATTGTAAATTTGAATCCAAATTAAACATAAAAGTGATTACAAAATAGTGAAAATCACATTATATTTTCTGAACGTGATTAAAACTTTATTTTTCTTTATAAGCCTAGGCATATAATACAGAGATACAGCATATAAAACAGACATACAGCATATAATACAGAGAAATATTTTTGAAAAATAAAACTGTGAAACTGTGGAAATAACAAAGTTGTTTTATCTAATTTACTTAATACAGATACTTTTGATTTCAAAAAATACAAAGTGTATACAACAATAAGTTATATAACTTATGCTATATGACTTCGATAGACGCAATATGTTAACAGGGGTATAGTATAAAATCTTTTCACCAAGTTGGTCATAAAGAAATATGAAATAAATATATAAATTTATTCAAAGAAAGTAGTAAATATTTTCATAGTGTATTACATTTTCACTGGAATATATGTATTTGACCCAATAAAGTTCCGAATTTAAAATTGCTTCCATACACTGAAGATACTTTACATATAAGTGTAAATATGAGAATTGCACATGCATTTGTAAATGTATGTATGATCTTTGCTACAATATATAAATAATGTCAATTATTTATTTTTTTTAATTTAAAATCTAAACTTTGCTACACAATATTATACGTAATTATTAGCATAATTTAAATTTTAAATATGTACTGGAAATTTTCGAGCAAATGGTATAACAGATGCAAAAGCTATTAGTTTTGAAATTGAAAACCTCCAAAATGCATCTGAAATAAAGTACCATGGACATGTCAATATCCTTTCAGGATTTACCAATTATAATTTAGTTAATGAAATTTATAATTATTTTGTCGCAAAAGTACAAGCTAATAAAAATTCTATGTGTGGTATAAGTGAATAAAGTCGAGTTTTATCGACGATAAAACAGTTTAAAGTGTCTCATTGTCAGGTGACAACGAAAATTTCAAGGATAGTGTGAAGTATTTTTTTTTACTTTATTCACGTTGTCAATGGTTATAGTGAATAAAGTGAAAATTTAAACATTTTATTCACCCATTCGATTAAAGTGTTATTTTAATGATGAGATTCAATATATATAGTGAGCATTTTGAAAATGCGAATTGGAAAAAAAATATTTTTAAAATACAGTTGAACTTTATTCACTTATACCATAAATAGCTATTATTCTCCTAGATACACTTTGTATTGATACCAGGGTTGGTGTGATTTAAATGAATTGTAGTATCACATGTAGTAAAATCGTTATCATTTTTAAAACAGAATTCTCATACACATACCATATTAATGTTTCAGCCAAAACTTATGTTTAGCGTCGATCAGATGCTTCTAAAAATATATCGGTTTCCAGGAAAACTAAGTTTGTATTCATATGACCTTAAAAACGTCCTTTATACAGGGACGTCTCCTAAAAAACGCCGCTGGCCATAACTTCTTTATTTATTGGCCGATTTCAAAAAGACAAAAACAAGATTAAATGGCTCCACAAGTTTGTTTTTTTTTCCAAAATCAATTTTCATTTCAGCGATAGTCAACTTTTATTTTTCAAATTGTTACATATATTTTCTTATTTTTTTCTGGTAGAGATTATTTTTCTGAATACAAAGATGTATAACGAGTTGGCTTTGATTGAATATTTGTTACAGACAAAAAAAAATGTTTGAATAGTTTTTCAAGTGTGGCGTGAAAAACAAAGCAAACACAATGTGGAAAACACGAGAAATACCTCCTAATTGTATATTAAATACAACGTATGCAATAACGAGAAATTGTCAGTAGTGTATGCAACAAGATGGTCGTCAGTTTGAGCAACATTTGTAGATACGTTTGTATTTTCTGATGCATATTTTGAATTATTCTAATAAAATATTACATATTGTTTTATACATTGTGTTCGCTTTGTTTTTCACGCCACACTTGAAAAACTATTTAAACTTTTTTTTTTCTGTAACGAGTATCCATCAAAGCCAACTTATTATACATATTTGGATTCAGAAAAAAAGTCTCTATCAGAAAAAAAATAAGAAAATATATGTAACCATTTGAAAAAATAAAGTTGACTATCGCTGAAATGTAAATTGATTTTGCAAAAAAAACAAAATTAATGCCCCTTCGTAGAACATGTGGAGCCATTTAATCTTGTTTTTGTTTTTTTTATATCGGCCAATAAATAAAGGAGTTACGATCAGCGGCGTTTTTTTAGGAGACACCCTGTATGAAAAATAGGTATACTATTTATAACAGTTAATATATTGCATAATCGTTGTAGAAACAAATGTTAAAAAAGTGATTTGCTTTAATGGTAATGGAGACTGCCCCATTAAAGCAAATCACTGTTTAGTATTTGTTTTTACAACGATTCGTTTCAGAAATATTTCACATTTTCAGGATATATGCCGCACACATGCTCCTCTTAATCCTATGCCTTATCCTATCCTATTCTATGATACCTATGCCTTATGGTAAAGATTTTGCGTTTTTACTATTCTTCTACTTCTCTCTCATTACTGTAAAACAGCGTTAACAGTGTCACCTAGTATTAAAAGCTTAACCTGGCAATTAAAAAAATGTCTGTATTTTAAATTTTATTTAGTAATGTAAGTTTTGGGCATCACTCATTATTTTAATATTGAAGCTTTGCATTGCTTTAATTTAATATCCAATATTATGTTCTATATTTTAAACGTGTTGGAATATGAAGCGGTAGCTTGATTAATTCTGATTGACAAAATTTTCACATTTATGGCTTTCGTGTATTTTCATTTCGTAGAACACATTTTAAATCCATTAAATTTATTGAAAATAATTGAATGCATGGTGTATAAAATGTTTTATAAAGTAATTTATATAATATTTATTATCAATACCTGCCTGTATGAATTGCACTATTGCAATTGAATTAATATTTTAACAAATAAATGTTTATTATATATTTTTTTAAATGAAACTGGCATCCCATGGCTATAATACCACTGGCTTTAGTCAGGTGTATAGCTTTGTCTGGGATATTATTCCGTTTATTGTTTTGCAATGAGTAATTTTTAAAACGCATTACTAACCTTTCTAAGTGTGAACAATATAACATAATAAGGTAACTGGACTAAGTTTGTAAATGGGCAAGTCCTCAAACTGCTGATATTTGTTATATATAATTTAACTACTAAATATTAATTGATACCTGCAACAGAGCAATATGAAATTATGCACAAAATGCATTTTTTTAATATATTATCTTTAAGATGGTCTTTAATTTGGCTAAATTTCTTTTAAAAATTCTTGAATCAAGATATTCAAGATTTTTTTATAGAAATTTAGCTAAATTAAAGACCATTTGAAAGATAAAAAGATAAAATCAAGATAAAATATTGTAACTTTCAAATAATTGGATATATTTTAGTCCGGAAAAAAAATTGTAGCTGGTTTACTTAAGAATTCTAATCTTGTCCCATAGCATAACAAATAAGATTAGACGGATTTTAAACGGGTATTTACTCTCTTGTTGGCTCTTGCCCCATTTTCGGGGAAAGTGCAGAGTAGTTCATATTTTTTATAATTTTCTGTAAAAATGAAAATATAGAAGTAAAATTGGCGGTTTTATCAATGTTAATTAAAGAGTAAATACTCAGTTATTCGTTGATATCTATTAATGATAACTATTTATAAAACAAATTAACGATATATGGGTTGAAAGTAGAACTTACGAAAAACGTAAGTTTACGTAACATACTTTAGCTTAGTTGAATTAAATCACGAGAAGAATAAATTTACGCAAACGTCGATATGCAATGTATCTATGAGTGAACGAAATTATACAATTTTGATTGTTTGAATTTATTCTAAACTCGATTTCTGACAATTAAGCAAAATTACTTCCCTTCCTCCCCATTATCACTCATTCCGTGGAGATAATTACCCCGCTTCCGTCGACGGGGATTTCCACCCTCACTCCGTGACCAAACTCGGCGGCAGAGGCCAGCATTGCTTAACCCCGGCTGCCACCCAAGAAGATCCGCGATGAATGCCCAAATTCCACCCCATCGACGCCGCCAGGCTGTTAATAATAATTTAGAGAAGAGTGCCAATTAATCCTGCAATTCAGGATCAGCCGTAAGCACGCTTGTGCGGGAGTTTAAACTGCTCTCCCTCGGCAGGGTGTCATGTTTATTACGTTTTTATTGGGGATACGCTCTCGAATTTCCAGCCCTTAATTCCACTCAGTTTTCACGGCTGATAAAAGCACACCCCAATTTATTATCCGCCCGAACGTCTCAATTGCGACGGCATAAGTAGGATCGAGTGTTCTGGAAACAATATATCTACCACAAGTGGGACCTACTTATATAAGTAAGGAAATATAAATATTATTCGCCACACAAAAACAGCACGTGGATTAAGCAGCTCGTTTCTTTGAATATTTATTTATTTTTTGAGTTAATAAAGTTGAGTAAGTATAAATTTTCTTGTTTCTTGGTCTTGTTTATGTATGCTCAGGCCCAGTTGAATGATCGTGGATTATCTTTGATCGTGGTTCAATTTCTAAGGATACCATTGTATTAACCATTGTATGATATATAATTCAACCATAGTCAAGGATGATTCACGATCAATAGACTTATCGTCTTCCATTTCAAAAATAAAGCGACATTCAGAAAATGGCACAGTATGTCGTTTATACCTAGCTGGACAAAATTATTTTATTATTTAGTTGGCGTGCTTTGCTGAATTATTACTTCTAGGAGCATATCTATTGAAATTGAACGTCGGGAAATATACAGGGCAACAAACAATGACTTTTATAGAAATATAAATACATAATTTTCTTTTTAAACAAATAGTATACAAATTAACGATATACAATTTCATACCTATATCTATTTACACTGACTATCTAGTCAAATTCACATAACAAATACATAACAAGAAACTAAATTTTTAATTGCACAGATGATTCAGCTGTATCATCAAATTTGCTTAGTCTAATCATCTAATGAATAGTCCTCATCTTTAACATTTTGCTTAATAACATTTCGTATTGCAGAAGGCAGAAATAAATTTATTATGTAATTCCTTGGAAAATGTTTATTTATATCATATAATATCTCTTAGGCTATTTATTTAAGGATCCGATCTAATTAACAATATGTTGATCAAATCACTATTCCTGGTAGTTCATGAACGTTTCCCGGTATTGTTCAACTTAAATCGTCTGCAATCTTTATTGCGAGTATTTTGAGCTTTTTTGGAAAGAAAACCTATAGGCGTATATACTAATGACGTTTTTATTGCTTCTGTACTCAAAATGTTATGTACAGATGAGGCAATGTAGTACCATGAATAGTGACCCAATTATAGTTTTTTTTTATTCTTCTGAAAATTTTTGAATATTTTCCAAGTTAATATCATGACCAGAAGAGAGAGTTCTTAACATACAGGATGACCCTAAGGAAGGTGCACAAAACCCACAGTTTAGAAATCATGCCTACTGAATACGGCGACGACTTCTTCATCAATGGAAAGAAACTTGAATATTTTAGCCATTGCTTTGATTAACCAGAAAAATCATTTATTTAATGTATATCCTACAATAGAACCAATGGATTATTAATATTTGTGCCACCAACATGACAAATGAAACATAAAGAAGTAACATAATGCCCAGTATTTAAAAACATTAATTCTATATTTAAGCTAGTTATTTGAACACTTGACTATTAATTTTTGAAAAATGGACTACTAGCTGCAATGCGGTGACCCAACTTATGAAGAGCTTCAGCCATCATTAATTCACTTGCACTACTTGACTCAATGAGATCAGCAACTATGCCTTTTTTGTTTGTAAAGATGCATTTTCAAAAATATTCTTGGATTGACAAGCACCCATTGAGATCAGCAACTATGCCTTTTTTTTGTTTGTCAAGATGCATTTTCAAAAATATTCTTGGGTTTACCTGCACCCACTGCACCCTTTGAGAACATTGACGGGTGTAAAAGCTGCATTTTAAAATGAAAAGTGATGTCTAGAAGTTTTGATCACTGATTTTTTTTTCTGTATGAATCGTTCCCGCGATTTTCCACACTCCTTCCACTTTTTTTTTAATTTTCACCGGAGCAGTTTATATTTCAGTTTTTAGACTTCTTACTAATATATCAGACATCTACAAAATCGTATGTTGTCGATACGTGCTCATAGATGCCGGTACCCTTTTCGGACATTAAATATTTTGCTCATTCTTTGTTAAATTCTATTCTCGTGAGCGAATAGGCGTAGACTAAAAAACTAAAAAAAAAGAAACTAAAAATGACTTTTTTATCTTAAAGCTGTTTCCTTGAGTTGCTGTTTATTAAAATTATGTTTTTCACAAACAGTTTTGTTATTTAACTTGCGTAAACTCATTTGTCAAAGTGACATCGTCAAAAAAATAAAACGGCCAATGTAATGGGATTTAAAAAGCAGAGAAAGTCCCAAATCAAAAGAAAAATGAACTTTTCTTTCCACTGAGTCACAATAATTAAGTTTTAATTAGAGATTTGCTGGTTTCAGGACAAGCAAAAAATCTTATTCATTTGCAGTTTTGGCGTAAAATAAAAGAAAAAAAAAGTTTTTCCTCTCGTAAACTCAATCCGGGGACATACTGTATATAAAATTTGGCCTGGGGACAAGGGGAAACATTTTCTTTCGTTCCAACAAAGTTCAAAAACGTGCATATTTTGAAGTGAAGCTTTATTTTGTCAATTTTCTGCAAACTAAAAATAGTTCTTGTAATATTTATGAAATAAAATATCAAAGTTTAAAAGCGTGCTTATTTTGAAGAGATGCTTTATTTTATCAATTTTCTGCAAACTAAAAATAGTTAATATTTATGAAACAATATAGTACTTACTTATAGATGCTAAATCCATAACAAAGAAACTCTAACTATTACAAAAAACCTGCAGATGTGTTCAAACGCACGTTATTTTTTTTTAGTAAAATGTGCCTCTTAAACCATACCAACATTTGACCCTGATGTGCCCGTCGTAAAACAATGATTATCGAAAAATTTTATGGTAATTGACATATAAGGGATGTTATTAAGTAATTTCGTTTATAAATTCCTGGAAACAGAATAATTAATTTTGTCCACCTTTCGTTACACCGTGAGTCTGTAAAATATCAATTGATTTACCAAAATTTAAACTAAGTGTGACAACATTTTTCAGTTTTAGTTAATATTTCAATAAACAAAATTACGTTTATAAATAAAAAAAATAAATAATAAAAAATACGTTTATAAATAAACTTAATTTAATTAAACAATTTTATAATAATATTTTATAAATAAAACAAATTTTTAAATAAAACAGTTAAACTTAAATGTTGTGAATAATACTTAATATATGTTAAAAGTTTTCAATGGCTTTTATCATTTTCTCAATTATATTTACCAAAATGTCAATTATTTCTGTAAAATATTCAATAACATCCATTCAAATTTCAATTACTTTTGCCATAATATCAATTAATTGTGTCAACATTTTAATAAGCAGTGCGATATAAACAAAGAAAAGTATTTGTTTTATTTAATGATTGAGTGTGCAAATAACTAAAATTGTATCGCCGATATACAAATCAAAACGGATCAAAACATATATATTTCATATGGCATATCGTAACTTGAAGTTTCTGTCAATATTTCAATGGTTTTTTTAAGTAATTTTTCAATTATTTTTTACCAAATTTTCAATTATTTCTTTTGCCAAATAATCAATTGTAGTGTGTTTTTATCAGTTTTCGATGACTATTTCAATAATCAATTTGAAAATATCAAAAATGTATCTTAAATTATACTACTCATACTAAATGCATAGCAAAACATCAATGTTTGTGTAAAAATGTCATGAGCTTTTATCAATCAATCAATTAATTTTACCATAAATTCAAAATCGAACAAAATATTCGTAAAATAAGCCACAGAATAATCCTTTGAATATTTGCTCCATGTTTAGTAAATACCCTGTACAGTTTTGTAAGTACATATAATTATTCTTGTAGCTATTACAATATAGTTATTTTTGTTACAATTAACAAAAACATTTTTTTTTAGATTTAAGGTTTTATCCATATTTACCAGTTATTTATATTTAAGGTTATAGTATTAAGTACTTACTGTTAATATTTATTTTTATATAATTTTATTATTTATTTATATTGCCTGACTAGTTTCGGTTTTATTAACAAACCATCTTCACAGGCATATGTACTTTAGTTTGTCTCAGAAGATGGTTTGTTAATAAAACCGAAACTAGGGAGGCGATATATGTACTACTATACTTAATACTACAACCTTAATTATTATTTTTTTGTATATGCTACCAAAAACAAAACAATTCAAACCTTGAATTGTGTATGATTAATGTAATCAGAGCAAGTATTTCTCGAAAATAGTGAGCTTCGGATTTTAATTACCATGCCACCATAGTAACTAGATTGTTTAAACCATAGCAACTTTTTGGGATTGAGTTCGGAAAAGACTAATTTTAGGGACTTAAATGAGTCCGCAAAATAGCTATTTTTTGGGAGCAAAACTGTTTTTTTATAATTCTTTGTAGTGCTTTTCAAATTTGATATATGGGTTATGATAGACTGGAAAAAACATTTAAAACTTCAGACAAAATTGTACCACTCCCTCCCTTGGGGTTTTGAACGAAGAAGTTCTTTTTCTGGACCGTTTTCCAACGTAAATATTTCCTACTATTGTATAATCTGTATAATTAGTTGGATCAGTTCATATACAGGGTTTCCAAGGTAAGGATCAACAGCATGGGGATCTCGGAAACTGTAAGAGTTACAGAGGCAGTTAAATTATAAAAAAGTTGCACAATTTAGTAGTCAGTAATATTCTGTTGAGAAAATCAGAAAAATCCACTTACTTCAGGATAAATTCGACAAAATCAGAAATCTGGCGCTTCGTTTTTAATTTGTTCTAAAGTTATTTGAAAAGGTATAAGAAAACCAAAGGCACTTTCTCATTGCTACATTTTTGGCTCTACAAGACAGCGTTTACAAAATTTTCAGTACAACGTTTCGTTTCGAAGAAACATCATCAACTTAATTTTTTTATATGGCCTGTAAAATATATACACCCTGTATTAGATAGCATTTCCTATTACGAATTCAACTATTTATATTACAGTATGGTTTCTAATATTTTTATTTAGAAAAAGCCGTGTTAATATATTTCGAACATGTTCTTGTAGTAGGCGTTGAAATGATGACCACGAAGAAAAAAATATTATCTCATTTTAACCCAAAATAGGTACCAAAATAGTAACTAAAAATAATTTAACTAGAATAGTTATTAAACATTGAAACATTATAGCTATTTGGGACCACACATATTATTTGTTTACTGTGATATGAGAATTGTTCTGTTCATTTAATGGACACGAAGACAAAAAGTATTACATAATTTTAACCCAGAATAAGTACCGAAATAGTAACATAAAATAACTTACCAAGAATAGTTGTTAAACATTGAAACATTATAATTATTTAGAACTACACTTATTATTTTTTTTCTGTGATGTGATAATTATTCTGTTCGTTTAATGACGACGAAGACAACAATTATTACTTAATTTGAACCCAGAATAGGTATCAAAATAGTAACTAAAAACAATTTAGCGCGAATAGTCGTTAAACTTAGAAGCATTATAGTAATTCATAACCACCCTTATTATTTTTTTATTGTGGTATTATGAGAATTGTTCTGTTCATTACCTACTACACTAAAATGTTCGAAATGTATAAGAATTTTTTTTTCTGAATAAAAATATGATCATAATCATACTGTGATATAAATCGTTGTAATTTCGAATTTTGTCGAATATCTCCGGAAGTAAGCGGATTAGAATATTACTGACTACTAAATTACACAATTTTTTAAATAATTTTACCGCCTTTGTAACTTTATGGTTTCCAAGATCTCCATGCTGTTGATTCTTATTTTGGACACCCTGTATACTTAATATTTCAAACTTTTGATTTGACTTTTGGATTCTTTTTTGTATATGCTACCAAAAACCTTTATTAAAGATTTATCAAACCTTTATTAAAGGTTTAGCACACCTTTAATTAAGTATGATTAATGTAATCAGAGCAAATATTTCTCGAAAATAGTGAGCTTCGGATTTTAATTACCATGCCACCATAGTAACTAGAATGTTTTAACCATAGCAACTTTTTGGGATCGAGTCAGGAACAGGCTCATTTTAGGGACTTGAGTGAGTCCGCAAAATAGCTATTTTTTGGGTGTGCTTTCCTAAGTTGATTTATGTGTTATGGTATACTGTAAAAAACATTTAAAACTTTAGACAAAATGGATTTTACGGAACAACACTTATACCACTCGCTTTGGGACTTTGAACGAAAAAGTTCGTTTTCTGGGCCGTTTTCCAGCGTAAATATTTCCAACTATTGTATAATCGGTATAATTAGTTGGATCAGTTTATATGTATGTTATGGTTCACTGAAAACCCATATTTTCGAATTAAAAATGAAAATTGGTAGTTTAATACTGAAATGTCTGAGCAAGTGCTGAACTATCGATTTTCATCCCTAATTCGAAGAACTTAATAGTTTCTAAACTAGGCCATGAAGATATCTCACAAAGAGACTATCGATGTAGCGAGGTAACAATATTTATTACGTCAATCAACGTTAATTCCCGTAACTTCATTACCATGCATAAATGATTAGAATTAATTGAACCCCATTGATTCCCCAATTACTTTCACCCCAGCTAGGTAACGTCCTCCGTATGCAAATAGCCAACCTCGAGCATTTTTCCTCGCTGTGGGAAACCGCTCCCTCAGGAAGCCGCCGGGGGGTTGTGGCAGTTTTCAGCAGCGCGCCCCGGGAACTTAAGACGTACCCTTAAAATTTTTAATTATTCCCCCCTTTATATTCGTACCCGTAATGAAAACGATATATAACTAGAATTTTAATTGCACTTTCTGCCGTAATAATGGAATCGCTTTATTATGAGCGCCGCGGCGCAGAACCTCTCCAAGTGGAGGCCGACTTAATTGTCCCCTATTTTTCGGTAAATAAAATCTTGCAGGGATCCGGGGCACTAATTAATAATCCGCGCCGAAGTCTGTACTTAATTGCATTTTAATTATGTTTTCGAGCGGCGCGTGCAAATGGGGGGCAGTTACATTAATCGAATCGCAATTTCAACCCTTGTTTGAATCACTGACTGGGCCATAACAATCCATTCATATCTCCCTTGTGCGTATGCCATTTTTCCCCCGTGGAAATGTCCGCGCGTATGAATCGATGTGGCCGTAACGTCGACGTATATCTCCACTTAAACAATAAAAAATGGCATCCTTGATCGTTCCTGATGTCTCCATTATATTTAATGGCATCGAAATGAAAGAAACGAATGCTCAGCCCTGTACCTCTATGGCGCTTCCACCATTTTATTCCACAGATAATGGTCTTACTCGTTTTAAAGTAATCATTCTGCGCTGGTTTCGATTTATACTGCAGCGCTAGTTTATATAATGTATGAGGCTGCATATTTAGTTACACATTACGACTATATTTAGATCATAAATTGTGAAGAATTAAACACAAAAACCGTCGCACTCTAAAATATTCTAATCAAGCCGGGTAACCCAATAACTACAACATTACCAGTTTTCATTTAAATCTGGTTACCAGATCTAGCATTCAGTTTAATGTTACATATAATAATTAAATTGTATTGTATAAAGTTCGGAATTTTTTTGATAACATTGAGGTAGATACACGAAATAATTCACTAACTAATAGTTACCCATTTAGCCTTTTTGTTTTTTAAGTTTATTTCCTTGATTATTTCAGATTGTACTTTTAGAAATGTCTGTGTTTTAATAATTTACTATAAATGAAATAAATTGTCTTAATAAATTACTTGAATAAAAAAATGAAATAAATTAAAAATATATATTCGTCGTAGATTTTATGACGAGCAGTTTAAGAAGAAAAAAAATATCTGGAAGTGAAAAGTGATAGCAATAGGGCAAGTCCACGAACGAAAAAACTCTTATTTTATCTCGTGTAGGAAATGCACATTTTTCTACGATATTGCAGTTAATAAAATATTAGATATTAGAGCTGAGATCTGGGTACTAAAAGACAGGCAAGAGAAGAGAGTACAAGGAGCGGAAATGAAGTACCTGAGGAAAGTCGCTGGAGTAACTAGAAAAGACAAGAAAAGAAGTAGCAAGATAAGATAACAAGTCAATCAAAGACAAGATAGATAAAAAGAAGCTTACGTGCATCGTTGCAAAATGGACGAAGAAAGATAGGCCAAGAAGATTTGTAAAGCAAAGAAAGGCGGTAAAAATATAAGAGGAAGACCACGAGCATTCTGGGACAATGACGTTGTCGAAATACTTAAGAAGATGGGAATAAGTTGGAAGTACGCGAAGGACCTGACAAAAAATATAAGAGAATCTCGAATTTTTGCTGAAAATAGTAAATAAATGTAACAAACCTCTACACCTGTATGGTAAAAGAGGATTAAAGATAATGATGATGATGATGAGATATTAGACAACTTTTAAGTTCAAAACTTTCAAGATCAAATTAATTTTAAGTAAACTGTCACTGTCATAATGCAAATTACTGAAATTAATGTTCGTAAACTCGTTTCCATTGAAATTAATGCATGGTTTAATTTAATTTTACATGTATATTTTTATCTCGAGATATGGCCATATTTTCACATCTACAGTAAAAAAGTATCACTTTCATGTATAGTAAGCCGTGGACAAATTTCTACTGTTACATACATATATGAGTAGAAAATATATAATTCTCCCAACATCTAATAATATTTTGACATCAAATGCTGAAACATACTTAGGAAATATGAATGAAAACGTCTAACAGGGCCAATTTAACAATAATAATATAAATTAGAATGCAAAACAAGATATAGAAATGTTTGTAGATGAAAAGAAAATAATTGCAAAAGTCAAGGTAAATGGCACAATATAACTGAATCTGTAGTAATTATAGAAAGAAAGTCCATCAAAGGATACAGTCATTGAGGTTACTAAAGGTACAAAATTAAAAATTTAATCTCCTATTTCAGATGGTTGTCAATTAGCAATATAGTTTTCTAATCACACAACATGCTTACTAATTCATTTTAATTCATAATAACCTACTAATTCATTTAATATATTTTAAGAAACAGTATGATATAAACAAAGAAATGTGTTTGTTTTATTTTATTTCATCATGTATCACGAAGTAGATGCCTCCAACATTGACCAATTTAAATATATTGTATTCATAAGATGGCGCGATTTCGTTGATTTCAAACGTTTCATTGCGAATAGTTACGGTGATTTGTATAACTTATTGACAGCACTGTAAGTGCCTAAATAATAAAAGAAGAATACTATTCGTGAAGAAACGTGTATAGTGTATAAAATAAATCTTCTTTAGAGAGGTCTATTTCCACGGAATAAATTGATTGAAAGACTACGACTCTTAGAGCAATGTTTCTGAGTTTTGAATTATGGCGATAAATATATTATTTCCACCCTTTGTAGGCAATATTAGTATCGGAAATCTAATTTCTATTCAAATCTAAGATTTGAAGATCTTAAATAGATTGCAAAGTACAGACCAAGAATTAGCCGAAATTTGGGAGAATTTGGATATTGAAAGGAAGGATGATTTAGTTCATTTCGCGGACCGCGATAGTTTGGTAGTCCGAAGTATATATCTGAACCTAAAGATAGTAATGGGGACATGCGATTTCTCTTCAATCTACATGTTCTGAAGATCTTGATCAATACATTACTGAGAATTGTTTAATAGAAAATGAAGAATCTTGTAGAAGGTTACAAGAAGAGTAAGAAAACAAAATTAAATCCATAGCATCCAAAATAATCGTGGTTAGGCAAAGTATCTCACGGCACAAAAATAATTTGATAATTGATGATAATGCTTTAAAATTCAATTCAAGGCTGTACGTATGCTTCCAAAAAATATTAGATTTAGAGACACCATATGATTTTTCAAGTATTTTTATGAATGATGATAATAATGATGATAACACTGGACAACAAAACAAAACTATTTTCTTATTACATGACATCTGTTAATGTTGTTTGCTAATTTAACGCCGCTAAATCGGAATCAAATCTCAGATTTTATCTAGAAGATCGAGCTTTTGAGATACAGTTACTATCTCAAAATGAACTAAAAAGTCAAAAATTCCTATCAATAGGTTTAGTAACAAACTAGATTCGGTACATCTATAGTGATGTCTTCGCCAACAAGGATATGTGTAAATAGTCCAAATGAGTAGTAGTGACGGTATTTGTTAGGGATATTATCCCTAACTGGCTATCGACCAACGTGGGTCCTTCTCCCGTGTAATTTGTGTAAATGTGTGTATATAGTTGGGGCTTGTTACTCTAGAAATTCGCCCCCGATCTCTAGAGCGCCGTTAATGAGCTCCCAACGGCGAATGGCACTAGTTTCTCAATACAATTGTACTACCTTACTGGGGCTCGAACCCAGGTCTTCGTGCATGCTAAGCAAGCGTTCTATAGTCCAAATGATTTTGTGCCATTTGAGCGAATATACAGGGTGAGTAAAAAGTAAGGAACCACCACTCTGGAGCCTTCATTATTATTTTTTTAAACAAAAGTGTTGAACAAAAGTTTTATGGCTAATTAGTTGCCACAATTTGACGGTTTCATTTTTTTGTGACGCTTCACTGTTAGAAAATGACGGCATCAATTATTTTTCTAAATGGTAACCTATTTTTCTATTTTACAAATTTGATAGCATTTGTTGTTCTCTTCACGAATATCTAAAAATACCATGAGGTTGCATAATAAAAATTTCTAAGATAATTGAGTTTAACGCCTGATACAAAATTGTGAAAATATAAAGACTGCCTAATAAATGAATGATGACTCATTATTGTTGGACCACTCAGAACAGTTCTAGTAAGTGGACTCATGTCAGAAAATCGTATAAAAGAAATTTTTATTCAAATTAGGTTTGTTTAATTATATGTTATAACCCGAAAAATTGGATGTTTTTATTAAAAGTCCCTCCACTTATAATCATTAGAACTTGAGCTGCCACAGGAAAACTGACTAAATATTTGTGATAAAAGTGTAAAACCCATTCAGATTCTAACATAACATTTCATGCAACAGAAATATTGTTGGGCGTCTAATCAATTATGTAATTGAAATGATAATGGAAGAAACTATTTTGAGCAGGATCCAAATAATCCTGACGTAGGTACATGCCAAAATCATAGAAAAATGTATGGTAATTTTCATTTATATACCAGGCTGCCCTAAACTCGTTTATTTGGGAATTACCAGTTTTCCAAATACAAAGGCCTTAAATGAGTTTTGGCATTTGAAACGCATAATTCATTTCAATTATGACAAGAAAATTCACGACAAAGAAAATCCTCATAAAATAAGACCATTGGGGAAGAGACAGCACATCGATAGCCAATTAAATATTGCTACTACTACTACTAAATCCATTGCTCTTCACACCTCACAAATTTTGTGTTTATCAATATCCATGCATTTATGCTAAAAAGAATCACTTTACGCACTATTAACAGTTCGTAAGAACTGCCTTGGGCATAATTAAAAATGACTATAGTCTATAAGATTCAGATCAGATCATGATAAATAATGTAATTGTAGTAATGGACTCCTTAAATCAAATATAATATATCTGATTTTAAACGAAATAATTTATACTTTTTTTCACTATTCAGATCATCATATAAGTTTACTTTTTAAGGGTGTTGAAGATCTGTCGAAATACGTTTTTGGAAATAAAAAATCTTTAAAAAAATAATTTTAGAAAAAAGTTTCTTACAAAATCATTCTAAATGATTGATTCGATTGTCCTAATGCATTTAATTATTTTATATCATTAATAATAAAAGAGATTATTAATTAAAAGTAATTAATCGGATGCATAAAAGGACGAGAATTACTTTTTTATATGTATTATTTAAGTAAATTTTTCTTATTTCTAAAAATAAAGCAAAAAAACTCTATTTCTATATAGAAATAATACACTTACTAGCACCCAACAATCCATCCAATTGTTGAGGGAGACACAAAATAATCGAACAATAGCCTCTTCAATCGAAAATTTTACTTCCCGCCCTTGCTATTAACCCCTTAGGTATCTCGTCTCCAGTAAAACTCTCTTATTATACAACTATAAATAAAAACTGTGCAGACCGTATAAACATACATTAATGCACAATATGTGTTGTTCCTTTCACCTCTTGCTATAATCTCGTGTTGATCTTTGCGGGTCCCGTTTGCTGTGCCCCGTTTCCTACAAGCGCAAACAAATGTTTGACGAACGTCGTCCGGAATTAAACGTAAACACTGTCGATGGAATTATTAACGCGCCGGATCATAACCGAAAATTACATACGAGCCTATCGATTCGCAGCGATGACAGGGGAGCTTTTGTAAATTTGCGAGTAATATACACAGGCGTAGACTTCATACAATGTAACCTCAATAACTAAGTCAATTTACGGCAGTGTAAATATGAGGCAAGCAAGCGACGTGCAAATATTGCCACGAAATTGTCAACGTAATTAAATTGAACTTCTTGCCTGGAAGATACGACGCGTGCAGATTTTTTTTAACGTACACCACATGTTTACAGAATTTAAATATGCAATTATTTAACATGTTTTATGTCTTTTCACATATTATTGGTACATACGTTATTTTGAATGTCACTTATATTATTTCTCATCAATTCTCCATTTTGCGCGTAGGTCACATTTCTGATTTTTTCTTGTAATATTTACTTATTTGTTATTAGTCAGCTGTTTTTTAGCAGCAAATTGTCTGACCAACAAAAACCTGTCGTAGTTTTTAATGCTACTGGAAAAAGAAAAAATATGTTTATGAATGATTTAAAATTACGTTAAAATGGAATTACAAGATTCCTATTTTGTGCTTTCTTGTAATAACACGTCAGAATGCGCAATATAATTTATTCACGAATTCCAATTACATTATGCTGCTTGCATTCGGCAGTTTGCGAACGTCATAAAACAACGTTAATATAACAACTACCACGGCAATTGCTCACTTTATTGGATACGGCGTACGTAGAAGTTATAACTAAAGTGAATTAACAACGTCACGTTCAAATAAATTCGAGCCCTGAAACGTGGGCATATTTCGTGTCACTGCCCCGGGCAGCAATAAATGATAATAATTATACATCCGTCCGTTTTTATCCCTGCGACGTCCATGTTCAGCCTTCGCCCTACGAAAAACAAATCGCCATCCTTGACCGCAGAGACGTCTTACGGTATAAAAAGCGCTTCCGTGCGTGTAAGCGTGCGTAGCCTGAAGTATCGTAGCCTGGCGCATCCAACATTTATCGCTATCGATCACTGTAATGTGCCAGGCTCGTTTTATATTTCATTAATAATGCTTTATCTACGCGGATTAGCCCAAATGACGGTTTTAAGTGTCGTATAATGTAATGGGATTTAAAAGCGAAACCAAGATTAGCATCCCAGGTAAGCGCGATGGCGTATCTGCCCATCTAAATCATCGTGGAGTGTAATATGATTAAGCTAAAATTATATACGAGATTAGTTTTTTTATAGACGCAATGATGGCGTAAGTAAAAATCCGATTTGGCCACTGCATGACACTATCATTAGTATTATCAGTCTTTAAATACATAATTAAATTATTACATTTAAGAAGAAAGTTAAGTACTAAATGTTAAATTATACAAAACAAAAGTCATCTTTAACTTATTTGTAAATATGTAAAGAATGTCTCACTTGATATAGTAAAACCAATGTAACTTTTGTAGTATTTATATTATAAGAAAGTTACGAATTAAATGTTAAATCACATAAAACAAAAGTCATCTTTATCTTTTTTTAAAATATTTTTGTACATATATTTAAAGAATATTTCACTAAATATGGTAAACCCATATAGCTTTTGTAATTTTTACCAACCCTCGTACCCTACTGTTTTTTTAAGATCTGTTTTATCTAGCGTGATCAAATTTAGAAGGCATTTATATATTAAGAATTTATTGGCATTTACATATTGACAGTAATCATAAACGGTGGCAGTGCCACTTTAAGATCACGGCAATGTGCATTTGGGAGTTGTAAAATTGAACACTGAGGAGATGAACTGACGAGATCCGATAGGTCGAGACCTGTCTTCAACTGTCCATGGAAATAATTCCCAAATGCACATTCACTAGTTTTCACAATACTATATTTTTTTTTACCTCAAGTGCCCAAATCTTTTAATAAAATTCATTAAAACTCAGGGCGAATCCGTACATTTGTACATTTTCAATAAAAAATATTCTATTATAGTACAAAACTAATTAAGGCGTTTATTTAAATAAATGCACATGTCCAAAAATCAGTTTTGTGGGAAATTTAAAAAAAGTTACAGTGGAAGTTATACTCAAAGCACAGGGAAAATAAATCAGACTATTCTGTTGTATTTATTTCAACATATTTAAAAATAAAAACGATTTTAAATAAGAACTGTGAAACAAGAGAAAAACGAGAGAAAAAGTTGGAATCTAACAGACGTGTAATACTGTAACAGGCGTGTAACAGACAAATGAAAAAAAAACATTTGCCTGTTACACGCGACTTGTATTGTTTTTCGAGAAAACGGGTTTGTTAGTGCATAGACATTGGTCTTGAGAGCCGTTTACTGTTAATAACTCGATTTGTGCATTTTTGGACTTGTGTTGTTTTTAAAATAAACGCCTCAATTATAGAAGTCATAATATTTTTGTTATGATTTACTGAAATACTCCAGATACTGATTTTCAAATAGTCAGACATATTGTGATAGAAATGACGACTGTTGTGTTTTATTTTTATTTTTATTTTGTTATTTATTTGTTTATTTACACACATAATTAATTCTCAACAGAATACTCCATTTAATGGAAAAATAAAAAAAAACACCAATTCATAATACAATAACATATTCATAATAATAATACAATAATAACATTAACAATCTTATTAGTTACGGTTTATATTTGTCAAATGTTTTAGTGCGCTGATGTTAATTTTAAACAAATCTACAGTAGACAAGTTTTCTTCCTATTTTTTTTAGCATTTGGCTATTTATGTAGCAATTGCCAGTTTTTCAAATGAAATCTAAACTTTCTTAATTGCCATATACAGGATGAGTTTATTTTTTTATTTTTTGCATTGGGGTCTTAGAAACTAAGACATAGATATTCGGTGAAATGAGGAAAGAGTCATTTTGGTAGCTTATGCAGGATATACTTTGGTTTTTTGAAAAAAAACATAGTTTTTTAATACATAATACAAACTTCATTTTTTTTAAATGGCAGTCATAGTTGGGTTTGACATTTTTAAAAGGGACATTTTTTCTCTTTATATTGGTACAAGGTTTACTATAGGTTTACATTCATAAATAAATGAGATGCAGGAATTTTCGATGCATAATTTGAGTAGAATTTAGTATAATTAGAATAGAAAAAATAATAGAATACTCCTAGTAAGAGAGAAAAAAATCCATGGCAAGCTCTGTTTTTGCTACTTTCAGTAATACAAATAGTCCTGTATCGTGTTTATTTGTCAAAGTATATAATAATTTTCATAAAGTTATTTTTCGATGATGGCCTTTATTCATGAAGATAAGTATGGCAAACCTTGTATCGCTATAAAGAGAAAAAAATGTCTTTTTAAAATGTGAAAGTCAACTATGACTGCCATTTAGTAAAAATAAAGTTTGTATTATACATGAAAATTGTGGTCTTTGTTCACAAAATAAAAGCTTATCTTGCATGAGCTCTTAAAATGACCATTCTTTCCTCATTTAACCAAATCTCTATGTCTTATAGTTTCCAAGATCGTAATGCTTAAAATGAAAAAAAAACTCATCCTATATATATTTGTTTAACTACAGGGTGTTTCAAATTAAATAATCCATATCGCCATTTCCATCTACCAGATGGCAGTTATTTTTCTGCAGTAAAAAGTTTGGCAATACTTAATTTTTTTATTATTTCAAAAGTGCCCAAATGTGAGTCTATATAAAACAATCTCATATATCTAATAATATGCCTAGAATATATGTAGAAAAATGATTTTCCATTATGAAATTGTTGTATCAATTCCAAGTAAGACATATAAATAATATTGATTTATTAAAAATCTTGACACTTCTTGACATTGACACTAATGACATGATATGTAACATCTAATAGATAGATATTACAGATACCTGTTCTAAATGTCGACATAGTTACCAGATTTACTTTTTTGCCCTAAATATGCGCCATCTGATGGATGGAAATGGCGATTTGGATGGTTTAGTTTGAAAAACCTTGTAGATGTATTAAAAAAATTGTAATTTTGAAAATATTTTTCTGTAACCAAATATTTGCAATTTGATGAAAATTATTTTAAGTGTTTGATTACTTAAATAAAATATATATTTGCAAATAACTCTAACCGGAAGATTCAAAATGTTATCATTCTAACCTTGATACACAAATTGCCAACAAGATGTTCTAAAATTTCATAAGCTATAATTTTATTATTCCCCAAAATTATTTCAAAATTCAGCAATAATTTTAGAAAGTTTCATGAAATATTTTGTATATTACTTTTCATCAAACTAATGATCTGAAGTGTCTTAAATATAAGCCTTACATGTTTTGTTAATAAATACAAAATCTAATAATTTTAACCTTTAGTTTTATTAGTACCTACCTTGTTACGTGATTAAATATTTACATTTTTTTTATTCAGTTCTGACGTTTTAAACTGACGTTATATACCTCTCAGCAGCCATCATAAGCAGTTGTTTATCTTCAAGTGAAATAACATTTTCTTGATTCCAGTAGTGAATTTAACACTTTTAATTCATTTAAAATCAAAATCATACAAAATCGATTTGATAGAATACCTTTAACTTCGTTGACACAAACTTTCCCATTGCTTCTGGGACTTTATTTGGAACCCCTTCTGGAACAAAAAATAAAAAACACTGCAATCGGCCTTTTAAAATTTTGATATGACAATAAATGTCAGTTTGACTTTTCACCGACTTGATATTATAAAAATGAAATGTGTAATCAGTTTTTCAGCGATATTTCAGGAACTGTGGAAGATATCCCAGATTTCGTTTCAGTATATTGAAAGGCACAAAAATGAGAAACTTTTATCCTATTTGACCAACTCTGTATATGTTTCCGTTTAATAGATCCTAATGGTGGCGTCGTAATAGTAACCACCCTGTATAAATAACTATTAACCCCCTGATTCTTCGCAACACAAGTAGTTTTATATAAGAAATATATTGCATTTCACAGAGTTGTACAAAATTGTGGGTCTGAAAAATATTTCTTCAATTATAAATACTAATATTTTACTGTTTACTCTAATAACAAAGTGATGATTTTCAAGAATAATCAGTTTCACTATTAATTCAGTTTTTCAGTTTTGCAACGTAGGGCTTAATTTAGATTACAATTTACATCACTAAATCTAGGTTAAAATTGTATTATATACATAATATGCCAAACTGATGAAATTTAAGCTAAGCTGTATGGGCTTAGATGCAACGCAAACGTTAATGCTAATAATTTTTGCTCGTACGGTATAATAGATCTATAATAATGATTTTGAATTGTATGATGAAATAGATAAATAATATTTTGAATATTACTATACATATTTTATATATGTATAGTTTATCTATGTATAGTAATATTCAAAATATTATTTGTACACATTTATACACATTTATTTCTACACATTGCAATTCTTATCTTCTTTATTTTCTAAATTAATCTATTTATTAGTTGAACTAAATTATAAGTTAGGTGTTATTTGTCCCTGGATATCGACTATTCTGTTTGAAAATTAATATAAATTGAAAAAATAGAAATAGCTAGCTTGCTTTATTTATTTATTTAAATGCGTACCTGAATGCGTAACATTAAAGCTACAAAATATTGGGTTTAAACATTTTTTTGCGAGGTACTAATAGATACTTAGATGTTTGTAAATAATAATAAATGCTCTACGATATTTTTGCACCTTTGTGTCCATTTGTATTGAAAATGAACGAAATGAACCTTTTAAAACGTTTTGGAGGAATCAATTTGAGTTAAATATTTCTATTCTATTCTAGGAGTATTATATTATATTGCATTATATTCTATTCTAATCTATTCTATTCTCTTCTATTCTATTCTATGTTATTAAAAAGTAATATTACAAGAAACACCAAAAATCGTCAAAAGGAATGAATAACTTCAATTTACAGAGATTAATTTAAAATTTCTAATATCAAACCATGTTATAAAAATTATCAATAGTCATATGATAAGTGCATAGTGACTTGCCGATAATGTCCGCTATCGTAGCACGAGAGCTTGTTGCCGTGAAAATGTGCACATTTTCACGGCAACAAGCTCGAATGCATCACCATAGCGGGTATTATCGAAGCAAGGAAGTATGCACGGAACATATTTTGCATGACTATTGCATGTGTCGTATTGACATTGACAAATATTTAATAAATATTATAAAAATGTTTTCCAACCGGGTTGGTATCAAATCTCTTACAAATTATAAAGCAAGGAATTGTTGGCTATACGCCAGGAAATACTAAAGAGTCACATGAATATATTTGGAGACAATATGAAAAATTTTGCAATAAAAAAAGTATGTGCTAAATGAAACTACGAGTATGCACCAAATTATCCAAATTGCATTCATTTTAACCGATTTGGCATACAATATGAGAAACCTCTTGAAACCTAATATTAACCTCTTCGAAAGCGATAAGTGTTCGACAGCAATTGTCATTATAAGTAGATTCTAATTGGCCAACAAATTAAAATTTGGGTTATTTCATTGGTCCGTCTGTGTGAAGTTTCATATGTAAATGTGACAAGTGCAATAGCCATTATAACAATTATCATCGAAATATTTGTCAGAAATGTTGTTTTAACTGTTTGCTTTTTCTACAAACTTGTAGTATTTTTGGTCATCATAACAATTATCATCGAAATGTTTGTCAGAAACGATGTTTTCACTGTTTGCTTTTTTTACAAACTTGTAGTATTTTTGGTTGGCTGTGGTATGACTAAATTTATCAAGTTTATTTTATTTATAGCAATGTGTGTGAAAGGTGCTAATTAAAAGTATATACAGAGTATTTTTATAAATAAACAAAAAAAAACTCGTAACGATGTTGGTCAAAATCTAAATACCAAAATATTGTACCATACTTTCTGGGTATCTACATGGTCTCCATAGCTTGAAAGTGATGTTACATTTTGTTTTATTCCAATAAAAGAAAATACTCCTACCTTTTCATTTCGCAACATTTTGTACACAAATTTTCGGTTCAGAATTTTATTACCAACATAGCCACGTGTAGTGTTTTGTCCGATTTAGAAAAACCCTGTATAAATACTTGGTAGACCTTTAGATTAAAAGTATGTGAAACGTGCTCTTTTTTTAAATTTTATTTACACTTGTTTTCAAATAACATTGAATTCAACTTTTTGGACATAAATTAATGAAGTAATTCTTATTGAATTTTCTTGCTAATTCTGAATCTACTTTTCAAATTTTCCCAGCACGTAAGATTTTTGAGTACCTATCCATCTAAAATTTTAGAAATTTTACTTTTTAGCTTGAAACACGTGTTAAACATCAAATATGTGGAGTCTAAAGCTTATCCTGATCTCCAACTTTACACGCGTAGTATAGTTTATAACTTTTTTTGATAAGTGAAGTTATATATTTTTTGGCTTTGAAGTCACTTTACCACACACGTTACAAAAGTTATCACTACTACGAGCCCTAACAACTTAAAGTTCGGACGATACCCATTTTAACTATAACTTAGAGATTATTTTTCTAACTTAATGTATTTAGGATCTCATAAAAATGCATTATTAATACCACTCATGCCAAAAAATAAATATTATTTGTCTATATATACGTCTTTAAGAAGGAAAAAATGAACAACTAAACCAATTTTACTGGCAACTGAATGTTTCGGACGTCTCTTTTTTGATTTTTTTTTGTTTGTTAATACTATTTGTCGCGTTCATGGCAGGACGCTAGGACGCTTTCTCAGTCGAGGGTCGCCAGATGCGTGAATTCTCGGAAACGTGGTCACTGGCCAGCCCTAAAACCCCGTGGTGTGCGGGGGCATCTACCCGCTTGGTGTGCAAATTGTCAGTTGAATATTACCACTTGTGTTGTACAGTACATCAATAAATCCAACATTTTAAACACATTACTCCACTGATTTTATTCCCCGCATTGGTGCAACAATTAAGATCTTTACACGATCTAACACGCAACACTATTAAAATGATAGTTATTAATGTGATAAGCGTCGGTTTACTGCTTTCTTTTATATGTGTTCATGAAAATGAGTCGTGGTAAAGCCACCTCAAACAATATTCGTCCAATTGTTGTGAAACAGTACAATGAAGTAAGAAGCTTGAAGACCATCGGCGATAATTTATATTTAGCGGAGTCAACAGTAGGAGATATTATCCAGGGCTTTGGAGATTGAGCCAGATACAAAATTTGGGGTAAAAGTTCCTGTCAACCCAGTAAAATGACAGACAGAAAGAAGAAGCATGTTGTGAAAATATGTAAAAGTCACTGTTAGGGAGATAACGGCCTATATAATGGGAAAACGGAAGCAAATATTTTACGAAAATATTGATGGCAATTGATCCATAAGTCAGAGCTCAGTTTTTATAAGGTACATTATAAATGAAATATTAAATAACATTAATTTGTTTAATTCACTTTATTTTATTTTATTGAAACCTAAAGAAAACCATGGGTTAACAAACAAACAAAAGAACAATTGTATAGATTGGGCTTAAGTTCAAAGTGTCTTAGACAGTAGAAGACTGGTCCAAAGTCATATTTAGCGATGAATCCAAATTCCACATCTCTGAAGGTGATTGCAGAAAAATAATTATTCAATATAAAACGGAAGTTTTTAATGCGGATTGTATAAAAAGGACTGTGAAGTTTCCAAAATGGGTGTTAATTTAAGGGTGTATGTCTGGAAAAGGTTTGGGAAAAATGTTATTGTTTACATTTTTCCCAAACCTTTTCCAGACATACACCCTTAAATTAACACCCATTTTGCCATCTATTGTTTGATGGTAAAATTAATGCTCTTAAATATGAGACAATTCTGAATAATTGTCTTATTCCCGGCCTACATAAGCTCTGCCCAGATGAGAAATTCGTATTCCAGCAAGATGGTGCATCAAGCCATACAGCTGAGACGACAAAAAATAGTTTTCAGGTCACGGAATAAAAGTTCTGTCTTAGCCCTCTAACAGTCCGGACTTAAATATTATTGAGACTTTGCGGCAACATGAAATGTCACTTGAGGAACAATTCTTAACAAAACGTACATGCTTTGGAGACAAAACTGACATAAATATGGAGATCTTTGACGCCAAATTACTGCTAGTCTTTGCTGGAAACCATACCAGCCAGTATACGAGAGATCATAAAGGCGAAAGGTGATGTGACAGCGTATTAATAATGTAAACAGTCGTCGGCCAAACCTTAAGTAGTCAAAAGAATTTGTTCATTTAAAAAAAAAAACTCTTTTCATTTCTTGTTGATATAAAACAAATATTTTTTCAACAAATAAAGTAGTCCCTTAATAAAGTAGTATTCCTAATTCGTGAATAAAAAAAATACACAAAATTTACAGAACAACAATCAGTAAATATGTATACAAATTGGTGCCGTCCGAACGTTATTAGTATCTTACATAACGAGAGTCGTAAGAAGCATATTACGCACGAAGAGAAAGTTTACGTACCGAGTCGCACAGCGGCGACTCAGTACACAGCGGCGCGTAATTTTTCGAGTGCGTAATTGCCTTACAACTCAAGTAATATACGCTATTTTTTCTACTCCCAGTCGTAATTATGAAAAATTTTGCACAAATTGATACATTTTTGTTCTGTCAGATGCTCTAACAGATTACGAACAAATTGATGAACAATGGACAAATTCTAGTAGGATATTCCGATTCAGCAGGCAAAGTGACATAAGTATCATCAAGAACTGTTCTTGCACCAATATGTTTGTATACCAGTGTAATCGTTTCAGTTGTGATGTAGTATGTAAGAAATCAATATTTAGATTTAATAAATACGTAATAACATAATTTATATTATCAAATTTTTGATAGCATAATAGCTAATAGTCTGGCTTTCAAATTCTGGACACAGATTTAAAAAAAAATTAATCGAAAAGAAATAGCAGCCAATTATAAAACATGGCGCTGGAGACCCTATGCGCAATCAAACGAGGAACCCAAAGATAAATTTCTTATATAAAAAAAATTACATATTTTGTGTTACTTTATTACAAGTTGTTGTTGCAAGTGTTGTTACAAGTTGTTTACCTTACATTTACGTTTTACACATGTTGATTTTTATTTTGCTTTTCAACTATCTTCAGTTGCACTATAAGAGCTGTTTATGTCATGACTCATGAACTATAAACATAGCTCATGTCATTACTCATGAGGAAATTAATAATTCACCCGTTTTTGCTGAGACGGTTAAACTATTTCGTTTAATACGTACAAATCTACTAACGTGTTTATTGTTGACGAAATTCATGTAGCAGAGCGTGTTATAATGTATTTTTTTTCCTTTTCCATATCACTTATTATGTGCATATTTTAACATACTTTTCACGTATAAATAATCAATATAAAGTGTTATTTACAATATTGCCTAAAATTTTATATTTTCACATCAACGTCAAAAAAACCCATTCTCGTAAGAGAGGCACAAAACCCATTTTGTGGGGATCCGGCAAAAAAGCGCCCCGCTCGACGCTGGAGACGCGCGATTTATATCATTCGCAGCGTCGCGACGCTGTTTCGCATGTGTTTTATCAGGGTGCCGCTGCGGCATCCCTGCTCGCCCCTCGGTCCCATTAGTGCGCGTCTTTTGTGCCGAGGAGGAGATTTCCATTTTTGATACGGTCCCGAATGGAAAACCCAATTCATTCGGTTTACATTTTCCGCGACCGATGACCCATACATTCTCATTGCTCTACTTCTTTATTGCAGATAAAGCTCCGTCGGAGGCGGTGTTCCGGGGCACGGAGTTCCTATCCTACGATCTCAGCCAGACAGGAGGGGAGCCCATCGTCAGCGCCCAGGACTCCGTCACGTTCTACTTTAAAACGAGGCAGCCGAGCGGACTGCTCTTCTACACAGGTAAATTTCGGCCCCCCGGCTGAGTTACTCCTTGTTCTGCGTTTGCCTCGCATTTCCCGGGTTAATTAGATTTTCATTCTGGTCACTTTTCCCGCCCCCCCGCGCGGGAAACCGCCATAACAGCCGCGTCCGCGTTATCTTATTTATTTTCCGGCGCATTTCACCTCCCGTTTTTCACAGCGCCTTTTTTACCGACCGAATTTACGGGGATTTACGCAATACTGTTTTTAATTATGGCTGCAGATAAACATTTTTAGGGTGGAATTGTACACAAAACTTTAATAGTACGCTCGTAAAGTTTACTCGCCATAAAGCGGGGCGGGGAATTAAAATTATGCGTTACGGGTGAAAGGCTCTTACGATCATTGTCAATATTGGTTTAATTGAGACCCTTAAAATTACACGACGCTACAGCGAGGTTAAATATTTGGAAAACAGCTCAAAAGTATTAACATACATTGTGTGTTTTTACTTCACAACAAACATGTTTGCTTTGTTACAGCACACTTTAAATTTACAATTACATCATAACAGTTCAACCATCGAAATTTTAGTCCATATTAATTTAAACAATAATATAATAATAATTTATACTTTATTCCGATAGTCATATACAGTATGCAACATATCATTACGCCGTTCTTGATCAGTTAATGCGGCAACTGGAAAAACTAGCTCTTTATTTGTACCTTGGCTAATGCAAAACTGACTACGATCACTAAGAACGGGCTTGAAATATAACTTTCTTGCACAAATTCAATTAACTCATTACATGTGTTATTTACGACTACTTGTTTCTGTTTAACAGGTGACGGTACAGATTACCTAAATGTGGCCATCAAGGAGGGCATCCTCATCCTCACGATGGGTCTGGCGAACGGTAAACAGGAGATGCAAATTAGGCCAAACAAGGTCAGGTTCGACGATAACCAGTGGCACAAAGTCAGCGTGCACCGCAGGATACAAGAGGTAATAATCCCTTAAATTATTATCCCCAAGCCCGCGCATTAATAGCGCGGCCCTTTCGCGTATTACGTGAATTTTTATCGCCTCCCATGAGAACGGCGGCCCTTTCACGAACCACTAGTAAAAAAAACGGGCCGGCCCTGACCTGTGCTTCCGTGCACTGCGCTCGTTAATTAATTATCGCGAATGCTACCCGCGAGAGTGCTGCTGATGTTGCTGCTGCTCTGCTGTTGATGTTGCTGTTCCTTGGCCCGCGGATATGGACGGATGAAGGGTTTGTTTTGTTTTTAATTACGTATTGAGGTTTTAAATTCCCAGCACAAAGGGCGGGTGGAGTGTGTGGGGTTGTTTATGTGGGGCTCTCTCGCTTGGAAAATGCAGTTTGCAGAATTTATAAGAACCTCCATTGTGGTGGTTAGATTACGTCGTTCGTTATTGTTGGGTTCAATTATGTGGAAAGTGTAGTGTCATTATTTTGCGGGCGGCTGTTCGCATTTGCGTGCGGGCGTCGTGTATTTTAAATTTTTAATTAAACCTTACCCTTTCTATGCCTTATTCAAATTTAAAAATAAAAAGTAAATCTGATTTGCATACGATGTAATTACCTATTGGATGAGGCAACTCTGCAATCAAGTACAAGCTATTCACTTTTCCCCAGGATGAAGCCATGTATTGTACGCAATAAATCATACGCGAGACTGCCTTTATTCCTATCAAACCAATGCAATGAATGCGAAATACCGCAGTGGTTACAGCTTATCCTCGTAATCAACAATGAATTTAAAACTGAAAAATTCACATTATTTTTCATAAACTTTCATAAACTTAAACAACTATGCAATCAGCTTGATTAGAACTACACTGTTCATCAAATACTGTTCTTGAGTTACCGAAAAGAAAATATGAAAACGACAAATTGTCATGTGGCCACATCCTCTCTGACCATCTTCAGTAGAACTTTACATAAACCTAGGTTTTCACGGTTTTCACATTATTTGTTAATAAATGTTAACTATTCCCAATATAATACTATAGATAGACTTAAAATATGTTAACTATTGTATTGTATTATAAGGGCTTACAAGAAAAAGTGACCAAGTCAAAAAATATGCAAGAAAATTCAACAGTTTCTGATAAATCTTCAAGTTCAAGTTTTAAATATGTATTGTTTTTGTATTTAATTTTAGTTTTTACAAAGTAAAAAACAGAAACTTTTTCCTGATAAATACAACCAACACTTATGGTACCTCGTCGTTTCAATTTATTTTTGTCAAATTTTGATTTGGTTACTTTTTCTTGTTACATAAGTTTTGGGATTTTTTGTTGCTAGGGCTTTTGTCAATTTGTTTAACATTTCACATTTTCGCGTGACCTTGGCAAAATGGCACATAAAGTAGATATTCGAAAATCCATCTACAACTTAGTTGGACAGCTTCCGAAACGGGATATAGAGAACATATCTCTAGCAACATGTTTATCCATAGTTGACCAGATGTAATAGTTTTACAGAACTTTTACAGAACTTCGTCGCCATGATATGTCTCATGCAATATATTTCATCTATCTTCTTGCCATCTTTTCCTAGTTTTAACATAGCTAATTTAGTACTACAGGTCAAATTTAGTAGTCTGGTTTTAGTTGAGTTTTAATTTTTACTTATTTCCAGTTTTATTTTAAATTACATTTATCAAATTTTATCATTTTTGTTTTGATTTTGGTTTTCAAATATTTTGAAATATTAGAACTCTATGGAAACTCAAAATCTTCTACTTTTTTTTGCATATTTGGGGATGAAATTTTGAGTTTTCACGTTTGCTCAATTCTAGATGTAATTTAAATTAAATTTCTTACCAATTTTCATGTTTTTTTTTTAATGATAGTGGAATCACAATGTTGTTTTAAGGAATTTTCACTTATAATCAAAACATTTTTAAATATTTGAAAAGGTAGATTTATACACAAAATCGTATGAATTCCATATTTGTGCTTAATACCACACTGGGTGGTTTCTGCTTAGACCATCCATGTTCAAAAAGATATTATTCCTACAATATGCCAACTTACCTACATTTATATTATCAAATCTTGTTTGATATTTTCTATTCTGTATATGAAGATTTGAAATAAAAAGAGGGATAAATTCCAAAAATAAAAATAAAGTTTTTTGACTTAAAACCGTTCTATCGAGAATAACCTAAAGAGTAATTTATTGTTTTTTTTTTTTCAATGTGGGCATGTATAATTTATTAAACTAAAAAAAGTGGATAACTTAAAACTTATGATTTTGCCACTTATCCCGATTTTCAATTCAAGTCTTCATATAACCCCATAGGACACTATCCGTTGGGGTCATGGCGTTGAAACGTTTGGGCAATAAAACATATTTATATAACAAGTGAGTTAAGTGGATGTTTGCCACGAGAATAAAATTTAGGCCACGAGCCCGCAAGGGCGAGTAAGCGAATATTTTCGAGTGAAAAATATCCTTAACTCACGTGTTTTATACAATATTTTATTCAATTTTGGCGAAATACATTTAGAAGTTACACATTTCTTTTTTATCAATCAAGTCGGTGAAAAGTCAAACTCACATTTATTGACAAAACAGAATTTTAAAAGGCCGATTGCAGTGTTTTTGTATCAGAAGGGGTTCCAAATGAAGCCCCAGAAGCAGTGGGAAAGTTGGTCTCCGTGAAGTTACAGGTATTCTATCAAATCGAAGTTATATGATTTTGATTTTGAATGAATTACAAGTTTTTAATTCGCTAATAGAATCAAGACTAATTTTATTTCACTTGCAGACAAAAAAAAACTGTTTATGACATCTGCCACAACAATACAACAATATATATGTGTGTATTTGTTAAATGATATTAGATAAACATGAGGCAAGTACCACGAATTAAAAAAAACAAACAAAAAATAGTCGAAAAGACAAGAATTGCATTTCAATTTTACTCACGACCTCGTATAACTATATTCATATTGTGCTGATATTTTGACATTATTAAGAAAAAAATTGGCACTGAATTGAAATGGCACTACTTTGCCAGATCACAATGACTTGTAATTAAATTTAAAAAGTTTGTGTAAAAATCTCCATACCCATGAATGATACGTCAGTTTTAATAACATTAGAATTCTACTTCAAAAATTCCTTAATAATATCAAAATATCATTTCAATACATTAGATTAAACTAGCTAGAGCGTAAAATTGAAAATACAGTATTTTTTTGTTTTTCGTCAATGACAGCCAAACCATTCTATTTTTGAAACATTTATTTTTCATACTAAGTAGACCTTGGCCTTAAGCCTATTTTGTCTAATTTAGCCAACTCTCTATTTTGTATAGTTTACGACATTCACATATTGAATTATAAACCGATTTTTAATCCGTTCTCGAACATACAGTTTAAGAAAACGAGAAGCGACACAAAAGGCAAAATTTTACAAGCCATCCCTGAAAAATGGAAAGTGAGTTCTAAAACTCTCACAAAACAATACATTTTTCAAATGGTATCGTATTCATTAAATTGTCTTACGGAATGAATTGCCTAAAGGCAACAAAACTCAAATTATAAATGTCAAGTTTACTTCGACCCCAAAAAAAGCTTAAGTGTTTTTTTTTTTGGTCGAAGTAAACTTTCCATTTAGAATTTCAGTTTGGTTGCCTATAGGAAATTTATTCTTATTGAAATGTCAAGTTTACTTCGACCAAAAAAAAGCTCTCGTGTAATTATAAGTGAATAAATTGTGTACGAAATTATATTGTATGTGCCAAATAATGTGTTTTTCTTAATCGCACAAAAATAACAAACTTCTCTATAACATTCTGTTTAGTGGGTTGTTGTGGAAATAAATGCTAAAAAAATCATTAGTGACGTAAAAATAAAGAATCCCAATAAATCGCAAATTGGTATCAGGTGGCATAGAAAGGGTGTTATTTTGCGATAAATTGTCGTAATTAAGTTGTTCCGTGATGCAGCCGTCTTCTTTATCAGGTTACGTGTCGTGTTTTCGTGTCGTCGTAATAGTGCAGCAATTCCGATGCGTGTAACGCCGTTATGAAAGGAAATTGAAACAAACACTGAAAGCGTTTCACTGTATTACAGCAGCAACGAGCGATGAAATCGCGTTAATGCGGCATTATTGAAAATTTACTTTTATTGGTGTTTTCACAATTGGAAAACCGCTCTGCGCGCACGCGACTCATTGTTTACGGGGTGTGTCTGTGGGGTGGGTGGGCAGGGTGATGCAGCCAACACGTCGGGGGCGGCCGGGGGTGGGTGCATTCCAAGCGGGTGGACTCACCCCTCGCGTATGTGCGCGTTTTGTATCCCTTTATCCGTCCACTTATCTCGGCCGCCCTTTGTGCGCGCAACACTAGCACATTATCAACGCCAGGGATAATGAAAGGGCCGTTTGTTTTTCCGCACCCCGACATTCGCAATTCTGTGCACCAACGAATTTTCCGTATTCTGTTTCAGATCTCGGCTATCACCAGCTTCTGTCGGGTAAGTGCGCCTCCAATTTCGCAGAGATTTTTTTGAATTATGCAGCCGCTCGTTACGCAAAGGAAAGTTGCGTAATTTATATAATAAGGCGTTATAAGAGTTTTTTCCAGGACGCAGTCCGTTTTGCTGGGGATATTAATAATTAATGGCTTGCAGCGTTTTGCGAGAACGATCTCGTCTACATAATGCATGAGGCTGCTGCAAATTAATATATTGTTACAGTATGCTGCAGTGGATCCGCTCAAGGGCTCCAGGGATAATCTCGAACGGATTATTCCGCAACATTTTTCCTCCAAACTCCTATATAAGATGGAAAATATCCCCAACGGTAATTTAATGGCCAAGCGTATGAAATTGAAACGTCATTTAAAAGTGCTGGCTGTGTTTTTTTTTTATCTGAATTACTGCACCAATGGCCATTATTTCTCCTTCTTCTCCTATAAAAGGACCCTATTTCCTTAGTTCCCGGCATACATTCTAAAAACCCCGATAATAGAGTCCTTGGCGACCGTATATCTTTTGATTTCGATATTTTTATGCCATTAAAATAATAAACTGCCTCCTGAAGACCGCCCCAAAGAGGAGAACTACCCGATCGTTAACTCGCCCCAATTAGCCAGCAAACGACGTTAATTCCCTCCTCGAGCTACGGGGCATTCAAATGGCGGAGACATGTCGTAATCGCGTTTTAAAAACGAGCCACGGACGCTGCTGAGGGCGAACACGAGACAGAACTATAATCGGATTACGAATATTTAATATTCCCTTGAACAGCGCGCTCGGGCACCCTAATATTGTTTTCTTAAATTCGGAATCCTATTAGGGGACCAGTTTGAATGCGGCGCGACAGTTAAATAATTTAATGAATATCATATTCTCGGGGTGGCCCCCCAGGAAAAAGTGGCAACAACGGCGCCGGAGTTTTTCAATTAAAAGTTTCGCGTGCGCGCCCCGCGCAAACAGCGGGAAAACATTAAACCGGATTATGAATAGTTGAATGATCGCCGCTCGTAAATTGTTATTTTTATTTATTGCGCAAAAAGGCGACACTTTATGAACGGCTAATTACGTTCCGCGGCCGACGTAATTTATGTGTCCGAGCGTCTTCGTAATCATTTTTCACGTTTTAATTGGCCCCGCCAACTTTCGCGAGTCAATTTCCTTCGGGGGTTGTGCATTAAACGGGGAGTTTAGTAGCGCCAGTTTAAATGGAAAATTGCACTTCACAGCCGGTGAAAATAAGCCAGAAAGTTCATCGTGCCGAGTTATACCGGCTTAAGGACCGCTTCCGAGTGGGCCCAGTGTGAAGCGGCTCTAATACTTCACAGAACTGTATTAAAAAATCTTTTTTATGGTTTTTTTCAACATATTTTCTTTGTTTTGCTAATTTATATAAGTTACTCTACATACTACAGTCAATTACACCATTTTACAGGGTGTTCAAGTAAAGCACTCAATGCTTGTAAAACTCGTAAACACGTACAGTGTTATACATAAAAATTTAAGCAGTGGTTTAACGCTAGTTTAGTCTTAGTAACCATTGAAACCCTTTGTAAAACACTGCTAAACCACGGTTTAAATTTTTATTAATAACGCTGTAACTTTAGATAAACGACAAATGACATTATAAAATAGATAATGTATGCATATACAGAGAGTTTTTTGTTCGAGTAACATATGGTTAATCATTTTTTAAATATTCACTTCTGTCACAATGACAGCAAAAATAATTCTCTGTGAGGCAAATATTACACTTTACGGAGTGAACAATGTTAAACTGAGGTTTGCAGTATTATCCATATGAATAACTGATATATTTATTCAGATGAATAGATTATACACTTCGTAAACTGTAATATTTGCCTCATAGAGAATAACTTCTATGTTGCATTTTAAAAAAAGAAATGATTAACCCTTTGTTGCACGATAAAAAAAACTCTCTGTATCATTGAAACATATCCCAAGTCTGCTCGACGCAGATAGCCATTTGATGCATATACGGGGTCCACGCTCATGAACCATTAAAAGTTATGGGGTTCCCCATTAGATAAAAATTAGAAACAAATAATCCAAACATGGCTGATTCCGTACTTCTTAGATGAAATACTTTCAACCTTCTCACTTCACTTCCGGTTCTACCGAAAGTAGGCATGAACTTTTGTTTTCTCTAACTAGAATACCCTATATCGCTATTTTGAATGCTATTAAAATCCAATATTGCAGCCCTAAGAAAATCAAAAGTTGACTATGATTATTTCGGCATCTAGTTGGCGCAGAAAATGTTTGGCACTGCCATCAGAAAGCTCACGTCCAACAATGTAAGAGTGCTAACCAAGTTTTGTAAAATTTCCTTCAAAAGTAAAATATATATATAAGGAAAAGGAAAGTGCACTTTTTCAGTTTTTCATCGATATTTCAGGAACTGTTAAAGATATCCCGGATTTCGTTTCACTATATTGAAAGGCACAAAACTGAGAAACTTTTATTCCAGTTATTCAACTCTGTATATATTTCCGTTTCATAGATCTTGACGGTTGGCGTCGTAAAAGTGACCACCCTGTATATTATTATGTTTTAGGCTTCTCCGTTTAATTTGAAATATGTTTTGTAAAAATATGCGTATACCTATCTTTTTTACTTTCCGAGATAAAAATTAAATTGCAAGAATTTTACCTCAAAAACATGTTATTAAAAATGGCTTCAATTGCTCTTACAAACAAGATAAAAACGGAAAATTTATTTCGAATTATAAAGGTAAATCCTTAAAGGTATAATACAATACAAAGGTACCTGGTATATTTTGTAGCTGAAAATTTTGAGTCATTAAAAAATTGTCATTAAAAATATTGGTTAAGTGCCCACAAATTGTCATGTTAATTGCTCTATGAGATAGAAAGTATGTCATTCCATAAAAAAAAATGAAATACGCCCGCTTTAAATGGGCACTTAACTCTTGACATTTTTGAATCACTAATTGTCAAAATTTTCAGCTGCGACATAATATTAGTTAAAGAGGTACCTTTCAGGTACAATTCGAGATAAATTATCCGTTTTTATCTCATTTGTCTCAAAATCTCAAAATTTTGACATTTAGTCATTCAAAAATGTCATTAATTAAGTGCCCACTTAAAGTAAGCGAATTTCAATTTATGTTAAATGGAATGAAATACTTTTTATCTTAGAATTTAATTTTTATCTCAGAATGTAAAACAAGATAGGTATACACACATCTCTACAAAAGATGTTTCAAATTGATCGGGGAAGCCAAAAACATAATAATATATAAGGTATTCTATATGAAAAACAAACGTTGATGGCTTCTTCTGGTAGAATTGGAAGTGATAGAAGGTTGAAAGTATTTCACCTGAGGAGAACGGAATCAGCCATGTGTGGATGATTTTTTTCAAATTTTTAACCAAACTTTTATTGATTCATGAGCATGGGACACCCTGTATACTAAGGACCAAATCGTATGTGCAAGCGCGTTTGCAAGCAAATTATACACTATACAGCAAGTTCGCAAAGGGGACTACGTTTTACCTAAAAGTTAATTTCATTCAGTTTGTGCAAGTTGCCTTTAAACAATTTCAAGCAATCGACTTGAAAAATAAATGGGGGTATTATACTTGAATAACCGAAATCAGCGAATTCCTTTTTGAATGCAGAAAAAGGAATTAATAAAAATTGACTTGATTTATCCAATATTTTGAAGTGATTCAAATATGGATAATAGCTCAGCATATTATTGGACAGTACTCATTTAAAAAACAATGCCAAATTTATAGTTCGCACTGTTGCAATACCGTATAGCAGCTATCAGTAAATACTTGAATTGAATATAGTCTAGTGACCTAAATATCTATATCAGCGTTTCACATACTATGTCCTAATAGATGTCCGTTATTTCCCACATTTCGAATTTTCATTCGGGACACTTTTTTTTGGACTTATTCAGTTAAAAAAGTACGTTAGGTTAGGTTAGGTTAGTATTTTTTTTCGCAAAAGCTTCGACTTTCCGTGATTATGGACAATTCAAATGTGCTATTTAAATAACATAGGTGAAATTCCTCAAAAGGCTCATTTTTTTCCAAATCTTCAAAGCTCTATAGGAGTCTGCATATCCTTCTTACACATCAACGATAGACATAAGAAGTAGAAAAAAATTATATGAGCATCAAAATCTTCTTCAACATTATTGCAACAGTTAGAATACCATTTTTTTAAATATTTTTCTCAAATGGCTTATTTTTTCCGAACATTTTCAAGTTGCCTGGTCTTTTCTCATGTAATTTCCAAAATTCAATCCCAGATTTGAGAGTGCCCAAAAAACAGAGAAAATTAATGTTTTATTCAAAAAGATTGGACTATTTTTTCCAAAGTTATGTTATTTTTTAAATTAAATAAACATAATAAGACCAAACATTGTTTGATTTTAAGCATTCAAAGTTCCAGTCATCTCATTTACATTTTACTGCAATAGTCTTGACAGGATAACACGATTATTTTGATAACATTTTGTTATTTTCGTTATACAGAGTGATTTATTATTACTATGACAAACTTTTTTCAGGAGATAACATGAACAGTTGTCCGTACTATGTAATAAGAAATATTATTGTTTACATCATAATCTTTAGTGAAAAAAAAATTACGACCATGAAACAATTAGACATTTTTTTAAAATTCAAAATCATCGTGCACAAATAAACCTATTGTATTATTTTCGTCCGAATCCAAAATGTTGAATATTTTGACAATAATTTAAGGGGATAAGATTTTCAAAATGTCTATCGATACTGGTCAGTTCATTAAATTGTTCGTTTGAAACAAAAAATCAAATATTACGACATATACAATATTTTTTTTGTTATTAGAACAGGCAGCTGTTTCTCTTTTTATCATGGCTCTCCAGATTTTTTTTTAATCCTAAAGCCCTATAACTTCTTTACAAAAACGAATCGGACATAGGTTCATATAACATATCTTGTGTTAGAATAGCAACACTTTTTATTACAATACCATAATTTCCCAAAGTTTGTCATAATAATAAATCACCCTGTATATCGTAATTGAGCTTTTTATGTAAGTATAATAGATAGACCGAGGTGAGTAACTGACCGGAATAAGAGAAGAGCCGAAGAAAATATTTATTCATAAAATAAATTTTAATTACTTTCCTTCGGGTTGCAGTGCTTTGTGATGCGATCCTTCCTTATTATTCTCTATTTGTGAATCCATCTCAAAAGGTCGTCATTGAATTTAAGAGCTCGTAATTCCGATTAAAATGAAAGTTATACCATAACTGCGGGGTAAATGGATGCCCAAGTTGCGCAATATTGTATATAACGGTAAAATAATCTGAATTGTTCGAGGAGCACAAACGGCATAATTCAGTTGTAAAGCTGAACGTTTCTGGCGGCGCGGGCAGAGGGAGGGTTGTGCCGAGTTATTGTAACTATTGTCAGAGCGGCAATTCCAAAGTGGATTTAAACATCCGAAATGACTGATGAATGCCATGGGAGGAGCTGCGCTAATGGGAACAACGGCGGAGATATTCAGCGCGGATAATTAACAGGTCTAATCCCGAATACCTGCGCAAACAAAGGGGTGCAGGGAAAGGGGCGGCGGATAATTTCGTAAGCCTCTTTCCGGCTTGTATACACCCGGCGGGGGGCAGATCGGCATTAATCGGGCGACAACTACCTGCGTTAAAACTATAACAGCGCCTCCGCCTCTTCACTCATGCAAATCCGCCAGGGATGTCGCTCGGGGGGTTGATCGTAACAGGCGCTTTATTACGGGGAGCAAACACCGCGTTAATAGGGGGACGACGCCGCCGGCCGTCTTTCCAGGACCTCCAATTTTATGCGAAATTAGTTTAATTGTTTCGGGGCGAAAGTCGCCCCCGCCAATGCCGCCGCTCTTAATCCACCCCCGCCGTCCACGGGGGCGGGAGGAATCGATCGTTACGGCTCGGGTCTAATTGCGATTACTGCAATATCGAGTTTAAAACGGTTTGTAATTGCTCGCGTGTACAAAAACCTAATGGAAGATAAGCGTGAAATATGGGGGCATGAGAAGTCAATTTGCAGACTGGATCTCTTACTTAGAGTAGCAGCAAATTTGCTCAGGGTTACAAGTTTATTTTTATATGGTATTTACCATTCAAATACACAACTAATCAGGAAGCAATGTAGGCGATTTAATGGAACTAAATGAGGCGCTGAAGAAGAACTTGAAACCAATTTGAGAAAATATCCCTTCACACTAAAATATCAAAGTAACTCCTAACTTACTGTTTCAACTAAGTTATGTGAAGACCTTTTAGATCATTTTTTAAAAACCTGTTTTTAAGGCTTACCTTTCAGTCTGCCTGTCTGCTTATCAACCTATTGTCTGTTTATGTATGGACATGTTTTTATACCACAATAAATCAAATAAGAGAAAAGACCAAAATCTAACAGGGCTATTCATAAAAATTTAAACCTCGTTTTATCGGTGGTTTATCGGTGTTTTACAAGGTACACATTAGGTATAAAAAATAACTCAATTAATAAGAGTGCAGAAATATTATATTATACACCAAGGCTGTGAAGTATACTATTATAGCCGCGGTATGTTGAATCGCGAGGCGTGTGACGCCACGGAATCATGACCCACCACCTGTATTCTCGGATTAAACATCTGGAAGGTATGTTTCTGACAACCAAAGAATTTACTTCAAACTGTCATCTTATAAACAATTTCAATCTAAAAAGCTAGTCAAAGTTGTTGTTAGGCACTTTTTGGAGGGTTTTACGTCCTTAATTCTCAATGTTTATCTTAAAAAAGTACAAGGACGTACCTAAACTCCCAATAGTTAGAGCATACACATCTGAAAAATTACCTATCAATAACCATAAAAATCATGACCTGAAGAAGCTAAGTAGCTTAGTTTCTAAATTTCTACCCTTATAGGGTAGAAACTTCTACCCCTAGAACACTACGCAAGCTGAGTATAACGTAGACAGGGAATATAAAGATGATTAGTTCTATAGACTGAAAGCAGATAAGTCATTTTTTTACTGTTAAATTAATTTTAAATACTGTTTTATTATTCCTTCTTAATATGAGAAAATAGCTATTTATGGTATAAGTGAGTAAGGTCGAATTTTATCCACGAAAAAACAGTTTACCGCAACAGGCGAAGCCGAATGCGATAATGTTTTCGTGTAGATAAAATTGCTTTATTCACGTGTGTCATGCAAGATTTTTTCAAATTTGTTACCAGAATTGAAGAATTTGCGTGAAGTGTCACATTGTCAGGTTACAACGAATATTTTAAGGATAGTGCGAATTTACCTATTTTTTTACTTTATTCACGTTGTCAACGATTATACTAAATAAAGTGAAAATGTAAACATTTTATTCACTCATTCGATTAAAGTGTAGTTTTAACGATGAGATTCAATATACATAATGAGCATTTTAATAATGCGAATTGGAAAAACGCAGCTTTGTGTCTTATTCTGTGTTGAAGTAAACAAATTATAGTTTATACCATTATCTTTTGTAAACAATCATAATACCACAACAAAGTAAAAAAATTAACACTAAAAATGTACGTGTTTACAGTAGATACGTATTTTAGTACAGAAACTAATAAACTGCAAATTTTTAACATTTTATTAACAAGTGATGGATAAATATTATAATTTAATTACAGGCAATGTTCACTTTGAAGGGGTGTCAACTAATACTCAAAAAATGTGTAAGCCAAAATCTATATTAATATCAAATATATAAGGTTTTTTCTTGGTTTGCCAAATATTTGAAAACGTGCACTTGACGGGTTTCTGAAATAAACGATTCAATTGCGTTCAATTGAGTAAACACAGTGCCGCAGAAACGGGGGTTCTTCTATAGTTATTGCTACATAAAAACTTTGAGGTTAGCATTTTTTTTTTAAATCATTACCATTTTTCGGTGAATTAGCTTTAGTCATAGAAAGGTGCATTTCTTGAACTTTGATTTTTTTTTAAAATTAAGCGTTTCTGAGATATTCGAGGTGAAACTAGGCAGATCACAAAATAATAATCAAAAATTGTAAAGTCTTTCCGTATACAGTCTTGTGACTGCTGAATTTCCTTGGTAATCGCCCAGTATCAAAATCATATCCGTCTATTCACTGTTTGTGTAATTTTCCATAGTTATTCAAGAAAAGATTTTGTCTTTTTACAAAATTACACTCAAAATTCTTATTTTCTTAACACAGTAAAACGAAACAGTTTTTCTAAAGTCAATTAGTATTATTAAACAATTATGGAATGCTTCTAAGCACACTACCTTATTATTACAATTGAGTAGTACAATTGAGATAGTTTAACAATGAATATATCAGAAACGCTTAATTTTTTTGAACAAGTATATCTTGTTTATGGCAATAAAGCGAATTCAAGAAAATTAGTATATGAGTATGTAGCAATAACCATAGAAGAACCCCTGTTTCTACAGCACTGTATTTACTCAGAATATCGTAATTATTTGTGAATATGTGTATTGACATTGGGTGACTCGTCACAAAATATCAGATTTCCAAGTCTACTCTAGTAGAAATGTCAATATTTCAATCAAATAAAGTCAATCAGAAAACTGATTTGCTAAGGCCCAGTTGTATGAATGTGGATCATCCTTGATCGTGGTTCAGTTTCTATAGATACCATTGTATTAACAATTGTATCCTAGGTAACTAAACCATGGTCAAGGATGATTCGTGATCATACAACTGGGCCTAAGTAATACTTTAAGATACTATAATTTGGAACAATAATCAATTAGAAAAAAAATCCATTTAATTATGCCTTCCTTGGAATTGTCCTAAATTTATGCCACGAAGTTGTGGGACACTTTGTATAGTAAGTCAAAGTACTGCAACTACGTGCAGTACAAGTTTTAGTAATGAGAATGCTGTGTTTGTTTAACTCTCTAATGTAAATTGCAGCTGGCAAGTAGTTACAACTGAAGTTTTAAATCTAAATACATAAAGAAACATTATTATCGTTAAGTTTAAGAATTAGAACTCTTACCTATTGTTATCACTGCCCATTTTTATTCAAAAGTAGAAATATTTGATCATTTGTTATATGTAATGATTTAAACATCATTCGACCAATGTCAATTGTAATAATTTCAAGCACTCATTTGCTAACTTGACACTGCTCGAGCGTATAGAATGTCAGCGTTTTTACTGACATTCAGTGCTATATTACTCTAAATGTAGTTGAGTCTCAGTCATATATTTTTTTGTGAGATATTCCTAGGTGTACGAGCCTCAACAACTATATGTTCGGCCACCTTATAATTACTACCTAAATTTGTTTTTCTTAATGTACTGTTACTAGTAGAATATATTTATTAATGCATTTGTTTTTAATTTTAGAATCATTATGATTCTGGGTCCTTTATGATGATAATATGTAACAAAACATTACATTTTTCGTTTGTAAAAAAATATTTTATTGATCAAAAATCAACAATTAAATGTTCGGCCAAAATAAAACTTTATTATAAGAAGTAACAATTCAACAATTTGATACGACGTAACATCGCATTTTGCTGCAATTACTGCTCGAATTCTTCTATGCATTGAATTTACAAGAGATTGACACTCTTCTACTGTCACTGAGTCCCATACTTCTTGAAGTTTAGCACTCAAACGTTCCTGAGTTCTTTGTGGATTGTTTCTCAGTTTCAGTTTCATTTTGAGCCAAAGGGTTTCGATGACGTTTAAGCCTGGGCTACTGGAAGGTGCATTAAATACTGCCATGTAATGATTTTCCAACCATTTTCGGGTGTTTTGGCTGTATGGCTTGATGCTCCATCTTATTGGATGATAAATGGCACCGCAGCGTACACTTTTTCAATACTGGGAATTAAGTTATTTTCGGGTATCTCTTGGTATCTATTTTACAGTGTTAACAGTTACGTTGATGAACTGAATATTTTCTACCCTCTTTCAGTAAATACAACCCCATATCATAAGTCCCGAAGGAAGCTTGAGACAGAATGTTTTAAGCAATGAACGCCTTTACTAAACGCCTTTTTCTTATTTCTATTTACTCTGTTTCAATTATCTTTTGTACACACATCAAATTTCGATTCATCACTAAAAATAATCGAATTCCACTGCTCATGTGTCATGGTCGCTGTTCTGTAAACAAAACCAAACGGTTTTATTTTCGGACGTTGGGCCAATGATGGTTTTTTCTTTGGCCTAAAATGTTAGATAGTTTTATCCATAAAATATTGAAATATTTAACATTGAGGAAATCACCCTAAAACTTATGTACCCGATTTCTACAAGTTTCCTTGCAAAGAGATAATCCAGCAACCTCATTCCACTCGGCCGTTATTTCTCTTAAGTGCCTCTTCTGTTATTTTTGCAGGCTTTAACCAGCTTTCTTCTTTGTCGAAACGAAACTAAACAGGGACGTCCTGAGCCTTTTCCCTTAATATCGGTGTTACTATTTTTATCATATAATTTTATGATGTAAGTTACCATAGATTTTGATAATTGCAAGTCTCTGGCAATTAGTCTCAACGGTTCACTTAAAGTTGACAAAAAGACAAAGACATGGGTTAGCAAGACGCCTTGTTTGCTTAAACGTGAAAACAGCATCCAAAACTATCTCGATTTTAATTTCGTGATGTATCTAAAATGCATAATATTTTGGCCGAACATTTAATTCTCAGTTTTTGTGCAACAAAAATGTTTTTTGAGAAACATAAATTGTGATTCATATTATATTTTATCATCAAAGTGCACTCAGAATGCTGCTGATCCAAAATTTTACGAAAAAAAAAAGATTTGCCGGCAACAGTTTACGTTTAAACGATTTTTAGAGAGAAATTATGAAATGGCCGAACATATAGTTGTTAGGGCTCGTTTAAAAAACATTCTGTAAAATGTTCAGTTGTTTTCATGCAGTCCCTTTTTAGATATTGACCTGAGAAAATTTACCTTAAAACGCATTCGGCCATTTTTGAAAAGCTCTAGAAAAAAGGAGTGCATTCTTAGGGCTAAAACTTATACTGCAGGTAGTTATGTAAGTATTCAACACAGAAATAACATATTATTAGCGAGTCTCATTTCATTCATAAAAATTTATGGTCTGTACACGTAAAGTAATTAACAATTTTTTTCCGAGTTTAACTGACTTTCTTGCATGATTGAAATATTAAAAAATGTATGCCTGAAGGTCATTTCATGCTGAACATACTGTTTTTTTAATTATACTGATCTCTTTTAAAATAGTTTAGCAATTAAACTTTCCGCAAACTACGTTTTTCAGTAAAAGTTGCGCAACCACTATTTTGAAAATGGCTGCCAGAAAAAAAACTATGGCCTGTAAAAAATTTTTAAACAGTGTTTTACAGTATTTTGTGACTGTCTACCTATAGGGAACTAAAAAAAAAATCCAGGGAAATAAAAAATGATGAGCAGCATTGGCTGGGTGATTTGAAAGGCCCATATTTGTATCGCCTAATAAGAGTACAACCTTGCTCCTCTAAAGCTCTCCTTCTATCTCCTATCTCCTCTGAATACGACATTTCTTCTAGGGTCATCGCTGGAATACAATGATTCTCTGCCGAAATTAATCTGTGGCTCTTTACAAAGCATGGAAATATTTGCAATGATAATTATTTTTCGCAGATTTATTTTTTCCAGTGTAGTAACAATTATATTGGACAATGTAATATATACGACAGCTTAATTGATTTATTATTAAAGCATACATTTGTTTTATTTGCGACTGCTATATAAAGGCCATGTTACATCATTTTGACACTTTCTGTTGAATAATTAAGCTCTGAGGTTCTGAATCACTCATTATTCTGCTATTCTCACAAAATCTATTTTCACAAAAATTGCAGCGATTGTTACAAAAATTGTTAAATTTGATTTGATTTTGGTTTTTTGGTAATTTGGGGCAGTTGTAGATAATATTTTGTATGTCATACGTGGGCTAGAGCTTATTACAATGACTCATGTGATTACAGATGACTCTGCCTATGATCTCGTTGTCTGCAAACGTCGCACTAGTAAAGCTGTAATAATGTTTCTATTGCACAAATAATATAAATAAATATTGTTTCTCTGTACATTGATTTATTCTTTAAGAATTTTGTGACTGTATTTTATTGCTTTGAATTACATTATTGCTTTTCTTCTGTTCACAGCTGTCTGCGGTGGTGGATGGGGTGTACGCCGATCACTCTCACATAGCCGGAAAGTTCACAATGCTCTCGTCCAGCAGGGTGTACGTGGGTGGCAGCATCAATACGCGCGCCCTGCCTGGCGCCAGGGTGCACAACAACTACGTGGGATGTATGCGAAAGGTGGGACGAACAATTATTAATGCCCTTTTTTGCACGCCTCGCCGTCGGCAGCTGTTTAATATTTATGACGCGCCTTTCAAACTGCCCGAAACGCTAATTAACATCTGACCCTGCGCCACTACAATAACATAGATCCAAAATAGAGGGACACCCTCTCGTCGTGTGCAAACAGAGTGTACGTATTCGCTTGGATAGGCGCGCCTGCGGCCGTCATCAATATTAAAATTGGTAATTCGAGTGGGCGTGCGATGTAAAAGTCACTGTTGCGGATGGCTAATTGGAAATTGAACTAGGGGCGCGTTTTAAATACAAAAACAGAGGTATCTCTCTGTATGCCACGTCGACATTGGCTTGAAATAAGTTTCACAACATTTCCATAGGTGTTATTATCACATTACTTTTAAATTGGATGCGTCATATTCAATCTCAGCTTCAATTAATAACAAATTTAAGGTATTTTATAATTCCCGTCTTATACTTGCGTGAATCAGGGAGTAGACCCATATGCAATTAAACGAGACGGGTGAGTACGAGTACGCTAGATAAATAAGACAGGCGATGCGAAATTGGCGGTAGTGAATATAACAATTACTAGTAGACATAAGCTCACTTGCATATACGGGCTCGTATATATCTCCGGTCTTCAGAAGTTACACCAATTTATGTCTTGTACAAAGTTGATGCAATTCAGCTTAAGCTTGTAAATGTTTCTGTTAAAACATTTCGTGCAATCTCTTGACAGTTAATAACTTTGAACTAAATAATATTTAACAGAAAGTTTAAACCTATGTGGTGCCGACCAAACAACTAACCCCTTTCCTATTTTTGTCATTGGTAGCTTAGGATTCGACTGAATTCCTTTCTAACAAAGTTACAGAATATATTTTTTCATTCGATTTCATTAAGCCCAGTTCGTAGTATCATCAATTTGTTTGAACATGGTTCAGTTCCGATGCCAAACTTTCTCCTCTCCTTACCTTGATGTATCCCTGCCGAACCTTAAGGGGAGCTCACTCCAGTGACTCGTGCCGGTAGTCTTAAACGATAATGGAGAAGGCGTGAATTCTGGTGTTAAATTAGGGCGCCACACAATTACCGGGTCAGCGGAGGTGAGCTTCAACGGCCCTTGCAATTGTGAGCAAGGACAGCTGCGGCTCCTGAAAATGGTTGGTTCGACCAAAACAAACGCGATAAACTAAACTGTCAAGGAGGAGTTTATTATGATTGTCAGTCTCGAACAATATCTCACAACAACAAACATGTACATATGGTGGGGATGATGACGCGAAGGAGGTAAAATATGGGGCGAGAGGGTGACTGTTAGTCCGAAATCCGCTCTGCGGCGGTGTAATCTACAAACGCTCGCGATTCGGAAGTACGTACGTGCAGCGCCGCGCGGTATTACCGAATCGCGTGCTAACAAGCGATCCTTGCCTACAAAGCCCGCTCGCAGAAGCTGATGGGGCTTACAGATAGGTGAACAAAATATGAGATTATGATGTGGGAAAAATAAAGCGGCCTTCGCGCCGCTCGTCGACGAACTTCACGCCGCTCGACTTCGACGTGGCAACGCTGGTCGCCGCTCCCTCACTGAGTGACCCCAACAAAATGGACGCCGGCGCGCTTCCGGGCGACCACGTGCCTCAGGTCGGTGGACTCGTGCATGGGCGTTTTAGCCCCGCACTAGTAGTAGCTAGTGTGTAGCACTAGGAATAGCTCGGTGTGTGGGCGTCGTACCCCCAGGCTAAAACTCTGATAAATGAAACACGCGCTAAGAAACATGAACAATGGCTACACGTGGCCTACACGCGAGTAAAGAAAAACTAACCCTGATTTCTGGAGTCACGAAACACAAAATGTGGACGACTCCTGATTCTGCGGAAGGACAGTGCCGAGCACTAATCCGTATGGAAAGGCGCAGCGTATTTCCCATTAACCGGGGATAGGTATTCCCTACACTTTCATGGGAATGCCTCGATCGCTCGCCCAGTTCCGTCTTCTCACATATGAATGTCCTTTCGTCGTCTGCTGAAGCGCTACCGTCTTCGCTGTCAAACGCAGACATAAGTGCCGCTCGCGAACTTTAGTAGGCAGTGGTGGCGTGAGAAATCTTCACGTTACACAGTTTCTAAGGATTTAAATTGTCAATGATACACCCCCATTTCATTCAGTGAATGTGTGATTTGGTATCAATTATTTAATGTATCACTTGTTTATTGTCGAATTAAATGGGGATATAATTTATTTTTTTTACTTGCACAACAGGCCTAGGCATAGGGCGTTTGAGAAACCACATTTTCCTCCATACAACTCTCCAAAAACTCCCATATCATCCTCCTCCACTCCGTTCTGTCCTGGACTCTCTTTTTCCAATCCCCTGCGCCCGTTAGATTTTGTAGGTCTTCTTCCTCTGACTGTAGCCATCTCTTTCTCGGTCTTCCCTTTCTTCTTGCTCCCACTCGCCTCCTCCTTAGTATAATTTTCGGCATCCTCAGGTATGGCATGCGCTCTACATAACCTAGCCACCTGAACCTTTGGGCTTTTACATATCTGCTTATGTCAGGTTCTTTGTATAGCTCCCGCAGTTATATGGGGAGCTCCCGCTCCCTATATTTGTTCTTCTTTCCCAGCCTTCCGGCGTGTTCTTTCCTCCGAAAATTCCTCTCAGTATTTTTCTTTCACATCTTCTCAAGTTTTGCTCACGTGCTTTGTTTAAAACCAATATTTTGCTCGCGTAGGTTGCAGTCGGTCTTATTACTGATGAGTATAAGCTTAATTTTGTTCACCTTGATACATACCTCGATTTCATGATCGCCCTATGCTTCCATACTTCTGATTCCCTCTTGCCGTTCGCGCCTTGATTTCGCTCTCCTCGTGTGCACTCTCCTCGATATGCACCCCTAAGAAGCCGAAAGTTTTTCAAAAACTTCTCAAAACTGTATTCTTCTCCCCTTATTGATTTCACCTTCAGTACCTTTTCGTCGTCCTTATCTGTATTGCCCATTTATTGCCCTTGCACCCCTAAGTAGCAGAAAGTTTTTCAAAAACTTCTCAAACCTGTATTCTTCTCCCGTTATTGATCTCACCTTCAGTTCCTTTTCGTCGTCCTTTTCTGTATTGCACATCGTCATGTACTTGGTTTTCTGTGATTTTATTTCCAATCCATAATATTTAGCCTCTTTTTTCCAACTCTTTACTATTTTCGTCATCTCACTCCTAGATTCTGTTATCAGAGCTATATCATCCGCAAAAGCCACACATTGATGTTCGTTGTTAAATATCGTCCCGTTGGTATTTAGTTTTGCCTTTCTAATGATCATTTCAAGTTCTAGGTTGAATAGTACAGCTGAAGGGATATCTCCTTGCCGGAGTCCTCTTTCTACCTTGAATTCTTCTGAGTCTCAATTGTTCTATACTACTTTGCCGGTCGTATTGCCTAGTGTCATCTGAATCAGTCTGATAAGTTTTGTTGGAATTTCCATCTGCTTTAGCGCACTGAACATTTGACTCCTATCGAGTCTATCATAAGCTTGCCTGAAGTCTACAAACAAGACATGCAGTCCTACTTTATATTCATAGCACGTGGTTTGTAGCTCTCTCATCGTGAAAATCTGGTCTGTCGTCGCTTTGTTTTCCCTGAAACCTGCCTGATACTCCTCTAGCGTCGCTTCCGCATATTCATTCAGCCTTCCTCTCAGAATTTTTACCAATATCTTATAGCATGTGTCCAATAGTGCTATTCCTCTATAATTTTTCATTGCATTTTATTGCCTTTCTTATGCAATGGGATAATTAGCGCTTTTGACAACTCGCTTGGCATCTCCTTCTTTTCCCATACTTGTTCAATCAGTTGACAGATCTTATCATGTAGTTTCTCGCCTCCTGACTTTAGCATATCTGCATTTATTTCATTCTCACCTGGGCTCTTGTTGTTTTTCATTCCGGCGATAGCTCTTGTTGTCTGCCGTTGGTTTGCTGATGGTCACGTCATCTTCTTTGTAAAGTTCATGTCCCAATGTTCCCACATCTCTGCTCCCATTTAGCAGTGCTTCAAAATACCTTTTCCATTCCTCCATAATTTTACTTGGTTCCATCAGTAGCGTACCATCATTTGACCTTAGGCCCCTACTACGACTTTGGTACCCTTTCTCCGTTCTTTTTACTTCCTGAACGACCTTATCTCTTTATTGGCATATTTTTCCTCGATGCTCTGAATCGTGATATTTTTCCTTTCGTTAACTTCTCTTTTCTTTCTCCTACACATTGATTTCAGTTTACTTCGTTCTTCCTTGTACTTTCAGATATTTCTCTCGCTGGGGTTTGTTAGCATGCACTGTCATGCCTCCTTCTTCTTCGTTACTTGCCCCTCACCATTATCATATCAGCCTTATGTGTTCGTTTCCTATTTTTCCTCACCAACACTTCTTTGTTTGCTTCTTCCATTACCATTTATATATGACACCACAAGTTACTTCGATGCATTTCCTTTCCCTGGTTCTTTATTGCTAGCTCTGTTGCCCTTTCATAACTTGTTCTTGTTTCATGATATTGCAGGCCTGCTGTTTCGTACCTTTTTATTCTTCTGTTATTCCTTGGTGTTTTCGCTGTTTCCATATCTGTGCTTCTGCATGTTATTATTACTAGGACATGGTCCGAATTACACTGTGCTTCCCTCATACTTCTTATATTTGTGATCCAGTTCATGTACCTCCTGTCAGTCAGGACATGGTCTATTTGGTTAATGGTGGTTCCGTTGGGTGCTATCCATGTTCTTTTATGTATCTCCTTCCTTTGTACCTGTGTGCTCCGTACAAAGATATTCTTCCCAATGGCGAAGTTTATCAGTCTTTGCCCATTGTCTCTTGATTCTTTATGCTAACTATAATTCCCCACTGTCCTTCTGTACATGCTTCCTTCCCTACTTTTGCATTGCAATCCCCTATTACCATTTTGATATAATTAATTTTTCGTACTCCTCTTATGTTTCATAAAATATATCCTTGCTTGCTTCGTCTTTCTCTTCGGTCGGGGCATCAATGTTTATTAAGCTTATATTGTTCTTTGGGCCCTTTACCCTTAAATAGCACATCCTGTCGGAAATGGGCCTAAAATCGATAAATTTTGTTTTGTACTCATTTAGCACTATAAAACCAGTGCCCAGCCTTCTATCCTCCCCTCCACTCTTTAGGAACACTGCATCTCCCACTTCGGCTATTTCTTGGCCTAGTTGTTTGGTCTCTTGCAACGCTATCACATTTATTTCATATATTTTCGTTTCCCTCACCACTTGTTTCAGTGCTCCTGTCTCAAAAGTTCCCATGTACATTCCATTTCGCCAGGTTGATTCGCTCCTTTCTACATTCATTTGTCTTTGCCGTGTTCTGTCCTGTTCTTCTTTTGCCTACTTTTGTTTCTCGTTTTTTGTCCCCTCCACTGCTTCTATTCCTTTTTCTTCTTTATTCCATCGCAATTCCTCTCCGTTAATATGTATTTTACGGTATCCTGTTCGTACATTATTTCCTTTGTTTATTTCCTCCCTTGCTATCTCTCTGATTTCTTTTTGTACAAACATTTCTTCTATTGTTAAGTCATTGTCTAGGAATACCTTCGTACCCTTCAGTTGTCTTTTGGCTTTCATAATTAACTGTTTTGTTTCCCATGTTTCAATTTCTGCATAAATTATTCGTTTTTCCTTATTTATTATATGTGCTTTGTCTATCTTGGTTTATATCTTCAAACTGTTACTTAGAAACTCCTCTCTTCTGTATCTGTGTTTCATTCCCTGTTATTCCTGTAACTATGATAACGTTTCTTCTTTTTTGTTTGTCGTCCTTTTCTGCTCAGCTTTCTAGATTTTCTATTCTTTGTCCTTCTTCTCTACCTTTTCACTCACTAATTTCGTCATTCCGTCGCTCGTGTTTTATTACACTCGAAAACTCCCACCCTCTGGGTTTATCTTCGGAGCACATGTAAACACGTCTCTTCTCACTCGGTCCAAAACCGTACAATGTAATAATATAATATAATTATCCATCGAAAACACAAAATTCAAAGCCAAAGAGATGCATAAATATTTTAATCACAATTTCATCATAATCAAAGCAAACTAGTTACTCTGTTTCATTTAATTAATTATAATTCTCCCAGATAGTCGTGCATCCATAATTAATCACAATAATAATTGAAATCCAAAACGTATTATGTTACAAAGTCAGCATTACATTAATTAATTAATAAAATATTTATCAATTTTCCTCCTACTAGTGCCATCAGGTGTGTGTCACCTCAAATTTATCCCCGCGTTCCCTGTTCATCCATTATGATTTTTACTGCTAAACTTATCAATGCTGCGTTCAATTACACTCACGAGCGTGCGAAATTAGTTTCTCCTCTGCAGGAATGCCGGGCGATATTTGGTGCGAGTTTGCGGAACTGTCATTATGTTAATATAGTTAGAGGAGCCCTCCAGAGTGTCATTTAAGCTCCGCCCGACCTTGGGACACCCATTATTATTTGAGCTTATTAAAAGGGTCTTGGGGTAACTGATGAGGTGCTCTGATAAACTAGAACTAGTTTTTCTGCACCCGGCGCATCCACCATAGTTAATTAATTATGTATCTCATTTCTCATGATAATTTATACCAACGGTATGTTTTTTTCCCCCACATCTACCATAGTTAATTAATTTCGCATCTTGTGTATTTCTCATAATTTATTTCAACTCTGTTTTTTTTTTCGTACATACGTAATATTTATTTAAATATATTGCAGCAAATATTTTCTAGTGATTATATTTCTTTGGTAATGCTTTCATTTTAATTATGACGCATAATAACAGTAAAGCTTCATCAAGTATTTAAATGTAATATACTTAATGGCATAACTACAATTCATATATATGGATCGATTATACAATATTATAAAGCTTGATATTAAAAATGGAATACTACAAAAATATAATTATTATCTGCTACACAAAAACTGTCGCTACTCCCGATCTCGCATATTTAAAATTAATAAATTCGCAATTCGTAAGGAATTTCCGCGGGTTTTATATCGCAACATAAATTCTTCGGTGGATACCACAACGAGATCGCTGATTTAAAAATTCATCACTACCGTTTCCGCAAGGAGCTTTATTTTTATGAGATTATATCCTTCTTGTATCAGAGGATAATAACACTTTTGAATAATGGAGGATGCACTGTTAGGAGATTATAATTTATGCTTTTAGCAAAGAATGGAACTTCAGAAGCTTTCATAACCACTATAAAGCCACCTTATGAAAAGTTGTAAAATCAAACTCGAACATTCCCAGACTACGTTAACGATTTCTACATTTGTGTTAACCACTATATTAGGTAGATTTCATGAAAACTTATAGAAGATTATAGGTCATGCTTTACGCAAAGAATTGAACTACAGAAGCTTTTATAACAACTAAAAAGCCACCTAATGAAAAGTTGTAAAATCAAACTCGAACATTCCCAGACTACGTTAACGATTTCTACATTTGTGTTAACCACTATATTATGTAGATTTCATGAAAACTTATAGAAGGTTATAATGTATGCTTTTCGCAAAGAATAGAACTACAGAAGCTTTCATAACCACTAAAAAGCCACCTAATGAAAAGTTGTAAAATCAAACTCGAACATTCCCAGACTACGTTAACGATTACTACATTTGCGTTAATCACGATATTAGGTAGATCATGAAAGCTTATAAAACACTTCTTTCGGTACTTTTCATTCCAGGTTTCTATTACCATTGGGACAATACCAATATAGAAAGTAATTAATTTTCTAATTCAAAATTTCAGCCCGAATATCCTCCAAATTAATGAAAATCGATTTTTAAATATCTGTGTATATCTATTTGCTATAGGTATATGTAGGTATATCGTTATATCCATATCTATATACATATATATATATATATATATATATATATATATATATATATATATATATATATATATATATATATATATAACTATATGTATACAACTTTTTTGTGATCTTGATAAATCGAAATTTCCTCAGAAAATTGTACAATATTTAGACACTTTGCCTTTTTGAACAAAATCAAGATTACAAAAGGTTTTGGAAAATTTGACAACCAAACGTAAATGTACTTCTGGTTTTAATTAATCCTATTATTTACTAATTAAATATTATAGATATTTCAAAAATATTGTAATACAATTTGGAAATATTAAAATTTACTAGTTTCGTCTTAACATTCAGCTATCATCGGGGGTTCTACAAAAAATATATTGTTATACAACTCAACTTTAAAATTTACATTTTATGCATAAAATGCAAATTCTTACCTCCCAAATTATTAACGTTTTTTACACTGTAAATCTACCCACAGTTATATAGACAGACATTTTTTTTTTTCAAAAATTGCCGTACAAAACAAATATTTTTGTTGGAATCTTCACTTCAAAAATATTCACGAAAATAATTCATATATATGGGATATGAATAAAATTAAAATAATTCTGCAATAATTTAAGTTTCCAGGAAATTTGTATTTTGTGTAGTGAGACAATAAAATAAGTAACAGCAGCTTTCACATATAACTTTTAGTAATGGAAATTTCTAGTTATGGATTTTTTCGGTGCTCCAGTTCCAGTTTAAAATTAACTATGAATAACGAGGACTGCATCCGGATCACGGTGGCACCAGCGCTGACGTAATAATTTAATTTTAATGTAGCGTGAAATTGTGGCCCCGGGCTTCGGGGAATGGGAACGCTATTATGCAAATTAAGGGGTTGTTATTTAGAAATTTAATTTAATATAAAATGTGACTTATGACAGATGTGTGGAAATTTTCTGCCACAGGATTTCGTTGATAATAATCATTGTGCTACCGTGCAACTTTCAATCACAGTATATCGAATCATTAGTCCGTAAACGGTTTGTAATGTAATGCTAATATCAAAATTATAAATGTCACCTGCTCACTTTAGATTTAGACATAATCATTTTTTATAGCTACATTATCCAGCTCTCGTATGAATGTTTATTTATTTCAATCAGACCACAGGTACCTGAGCTATGAATTGTTGAGTTCATTTTGGTGATTTGAAAATATTACAAACTCGACCAAAATTTATTTTACAATTTTTCTTTGCGGTTTTCTTTTTCAACATCATCATACTGATTTTGTTTTTAGGTTATTCATAGATTTTTATAAAGCTGCTATAGTTTTCCAAAAATCATAATACGGCAACTCCTGAATGGATCTTTGGGTATAATTATTGACATGATAGCCAAATAATAAATTGAAAGTTTAACTATAACTTTTCACTGAAAAGGTGACTTATGGCAGACGTGTGGAAATTTTCTGCCACAGATTCCGTAGATAATAATCTTTGTAATAGCGTGCAATTTTCAATTACAGTATGTCGAATCATCAGTCCGTAAACGGTTTGTAATGTAATGCTTAAAATATCAAAATTATAATTGTTGTTATAGAAACTATTAGAAACATTTATTCCGTGCTTAATAAAACGCCTAAGTCGATTTTTGACTTAGATAAAATATCAACTGTATCTACGCATGGATCGATCAAATAAAATTTTCAGATTTATCAATTTGTTTAAGATAGCTACATAGCTACATTATTTGGCTTAATATGATTGCTCATTTGTTGCCATGAACAAAAGATTTTAGATTTGTATAAATTTTCTTAAAAACTGTTCAGAAATAGATTTAAAGCGGGTAACTTAAAGCGGCTAAGTGGGTAACTCTTCGACGGATCATCCCTTTGCATCTAATGAACTCGAGTTATGATTTTTTAGGTAATTTTGGTTATTTTGGCAATTTGAAAATATGAACCAAATTTTTTTTTCAAATTTTCTTTACATCTTTTAAGCAACGTCATTATTTTTACAAGGTACATTATTTTTAGATTTTTATAAATTTTCTTTAAAACTGTTCAGAAACAGCTTTAAAGCTGTCCGCTCAGCTCCGATCATCTTAAAAAATCATAATGAGTAACTCTTCGACGGATCTCCATGAATTTGTACTAATGTGAAAGCCAAATAATCATTCTATCAGTAAAAGAGTTAAGCATATAAAGAAATATTTATTTGATGCTCAATGAACTGCAAATATTCGTTGTATTCCCTCGAGATAATATATCAATTTTGTCAACTCATTGTCGATCAAATGTGTATTTGCAGATTTTCCATTTTTTTTAAACAGCTTTATATCTGGCTATCACACAAGCTTATTTGTTTTAATCCAGCCAAAGAGACTTGATCTATAATTTTTTGAGGTGATTTTATTCATTTTGGAAAAAAAATCATTTTAAAAATTGGAAAATTAGAACTCAACCAATTTATTTCCTTTCGATTTTCTTACTCAATGTCATCATTTTTCTGGTTATTCCTAGATTTTTATAAATTTTCTTTAAAAAACTGAGCAGAAATGGGCTCCGATTGTCTTCCAAAAACCAGAAATAAAAAAACTTCTATACAGGGTGGTCACTTTTACGACGCCCACCATTAGGATGGAACGGAAATATATACAGAGTTGGTCAAATGGGGGAAAGGTTTCTTATTTTCGTGCCTTTTGAAAAACCGAAAAATTGCACCTTCCTTTTCCTTTTATAACTTTTCTATTTTTGAAGGAAATTTTACGAAACTTGGCACTTTTACATTTTTCGGCGTGAGCTTCCTGATGACAGTGCCAACCATTTTCCGTACCAACTAGATGCCCAAATTTTCATAGCCAACTTTGGATTTTCTTATGGCCGCCATATTGGAGTTAAATAGCATTAAAAAAAAGGAAAAATTCCGATTTCATGTAATTCCTTACATGGAGATTGTACATGTCAATTTTTTCATGTTGAGGATAATATCTTGACATTTTTGATAATCAAAGATACTATCTCATTTTTTTCACTTTATACACAATAAAATTACTCAGAAGTTATTTTCTTCGTAGAAAAAATGGAAGTTTATTATTTTCCATGGCTACTTGATTTTTGGAGCAGTCCACAGCAGTTTGATTTTTGAAACACATTTTTAAATTATTGATTTTTAGTATTAAATAATGTCAGATTACCCATGTGTTATACATGGTTGAAATCGTAATTTTTCGCTTTTTTTAATGTTATTAAAATTCAATATTGCTGCCATAAGAAAATCAAAAGTTGACTATGAACATTTGGGCATTTAGTTGGCGCAGAAAATATTTGGCACTGTCGTCAGAAAGCTCACGTCGAAAAATGTAAGAGCGCCAAGTTTCGTAAAATTTCTTTTAAAAGTAGATAAGTTATAAAAGGAAAAGGAAACTGCAGTTTTCGGTTTTTCAGCGATATTTCAGGAACTGTGCAAGATATCTCGGGTTTCTTTTCAGAATATTAAAAGGCAATATTAAAAGGCATGAAAACAAGAAACTTTTCTTCCATTTGACCAAGTCTGTATATATTTCCGTTTAATAGATTATAATGGCGGGCGTCGTAAAAGTGACCACCCTGTATAACTGCAATGAACTACCAAAATAAAGTTTCGAGAGATGAAATGTCCACTTTATCAACTCATGAATAGATCGAGTCCAATATTCCATATTACTGATACTGAGAGAGCATTCAATCTCTATTTGGGTATAGGCCAGGCCGTGAGTCTATCCGGCTGACTTCTGATATTATTTTGAATACTTACTTAGTTCAATTATCTGAGTCTGTTTAATTCATAGAAACGGTTAGGAAAACTTCGAAGAAACTATAGTTATGAGTTTTGTTTCACTTTTTTAAAAACAACTAATTTTAACGATATATGAAAAACGACCTCTACCAAACCAAAAATATTTCATTTTAATATTGTTATTATGCGTCATCAATGCAATCCTAGGTGCTAATTGTTTTTGAGAGATAAGTCGATCTTTATTAGGCTATCAGCCGTGAGCCTTTCCGCCTGTTTTTTTTTTTATTTCTTGAAAGTTACACTTTCATACATTTTCTCAAAATTCAATGCTGAAATCGCTTTTTAGTCTTTTTTATGATTATTTAAAGTCTTACCTGTCTACTGAAAATTTATATAGCCTATTTTATTATTTATACTAAGTATTTAAAAAAAAACATTTAAGGACACAATTTTATCGGCAGCGCTCTACTACAACCGTCTTAAAAAAATCATAAGTCGGTAACCTCTGCGTCGATCTTCATGAATAAGCCGCCAATATTCTGACGACTTATACAGGGTGAATATAAATTGGCAAAAGAACTACACGTGGCGGTGTTATTCATAATAAAATCATAATACCAAAACGTTCTATCATGTATCCTCAATCTGCACGAGGTCCACAAAGTTTGTACATCAATATTTTTTCATTTAATAAGCATTATTATGCTTATTTTCGTAAAAAAATAACTTTGCTTATGTCAGTGTCAAATTTTGACACTTAGAAAAACGAATTAATTTACATCTGATAGTTCTAATTTTTCTTAAATTTTTTTTTCTTTGTCTTTTTCCCACATTTTTGTATTCAGATTTTCGACTCTTATTTTTATGACCTACATCTTAGTTCTTTCGGCAATTTATATACACCCTGTATGAAAGCCAATCATTCTAGTAGCAAAATAATCAAAAAGTTGTAGAAATCATTCTGTACCGTGGAATTAAAAGGGTCACCGGGCCAATTTATACACACAATGTATAAAATCCAAATAATCATTCTAGTAGCAAAATAAACAAAAAGTTGTAGAAATAATTCTGTACTGTGGAATTAAAAGGGTCAAAAGGGCCAAATAGTACATACCCTGGATAAAAACCAAATAATCATGCTACTAGCACAATAAACAAAAAGTTTCTGTAATTAAAAGGGTCGATGTGAATATTTTACGATTTTGAGTTTTGAGGCATTTTGAGTCAAATGCCAATATCTATAAGATCATAATTAATTAATTAATTAATTAAATGCTTTAAAAATAATTTTACATAAATATTTGCATTCGACAACTGTGAAGGATAACGAAGAAAATAATTTTAAAAGGGGCATACACCATATGAAAAGGAAAACAAAAATGAATCTGTCAGATGAAATTTTCAAAAACACAAAACTTCAAAAATGGACATTGGCTCTTTTACTTCTAAGGTACAGAATTATTTCATGCTCAATTAACTGCCAAACTCGAATTTCGCCTGTGATATATTAAATTTCAAGTTGGCAACTCAGGGATCGATGATAATATGTAACTTTTCAAAAAACACACAAAATACTTACTATGTTATAACTACATTTTTGTAGTTCATCGCATTTTAATGTGAATTGCCCTTTAGTAACGCTGTCAATCATCCTGATCATGAATTTTTCACATTTATTTTTTCAATTTAGTTTATTAAACTATAATGCGAAAGCTAATCATGTCAAATAGGATGAAAATACTATGACTTTCTGGTGATATAAAAATATGAAAATACTTGTGCAATATTTTTTTCAGTTTTTAAGTATGCTATTCTTTCGTATGAGCCTTAATATTTGTACAAGGTACAGTTGACGCAGAAAAAAGTAGGACAAGACTTAGACCGATTTTTTACTAAAATATAGTGGTGTAAATCAGGCTAAATGGTGTGTCCTACTTTTTTTCTGCGTCAACATGTCATCGTTGTATATTGAGATAAAAACCGCAATCAAGCTGGCTAAAGAGTGTGTCCTACTTTTATTCTGCGTCAACTGCACAAGTTTTGAAATAATTCAAAAATATTCACAGTTTATGATTTTACGTATGTGTATGTAAACTAGTTATTACCATGGCGGAAACTACAATTTTACGAGAGGCGTGCAGGAAAGTCTGACGCGTTTTTACCTCTACTTAAAATTGATTTTAATTCAGCAGGTGATGAAAGCTTTTACATTTTAAATAGGTCGTGCAATTATAAATGTAAGTGAAGATTGGAGGTAAATCCCTCACCGAATCGTTTAAAATCTACGCAGCACGAGATGATTGATGCCATAACCAACCGATAGAAGTAATATCGTATTTAATTCACCTAAAACCTTTGCTTTTACCGACATGGAATCGCTTACTTGTCTGGCTGCTTACTGGGGCGAAGAAAATTACGTTCCTTTTTAATATAATAGAAAGCAGAATAATGAGGTTGCGGCGCCCCCCGCCCCCTCGCCCAACAAGCCATTGTTTTCTGCGTTATTACTAAATTGATGCACGTACGTACTCGTGTCGTCCTGACGCCTATGCCATCGCCTCTACCATTATTCGCCTCTAATTGTGCAGCGGGCCGACACCGAATTATCAATTAACCGGCTTGTTTAATTAATCGCGTGTGCAGGCTATCCGAATGCGAGGCCCTTTTTCCAATGGCCAATAATGCGAATTGTTTAATGCGCTTTATTGAAATATTTAATGCATGTAGATGAAATGGAATTAGTGCCGGCATTAAATTGAATCAGGTTATAAATATTATTCGGGTTTAATCGAAAACAAGTGCGGCGTGCGTGTTGATTTTACATGGCTGAATGTATTGTACAGATTCTACCGCATTTTCGATCAGCCCAATTTCCAGCGTGTAATAAAGTTGGCTACATTTATTTTAAAATTCATTAAAATTCACTAATATTGACTTAACTGGAGTCAGTGCCTGACTTCCGTATGATAGTACGTGTCTTTTCGTGCTCGAGAGTGTGATATTTAATGTCGCAACGCGTCCCAATTATTTTGCGGGCGCTGCAATCATAGTGGTTCAAGTGCAACATTAAAAACAATAACAGTGAACGTGGAACAAATACACCAATGTGTTTCACAATCATGATTAAATATCATAATCGTATTGAATAAAACAGGATAAACAAATTATAACGCAATCGTGTCCAAGAAATATATTCCAAATACGCAAAATGAGCAAGCACTATATAATAGGTACCTTGCAACATGAAAGAGAAGAAAAGTCCAGAATAATGAAGCAACAAATCGCTGCTATTCAAGAAAAATACCAACAATTAATAAACACACAGAACCGAAAACTACAGCAGCAGCAGCAGCAACAACAAGAACTGACAGAAGAATACCACACCGATGAAAAAGAATTAGCTCGAGAGATAGGGTGGATTCGTGCGAAAAATACTAAGAAAAACCGGATATCTCACTTACAAAAGCAAAACAAAGCACTAACAGGACTAATTGCGAGATGAGACAGAGTTTAAAAAAGTCTCAGCAACAGTGAACGAAAAGGCATATATTTGGCATTCTTATGAGAATTAACATAATAGGCCAATTAAAGTAATGGCCAACCTATTATATCATTCCACAAACCCTGATCATATTATCGAAGAAAAGAAAAACCGTGGCTATAAGTTCATTGCCACCCCTAAACTAAAATACTGTACAAAAAAACCTTCTAAATATGTTCATGCTCTCATTTAACCACGATAAAAATGTTGATAAAATCTATGGAATAAAATATATATTAGAAGTAGGAGTTGAAATCCTACCCTTGAGAAAATCCAGGCTTGTGCCGCAATGCAAGAAATGGCAAGCATATGTCTATGGGCTGTGTCAGATGTACCGGAAGGCACTTGACAATAAATTGTGATAAACAAAAAAATGCTCAACCAAAATGTGTTCACAGTGGTGGAGAACATCCAGCAAACTACAGAGGATGCATGGTTGCAAAGAAATGCAAAAATTACAAGACAAACGCAATAAAAAAACAATTATTCCTAAACAGCCACAGAGAAATAGCCAATAAATGCTTGTAGCCAGCACAAGTACAGAGAAAAAGTCATACAGACAAGCAATCATTAACAAGTCCGAAAATAATAATAAAAATGAAACCCAAAAGCAAGATCAAAACAATTTTATTCAAAACTCTCTTCAGCAAATTATGCAAATTAATCAGCCTGAACATAGGAGACATTCCCAAAAACCGCAACAATGTCAAGTAACATTACGATTTTTGAATGGAATGCCGATGGACTCTTGCAACATCAACAAGCAATTGCAAGCAATCCTAGATATATCAAATATTGACATATGTCTTATTTCCCAAACTCATTTTACAAGAGAGTCATTCACAAAATTCAAAAGATATAAGGTATATCACACCATGCATCCTGGAAATACAGCCAGAGGTGTGGTAGTTCTATCATAATCAAGGAAACAATTAAAGATAATGAAGAGACGGGATATTAAACAGATGAATTTCAAACTGCTCCTGTAAATTTTAAAACAAAAACATACAATATCACTATCTCTGCAGTTTAGTGTCCGCCTAGTCATGGTCTCTAGAAAGAACGATATTTAGACTTCCAAAATAAACAGGGATATAGATTTATCATTGGAGGCGACTTTAATGCTAACACATTCAATGGGGATCTAAACTAACAACAGTTGTTAAGATCTGTAGGCCAATATGTTGGTTTGCCAGTTGAAATTGTTTCGCATTTTAGTTGGTTGACTAGTAAGACTAGTAGTTGGTAGTAACTACAAAAGGAAAGGAACTACTACAAGCAGTCAACCAACTAAAATGCGAAACAATTTCAACTGGCAAACCAACATATTGGCCTACAGATCTTAATAAAATTCCAGATTTTATTGATTTTTTATAACACGAAATGTGCCTGTAAACTATATGTACGTGAAAGAGGCTTGCGGTATGAACTCTGACCATTCTCCAATTGTCCTCACCCAAAGCGATAGTAGTATACAAAAGGAAATACCTTGACTAACAGATTAACTGATTGGCAGAGCTTTAAACTTCAACTTGAAGATACTGTCAACTTGTTATCCTCAATAAGAAACGAAGACTAGCTAGACAATGAAGCGGAAAAATTGGCTGATAATATCCAACAAGCTACATGGAGTAACACACCTATTATTACCCCGCAAATGTTACCCCGTAACAAAACGTAACAATTACCCCAAAGAAATTCGAACCCTTATTTTCTAAAAGAGAAGACTCAGAAGAACCTGGCATCAATCTAGATGCCCAGCAGATAAAACAAGAGAAAATAACACAACACAACAATTCAAAAAAGAGATTCAAAATAGTTATTAACGTCATTAGGCAGATATGCAGCAAATAATGGACGCAGGTTGAAGTTTATAAACTTCAACCAGTTCCACATTTTCTATTTTTCATTCATAAGTTCTTGTGTGTTTTCATTTCTTGTACTATTTTCTTCCATTCCTTTCTCTCTTTCACCTTCTTCTTCCATTCTGTGACTTTTATTATTCGCATATCTTCGTATATTTGGTCCTGCCATATTGTCTTTGGTCTTCCTCTTGATCTGCTGAGTGGTGGTTTCCAGCTCGTGATTTTCTTCAATAAGGAGTCTTGGCTCCTTTGTATCTGACCTTACCAGCTGAGCCTCCGTGCTTTTATGAATTTTACTTTGTCTTCCTCTTCTAGAATACTTTTAATTTCTTCGGTTCTTACTGCTCTTGTCTTTGGGCCCAGTAATCTTCTCATAATTCTTCTTTCCAATATTCTTATTCTTTATTCGTCTCTTTTGGTCAGGCACATTGTCTCTGCTGCGTATGTTACTGTTCTTATGTTAGTTTTGTAGATTTTTACTTTCGTTTTTGTGCTGAGGTTTTTGTCTTTAAGCAGCTTCTGGTATTTCCAGAAGGCCATTTTCCCTGTCTTTATTCTTTCGCTGATTTAGATAAATCTGTCGTTGCTTCCACTTACTGTGACTCCTAGATATTTGTAGCTGTTTACCCGTTGGAATGTGTACTGTGCTATTTGTATATTTGCTGGTTTGTCTTCTTCATACGTACGTGCACTGTGCATGTATTCTGTTTCCTCATTAAGCATCCTCATTGATGCTTAATCCTCTTATATGTGCCTCCTTGATAATTCTTGCCATAGTTTTGTCTAGGCTCTTTTTACTTGTTGTTACCAGTGCGAGGTCATCTGCGTAGCCAATTATCTGTGTTTCGTTTTGTACTAGTGATTTGTTGTTTCCCACTTTGCTTATAATGCCTTCTAACATAATGTTATAAAGCACTATTGATAGACCGTCTCCCTGTCTTACTCCTTTTCCTATGTTCACCTTATTTGTTTTACCGTCTCTTGTGATAATCTCTGCCGTTGAGTTGTTCATTGTCATTTTTGTTAGATTTATCAGCTTGTTCCGTATTCCCATTTCCACCATTTCCTTTACCAGTTGCTCTTACCTTATCTCTTATCTTATTACCTCTTATTACCTCTTATCTTATTACGCAGTCAAACGCTTCCATCAAACGCCATCACATTTTTTTTTAAATAATCTCTCCTATATATCCCCGTACGTTTGAGACGTCGTTCCTAAAATCTTCAACTATTTGAACTGCATCTACCAAAGTTGTGTCCTTTGCTTGGAGTTTATCAATCGCTTTGCTTACGAAACTGTAGTAGGTTTTTAGGAATACTAAATTTTGTTAGGAGGGTTCTATCTTAAAGAACTTTGTGGCATTCTTTAATTGCTTCTGACACATTTTCGGGAAACTCTAACACAAGCTCCTTAAATGAATCGAAATGGTTGGCACAATAGCAGGCAGCATCTAGCCACGTACCCCATCTAGTTATAACCGATGCCGAAGGAAGAGGTACATTTGGCATTCTTTCCCTAAACATTTCAACCCTCAGAGGAGCTTTTAGGAAAATTTTCTTCCCGGTTTTTATCAAATTATTGACTAGGGGAAATTGCAGTCTAATTGCTTCAGCAACTCGATTAAAACCATGTGCCAAACAGGTGCAATGCATTAATTGCTCATAAAATACTTTTAAATTAGAATATGCCTCCAACATATATGCAGCGGCATCAGAAAGCATCAATAATAATGTATCATTTGGTACGGGGTTTGGCAAATAAAAAAGTGTTAATCCATCGTGTTTAACGAATTTGGCAAAGGTATTGCCATTTGTTTTTTCTAATTGCTTGGAATTGATTAAATATGCATTGGTGGAGTCTTCCTTTAATATTCCAATCATTAAATGGGCGATGCACCGACCACATGAATCAGTAGTTTCATCTACACAGAACCATCAGTAATTGTTGCCAATTATCTTTTTTATTTCCTCAATAGTGTGTTTATATACTTGCTCGACATAGTTTTTGCGAATGGTTGATTCGGCAGGAATATGTCTACCGGTGTATTTTTGTAAAAAAGGTTTAAACATACTATTATCATTGATTATAATACCCTAAGGATATTATAATCAATGCTATTATCTAGTTTTTTTTAACGGAATGTTATACGATACCATGGTATTGCATAAATCTAAGTAAGATTCATTTTCATTCTGTGTAGAAGAACTCGCAAAAGACTCGGAAATAATTTGCTGGGTACTCAGGGTACTGCTTGCAGATTTGTGTTTTTTTAAATATTCCAGGTGAACTGTTGTTTTGATATGTTGTGTTATGTTCAATTTTTTCTCGCAGTTAATCTACAATATAATACATGTTTGTACCTAGGCCAATAGCAACACAAAACAAAACTTACCGGTTTTATACAAGCCCTGCAAATTAATTTGCCGTTCTCATATTTTAATTCAGATGTCCACGTATCCATTCATCGACGGAAGGTTTTACTTTCGGCATTTTATACAAGAAAACTTATAAACACGTAATACACACAAGGCACAAGCACAACGCACTGAAGATTGAGATAAATTGGACTGAATTGATAGCACACTTGCCCCAGATGCGTTCTGTGCACGTGAAAATAGGGTAATCCCCGAAATAATCAAGCTTTGTTTACCAAATATCACGTACGCACGCTCGCTTTGTTGACAACTCTAGACGTAACGGAGTACTATTAATACTGAATTCTCATTACAATAATGTGCAACAAAATATATTCCTAGCAAATATAAATAATATGCTTTAAAATTGAGAAATAAGCAAATAAGCACCAAAAATAAGGAAATATGCACAAAAAATGCATTAAAGCAATTATAAGCTTAAAAACTGAAAATATGCATAAGAGCACAAACAAAATTTGTCACGTTACTCATTTACTGAAATTCGTATAGATACGAGGTCATTTTGGTCTGCTATTTAAACTGATGTATAGCATAATACCTAGAAATCCGCGCCTTGCTAATGAGTAGGCCCTTCGCATTAAATCTGCATTTAGTAATTTAAGTTGGCACATTACTCATTGATCCATCTTTGATCAAAGTGTAATAATTATAGAAAAATACCATTAAGTGTTTGCATTATTAAATAAAAACTGAAGTTTTTTTCATTTTTCATTTCTACATCTAAAATTGAAAAGATACCAGCGATTAGAACTCGTAATACGTCAGATTGTTAAATTATGCGTCTGCTACAGTCAATTTGAGGATTCAGACCTACCACAGGAAGTAAACTGATGGCCGTGCATTAGGTACCAACACCAAGAGGCTCCTCACATGGGTTGTTGTATTGGCGACAGGGTAGTTATGGGCAGTGTACGCAATAGTTATTTAAGCATTAAGAGAGGTAAGTATCTTTTACCAGTCGAGGTCGAGTTTGCGCCCGAGCGACAGCGAGGGCTAGCAATAAAGACCGAGACTGGTCAAAACTTACCTCTCAAATTGCTTATAACTGTTTTTCCACTCCGGAAGTTGGTTTAATTGTTTGTGTTTGAAATTTATTTTTGCAAATGAACAAAATGTCAGTACGGCTTTGGTTGCTAAGACTATTTTTCAAACAAAGTGTCAATGTCAGAAATTGCATTCGTTCAGTTGTAAAATGAATTCCAATGAAAATAAACAAGAAATGGCAATTGAAGAAGCTGCAGATGCTGCCTGTTCCTTCCTACTACCGGAGAAGTCGAAGGGGTGTTATCAAAAGTGTTTTAAAGACTGGTGCCAGAGAAAGAACGCTATTGAAATTATTTTACTTACTACCCTGAGGGAAGTAAGTGATTACTTACCCCCCGTTTCTCATAGTAACCAAAGCTTTATCGATAAGTGGGACTTACTTCCACTAAATCAATGTTATAATAGTGTACTTACCATGCAGGGAGTGGAAAAAATATTTTATTTTTCAATTTTGGAACAGGAAATGGGTTCATTTGAAAGGTTTAATTATTTGTATTTAACTGAGAATTCAAAGGTCATTGCCTGTGGCAAGTTCGTTTCATTTTATAAGTGACTTACGAGTTGAGACCGTCATCTGATAAAGATGGCACAAATCCTTTGGATTTGCGAAGTACAGTTTTACCCTCCGATTGCATATAGATAGAACCCAGCCAGTGGTATTTTTTTATTAACCCCTTACTTATCGCATTTCTCTGGAATCACATCTGCAATTCAATCAGAGACTTCCTGGAGCAGAAAAACTGGGGACATCAACGCGATCCGGCTAATACATCACCAGCGGATTTTTTTACGAGTGCACCGACCCCCGTGGCGCGTTATATTTCTCGGCACTTCCGGCCACCCGGGTCGCCCGTGACGCCTTCCTCAAACCACCCCTTTGCGTTGCAGGTGGAGTTCGTCGCCGACACGCTGCGCCTCAACCTCCTGGAGCTGGGCCGCTCCGGAAACAACCTCATCTCCGTGGCCGGCAGGATGGAGTACAAGTGCCCCGCGGGCGAGACCCACGACCCCATCACGTTCACGACCCGAGAATCGCACCTGGTAAGTCCCCCCCGTCGTAAATATTTCACCCGGTGAATTTTTCAGCGGTACCACCGGGAGGCCCTAATGTGCGCTCCGGAGGCGACTGAATTATTTATAAGGTGAGAATTCACCGTAATCGATATTTAACTTGAGGACCTCGGTTATGGGAGGACCGGGGGCCGCTCTGTGATGTTCCGGGGGGGTTGAAAAAAAGTGAGTACGGTGCGCCCTAATGGACGCGCGCCTCTGGGGCCTCCGGTGAGAACAAAGCGGAAGTCGCCTCAAAGCCCTTATTACTGCCCACCCCATTTCGCCCTAAACCCATCGATTCTTGCAGATCCTGCCGCCCTGGAACGCCAAGAAGACGGGGAACATCTCTTTCAAGTTTCGCACAAACGAGCCCAACGGCCTGATACTCTTCAACGGGGGCATCCGCCCACCCAGGGTAAGTACGACGTCCAGCGGGGGGGGTGATAAAGCACCCGCGGCTCTTTACACAGAGATTTTTAATCCGACGGTTTCTCACCCCAAAAAACTTTCCACTCTCGACAGCGGAGAAAGATTGCGTGCGGCGACAAATTGTTGCTCTATTTTCGGACCCTTACAGCCCCTAAATGGAGAAAAATTTTCACTTCCTCTCTCGTTTTGTGTAATTTATGATTTCTCGCTTAATTTTTAAAATATTTTGTGAAAGCGCTTCAGGGGACGCATTATTACACGTCAAACGCACCGAACCTCTGCGAATTTCGTTTATTAAACTCAGCATCAAAACATAAAATATCCCATGTGCTATGGATGATTTATACCTACAAATACTGTTACTGCTACACACAAAGTTTCAAATAGTATGAAGTAGATGATTTCGACTAGAAAATATTTATGGAGATGGTAAAATCATTATTAAAGGATTAGAAAAATTGGGGCACACAGATTCGACCCCACGTTAACATCAGAATAAATAAAGAAGTACAGCCACGGACTCTGAAAATGGCGCGCTCCTCAAGACCGAGCAGTCTGCTATCCTTGTCTACGGTGCCTCTACCGTGCAAGACCAGACAAGGATATCAGACTGCTCGGTTTTACGAAACGCCTCATTTCCAGAGTCCGTGGCTCTACATGATTGGCAATAGCTTAACAATGTATGATGTGAGAAAATCATCTGTCATTATGCTGATGAATATTCATAATTCAAGATTTCCTTCTCAGTGAGTATACCAACCAATTTTAAACACCTACACTTTAGCCTCATGGGATAATCATTACTGATTTTTTAGTACTTTTAGCCTAACCTATCATTATATTAAATGAGCTATCACGAAAATAAACGGAAACATTTTTGTAGTTCACTTTCAACAAAAAAACACAGTCATAATAGTGACATGTAAAGCCTCAAATGAAAATGTTAAAACATTATACAAAATATAATAACATACTCCTAATAAACACTTTCCAGTCAACAACCATGAAAAATTGGTGCAGACAGATTTGACCCCACGTTAACATCAGAATAACTAAAGAAGTAGATGATTGACAACAGCTTTGATAATGTACGATTTGAGAAGATTACTCTAATTATGCTGATAAATATTCATTATTCAAGATTTCATTCTCAGTGGGCACACCAACCAATTTGGAACACCTACACTTAATGGGGTAATCATTACTGATTTTTTAGTACTTTTAGTCTAACCTATCATTGTATTAAATGAGCTATCACAAAACTAAACGCAACATTTTTTTGTAGTCCACTTTCAACAACAACGCACAGTCATAATAGTGACATGTAAAGCCCCAAATGGCAATGTTAAAACATTATACAAAATATTATAAGATACTTCTAATAATCGCTTTCCAGTCAACAACCATGAAACATTTCATTTATATTTGCAAAATCTTGCATGGCCAACATTTTCTCTAATTGTAACAAATGGTCCGTTGAAAACCTTTACTTGTTACCTTTATGTGGTTCATAATTCGTTATAATTTCTTTCAACTAGTTTTTGTAGATGATTACCGAATCATACGCCGCAAACTATGGGCATATAGGTAATTATCTACAAAAACTAGTTGCAATAAATTATAACGAATTATGAACAACGAAACTAAAGGTAGATTTTGTGGTAGCTTTAGTAAAGAGACCTGAGAAGCTGTATTCGAGAATAACGAATGAAATTTTATAACTTTCTCCGAACGTTTATGTGATAAGATAAAAGGAGAATGCCTTCCCAGAAATCTGCTTGGCACAATGATGAAGAAGAAGAAGAAGAAATCAACTCTTGGGAGTCCAGATCTAAGAAACATGACAAAAACTCTAAACTTTATACACGATGTTTAGAAGAAACCAACTAAAAGGCATATTTATTAAAGTTAAAAATGAGAGATGTGGAAAATAGTTAACAAATTAACTGGCAAACCAAAGAATGCAATCGGTACAGAAATACCAACGAAACATCGAGTATCCGGAATTCACCGCGCACAATTCACCGCGCACAATTCACCGAGGAAAATTCATCGCGGAAAATTCACCACGGAAAATTCACCGCGGCACATTAACCGCGGGGAAAATTCACCGCGCGGCAAATTCACCGCGCGGAAAATTTACCGCGCAGAAAGTTCACTGCACAATATATATATATATATATATATATATATATATATATATATATATATATATATATCATAACACAACAGAAATATGCACAAAGAAAATATAACTTCGAAATCATGCTCGTATTACACTGATAGAAAACTCAGAACAAAACTACAAGGAAGAGGTTTTAAATTTCAGTCGAGATAATATTTTGGGTACTAATCCTGTAATCATTTCGTAAAAGACCAGATAATGTCATTAGAGGAATTGCTCATAATATTTCTTATTAAATTATTTAAATGTATTTGTGCATATTTCTGTTATGTTGTGATCTGGTTTTGTATGTTATTTATAAACGTGGCCATGATTTTTTATAAACATGTCCTTTATATGCAATAAATTATTTCTGTATATCAGTATACTACACAATTGCTAATATATTTATTTCCTTTTAATACTAGGCTATTACTTATACTAAATTATTTCAGTAAAAAAAAACACTTAACCAGTAAACTAAATAATGGCGAATAATTTTCCCCGCGGTGAATTGTGCGGTGATCTTTTCAACGGTGAATTTTCCCCGCGGTGAATTGCGTCCGGTGGATTTTCCCCTAGGTGAATGTTGTACGGTGAATTTTCCACGGTGAATTGTGGGCGGTGAATGATCCTGGATTACAACGATTTCGGTAATTTGTCCTTATGGTAATGAAATAAATGAATAAATAATGCATCAACTTCCATCACTTAAATACTAATATATAAACTCTTAGTAGGATTTCATTTAATAACATGTCCATTTTCCTATTACATACCAACAAATAGAATAGATACAGAAGACCACACTGAAATAATAAACACAAATATTCACAAGATATATTCTTGATGAGTGCTAATATAGCTTGTAGGGACATAAAAACTGTTACACATATTTTAGTTTGTTGTTACATTTGTTCTTCGTCCAAATTTTATCAATTTATTTGGTACTATATATGACATATGAGGCGTCTGAATTCAAAACCTACTGCGTGACATTTTAGGGATTTTCATGATTTTGATTTTAGGGATTTATGATTTATGATTGACATTTAAGTATGCGAACGAGCATAGAAAACGCGATAGAAACGCGTGATATTTTCTTGATTTGATGGTTTCATATGGCTGCCATAATGGCAGAGGGTCGTGTGTGAAATTTACATTGATATGAGATAATGAAATATTTTGCGACATTAAAAGTGTTACAGTTATTCATATTCGCGTTAAAATATTGGTTCACACTCGATTACGTTTCAAATAACACATACGACATTCTGTCATTAGATAAAAGACATAAAGTGGAGTTATAAGAATATTTTTACGTAAATAGGTATAAAATGCAAAAAATATTCTCACGACTACGCGATTCTTTGTTCGAAAAAGCATGAGTCATAGTCAGCTCTCGTCTACTAGTCAATGGCATTTTAAGTTTAATGAGGCAAAGAGATTGTTTTACAGAGAACTAATACAATGTTTCGATTCAAGGAGTGGTAACTTTGAGAAGTGAAGTTACTTCTCCAAAATATGTAAATAAGAAAGGAATCTTGAATCTTGAAAGATGAGATGATGATGAGATAACACTTTTTCCAGTGGGAATTCAATGCTGTAACAGTATATATGTCTCCAATAGGTAGTTATAGCAGTTAAATGTCTTGAATCAGAGCCTATGGTGGACATTATAATTTATTGTTTGTCTGAAGACGTATTTCCAGGTATTTTTTTTTTTGTTGGGGTGAGAACATCGCCATCTGTGGACCTTTGCACTTCATTCCAGCTAAATTTGAGGTATTATATTTGTAAATGACACAGAAACAACCCAAAAAATTAAGGACTTACGAGTACCTAACCATATATTATTATCAGAAATTGTAGAATCTATAACATCACAAAGGATACTAAAATAATTATTACGTTAAATAACAATATAAGGATCGGCCGGTACAACGTTGTATGTAACAAAAATATTGAATGGAGTAAATCGACAAAAAATTGCCCAGATAAGAACTAGACCTTCATAGTTATATGTACATCATATTCAAAGGGCAATAGCAGTACAATGAGATCTGTATACTAATATTTACTAATATATAGTATATTTATATTTCTGTATGCTTATACAAAGTTGTTACACAGCAAAGTTGCAAAATCACGTTCCATAAAAATGTTACTTACAACGTTGTTACCACCGACACATTGATTAGTAAAGGTATACTTTGCAAAGATGTACAGTTGACGCCGAAAAAAAAGTAGGACACATGTAAATGCAGCATCACATTGAAATGTCTAATGCAATTATAGTACAGTAAAATTGTCGGAAAAAACCCTGTTACCTCGGAAAAAATAGTACTTCAGATTTTTTTTTAAGAAGTGTTGAGGGATGTGGTGAACATATGGTGAATGGTGGCATGTGGTGAATGGTGATCATATTATTTTATAATATGATGTAATGTGACATAAAACAAGTCTTAAATCAAAAGGCGTATCCCCACTACCGTCGGAAGGTCCCGCCATTCAGAAAAATTGTAAAAATCGATTTATCTCGTTTTCTATTGGTTGTAGACATAAACTTTTTAGACAAGAAATATTGCACATATAATTTTACACATTTCTCTAAATTCAACTGGACTTCCAAGCGCTGTAAATCGGAAATCGGAGACTATTTGCAGCAATCACATGATTCAAATGCGCTTTTGTAGATTTTTTCAAGTTCTACAACTTTTATATTTGCGAAGATTCAAAAAAACGACTCATACGGAAAGAAAATGGGGAAAAACTAATTTGATTACATTTACCGTTCGAAATATAGCTATACAGTATCGCGCTAATGACGAGAAATGTGTAAACTTTTAAGTGCAATATTTCTAGTCGAAACAATGTCCCTCTCCTAAACACTCCTAAAAAAAAAATCTGAAGGACTATTTTTTTCGAGGAAAAACTACAATTTTACAATTAATTATGATATACAGTATGTCCCCGGATTGAGTTTATAAAAGGGAAATCATTTTCATTTAAATTAAAAAAACGACTCATACGGAAAGAAAATGCGGAAAAACTAATTTGATAACCTTTACCGTTCGAAATATCAACTATACAGTATCGCTCTAGTGACGAGAAATGTGTAAACTTTTAAGTGCAATATTTCTTGTCGAAAAAATGTCCCTCAACACTTCTCAAAAAAAAATCTGAAGTACTATTTTGTTCGAGGTAAAACTACAATTTATTATACTATTATGATTACAGTATGTCCCCGGATTAAGTTTACAAAAGAGAATTATTTATATTTTTACTTTGAAGTAAAAATGTTATAGGAATTATAATCCCTGCTTGGTTTGAAACTACCAGCACAGTTATTGAAACTTTGATTTATTTATACAGGTTGTTGGCAAAATCTTTTTTTTTTACTTATTTATTTACTAGTTGCAAAAAGAATTTAAAATTACATCTAACAACATTGTAGAAAAATATAATCATTCAAACAATGTCTCAAATGCAGAAAATAATACTGAAAATTTAAAACATCGACTACGAGAGGCAATTGCATCGATAACTATTGAAGAAATACAAAACAGCTTTCAGGAGTTCCACACTAGGCTTGAACTGTATGAAGAAAATGGTGGGGCATTGTTTATATTTTCTAAAGTGTCAAAGTCTATTAGATTCAATTTATTTTTATTTTGCCATCACCCTGAATAAACAAATCAATGTTTTAATTACTGAAATGGTAGTTTCAGATCAAGCAAGAATTTTAATTCCTATATCATTTTTACTTAAAAGTAATAATTTTAAAAAAATCCCTCTTGTAAACTCAATCCGGGGACATACTGTATATGCATATGACATTTAAATGTGATGCTGCAGTTAAGTGTGTCCCCATTTTTTTCGGCGTCAACTGTACATATAATTACATAGTTTGTTTAGTTTAGTAATATTTTCTTATAACATATTTTTAGGCGGATTTGTTTGCCATCGAAGTATATAACGGGCATATATACGTGCATCTTGACCTTGGAGCTGGTCCTTCCAAGCAGAGAGCGTCTAGAAGACGAATCGATGATGGAAAATGGCACGAAGTCATCTTCAGGCGAACTGGACGGGATGCAAGGATCACGGTGGATGGTTATTTCTCAGACTTTAAAACTGCAGGCAAGTAAATTTTATAGTGCTTTGTCGCACATTGCAGATTTTGTCATCTCTTTATATAACTGCCGTCTCGTGCATAATACAAGTCACGGCCTGTTTCTTTCACTCATCTGTAATCGAACTAGTCAGTTTAATGTAATATAGAATAATATTCTGCTATCGGCTTAAACTGATATATTGCTAATTATAATGATGAACTTTAATGTTAATAATAAATTGAATGTTGGCTCATTACAAACCGTGCTTGTTCGGGGTTCAGAAGCTAATTGCAAATATTGTCTGGTAACCAAGGAGCACTTTCATGCATATCCAATGTAGTCTGCCGGACGTTCAACTTTCCTCGTCACTAATTACCGATAATTCCCTCTTTGACTTTATTAAATATTTGCGATTCTCCATCAAAGCCGGGCGCCTTACCTCTCATGCAATACTTGGAATTTTAATTTTTGAGAGCCAGCACTGGTGCAGGCTTTGATATTGGTTTTGCGATGTAAAAATTAAAATGGGTAGAATTTAATTAAGCTGCATTTGCGATTGGAGTGCCAGGAATTAATCGGGGACTTACAACAATAACATCCCTGAGAAATTCGCGAGGCGGGGGCGGCACGCTCGAGCGAAGTTGCAGGAATTTATTAAAATCAATCCCGGCCCCGCTGAACTTCCCGGCAATATAGGCCGGGCCCGAGATGTGTATGTTAATTCCGAGGGCCCGCCATAAAGTCAACACAACGAACGTTTCTTCCCGAGACACTGATAATAACTCGGAAGTTATGGGGACCCCGCCGTCTCCGCAACTACTTTATTAGTTCCGAAACTTCCCGGTGTTTGACTTTGGGAGGGCACAGCGAGAGCAAACACCGGCGGGGGCGGCGTCCCCGGTTCCCACACTGAGGGCTTCCTCTAACCGCGAGTTATTTTCTCTTCCAGAGGGATCCACCAGCCTCGAACTGGACGGGAATCTCTACGTGGGCGGACTGGGACCGCCGTTCTCGGACATCCCGGTCCCGTCTGGTTTATGGACTGCCGTCCTGCAGCAGGGGTTCGTCGGGTGCTTCAAGGACCTCGCCATGAACAACGAGGCCGTTGACGTCGGCAGCTATGCTCGAGAACAGGACTCCGGTGAGTACCCTTGAAAACATAACCAAGTATGTATTTAAATAATAAACAGACTACTTCAAGTCAGCTTACGTAGTTAATGAAACCCACGCAATTCCAGATAATTACAAGTAGTTTAATGTAAAGTACTTGCGGGTGAAACGAGGCAATTGAAAGCAATTTCACGTAAGCCCGGGCAGGTGCAGATAAAGTCAATGAAGCCCAGATAAGCCTATTAGGTTAGCCGAGGCAATTACCAGCAAGACTAGGCAAATTAAAAGCAAATAAGTCAATTGCAATTAAAAGCAATAATTGCAATTAAGTATAAACAATTCGACAAGCAAGTAAACATCCGTCTCCAATTTGTATGGGATTTGTGGAACCGATCCCAGCAAACGTAACTTCAAACGACACGCTGCTACGGTCGACTTGTACATCCCTTAGTTTGATCCTGCAGTGTAAATTGCCAGTATTGCAGGCGGGTAAAAGCGCCCATAACACAGCAAGCGCACGTATGGCAAAGGGCTCAACTAAATGGCCTAACGACTAGTGTAATATTGCACACTTTTCAATCCATGATCATTATAAGTAATTTAAGGCAAGCACAAATCAATTAAATCAATTGTAGGTTAACTCGGCCGATTGCAAGCAACGCCAATTAAATTACTAATTACAAGGAGCCAAGAGCAGGGAAGCCCAGATTAATCCGGGCCATTCTAAATCAACTGAAGCCATTAATCATAGTTCATACGTCATATTGTTACTTGTAGGATTTTCATAAATAAATTGCTTATTACTATTTTAGGGAAATTTTAGCCTATTTTAGAAAAACAAATAAATTTGTATTTTTGGTATGGTTTGTGACTTGGACAACGTTTACATCTTAGCTCATAAACACAACCCAAATAAGAAGTATAGAAGAGTAGAAGTAAGATATTAGAAGTATACAGGGTTATTCACGGTATACGGCCTGGAATATTGTGGCCAAAATACGTGATAATGGAAATGCGATACCAAGGAATGTGAACATGATCCTGAACTATAGCTGGATATTGCAAGGACATGATCCTCAACAAGTTCACAAAACTGGAAAGCGGAAAAATAAGTTTTGAGGGAAAGAAAAACACTGCTATAAGGATTTTTTTTGTGTCAATTGGAAACTTTCTTAATAGTTTTTTTTTTTCATATTTGTGTATTTCCGGCAAGTACCAATACTAACACAAATTTCTTATAATTTCATTTTTTGTAATTTTTGTAATTGTTTAGTATCTTTTTGTGAAATAACTCTACGTGATAGAAAAAAATGGATGTCATTTTTGGAATCAGCACTAAATATTGCACAATAATTCGTTAACAAAACTAAAACAATTTTCAAAAAGTAGTTTCATCATTAATATACAAATAAAATACCAATGTCCAATCCAAATTATCTCCCAAAGTACCATCTTTTGAGACAAAATATAACGGGTGGAAAGATGTAAAATGAGATGCTGAATACAACTAAAATATAGAGTATGTCATTTAAAAAAAAAAACAAGTTATGGCCATTCAAAGTTTACCAAAATTAATATGTCACAGCAAGGTAGTAGTAGTATATTTATTTACTTCAACATAAAATGTGTGCAAATACAAAATTTCAATATACATATAAAAAATATCATGCTAAAACTTTAGCAATTGTCTAAAACGTAACACATACATACATAAAATAGTATACAACGAAGAACAAAATGTGATATTCCGCCAAAAAATTCGTCCTTGGAGTAAAAGGCAATTTGGTAAAAGTAAAAGGCAAGGTGATGCCACAATGCAAATAAACGGTCTTGCCGCCAAAAGATACCCCAAACAGTTGTTTAGACGCAGGCAATGTTTCAACCTGATATCCCAAAAACCAAGTGCAGTGCAATTTTTTAAATAAGTGCCTGTAAACTCATAAAAAATAAATAACTTCTAAACGGTTAGAGCGAATTTTAAAAACTAATCGGATTTATGAAGCCTAAAAAGGGCTACATTCTAATATGCAAAGTTATACAGAGGGTTCCATTTAAAATAGCACAACCTTGATACTGTTTGGGGGTTGGTTTATGGGTTTTTGTAACACCCTGAATAATATGAAATTAATTTTAAAACTAACTATAATAGACCTCCATATATCCCAAAAGTGAAACTTTTTGAAAGTTTATTTTGCCCACGACATTCCGTGCCGTATAGAGTGAATAACCCTGTATAGTAAATCAAAACATTTATTTTGAAAAAGTTATTGATTTTTCGAGAAATCTTATTACTAATTCGATTGATTTATTGTCTTCGTAATACGGACATATATACGTTGATTTACACAACTCAATTGGGTCTATAATACAAATAAATGCCCTTAAATTTTCAATACAAACGATCAATTGTGACTTTAGTTGTTAAAGCATCAACCGAGTGTATTATACAAGAGTACCTATAGATTAGTCTAAATATGTATCTTTTAATCAAATCTGGAAATTAAATCAAAACTTTCCCAGGTAGCATATAGAATTTGTGAATTATTTTGAGGAATTTTTAAAATAGCATTTACCGAAGTGTTTCTCAACAAATGTTCTCATTAATCTCGACCATGTTATGAGGCATTGAAAAAAAATGTTTCACATTTTGGAGATTCATTTGATTACTGACCTGGTCTGAATATCCTAAAGCAGTCCTGCTAACACAACTTAAAATGACCTAACCTAACGAAACATAGCGTAACTGTATCTGACGTAAAACAACTTGACCTAACATAACTCAGAGCTGATCCCACCACCGTCTAATAAAACTTAGTTTCTGTAAACTTGGTTTAATGTAAACGACAAAATTAATCTCGATTAAAAATCATCAGTTTCACCACGAAATGTGTTGCGCAAGAAAACCGGGTTTAGTGAATCTTAGATTAACGAAAATTAAAGTAGGCAACACTGAAAAAGTTGGAGGAAAGTGACAGTTACAGTTACCCAGTCGGTGACACAGTGACACATGTAATCGCGGTATATAGCTAAAATTTAGTGTAAAACGTATTCGCCAAAAAATGTGTCAACAAAAGAGAAAGAGGGATCAACGTTCGTGGCCGCGGAAAAAAAAAATGTTGTACGAGTTAATTTTAAAGCATAAACAAGTAATAGAGTGCAAAATATCCGTAAAAAGTTAGATGAATGGGCAACGATTACCAATGAGTTCCATTCTCAATCTACTTATATGCCCCGAGACCCTGTAGTGCTGAGGAATTTGTGGGTGAATTTAAAAAAAGGCAAAAGGCATTTTAACCCAACAGACCATAGCAAGGATGACAACAGGTATGTGTAACATAAATATCAACGATCGTATCACAGTGACAACAAATACAGTAACTTATTTGATGCGCATGTAAAAATATTGTATATTCGAACAATGTGCTACATAAACTGTCCATTTTGCAGGGGGGTCCATCGAGGTCGGCGAATGACAAATTCGTCGTCTTCTTCCTCGCAGAATGTTTCGGCAAATACCATTTCAAATACTCTTTTCAATGCCATTTTATTCAAAGGAATGTGATACAGAATTCACTTATACCAGTTTCAACTATTTGACACTTGACAGCTATCATTAAGCTTCGTTCGGGCGTTTTATTTTGTTAAATTGCCAGTTACTTTTTAAACGCCGATTACTTATGAAACCGCGTTTAATATGTTGGTGAATCCAAAAAATGGCAGGTAGAGATGTAAACTCGGGTTAAAAAGTTTGAAACGCAGTGTACTTTTTGGTGGAATCGGCCCTCAGTGGGCCGTTCTTCTTCTTCTTCTTAGAGTGCCATGCTCGATTCCGAGCGTAGGCGATTTCCCGGTATACATCAGTGTATGAGTGTCTGTATCGTAGTTATAGTGACGTATGGCACCTAGAGTTTAACATCGTCTGCGAACGACTGATTTGGTGGAACTATGCTAAGCAAATTTAACATTAATCTAATGAATCATAATTTAGTACATTTTAACCTTCCGTAATCTAAGCTAACCTACCTACCCCCATAACCTAATCAAACCTATTTCAGTCTTATATCTTATTTATTTATTTCATTTTTATTTCATATTTCATCTTTACAATATTCAAGCTCTTAGAGAATGTTCTCTACATAATAAAGTTTAATTGGTATCAGCTGGAACATTTATTAGATTCTTGCTAGACCCACAGTCCAATTTTAATTCTTGTAAGTCTATATTGCAATGGTACTAAAATTAAGCCTCCTTATTGCCACGGACCTGTTTTTTTTTTAATGGTATCAAGAGATGAAAACATGTTTTTCGTGCATACTATCTTATCCTAACTTTAATTATACTCAGTAAAATTGATCCCCATGCGCCTCAATAGAATGTTCTAGATATAACAAAATTTTATGGTACAAATAACACACTTTTTGTTTGATTTTCACTTTTACTCATCACCAATTAAGGAAAACGTATTTACTATGCATGTACGAAATAGAAACATTTTTTGTGTTAGAGGTCAGTGTTTTTTTTATTTGTGACTTATGTTTTTCACTTATTTGAAAAGTGATAGTGGTCAAACTGAAATTTAAATTCAGTGTTGCCATAAAAAATCATTCGAACCTGTCTTGCTTCCCGAAAAATAATAAGTTACACATTTTTCGAAAATTGAAATATTACATAAACCTCTCGTGCTGGATACATTTTTTTTTACGTTTCTGAAATCAGCACAAAATTTTCTATCGGAATCGGCTATTTACGTCACGCTTTAGGGATAAAAATTGAGTTGACCAGTGTTATCAACCAAATAAAAAGTATTTTATTTGGCTCTTAATGTTGAAACTACTATTTGAAAATGGTTTTAGTTTTGTTAATGGATTGTTGTGCAAATTTTGGTGCTGATTCTAAAAATAATTCCCATTTTTTTTCCTCTATCACGTAAAGTTATTTCACAAAAATATGCTAAAAAATTACAAAAATTACAAAAATGCAATTTTAAGAAATTTCTGTTAATATTGACACTTGCTAGAAATAAACAAATATGAAAACTAAAACTATTAAGAAACGTTGCAATTGATACAAAGAAATGTCATTATAGCAGCGTTAGTCTTTCCCTCAAAACTTCTTTTTCCGCTTTCCAGTTTTGTAACCTTGTTGAGGATCATCCCTTTGCAATATCCAGCAATAGTCCACGAAATTTTAAGAAATTTGTTTTAATATTGACACTTGCCAGCATACACAAATATGAAAACTGATACTATTAAGAAAGGTTCCAATTGATACAAAAAAATCTCCTTATAGCAGCATTCATCTTTCCCTCAAAACTTCTTTTTTTCCGTTTTCCAGTTTTGTAAACTTGTTGAGGATCATCCCTTTGCAATATCCAGCAATAGTCCACAAAATTTTAAGAAATTTGTGTTAATATTGACACTTGCCAGAAATACACAAATATGAAAACTAAAACTATTAGGAAAAGTTTCAATTGATACAAAAAAATGTCCTTATACCAGTGTTAGTCTTTCCCTCAAAACGTTTTTTTTCCGTTTTCCAGTTTTGTAAATTTATTAAGGATCATCTCTTTGCAATATCCAGCAATAGTCCACGATCATGTTCACATTCCTTGGAATCACATTTTTATTATCTTTATATCCTGGTAAATTATTTCACATTGCTCCTCGCTTTCTGTAAACAACCATTTTCGGGAAAATAGTCTAGATGTGAATGGGAAAATATACTTTTTAAACTCATGTTACAGCCTAAGATTTTGAATTTTTCAACATATCTTCAACAACATGCTTGTACTTTGACTAATTTTTATTTCTAAAAAGCTAGTTACAACTACACACATCAACTACACTACAAGCATCATTTAGATGCTTCCCACGCCTCTTTTTCATTTTTTTTTAAAGTTTTCTAAATTTTCATGGTTCATAAGTTTTCTGATGCCGGATCCAACAAAAATGCAGACACTGCATTTTTGAGACATAATGCAGACAACAATTCAGAGGGAGAGAGAGACCATTTTCGGTAAATAGTCTAGATGTGAATGGGAAAATATACTTTCTAAACTCATGTTACAGCCTAAGATCTTGAATTTTTTCTACATATCTTCAACAACATGCTACACTACAAGCATCATTTAGATGCTTCCCACGCCTCTTTTTCATTTTTTTTTTAAGTTTTCGAAATTCGTCCAATAAAAATGCAGACACTGCATTTTTGAGACATAATACAGACAAAAATTCAGAGAGAGAGACGCTATAATGGACGAGAAAATGTATGAGGGATGGAGAAATGGGCGCCAGGCTAGTGAAGTGGTTTGAGCTAGGTTTTCTTCGAATTGTATTGTTGTAATTATGCTAGTTTCAACTAATTGAAGGTGAACTGCTTTTGATTCTGATTAGTACTCTTTATTTGTTAACACACCTAAAATAATGATTTAATACACCCTAAATAGGAGATGTATAGTTATCCTCGCATAAATCTATTACAAACATATTGACATTGCTATATAAAATTGCTATTGCAACCTAAATTGTTGTACTAGATTTATGTGAGCATTACTGTATGTATTGTACATCAAATCAGTTTCGTTGTACCTACTTTTCATTCTAGTAAATGTCAAAATTATGAGTTGTGAAGAAACTGTTTGTGGCTGATTTTTCCAATATAATCAGCACATGAAAAAATATATAAATTACAATTTACATTTCAGACAACTACATTTATATCGCTGGCCTTTGTTATAATTAAAGAGCGGATAGTAGGCTAAATTCCTATCAGCCATTTTTGTGGGCATAAACAAATACATGGCATAGAACAATGTTTCGTCATTTTTCCCAAATTTTATGGCGTATTTCCTTTTGCCTGTTTTGAATACTTCAGCAGTGTTATAAACAATTTCATACGTACGTCTTTTTATGCCTACATTTGCCTAATTTTGCCATATTTGTCATTGTTTGTCATATTTACCTAGTTTTGCCACATAGTTACCTATGTTTGCCTTTTTTAGCCTTGGTTGTGTTTTTTCAATATAAAACATCGCCATTCTAGAGAAATTGCGGAGATAGACAGACATTGCAATCGGTCTTGTGACTTCTGTTGTATATAAGTGGCAATATATTTTTCTGTTTCCTAATAGTTTGAGCAATAAGTTTGTTTTTACTTCTTTTTTTCTTTGGGTAGGTTCTCTAAGTCACTTGCATGTTGGCCACTTTTTGTGCTTTCCCCTGTAGACTCATTTTTATACATGAGTCCAGTTTCTGTGAAAAAGTCCAGTAGCTTTTTGGGTTCAAAGCCGTTGCCTTGGGCTTTTTTTTTACTTTAAATACCCAGATTTCATTTTTTTTCCATGGCCTATTTCCGCTTATTTTAATAAATATTGCTACCTATTTCTCTACCTATTTTAAGACTTATTGGTGCCTATAATCTGATCTTTAATTATCATGAAGTGGAGGCTTCTGATAGATTTCCACAAAACTCTATAGATTTATACCATTGACTTTATAATTCTTCTAACTTTGCAAACCTAAGATATGAAAAATTCTACATACAATCATTGAAGATATTCAATTTGATCTTATATCACAAGACATCTTTTGAGAATTTTCCATGCAGGAATGTTTGAAGGCTACTGATAGTACTTCTAATACTATAATACTAATAACATAATACTAATAATATCTTAAAGTAGTCATAGAAAACATCACATTCAAATCTGCAAGACTACTATTTTGGTTTACTATTTTAATTTAAGTAAATTTTTTATCATACCTGCGTCATAATCTTTGGTTATCGACCTAGTAAGCGTGCGAAAATCCATCTTTCTAGCACGGCGAGTTTTAAAGTTACCTAGTAACAACACAGTTATTGACCAACTTTGATAACAATGAACGCCAGTTAGCACTAATTTTTATTGAAATGTGAAACCCAAAAACCAGAAGCTTCATAGTCCTTACTCCTTATTATTGGTTATTTGGAAACTAGCAGTTTCACATCGAATTTCCGTTGATGACATTGATGTATTGATGTAAACTTCCCGCAACGATAGTTTGTTTTTATGACATTGACTTGCAATAAAAATTATAAGGGAGGGATTGTTAAACCACTTCAAGTTAGGTATCATAAAAGTCCAGGTATCGGCCTGCCCTTTGTCACTGGCAACTTTAGTGCATGGACATTCAAGTCAAAGCCTGGACTGGATACCTGGACTTGTATACCTAATTTGAAGTGGTTTAACTCTTATAATTTTTATTGCAAGTCAATGTCATAAAAACAAACTATACTTGCGCTAAGCATATATAGCAAATGACATGTATGCAGCACGGGGCCGTTAAAAGCACTCCGTTTCGCGTCGTGCACCTAACCCCGGCGGGGCTCTCTTATGCATTTGTATCATAATAATATACCTACTATTTTTCTGTTCATCAGTTCTCTAAGATACAATAGCAGCAAAGCGAGCTGATGTCGGCATAAAAGTAATTAATTATTGTACAATTTTGTGCAAATTAGGGTGCCTAATATCCACATAACATAACATAACCACAGAATCCATACTCGTATTACTATTTAATTTTGTCTGACGTATCAAAAATATTATTATTATTATCATTTAGGTTCCTCATATCAAGGCTTTTTCTTTTTTTTCTTCTCTTTTTTCCCCTTTTTTCTATGTGTTTGTATATCTTTTAGTTCACCCCTAACACTAAAGACAAAAATTATTATTATTATTAAATAATCAATGATGTTGATTCTACATCGTATACGTGAAACTACAATTTTATGTATATTCGGAACCACTAAAAATGCAGCTAGTTCATTATTATTGTGTCATTATACCACTTTGTAGCAGAGATGCAATTATAATTCTGCGAACTTTGCATCCCTTGAAGCATCATCACAGTTATAAAAGTACAGGATTGGGTCTCTAATCTATTTATCTATAATTTTCACAACCGTAACTTATCACCCACCCCTTTCTCCCCGTTTTACAAACTCCGATCCATGTCGCCGCCTTTATCCCGTGGCATATAATTGAAATCTGAAATTCGATTTGCGCGTAATCCGAATCGAGATACCTTCGGCGCCCAGGACGCGGCCCCCGCCGCCCCCGGGCTCGGTGCGGATTTGGCGGGGCGCCGCGACGCTCCTCATTAGCATTCCCGATCCGCCGTGAAATAAAAGCGACGCCTAATGGCCCGGCAAACTGGTTGCTTTTTTTGCCCTCCAGGATTGCCGGGATTATTTCACGGAGTTGCGCAGCAATATTTCAGGGGAGCATGTTTGTTTTACGCAAAAAAATGGTTTAATTAAAAGCGGGTTTTTAAATATTCCAGACAGAGGTGCGTTTTTATAACCACTAAATCTGAATGAATCAGTGACAGAGATTTATTTTAATCCTGTACCTGGTTTATTACACTTCTGATTTAATTACACACTAATTAAACATAATAAGTATAATAGCAATAATAATTATACTAATAAGTCATGATATGACTTAACATGAATGAAAAATGCTGAATTGAATCGCAATTATAATCTTTCAAATTTAAATCACCTTGTTAACAATTGGGTTTATTTTTATAATTCAATTAAAATTACCTTATTCCTGTAGAATCTGCACGTAAAGTAAATAGTAAAAGTAAATAATTTTTTTTTTCTAGGGTCAGTCATTCATTTAGTGATTTCCGAATTATTTGAAATAGGATAAGATGCACTTCAGTATTTTTTAAATTTGTTTTCAGCATTTCAAGGTAATATTAAAATTATTCAATTTTCCTTGGGGTATGTTCTCTATTTTGTATTGTAAATCGCGATAAATCAAATATTGGTAACACTGCTCAACCTAATTTAAATAAAAAAATATTAACAATTATACAAGGTGAGCTTTTTTTTTCATTTTAAGCATTGGGATCTCGGAAACCATAAGACATAGAGATTCGGTTAAATGGAGAAATAGTTGTCGTTTTAAGAGCTTATGCAAGATATACTTTTGTTTTTTTGAAAACAGGCCACAGATTTTCAGTTATAATACAAACTTTATTTTTTTAAATAGCAGTCATAGTTGACATTTTTAAAATGAACATTTTTTCTATTTATAGCGATACAAGGTTTGCTATACTTACTTTGATAAATAAAGGGCATCTTAGAAAATTAAATTGATAACAATTATTACTTACTTTGACAAATAAATACGACACAGGACTATTTGTATTATTGAGAGTAGCAAAAACAGAGTTTACCATGAAAATATTTTTTTGTTCCTCTTTCTACGAGAATTCTAGAATATTTTAATTATACTAAATTCTATTCAAATTATACAACGAAAATTCCTGCATCTCATTTATTTATGAAAGTAAGTACAGCAAAACCTCCCTTAAAGGACGCCTCTGAATACGGACACCTCCCTTGAACGGACATTTATGGATTCTCCAAATACACTAATGCAACCTTCCATGTACTATGCCTCTCATCAACGGACAGTAGAATTAGGCACTATTATGATTTTTCCCTTGAAATTTATCTCAGTTCAATGGATAATAAATATGTGTAATCCTGTATCTTGGAATGTTCTTTGAAATTGCCCTCAACGCACAGTAAAAGGATGCCGCAGCAAGAAAATTTAAGTGTGTTAAGGACTATCAAGAAAATTATGGGCCATCAGATCATTGCGATGTCGAAGATGAACCTGTACACAATTGTGAAATTAAAAATCTCGGTGTAGAAACTTGGGTGCTGCCCAAAAGGTTGTAAAATTAATAATGCATGTGGAATCAGAAGTTCGCAAGACAAAACTTACCAACAAGAAACAAACAAACATTCGTGACGTTTTCATGCCAAACTATAATAAATAATTCATTTAAATAGTATATTATTTTTTCACTTATCATTGCAATGTACCTCACAAAATTATTTATATGTACAAATAATATTTCTAATAAGTAATATTAAAAATAATATTTAAGGTTGTTTTAATAAGTACTTGCTGGTATTTGTTTATTTATTTTATTATTTATTATTATCGTCTGACTAGTTTCAATTATGAAAAGCTATCTTCAGAGGTATATCTATGAAGAATATGATTTTTCATAACCGAAACTAGTCACGCGATAATAACAAATAATAAAATTAATAAACAAAAATAGTACTTATTAAAACAACCTTAAATATTATTTTTAATATTACTTATTATAACTTATTATAAACAACCTGGTTAAAATTATGGATAAAACCTTAAACTTAATAAAAATAATATTACAATTAAAAAAAACATACAGTATGTCCCCGGATTGAGTTTACAAGAGGGATCCTACTTGGTCTGAAACTACCAGTTCAGTTATTGAAACTTTGATTTATTTATTCAGGGTATTGTCAAAATCAAAATTTTTGAATCTTATTTTGACACTTATTTATTTACTATTTGCAAAAAGAAGTTAAAATTACATTTAACAACATTATAGAAACATATAGTCATTCAAACAATCTCCCAAATGCAGAAAATAATACTGAAAATTTTAAAAATCGTCTACGAGAGACATTTTCATCGATAACAATTGAACAAATACAAAACAGTTTTCAGTAGTTCCACACCAGCCTTGAACTGTGTGAAGAAAATGGTGGGGGATTGTTTAAATGATGTTATTTTAATTTTTATTATTTATGATGTTATTTTTTATTTTAAAGTGTCAAAATTATATTCAATTAATTTTTATTTACTCAACACCCTGTATAAATAAATCAATGCTTTAAATACTGAAATGGCACTTTTAGACCAAGCAGGAGTTATAATTCCTATAACATTTTTACGCAAAAGTAATAATTAAAAAAAAACCCTCTTGTAAACTCAATCCGGGGACATACTATATACAAAAAAAAAGTAAAATACATACCATATTTTAAATAAAATGTATTATGTACTACATAATAATGTTGCCTTTTTTCTCATGTTTCATACGATTTGAGTGATATACATACTAACATATTTATTAATGATCTTTCTTTCTGGTTCTGTTTCCTCTTATTTACCTGAAACCACCCTAAAGTGGTGAACACCTCTCTGCAAGGGACAGTTTCTTTTGCACCGTCGCTGTCCGTTATGCAGAGATTTTACTGTATAGCAAACCTTATATCGTTATAAAGGGTGCTCCTTAATGACGTGCTAATATTTAAGGGTGTAATTCCTCAGGTCATTTTATGAAGAAAATTTCATATGAAAATACATCTGCAACGGCTTAATATGTCAACAATTATTGTTTTGAATGATATTTGTATAAACTTTATTTGTTTCATAGTAACTAGATTTAGTGTTCAAAATGTATTCATCAATATGAATAGAAATATTTAAAAAAATAACTATTTAAAAAAATATTTCAACATACTGTAGCAAAAAGTACACCCTTAAGTATTAGCACGTCATTGAGGAACACCCTGTATAGAGAAAAAATTGTTCATTTTAAAAATGTTAGGGCTATGACTGCCATTAAAAAAATAAAGTTTGTTTTATAACTCAAAAACTATGTATTTTTTAAAGCAAAAGCGTATCTTGCATAAGCTCTTACAATGACAACTATTTCTTTATTTAACCGAATCTCTATGTTTTATGGTTTCCGAGATCATAATGCTTATATTGAATAAAAAACTCACCCTGTATAACCATAATATGTATTTGAAACGATTTTCTCACGATAGAAATTATTTTTAAATTGTCCGTTATTATTTTTTTATATCTCCTATAATTGTTTTGAAATTAATGATAAAACAAATAAAATTATGAGAGTAAACACTCAATTCCGGTTTTCGTTTTCTTTTCCAAAAATACTTTAAATCTAACTTTTGTTCTAAAACCTTAATTTCAAAACTTCTTCAATTATTCGTTTTCTTTTCCAAAAGTACTTTAAATCTGACTTTTGTACTAAAAACCTTAATTTCAAAACTTCTTCAATTATCTTTATCCGCTTTTGAGTTATCGTGTTCGCAATGTGTTCACATTTTATCACATCCACACACCCATAGACAATCATTTTGCAAAAATGGCCTTAATGAACTCAAAATACTTAAAACGGACATTTCTGTTCAAATCTTGAAATCTAGAATTAGAAAATTTTCATGAAAACAATACCTAAAAATCAACTTTTGCCCTGTGGTCCAACCTACGTTGATTTTTTTTTTATTATTATTTTATTATAATTAATAGGGAGAGAGTTATGCGTATTTTTTGGTTGTTTGTTAAAGTCAAAACGCTCAAGCCCCTGCAATCCGTTACTATTAACAATCGCATACATTTATAATAGTAATTAATAAGCCAATTAAACACTACTTGATTGAACCCAGTAACATAATATTATCCCACAATTATCCCACATATCAATTAATGCACTACGCCTACGAGTTTATAATAAAGCCAATTAAGCGTTACGTGATGCGCCCTTAAACTAGCCATTCCAACAAATTATTCGTCGCTTTGAATGGGGAATGTTACAACCGAATTATCTCCCCTAAACTTTCGCCGCCTTTCAGCCTCCCCTGTAAAATAAAAACATAAAAATCCAGTTGTGAACATCAGAATTATTTAATCATCCATTTACTTGGGGCTGTAATTCGTCGGCCGTAAAAGCGGGACATTAATCAGGGCGCAAAACGAGGCCGCTGTTCATATTTGACCTGGCCCATATCCGCGACATTTTATATGGACCTTTCTCTTCGCCTTCTGTGGGACGTCCAGTTCATCATTCCGAAAGCCCGAGCCTGAAACATTGCCTGTAAAAATGTCCAACGGTCAACGTTATAAATTCACTCGGCGGGAAGTTCTTTTAAAGTGCACGTGAATAACTATTTAAGTTGTAAAACTATAAGTCATGTGAGGTAGTCGATAACTTCTATTCAATTCAATTATACGTCATCGCGTATTTCTGGAAACTCGGAATCGCAAGACTTTGAATAATTCTCAAACCACATGGATTGTTATTACCATCATATCAGATTGGTTGAATGATATTAATGTGGCCTATTAATCATCAGAATATTATTAAAAAATGAAATACGAGTATTATACCTAGGTTAATTAAGGCCCGTACATATAGTCCGCACCTGAGCTTGAGTACGACTCAAGTCGTATATTTGGTTGCGTTTAGTGCATAAAGGTTTATAGAAAATACGCAACCAAATATACGACTTGAGTCGAACTCACGCTCAAGTACGTACTATAGATACGGGCCAAAAAGGCTCAAAACGTTTATAATCTAAACGTATCAGTTTATTCATGATGAAATCGGGTTAATTATCATATTATTCACCACACCAAAGTATTAAAGTCCAAATATATAAAATATGATGAGAGTAAATCCTCAATTCCGCTTTTCGACTTTGTTATCCAAAATGACGTTAAATCTAGCATTTGTTCTAAAATCGGTTCAGATTTAATTTCAAAATTTCTTCAAGAAGCATGCTTCGTTTATGAGTTATTATGTTTATATAGACTAAATAGTGGTTAACTCTTTTTGGAGATTAGTTTCCTGGGATACATTCATTGGCACAATAGTTCTTAGGAAAAATATACGCCGATTAAAGTGAACTGGAGATTATAACACTTTACATTAAAGTTTCAATCACTTTACTCAAGCTATAATCCTGAAAACGTTACGGTTCCTAAAAATCTCTTTAACTTTAAAACGCCAGCAAGATATTTATAGATGAAAATGTCTCGTCAAAAGACAAAGCGGGTTAATGTCGCAAAGTAAACGAAAGCCCCCCTTTTCCGCTTCAGAATAACATTATTCTCCGCGGGAAAACCTCAAGGCCTTATAAAGGCAAATTTCACAAATCAATACGTTGTCCTGAATTTAATTTAAAAGTTGGGAAACTGATTTGAGAACTTTTTTATAGCAATTTCGCGTTTTGTTGCGATACACATTTGCATCCTCGACTGCCCCAGGGAAAAGAAAACCGAATGGCGGCCATATACCTATAGAAGGGGATCATATACTATCGCAATTGTACGTTCCACAGGAGTACGTGTATAAATCGTGTGGTGGGTTTATGCTTCGACTAATCAACAGTCGTGGGTTCGATTCTTATTTTAAAATTATTCAATTTGTGCATGGTGCTCATGAAAACAATTTTATTTTCTTGAATTTCATTGTTCAGTTCTACTACTAGTTCTCCAGAGTTCTAATCAGCTAAGAAGTACAGTGCGTTCAAGAAAGTGGTGTCAATTTTTTCAACTAGTTGAAATACTGACAAACAATGACATTTGAAAAAATCTAGTTATATCATTTGCTTGTATCCTATAAAACATTTCTGAAACGTCTGAAAACATATTTGATTTGCATCTTGAATAGTGTATCTTTTACTATCCAGCGTAAAAGTAGATACCACTTTATTCAACGCTCTGTATAAATCTGAAGTATTTATTCCTATTTCAAATTCTAGTAATTTTCAGGTTTTGCTCGCTTCTGCCAGTTTGATTAAATTCTACTTGCAAAAAGTTTCCATGTTTCCAATTTCACACTAAAATACTTATGTTAATTTTGTTTCACAAATCTATGTTATTTAATATAAACGTTTCATTTGGACCACACATATATATATATATATATATATATATATATATATATATATATATATATATATATATATATATATATATATATATATATATATTATATATATATACATATATACACATATATACACACACATATATATATATATATATATATATATATATATATATATACATATATACATATGCTAAAGTGTCATAACAGAATTGGCAACTTTGCCAATGGTCGAAATCTGCCAAATTTTCAATTGCGACTGTTAAAATCTGTTACTACCTAATAAAGGTAAAATTTCATACTAAAACATTCAAAATCTATAAGATTCTATGCTTCATCTGTAAAAATCTATCAATTTTTCAGTAGATATGCAGTATCTACTAAAAAATTGATTGATTTTCACAGGTGTTAAAATTTATCAATTTTTGACATTTTAGTGTTAAAATGTAAACATCTATAATTTTTTTATGTACAACATACACATACGTTAAGTTTTTAATTTGCACTTTAATAGATATTTACGATATAAGTATCGTAACGTATCATATTACGATATGATATGTAAAATTGGTCAATGCCCATTGAGTATCGTAATATGATGTTACGATACGAATATCGTATAATTTTTTATCTACTATCAATTATGAGATATTTTTATGTAAATTATTTTTTCCATAATCAAATCGATAGGTTTTGAAGTTTCTTCTGCCAGTTTTGAGTTCTGTCAGTACTTGTATGAAAAGAGTGACGAAGAAAATATTGATGCAAATGCTGCTGTGAGTGATGGTGAAATCGAGACAGATGTACGTAAAATACTACAATAAATTCTACAAATGGTATAGCTTAAAATAGTGTGATCAAGTGTCAATGTCAATGTTATTACAATCTGAAAGTGAACATCGTAAAGTTTGACATTACGTTATGAAGTAGATAAACGATATTGATTTATTTACAGTGCGTACATAATTTAGCAATACAGAGCTTTCTAACCTTCATACAACGATGAATAAAAGTTGTATATTATGCTTGTTTTTGTAATAAGAAAAACGAGCTGCAGATCTTATGCTAGGTCAAGAGACGAACCCAATTTAAAATATTCTAAAATCATATTATACAGGGTACGGCATGATGGAAGGTTTTTTTTTAAATCAGAATAACTCCTGTCTTTTACATTAAAAAAAATTATTACAAAAAATATGAAAGCTTAGATGTTAGCCAATAAACAGAAACTGGATTCCATTATCATGGAATAAAATCCAATGAAATGAAAATGAAATGAATTGAAATAAATGAAACTATTAAACAATCCAAAAGTAAAATCATGTTCTGAAAATTACACATGACGTTTTCCATAATGTTGCAATAATGTTGAGTTATTCTTATTTCGTCATTGCGAGAAATGGACGTCATCTGTTATGTCATCTGTCATGATGTAATTTTCAGAACATGATTTTTTCCATGAATTATACTTTTGGACTTTTGTTTAAAAACAGTTGAGTTATTCTCATCTCAAAAACTCCCGTTCATTCTGCCACACCCTGTATAACAAGCTTTTAAAAATTTTCAAGTTGGGTTCGTCTTTTGACCTAGTATAAGATCTCCAGCACGTTATAGTTATTTTCAATCTTTTTCAAACGCCAAATTTTCAAAAACTTTTGATTACATGGGAAAGTATAATTGTAGGTGATTTTCGTTTAATTAAATAATCACCATTTTTTTAAGTCTATATTTAATGCCAATCTGTAATATTATAAAAACACATAATTAATAATAATATTTTTTTTATAATTTTGCTGCTGTGGATAATTAGGTACCAATTTTTCAGTTAGCTTCATCGATCATATTTTTCAACAATAGGTTTATTATACAATAGGTATATATGTTGACGGTCTATAGCATCTCTCCTATGGTTAATATTAACAAAAAACAGTTAAAAATAAATGTTTTGTCTTCTAAATAATTCTGTTGATATTACTAATTATCATCTTTGTTTTGAATTTATCCAAAATGATATTTTTTTTATTGCTACTTATTTAAGGCATACCTATTATTTCTGCCATAGTTAATATAAGAAAACCTGCATTTAGGATTTTTGTTTATATTTAAAGTAAACCAATGTCTGCTAGTATTGTCAAACACAGTCAGCATGCAGCGATCTGGCCTACTTGCTATTTTTTTTGTCGCCTAATTTAACTCCGTTGATTGATTGAGACTTACTGAACTTTTGAGTGGAATTCAAATAAAAGTTATGCAACCCCCCTTTTCAACCTTTTCAACTCTTTCCGATGCTCCACCTTTTGTTGCTGTTGTTCTGCGTTCTACCTCTGTAAAGAACACCTTGGCTCTGGCCAGCTAAGTATAGACGGACACTCGACCTTATCTAGATGGGGGTGCAGCTCCAAGTAATTTACTTACAGGGTGGTAGGGTGAACTCGGGTAAAAAGCTTCCTTAAATTACGAAAAATTGTCCCACAACAAAGTGTACATTTATTAACACAAATAAAAGAAATGGTGATCGTACGAAGTCATGACGCTTTATAAAAAGGGGAACGGAAACTCAGGAAAAGAGCTTATTTAAATTACGAAAAATTATCCCACAACAAAGTGTACATTTATTAACACAAATAAAATAAATGGCGATCGTGTGAAGTCATGACGCTGTATATAGACATAAAAAGGGGCGCAATAGGTGATCAAATTGTCGTTCGGCACGGCGAACGCGCCCCGAAATGGTGGTATGTCGGCTGGATTGGCAACGTGTCTTTGTAATACCAGATTATAGCGTTAGTTACATATGAACTAAGTCAGTGAAAAAGGTAAACAGAAACAGAAACAGAAGGTGGTGGCAGGGTGGCGGGGGGTTGCTGTCGAGTAATCGTCGTACTCGGGAGTAAAGCAGGTTCAAGCACGTAAAAACCAGCCTAAAGATAGGAAGTAGTATGATGGCCACGTGTGATATAAAAAGACTTATTCTTACCTGGAGGTCTATAAAGGCCGTTAGTTATGAATTTGAGATCGTTAATAATCGAATCCCTCGATTGAGTGATATGGGGCCTAAACAACCAATTAACACAAAGAGCCGCGAATCACGCTTAATGGGTGTAGAAATCCCGGTATTTCACTATTTTACCGGCTTCGTCGCAGCCAAAAACTTTGACCCGCCAAAAGTACATCTCTGAACAATTCCAAATGCGATTTAAAAATCGCGAACGGCAAAGCCCGATATCATGGAAGGGGAAATTGATGTAATTCGCGTGTTAGGGTGCTTCTATAGGCAACCTTGTAATCGTTTCCGTGCGCTCAAAATATAACGTTACAGTTATTAAAATTTACGAATCATTCATGGATGTTGAGTTTCCAACTTGCTAGATGAATATTTTCTGATATCCTGTTATCTAATTTGTTAAAAAATAACTTTAGTTATGCGTTATGCGTTCTTTTAACTCTTAGTTTATTCAGACATACGTCATCCCTGCTTCTTGTATCGTAAGTATGGTCGTGGCTAGGATAATTATAAAAGTGTTTGTTTTATCTGACACAAACATTCTAAGATGAAGATTGTAGGTAATGATAATATGCCGAGCGTAATGATATTGTTCTTGCAGTCTGATGTGTATTCGTTCAGTCTCCGCAGCAAATCTCACTGCATATCGCTGGAGTAAATAAAATCGATACGTAACAGTTGTGTGTCCCTAAATAAAGATGCCATATTTAAAATAAGCGCATTTTAACGCTTGATTAGGTGTTTGATAAGTGTTTAAAAAGTTTTGCTGCCCTTTAATTTGAGCTTATTTTCGCTGCACCAAGTTTACGATATTTCCAACGATTGAGTGGTAGTTTTATTTTTGACTTTAACAATATAAGTACTGTCTCTTCCATTGTCAAGTAACAATAAATTTATTATTATGAAATATGATTATTTTATTATTACATTATAACAATTTCATAAGTGTAGACTAGGCACTCGTATTATATTTCACAGCCATTGTTTTGCAATCATCAAACATAAAAGTTTCTCGGCTTAGTTTATGTTTAAATATCTCAACTACTGATTAGTCAATTATTTAAACATTTCAATTCATATTTAGTTGGATGCCAGCACATTGTTAGTGAAACGAGAATATAGTGTACACCACTTTTGCTGAAAAATGGGATATTATCGCCGTATGTTAGTCAATAATTGTTCTTTCTGTTGATAAAATATGATTGCAAATTTCTTTGAGATTCCTGTAGTGACATTCTGAGATATTTTGTATTGTCGTATGAGGTATGTGTAAAATTATGAAGTGAAAATGTTTTTCTGTAATATTTACATTATTTGGGTTACAATGTTTTCTCGTTTCACCGACTATATGTAGATTGGGCCTATAACTTTATTTTACTTATGAGAGCATCTTTTAATCCACGTTTTCATGTTTTGTAGTTTTGTTTTGTTAGTCAAGCGGTGTAAAATTGCTTTAGAAAAGCGCAACAGTCACCATCCCATTTCGGAGATCGAAAGATGCGATCGGGTCGTTTATTCGTCCCCACATCAAAAAAACAGACTGACATTCCAATAATTGAAGTATTAGGAGAAAAGATGCTGCCGGATATACATCGCATCGATAACGCAATTCGGTCGAATCCGCCCCGGCAGTTTTTACTCCAGCTTCCATTCAATCGGCGGCGACTTCTCGTGGGGGGGCCGCCGCCGCCCCCACGCTCGGTCCTGATTAAATTAGGAGCGGGGGGCCATAAAATCCGACGGTAGTTGTTTCGAAAGTCGTTAAAATTTGCAATTCGCCGGAGAGCCGGATCGATCTTCCGCAGCGCGCCGTTTAAGCTGAGGCACCAAGCGATTATCATAAGTGTGTCCGCATCGAACGGATGGCAATAAAGTCACGGGTAACGGACGTGGTGGTGATTAATGCTTTTTTGCTGGTGCGGCTTTGATGGATGCGGGCAAAAATCTCGCACCTCCCGAAACGGTTAATTAGTAATCAAGGCCGGCCATTGTTGCTGTGGCAACAATGAGAGGGCCGGACGATGTGTTAATAGACTTCAGTCCGTATTAATTATGTACAGTGGTGTTTGCTCGCAATTAGTCGGTTTCTGTGTGGTCGAAGGGACATCAAGGACGAATCAGCGGTTTCACATTATTTAATTAGGCTCAATCCCGGCGTGCGGGATAATCGCGAAGTTAATGAGGATGCGTCAGGAAGTCTCTTTCGATGCGAAACCATCGGTCGTTGCATTAAGAGGCTGCAAACTTTATCTCCCACCGCGACGAGAGGACGATCCCCTAATAATAAATTCATGAGGCTGTCGTACGCAGTAAACCGAAATCTGGGCTCTACCCCGATGACAGGTCGTTATCTCGACGAGTGGCGGATACGTAGGCGCATCTTTGCCTGGGAGCGCCAAAAAAAGGGGGGCTTTGGGGCTCCAGGGCCCCCAATTAAGGACGTGAGCCGCGGTCACTTTTGAGCGGGACGTGGGGGCTGGGGGGCGTCCGCGACGTACTACGTGCCCGACATACGCCCCGCTCTGCGGTGAATATGCCGCGTGAATATTAAACAACCCTCCCTTAAAACTCCCGGAATTATTCGACCGCGACCCTCCCGAACTTATGAAATATTGTTACGTGATCACCATTACGGAATGCTGGCGGAGAGGACCGAGGCATCCGTGCGAGAACCAGCGACGCTGAGAATAAGTTGTTATGATTTCATACAATGTTTCCTTAGTACTTAAACTGAATATACTGTAGTTATAAGTTGCCCGGATGATCGTATATAGAAGTTTAAAGTTTTCAACTCTACCAGGAAATTGTATTGGACTTTGAGCAACGAATACGAACGCTTATAGCGAGTATAAAGGATATATATCGTAAACTACAGTTTGCAATATATATCAGTAATATGGCTGATGCATCTCATGGGGCACAACAACCTAAAACCCTCAAAGTACATTGTATACACCAACACAAAAAAAAATCTGGCACTATAAAGCTTGTTTATATTACCTCCGCTTTAATTGCATTCTACACAACGAAATAATTGTTTCTGTATCTCTCCCGTTTTATTTACGGCACCTGAAAAACCCACATAAAACCCCCTCATTCTCGCCAGACGTGGAATTATCATTTCTTGCCCCGGGCCTTAGAGCAAGATCCAAGGAGACTCAAAATAAACTTTACACCGTTAATGGGCGACTTTTATTCTGCGCCGCTGGTTTTTATTGTGCCGGCCATTCCGGAGATAAATCCGCGAAAGTTCGGAATTAATGTGGAAAAATCCGGGCGACAAACAAAAGGCACCTTAAACTGTCAGGGAAGTTTTAAGTTGCGCGGCCGAATTCCGTTGCGGTTACGTTTTTGCCCGACCCGAATGCGGCCGTTATTAAATAACTTATTTCGGGCTATTTTAATGCAAATGCGTTTCCAATTAATGCAGGATTGTGCCGGATTACCCGGATTCGTTTCCCTCGTGGTTGCGGAACAAATGGCGGAGGCGCCGGACAAACGCATCTCGTTTTAACTGAAAAAGTTTCGCCAGCAAAATACTGGAAGCAGCAACATTTAACTTATCCGGGATTACCAGTTTCTTGCAGAATTTTTCAATTATACGTGCGTATTCAAAAGAATATTGAACTTACATTGTAAATAACACAGGCCAACAATTTTGAACTTTTTTTTCACATGACTTAGTCTGATACTTGTTCTGGTGTTCTGATTTCAAATATGCTAACCGTTGTTCCATATCACGGTAAAGTTTTTTTTAATTTAGCTTATTTCAATTTTTGCACATTTTCACGTTTTGGTACTACTACAACTACCTGAATTAGAACTTCATTATTAATTAATAATGTATTACCTCGTAACAGTTCACTTGCTTACTTATCGCTGACCCTTTTGCATTGGTGGGGGTGCAAATGAAGGGCCAAGGTACCTAGGGCTGGTTCCATAATATCACAGAGAAGTCTCCTTTATGTAAAGCTTACTTAAATAGAAAAGGCGACTTAGTATGCTTCTTTTCCTTATGATAAAAGACACTTTTTCGTAAAGTGACGTTTAAAAATCAATTATGGAACACGTTACAATACTTAAAGGCGCCTTTCGATTTAAAAGAAACTTTAATACCATTATGAAACCGGCCGTTCGCATTACCGTTAATCCCTTGAAATGTACAGTTGTGTTACTAAAATCGTATCTTTAAGACGTGTTTAGTATGATATGTTTCAATATAATTTCCATTGCACAAGTAAAATAGATGATGGCTGATGTTCGCAGAAAGTGTTATCAATAGTTCGACTGCAATTTGTTACATATGTGGAAGCTACACTCTACCGAACTAATGGAAGAACATTGGCGATTTTGTAAAAAAGGTGTACTAGGCTTATTTTTAAGTTAAACGTAGAGACGAAGACAAGTCTTGGGCTCCAAATCAAGTGTGCAAGACTTGTGTGGAAAGTTTACGACTATGGAGTAAAGGAAAGAGAGAAACACTATGTTTTGGTACCCCAATGATATGGCGGGAGCCTAAATATCACATAGATGATTGCTATTTTTGCGTAATTAAGACTAAGGCTAATAACAGAATAAGACAACAAAAACTTAAATACCCAAATCTGGATTCAGCCAGCCGCCCAGTACCCCATTCTAAGGAAATACTTGTGCCAGTGTTTAAGGACTTTGCAACACTTGAGGGTCTTGAGAACGAGCAAGATATGGCAAGTGACATTGAGCACGAATCTGACATAGATTCTGACAATTTTGGTTTCTCTTCAGTAGCACAAACATTTAGCCAAAGTGAATTAAACGATCTACTAAGGCCCAGTTGTATGATCGTGGATCATCCTTGATCATGGTTCAGTTACCTAGGATACAATTGTTAATACAATGGTATCCTTAGAAAATGAGCCACCATCAAGTATGATTATCGATCGTACAACTGGGATTAAGAGATCTAAATTTTTCACACGTTTCATAAATCACACGTTAGTTTCTATTTCTATCTGCATTGGTGGGGGTGCAAATGAAGAGCCAAGGTACTTAGGGCCGGTTCCATAATATCACAGAAAAGTCTCCTTTATGTAAAGCTTACTTAAATAGCAAAGTCGACTTTAACATATGCTTCTTTTCCTTATGATAAAAGACACTTTTTCGTAAAGTGACGTTTAAAAATCAATTATGGAACACGTTACAGTACTTAAAGGCGCCTTTTCGATTTAAAGGAAACTTTAATACCATTATGGAACCGGCCGTTAGCATTACCGTTAATCCCTTGAAAGGTACAGTTGGGTTACTAAAATCGTATCTTTAAGACGTGTTTAATATGTGATCTGATGTTCGCAGAAAGTGTTTAAATAGTCCGACTGCAATTTGCTATATATCTGCAAGCTACACTCTACCGAACCAAAGGATGAACATTAGCGATTTTGTAAAAAAGGTGTACTACGCTTATTTTCAAGTTAGACGAAGAGACGAAGACAAGTCTTGGGCTCCAAATCAAGTGTACAAGACTTGTATGGAAAGTTTACGACTATGGAGTAAAGGAAAGCCATAAAAACTATCTGTTGGTATCCCAATGATATGGCGGGAGCCTAAATATCAACGAGAGAAAAATAACTCTTACAATATTTTAGAGCAGAGCAGGATTTAGTTTGTTGCCACGATGTGCTAGGCTTGTTACATGCAATGGGTATGACGTTATATGACCCAAGTGAGTGGCGATTATTTTTAGATAGTTCGAAGAAGAGCCAAAAGTGCGTGTTGCTTCATAATGGGTTGGTATTTTGTTCTATTTCCATTGGCCATTCTGCTATTTTGAAAAAAAAACTATGAAAGTCTACTCTTCTATTCCGTGTACAAATTTTTTCTCCATTCTTTTTTGTTCCTTTCCAGTCTAGTTGATTCGTTCAGGTTCTTTCCTTTTTTTTCTATTATCTCTGTTACTACGTTGTCCCATGTATTTTTTTGGCCTTCCTCTTGTCTTCTTCTTCTGTATTCTTGCTTTCCATACTTGTTTGACCTGTCTTGTGTTCTTCATCTTTTGTAAGTGTCCCCACCAACTGGGTTGTCTTCTTTCGATGAAGCTGGTTTCGTCTTCTATGTGTAGTTCTTCTCTTATTTTGGTGTTTCTAATTTTATCTAGTTTCGTTACTCCCGTTGTTCTTCTAAGGTATTTCATTTCGGTTGCTTGTACCCTACTTTTATCTGCTTGTGTTTAAGTCCAGGATTCGCAGCCATATGTCATGATGGGTCTGTATATAGTTTTGTATGCCTTGATTATTGTATTTCTCGTTATTTCTTTTTTGTTGATAAACGACTTTCTTATTTCGGGGCACAGTTTCATTTTTTTGCTATGCTCATGTCGATCTCTTTTTGCATGCTTCCGTCGCTTTGTATTTCTGCTCCTAAGTTCTTAAATGATATTACTTGTTCGATTCTTGAATTTTCCACTTTCATTTTTATATCTTCTTGTTCTTCTATTACCATGACTTTTGTTTTATTTATATTCATCTTCATTCATCAAATATAATGACCATATTGGATCATTTGTGTGGATATCAAAATGGTAAACTTCTTACTAGCCAGAGACCAGCATTGGACTCGGAAGAACTGGCCGGTGAGAACAAGTTTAAATGTTGGTGATCCAAACATTCTTTATGAGGCGTTGGTAGGTCGGGAAAAAATATCTTTCCGCCTCTCCACATAAAACTAGGCTTAATTAAGCAATTTGTGAAAGCTTTGAGCGTAGAAGTCGACTGCTTTAAACATATATGCACAATATTTACTAGCCTCAGTTATGAGAAAATTATAGCTGGTGTTTTTGACGGCCCACAAATTGTAATGCTAATGCAAGACGAGTATTTTACAAGCTCAATGAATGATGTGGAAAAAAGCACTTAGAATTCTTGTGTCCATTATTAAAAAAAATTGGGGAACAAAAAATCGAAAAATCACAGACCTAGTTGGCACAATAATTCAAAAATTCCGTAAGCTGGGATGCAATATGAGCATTTAACTGCACGTCCTTAATAGCCACCTTGATAAATTTCCGAAACATTTAGGTGATGTGAGTGACGAACAAGGCAAATGATTCCATCAGGACTTAAGGGATGTGGAGGTGAGATATCAAGGGAAGTGGGGTGTTCACATGATGGCCGACTACTGTTGGATTATAAAAAAAGATTGTGCAGAAATTCAGCACTCCAGAAAATCGCACAAACGAAAATTTACTCCGTAAACCGTGTTTCTGTGTTTTCGTGTCAAAGTTGAAGTAAATATACCAAAGTAGTCATAAATTTGTATTTAATCAAAAATCGTGTTGACCAGTGTAATATATAAGCATGACATATAGCAATATAAAGATAACAGACCGAAATTCTAACAAAATATACATAAATTGCAAATTTATAATAAAAATACTATAAAAATTAAGTAAAGGGTGCATAAAAAACAGGAAAAATTAAGATAATTACCCGAGAAAATTATTATATTAAAATTATTTCTGTTTCAAATGTGATTAGACTACATTGGTTTATATTCTATGTATTTGTTAAAATGTTCTAGTCACAAATTATCATGAATATTAAAATAATTTTGGATGTGCAACCATTAATTATTAGACTGCAAAATAATACTTATATATTATCTACATCTACGCTCATGGACCATTAAAAGTATATGGGGTTCCTGATAAAATATTATTTTGAAAAAAATCATCCAATTATGGCTGATTCCGCTGTCCTCAGGTGAAATATTTTCAACTTTCTGTTACTTCCGGTTCTACCGGAAGTAGCCATCATCTTTGGTTTTTCAAATGGAACACCCTATATATTATTATGTTTATAGCATCTACGTTTACTTTAAACATATTTTGTAGCTATGTGTGTAAACCTATATTTTTTACTTTCTGAGATCAAAATTAAATTCCAAGATTTTGACCTCAAAAAGACGTTATGAAAAAGAGCTTCAATTTCATTTACTAATAAGATATAAACAGAAAGTTTGTCGCGAATCATACCTGAAAGATACCTCTTTAAATGATGTATGTTGAAGCTGAAATTTTTGACAGTCATTCAAAAATATCATTAGTTACGTAGTCTTAAATTAAGCGTATTCAATTTCTTTTTAATGGAATAACATACTTTTTCCAATTCGCATTATTAAAATGCTCATTATATTTATGTATATTGAATCTCATCATTAAAACAACACTGTAATCGAAAGGGTGAATAAAATGTTTACATTTTCACTTTATTAACTATAACCATTGACAACGTGAATAAAGTAAATAATACGTAAATACGCACTATACTTGAAAATTTCGTTGTCACCTGACGATGTGGCACGTCACGCAAATTCTACAATTCTGATAACGATTTGGAAAAAATCTTGTACGATACACGTGAATAAAGCAATTTTATCCACTCTAAAACATTATCGCACTGGCTTCGCCTCTTGCGGTAAACTGTTTTTTCATAGATAAAACTGGACTATATTCACTTATCTATAAATAGTTATTTTATCTCATAGACAAATTCGTATAACAATTTTCTACATAAATGTATTATACCTACAACCATATTCTTATAATAAGTACTTTTTTAAATATTTCGAAAATTCTAATCTCTGCAGTAACAGCAAATACTTAACAAACTACGAAATAAATTTCAACAAAAACAGGACATAGGACAATACTCGACTAATAAAGACAAGACAAACGAACTACAAAATTACATCTAACAAAAACGCTTCATGAATCATGTTACACTTCATAACACTCTCTTATCAAAACAATCACTCATAAATCACATGTAATTTCGCCTATTCTATTTACATTATTTGCTAAATATGCGTATTTTTTGTGAAAGAAATTTCAACTTTGAAATGATCCCTTTAAATGTGTTAATATCGTTGATAGTCCAGTCATATTAACGCCAAAAAACCGTTTAGGCGGACAAATTATATAGCTTTGAAATTTGGTATCCATACCCTTGAGTACTGTAGAATCTAATATCGTCGAGTGCCCCCCCCCCCTTCCGATGGGGGTGTAATCGCTTAATATTGGAAAAACATCCCCCAAACGGCGAACTTATGTTATTTTTCGCAATTATCTCGTAAGCGCGGAACACAAAGACGGAAGTACTAAAACGAGCAAAACATTTTAGATATATAGAGAGGGATTAATACCGCAACAAAAATTTACAAATCCATCTGCAGGCCCATGATTGACTACGGCCAGATCATACTGAAAAGTAAGAAACGCCTACAAACGAATTACGGACGTAACTAAACGGAAGACAGTAAGACTGCTCATCAAACTAAGACACAAGGACAATCATCTTCATTACATATGAAACATAAATTTATACGAGGGCTGTTTGACGGAAGAGTGACTTTTTAATGAAAACGTTATTTTTCTGTTCAAAATATATTTTATTTGTCAACATAACACCCTTTCAAGTGTACACACTTAGCGCGGCGAGTTTACATTTTTTTTAAACCTTCCAAAAAGTAATCTTTCGGAAAGTCTTCAAAATATGCATTTGTGTCGGTTATCTCCTCTTCATTTGCCTGAAATCTTTTTCCACACAGCCATTTTTTTTAAATTTGGAAATAAGAAGAAATTACTGGGAGCCAGATCTGGCGAATATGGCGGATAAAGCAGTAATTCGTAATGCAATTCAGTCAATTTAGTTGTAGCAATTGCAGACGAATGAGAGGGCGCATTATCGTGATGGAACAACACTTTTTTTCTTCATCAAATGCGGTCGTTGTTTTTCAAGTTCGGCATCAATACATGTCTGCATAATCAGCATAATACTGGCCAGTTATGGTTTTTCCTTTTTGTAAACAGTTAATAAAGATTACACCTTTAGAATCCCAAAAAACTGTGGCCATGACCTTGTTGGTCGAAAAAAGTGTGTTTGCCTTTTTGGGAGCATATTCGCATGGAGAAATCCAGTATTTAGACTGTATTCTTGTTTCTGGAGTATAATGATGTATCCAAGTTTCATCTATTGCGACATATCGACGAAAAAAATCCTTTGAGTTACGTTGAAAACGGCCAAACATTCTTCTGAATTCTTAATGCGAACGCGCATTTGATCACCATTAAGCAAACGCGGCAACCATCTCGCGGATAGCTTTTTCTTATTGAAATGTTCATGCAAAATATTGTATACCCGTTCGGTTGAGATGTTTACTTCATTAGCTATCTCACAAACTTTTATTCGACGATTGCCAATTACAAGGCCATAGAGTTTATTAACCATTTCTGGAGTAGTCACAGTAAATGATGGTTTCGGACGATCTGCATCAACCGTGCTCATATGGCCACTTTTAAAAGCAGAAACCACTTACAAATCATTCCATGGGACGGAGCAGATTCTGGATAATATTTACGTAACTTTTCTTCGGTTTCTTTAATTGTTTTTTCACGTAGAAAATAATGTTTAATCAACACTCGAATTTTTTTTTTACATATTTACAAAACAACGAAAACAGTTTCCTTCAAATAAGTATAAAACATAATCTATCTGTCAGATTGGTGCCAAATTTTGACAGTAGACCTCCGAAAGACCTCAGGAGCTAGCAACATAATCATTATAACGAAAGTGTTACCAACCTTTGAAAAGTCACTCTTCCGTCAAACAGCCCTCGTACAAGATCACCAAAATCATACCCATCCAACAAAGACTGGACAAACTTCGAAATAAATTTCAACAAAAATGTTTGTTTTTTTTTAAATATTATACCACAGGCGGTGTAGTAAACTTTATTATTGTACATATAATATTACACCCCCTGGAAAATGAATGTTAACGTGTGAGTGAGAATCTTGACATGGGAATCTTCGGAAAGCTCACGAGCACAATATACACTTTACAGCGAGTTATATACGCTATTTTTCCAACTACCAGAATAATAATAATTAATAAATAATTTAACAATCAATTTTTTTTTAAATGGATGTCGCTATGGGTATTTTAAAAACGCGCATTATAATTTCCCATTGCTACAGCACAAGTGTAATCTGTTAGCTTGTTATCAATGAAATACAGATTTATAACTTCATTTTAAAATCAAATTCAATGTAGCTCCGATAGCCTCATTCTACTTATTAGGTGTACGTTTTGATGATAATCTGGAATCTTTTCACTGGGTCTTCTTGGCAACTCTTGCTCTGCTATTCGGACGTATCTCTGCGGAAACTTCCGATCTGTGCGTGCAGAATGATAAATTTTTACGTGATCGGAGCCGTGATACGTGCAAAGTCGGTTATCAATAGCAGTCGTTCACCAATTAAAGGTGCAAGAAACCGTGAGAGATTTCGGACGTGCCCATTCGTGCGCACCGAACCCAATTACTCACAGCCCACCCCCGCCGCCCCAAGTACGCGATAATAACGCTCGACCGGCGCTAATCCCTGGCGACCTATTCCTCAGGTTCGATAAAGACGTTGTGCCACGTCCAACCTGAGCAGTGCCCTTCGCAGCCCTGCCTGAACGGGGGTGTCTGCACGGAGGGTTGGAACCGTTTCGTCTGCGACTGCACGGACACAATGTTCACGGGGCCGACGTGCGGCAAGGAGGCGGCCACCCTCAGCTTCAACGGGTCTCAGCACATGGAGGTCAACATGGACGCGGAGACCCTCACGCAGACCGAGGACATCGTGCTGAGGTTCAGGACGAGCAAGCCCCTGGGGCTACTGCTGATCACCAGCACCGTGCAGACTGGGGACAGGATCGAGCTGGCTGTCGCCGCCGGCAGGATACGGATGGCCCTCAGGCTCGGCGTCAAGGACAAGAAGCAGGAGGACAAGGAGAAGGATAAGGTTGGTGTGATTCTGTATTCGGGTCACTGCCTCGAGAAAAAAAATAACGCGAATTGTAGGGCGGTAATTGAATGAACTGTTTTTCGTCCTACGTGCTACCTTTCTGGCAAGTTAACTCGGATTCGTGTAATTATCCCAATGATCCCCTAGCTGGTGGATATTGTCGTTTTTTCTACGAGAATTGTAATAGTTACACCACAATGAAAATGGGCACCTTTATAGATATTACGCTCTAAGCTAACTAGTCAGAGACAATTACAAATATAATTATTTCTGTAAATACTTCAGCTAGGATAGTTCTCCGGTTTTCTTCGTAGTACTTACACATAATACACATGCACATGTTTTTCACTACATACAAACAGCATTCATTATGTTCGCCAACGTCACGAGAAGTACACTGGAACACTCCTAGCTGCACTACTTATACAGGGTGTCCAAAAAATTATGGACAAGCCCAACATCACGCTACTCACAGATGGCCACTTAGTCCTTAGAAAGTACGAAAAAAAAAATTAAAACAAAAATTTTACTTTCAAAGACATAAATCATAGACGAGGACTTTATTACCAATATTTTAATTGTACTGCACATTGTTGTCACGTTGATTTTTCAACAATTTTCATTTTGAAATTTTTAAACGCTCTATTAGAAATGGAAATATTCAATAAGATTATTTAAAACTATTATAATTAAATAACGTAACACATGATTTTTATTTAATTCCTTCTAAGAGCCCTTCTTAATTACCTTTGACTAGCAATATTTAAAAATGATTAGCCCGTGGAATTTTTATAGTATTTTTTACGGACTCAATTGGCATCCCCGAGTGGCGTGCTGTTAAGTCCACTATTTTTGGTCCACCTTGTATACTGTAGATAATTAATTATATCGATATTTTCAGATTCTACTGGCTGGGCAAAATGTGAACGATAATGAGTGGCATACAGTTCGATTTTCAAGGAGAGGAGCTAACTTGAAGCTTCAACTAGATGGTCAATCACCCCTCAGAGGTAAAGCATAAATATAATAAATATATGTAATCATACTCCCTTTTACCACATAGTGGTGTAGGGATCTTTTACATTTTGTTACATTTTGTTTAGTTTAGTTTTTTGTTTAGTTTAAGCTATCTCATATACAAATTTAGTCCATTCTTTCTTGTTTCTTGCTAGTACTCTTGCTTCCGTCCAGGTTTTTCCTCTTTTATTCAGTATCTCGATCATATTTTGGCCCCATGCTTTCCTCGGTCTCCTTCTCCCTTTTTGTCTTCCACCTCTTGCTTCCCATACTTTATTGACTGATCTTTCTTTTCCTAACCTTTGTAGATGAGCACCAGCTTATTTGTCTTCTTTCTAGAAAAGTTTTCAAAGATTCTATTTGTAGTTCTTCCCTAATGTCAGTATTTCTTATCTTGTCCATCTTTGATACTCCCCTTACTCTTCTCAAAACTTAATTTCCATTGCTTGTAGTTTGCTTCTCTCTTTTCTTAATAGGACCCAGGTTTCACAATCGAACGTTACGATAGCTCTGTATATAGCTTTAAATACGTCAATTTTAGTTTTTCTTGGCACTTCCTTCTTACTTATTAGTATTTTCTTCATTGCATGATATACTTTGTGTGTTTTCTCGATTTTACTGTTTATTTCCTTTTTCTGTTTACCTTCCCTAATTTCTACTCCTAGATATTTGTAAGCTTCTACTTGTTCTATTTTTATGCCATCGATCGTTATATCCATCGTTGATTGATCCCCTATCAATAGTACTTTTGTGTTGTCTTTGTTTGTGTGTTTTTTCGATTCTACTGTTTATTTCCTTTTCCTGTTTATCTTCCCTTTCAATTTCTACTCCTAGATATTTGTAAGCTTTTACTTGTTCTATTTTTATGTCATCGAATCGTTATATCTATCGTTGATTGTTTCCCTATCATTGGTACTTTTGTTTTGTGTTTGTATATCCTCATTCCATAGTCCTTTAGAGTTTGGCTCCATATACATAGGCTTTCGTGTAGGTCTACCTCACTTTCTGTTATTAATACCACATCGTCTGCGAGAGCTCCTTCTGATATTGTCACTTTGTTCATGTTTCTATGTCCGACTACTAGTTTCTTCGTCTTTTTGGTGCACTCTTTTATTATTTCATCCATATAGGTTATAAACAGTAATGGACTCAGGCCTCCTCCCTGTCTTAAGCCTCGTTTAGATTTAGAAAGTTTACTGGCGGAAACTACTTAGCGCCAGTAAACTTACGATGTGTAAACCAGAAAAACGTCTGTCCTGAAAAAAACTAAACAAGATAGTAAAACGTTTTTCTGGTTTACACATCGTTAGTTTACTGGCGGCAAGTACTTTCCACCAGTAAACTTTCCAAATGTAAACGAGGCTTTAGTCCTATATTCGTTTTGATTGGCTGTGAGTATTGGTTCCTGTATAACACCGTGTTTGTATCTGTTACATATATTTGCTTTATTACTTTTATTGTCTTGTCGTTTACTCCTTTATCCCCTAGAATTTCCTATACTTTTCCCTTTTGACACCGCCGAAAGCTTTCTCTAAGGTACTATGAGGGTTTCTTGCCATTCTTTTGTAATTGTTTCGTCACTCCATGCTTTGTTGTATATTTCTAGCAGTAGTTCTGTTCCCTTTGTTCCCATCTTTTTCATCATTTCTGGGGTGATTTGATCTGGCACTGGTGCTTTGCCGTTTTTTGGTTTCTTAGTACTTCAGTTAGTTCTTCTATCGTTATTTGTTCTTCCGTTTCCTCCTATCTTGTTGGGTTTTGTTGTGTGATTTCTGTCGTTATTTCTGTTCTTTCCAAGAGCTCGTTTTTTTTGTTTTCAGTACTTCAGTTAGTTCTTCTATCGTTATTTGTTCTTCCGTTTCCTCTTATTTTCTTGGGTTTTATTGTGTAATTTCAGTCGTTATTTCTGTTCTTTCCAAGAGCTCTTCAAAATATTCCCTCCATGTCTCCATAAGTTTTCTTCCATCTGTTAACTGTTCTCCTCTCTTGTTTTTTATCTGGTTTGAGCTGTATACCTTTTCTTTTCTGTGTGCTTTGAGTACTCCAAATTCTGTCCATGCCTTTCATTTTGCTTTTATTACTAGTTCGTTTAATCTCTTCCTATTTTCTTTGTATATTTTGTATTTGTTTTTTGCGTTAGGTATTCTTCCCAGGCTTGTTTCTTCATTTTTGTTGCTTCTCCGATTTCTCTCGTTTACCATGCCGTTTGTTTCTTTTCCAAATATTATTATTATGGTTATAAAATTTAAATATTTGTACATTTAGGTATCATCTCAATTGATTCAACAATAAGTGGCATTCATATGCTTCTCTCATACTTCATTATATACATTGCTTGCTAAAATTCTTGGCAATGTACAGCTGAAAGTGAGTACAACTAATTTTGGTTATATTGTTGTCTTCATAGTAAGCTCATTAGCTCATTGTTGTACATTGCTGAACGATGGCCTCTTTTAAAGTTTGCCATTTTCTTCGATCTTGAGCAACTTGTATCCTGTTTCAGGCACCTCATTGCTCCAACGGGCAGTTGGCCTTCCTCTATTTTTGAAAGATTTTAAACTTGGCCGCAATTTTTCGATTTTTTTTATGTCCATCACTGATCTTCCATTCTAGCGACATGACCTGTCCAGTTTCTTAGTATGGTTTCGACAGCTGACAGAATTTTGTGTCTAAGATTAGTTTTTCACATTGGAGTTTCCATCTTGCATTGCTTCACTTGTAATTTGTTAACATATCTGTTTCTTACTGCTTTAAGCTGAAACATTTGGAAAATACAACACGCTCCAGTGGCGCACCATCCACCTTGGCGGCCTCTTCCATCAGGAGGAGGAGATCAGCATGACCACCACCGTGCCCAACTTCATCGGCGAGATCCAGCAGTTTTACTTCAACAACATCCCATACATCGAACTGGCACGCTCCTCCAGCAGCGAGCACTCGATCCACGGCTTCCCGACCATCAAAGTGGCCGCGAAGTTCATCAAGCGCGCCACGGACAACCTACACAGACCGGTGACCTTCCGGTCGAAGCACACCTTCATGGGCATGCCCATGCTCAGGGCCTACTCGAGCATACACATCGACTTCATGTTCAAGACACGCGAGCCGAACGGCCTCATCATGTTCAATGGCGGTAAGAAGGAGGACTTCCTGGCAGTGGAGCTGGTGGACGGGCATATCAACTACATCGTCAACGTGGGCGATGGGGCGGTGACTTTAAAGGATTCGGTGAAGTCTAATCTCAACGATAACCGCTGGCACACCGTGGGGATCAGGAGGCCGTCTGCAAAGCAGCACACCTTAATGGTAGATGATGATATCGTTGTGACAACGAATCAAGGTGCCGGCAATTTGGAGCTGGATGGTATTCTGTATTTGGGCGGTGTCCATAAGGATCTGTATGCGCAGTTGCCTCAAGAGGATGTGAAGTCGAAGCACGGATTCGAAGGGTGCATTGCTGGTTTGGATCTTAACGGCGAATCCCCGAATATAATGGAGGATGCTGTGGTTCACAGCCCATTGGTGACAGCTGGATGTGAAGGTAGGGGTACATTTATTTTTTTTATTTTGCCGGTGTCTAATAGTTTTGATGTCTCAGGACAATCCCAAAAGTGTAGCCAAAACGTTTGTGCTAATGGAGGTATTTGCGTGCAACAGTGGCATGCTTATACCTGTGATTGCGAGATGACATCTTTCACAGGACCTACATGTTCGGATGGTAAGCATTATTTTGTTATGTAGTTTTTAGGTGAAGGCATTTAAAACTGAAATGTTTGACCAAACTTCGCGAACGTGCCGTATGGAACAAAATTGTGAAAAAAGTTTCTATAGACTCTTCTTCTTGTTGTGTCATGACCGTAAACGATCGTTGACTCTCGTGTTGGCTTGCATATTTATGATCATAATGTTGTTAGTAGCTGCTCGGAAAAGTTCGACTGAAGTTTTGCCAAACCATTGGCGCAGGTTTTTCATCCAGAACATCTAGAACTAGAAAGCTTCTTACCATTTAAGTAGACATTCTGTTGGCATCCAAACTTCAGCACCGAACAAAAGAACGGGGAGTACACAGCACCTTGCCATTTTCGGTCGTAGATCTATTGCCAAATTGTGACTTCATAGGACGTTTCTGAGCTTCATGAATTGTGATCTAGCTTGTGCAATTCTTGCTTTGATCTCTATTCTTGGATTCCATTTTTCGTTAGTCGTGGTTCTTTAGACTTGTTCTATGTGGTGGTTCCCAATCGTCAGGTCATTGTTGTGCATGTTGTTTTTTTTTTGACACAATGAGGTATTTCATCTTTTGAACATTTAGGTTGAGACCGTATTTTCTGCACGGTTGTACTGTGCGATTCACAAGTGCATGTAATTATTCGCTTGTCTTGGCAAAAAGCAACTTGTCGTCAGCATATCTTATGATGTTTATTATTTTGCCGTTTTTGAGAATCTCATTGAATCTTGAGAATTGGGAATCTCATTGAAAATTTCTTCTGATTATAAATTGAATAGTAAGACTGATAGGAGGCATCCTTGCCGTACACTTCTCTTCATTTCCATATCGCCTGATAACACCTGTTACATAAATTTTGGTAATTTTTTGTAATGCTTTACCTGACATAGTAAAACTATTGCATCTGGTCAACTATGGAGAAACATGTTGCTAGGGATCTTATCAATTTGTTTGACATTTCACATTTTCGTCCGACCTTTGCAAAATGGCGTATACAGTAGATATTCGAAAGTCCATCTACAACCTAGTTTATGGCCAAGGTCAGGCGAAAATGTGAAATGTCAAACAAATTGATAAGATCCCTAGCAACATGTTTCTCCATGTACCAGATGTAATAGTTTTACTATATCAGGTAAAGTATTCAAAAAAAAATCCAAAAACTTATGTAACAGGTGTTAGTTGTTGATTTGCGTTGTTGACTTACTCTGACAGTTGCTGTTTGGTTCCAATAAAGATTTGTGGTTATTCGGATGTCATTTTGGTCTACAGAGGTGTTTTGTAGTAATTTTATCATCCTGTATCTGTAGACATGTATCAGTTTTTTTTTTCATAACTTTGAAAACCTAGAACTTTGTTGATTACTGTTTCTCTTCTTATATTGCCATACACCCCTGTGTATTTGCAAATTGTCTTCTACTGGATAATATACTGGATAATAATACTGGATAATAGCTGTGGGTCTATTTATTGTTTCTTCACGTAATTGTCTATGAACCAAAAAAGGAATATCTAATTCAAGTTCATCATATTTGATCATTTTTAAATTCGCGTGGAACTTTTTAAGTAAGTATTTCTGGACACATGTGTATATGAACTTTTTTGCAGTTTTGTGCCATACGTCACGTTTATGAAGTTTGGCCAAACATTTTAGTTACACCCTGTATGTTCGAAGATATTAATTCGTATTAGTAAAGTTGTGCTGTGTTGTAAGCACCTTAAGCAAGGTACTTTATTCAAAACCCACTTGGATTCGAAATATTTGAAAAGTTATGCAATTGATTAAATTTGAACAGAGTTAGGATTAGTGTTGCAACCCAGGAAAAGTTCGGTCGAAAAGTTAGAAAAATTTATGGAAAAGTTTGCTAGTACCTTGGAAAAGTTGAAAATGTTGGAAAAGTAGGAAATGTTAGCATTTGAGTTTCTCCTAAGTCGTTCAAATGATATGATATGTTCAAATGAATCGGCTGTATTGCCCATTCTCTCAACCTTCTTATTGAAGACATAATAAAGTTGGATAATATTCTCAGTAATAATATAACAAGAGAGTGAGAATAAATTGAAAATTTTGACAGATTGTCGAAAACTTGTTGCCAGGCAATAGTCACGAGAGCCCGAAGGGCTCGAGTGACTATTGCCAAATGGCAACAAGTTTGAGACATAATCTGTCAAATTATTTTCTAATTTATCGAACTCTCGAGTTATATTTGATTAGATTATTTTTTGACGTTTTTTGCTTTCTAGTATTTCTTTATCAATTTCAGTATGCGAAACGCAGCTAAAGCGACTTTTATTCATTTTGTATGACACTTTAATATGATTGATAAATTAATAATTTGACAAATATTTTGATTGACAAGAGTGAACCTAGCTACCGAGATTATTCCCACTATAATAATCTCTAGAGAATATTCCCAGTATAATAATGACGGGATTGGTCCAGAAGTATCAATATGACAAAAATCGAAATATATCATTGGTTTTGAGAAACGTCAAAAAATAATCTGTTTAAAAAATCAAGCTGAAAGAATTGTGAAACAAATCAAAGGCAATCACATTCTAGCAGCTCACTTTGCAAACATTCAAAAAGAAAAAAAAAATATTAGGGTAGCTTTGAATTTGCCAGTGAAAATTAGGTGGGCATCAGTGGTACGCTGCTTTAACAGTTTAATCAGCAACAGGTATTGTCTTCAAATTTTGGCGGTGAATGAACTAGTTGCCAAGTATCTTCAAAAATATACGAAAACAATGCTTCTAGATGATGATAATTTTTGGGTAAGACTTGAAAACACCAGATATCTCCTAGAACCCATTGGGAAATGGATATCCAAAATCGAAGAAGACAAGCCAAATGCTTCATTAGTTCTCGAAATGTTTGCAAACCTGCCAATTTTAGAGGAAAATGTACCTAAATGCCCTTCAAGCAATGTGGAAGAAAAGAAAATTATGGATATGCTTTCTGATCGCAAAGACTTCTGTTTATATAAATTTCATCTTGCGGCAAACATCCTGGATCCACGTTATCAAGGGCATAGTTTGTCACCTGAGCAACATGTTGATGGACTTGAGTTCATCAGTATCATTGCAGAGCACATGAATGATGTGGATGATAGTGAAGACCAACTTTGCAAAGTACGAAGCAAAATATGGACTGTGGGCTAAAGAATTTGTTTGGAAATGTGCTCACAAAGTGGATTATATTGTCTGGTGGAATGGCATTTGTTCTACATCCGCTCTGTCTACAGTTGCTTCTGCTATCTTGTCAATGGCTACATCAGCCGCTACCGAGAGAAGTTTTAGTACATATAGCCGAATTCATACCAAAAGTAAAAATCGTTGAACAACCCTAAGGCCGGCCGCACACTAGCAACTTTTTAATCACTCAGTTCAAGCAACTTTTTAATAGGCAACTCTTCAGTTGCCCGTGTGCGGTCTACTATAAGTAATAATTTATTGTATTGCGGTGATTAAAAAGTTGCTAGTGTGCGGCCGGCTTAAGAGCTGGAAAAAATGTTTATATCGGCCATAATTTGAAGCTGCTTACAAACGATACGACAGAAAAAGGGAAGACCACTAATAATGAGCACGGTTTCAAGGTACTCTTACACAACATTGAACAAGATCCATCTGAGTCAAGAAGCTTTGATCTGCCTGTGGCCCTCCCTAGGAAACGGTTCACAAGATAAGAATTGCATGTTCCTGCTAAACGACGCAAACTAACTTTAGCAGAGGAAAACGAAGAACATAGTTCAACTGATGAAGAATATACTTCAAGTACTGATAGCGATACTATCACTCTTCATGATGATACAAATACTTCGGTTAACAGAGGTTCATCCAATCACTATCCAAAAGTAATCGTTTCTTTAAAAAAATGTTGTTTAAAACTGATCTGCCTTTATACAGGATGTCCCTTAAATGCCTTTAAAGCCGAATTTCATTCAAACAAACATGATAATTTTAAATAAGACTGCTACCTGGAGCTTTTAAGGCATTAAAAGGACACCCTGTATAAATAAAAATGTTAAATTATGTTCAATGAGTGTATGTGTATGCGTATGTACCTGCATGATTTCCATCTCAACATTTACAACTGATACAATTAAACTCAACTTTTCCAGCTTTTCCGAACATTTCCAACTTTTCCAGAAATGTTGGCCGAAAATTTCAACAACTTTGATTTTTCGTAAACAGTTGCAACACTAGGATAGGAACACAGATTTATAACATGTCGGAAAACTTTTTTTCATTGGGTGGTTTCTATTTTAGAATCTATCGCTTATGAATTTGGCCCCAATCGTGGTATAATTACCTACACACATCCGGAAGATAGGCGGCCTGAGCTGCAGGAAGACACGATATCCCTGGGCTTCATCACTACGAAAACGGATGCCGTCCTCTTGAGGATAGTCAGCGGCACATCAAACGACTACATCGAATTAGAAATCGTGAGTTGGAGTTTGTGAACTAGTTTCCGTGATTGCATCTATTTTCGTTTAGGTGGAAGGTAATATTTTCATGGTGTACAACTTGGGAACAGCCGACCACCCTCTGGGCGACATCTCCATTAGGGTGAATGACAATCAGTATCACGTTGTTAGGTTTAAGCGCTCGGGTGCTAATTCCACCCTACAAGTAGACGACTACAACGTGCAATTTAGCTTCCCTTCAGGTAAGCTGACGTGTGGTTTTTTTGGGGAGGATGCCATTACGGTTTTTGTGTGTAGGTCATCAGCTGCAGGTCTTCAACAGCCAATCGCAGATACAAATCGGAGGTAAATGGAGCAAAGGCAAGTCGCGGATAGAGAGGCCGTTCGCCGGTATAATAGCTGGTGTGGTGGTGAACGGCATGAGGATCCTGGACCTGGCCGCTGAGAAAGACATCCACACGTCCATCAGGAACGACGTGCAGCTGATATCCGGCATCCTCGACAGGCACGACCAGCTGCAGAAGATGCAACAGGTAGCCTGCGAGTGCGACCCGTGAGCCACTGGAAGTAACGTTTCTGTCCCTTGCAGACACCAGCGTCCGGGTTCCCGGGGGTGATGGACGACCTGGTCTTCAGCGGCGCCGGTTCCGGATGCAATGGGGACGACGAGGACGAATGCCCGCCGCTGCCGGAATCCGGTTCCGGCGACGACGACCTCATCACGCCGGTCTACATACCGCCGACGAGGCCGCCACCGACCACCAAGCCGCCCCACAGGCAGCAGGTCAAGGAGGACGGGAAGCCGTGCGACGACGAGGACTGCTTCCCTGGCTCCGGATCCGGCGAGGTGACCGAGGACCCGACGACCACGTCAGCCTCCCACGGTAATGGTAATCTCCTTAACGCCCGGCGAACTCATTAAAACAATAACGCCCCGGCTCTGCTTCGCCATCTCTCCGCCGTTTTATTTTAATTAAACTAATTCAAAAGAGGAAAAACTGCCCCGCTTGGTAATTAACGGGGAAATTAATTGCTTTGTTTAATTAATTATTACTTTGCACCACTTCATTTGCTTGAAAGAAATATTTAAATTGAGCGAGCGCCGAGTCGCTGGAAAAAAACGACTTCATTCCCGTTATGCCTCAATGTAAATTCAACTTAAGACAACGTTTTTAGTAAGTTTTTGTCCTTACCATTCGCCAGTATTTGCTCGCATAAAAACATTTTAGAAATCCACCAACCAGGTGCGTCAAGTTAGTGGAAAGTTGGAAACCGAAACTTCCATTATTTATGGCCCTACGTTATTGCAGTTTAATGCCAGAAGATCAAAAGACATATTTGTCATTTTTTTACGGAAGCAATGTCGATCAAATCACGCTTATTTCATAGCAGTAATCAATGCTATTTTACTTAACATCGTAAATCCGAAAATCAGCATATTTTAAACATTAGAGACATTACAGCAGTGGCGGCACCCTAAAAAAGTAAAAATGAACAGACAACTGCAAATCCCTACCTATTTAATTAATCAAATATTGTAGTTGTTAATACTATTCATCTTTTAAATATTATTATATAATGTAATTTATACTTATCGTACCGACAGTTTTGCCCTCGAAAAAATGTTTAGTACTACTTTATCGGCCTACTCGAACCGATCGTTGCCGAGTTCCGAGCTCCTAATACCGATGTTGAAGCAGTGCAGAAAGTCGGTGAATCTTACAACAACTTCACCAAATCATAAAAGAGTATCTAAACTCTGTTCCATTGTATTTTTAAATAAGATGGTTGTGGTTTCATTTAATAAAGTTTCGCACATGAACACGTAACAAAAATGATCTGACAGTGAAAAAATTATTAAATATCAGATTTCTAACAACGTTGCCTAATTCATATATCAAAATAATTAAATTATTGCTTCAATCATTCAAGTGTGCTAGTGTTTTGATTATTTAAAAAATGCCAAAAATCATTCTTAAAAATACTAAAACTTGAATTAAAAATTTGTATAAAATATTTAAAGAAAACGCACAGTGGTCGGAATTTCCAAAAAATTGTGATTTAATCTTAAGAACCTTCCAAAAATCTCAAAACCTTGTATGTAGGTGTATTTCGGACTTAGAAACAAATTCTGAGGTAACGTTTGAGAAATTCTAAAAATTCAAAATGGCCGGTCAAATATGGCGCACAAATATCTAAAATTCATGGTCCTTTTGAATTCTGTGTTGACAATAATTTCGAAAAAAAAAATGTTTACCGAGCTATTAACAATATTTAACACAATTTATAGAGTTTATTTGAAGCAATAGATAGAAAATGAATGTTTGCCAATGTTTTCTGAAAATGTCCATTTTTTCTATTTTATTTTTTTAATTTGGTCTTACTTCACTGTCTTATGAGAATTAAGATATTTATTGTCGTTAAATAAATTTTAGCGTCACTTTTATCAGTAATTGTAAACGCATTTATCGATTATACAAAAAAATGTACGTTTTATCAAGAAAAATGCATTTTTTATATAGGCTGTAACTTTCACCGGGGCAGCTCGGGGCAGCTGTTTGCTTCGGAAAAATAGTCTATGTACTATATATTTTTTAGATCCTTAGGAATTTTTGGGGGCACGAGGGGGGCAATATTGTTTTTTCGATGCTAAACTGTATGCTAGAAATAAGGTAATAATACATAAACTTCATAAACAACTGTATTTTACTCAACTGTTTGCACTTCTATGAGTATTTAGTATTATTTAACAATTACTCAATTGCAAAAATATATTGTCTTATACAGGGTGTCTTCTAAAAAATGCCGCTAGCCATAACTCATAACAACATAAGTTATTGGCCGATTTTAATAAAACCGGTTTTAGACGATTTGCCTCTTGCAGAGCTCAATTGACTTTACTTTCAACAAGATGGGGCAACACCGCATTATGCCAGAATAAATATTAACTGGTTAAACGAAAAATTTGGTGAACAGTGGCTTGGAATTTGCCCGATCTTACACCACTGGGCTTTTGGCTTTGGGGCTATGTTCAAGATTATGTTTATATAACACATCCAGCTAGTGAAGAAATTCTAAGGCAAAGAATTATAAACTGTTGTCGAGAAATATCTCCAAATTGTATATTAAATGCAACTTATGCAATAACGAGAAGATTTCAGTTGTGTATTCAACAAGGCAGTTTGAGCAACTTTTGTAGACACGTTTGTATTTTCTGATAAAGCATATTTTGCATTATTCTGATAAAACATTTCATATTGTTTTTCACATTGTGTTCGCTTTGCTTTTCACACCACACTTGAAAAACTATTTAAACATTTTATTTTGTTTTCTGTAACAAATATTCTATCAAGGCCAACTTGTTATACATATTTAGATTCAGAAAAATAATCTCTACCTTAAAACAAATAAGAAAATATATGTAACCATTTGAAAACAAAAAGTTGACTATCTCTGAACTGAAAGTTGATATTGCAAAAAAAACAAAATTAGGGCTCCTTTATAGAATATGTGGAGCCATTTAATCTTGTTTTTGTTTTTTTAAATTGGCCTATAACTAAAGGAGTTATGGCTAGCGGCGTTTTTTAGTAGACACCCTCTATAAGACAATATATTTTTGCAATTAAGTAATTGTTAAATAATACTAAATACTCATAGAAATACAAATAGTTGAGTAAAATGCAGTAGTTTATGAAATTTATGTAATTTAGCACCCTAGCTGAGCTAACTTAGTTAACAATAAAAATGGAACACACTATAAGGCCCAGTTGTATGATCGTGGATCATACTAGACCAAGGTTCAGTTACCCGGGATACAATTGTTAATACAATGGTATCCTTAGAAACTGAACCACGATCAAAAATAATTCACGATCATACAACTGGGCCTTAGAAACAGAACAGACTAGTTTATCTAATATAGATAAACTTAACTTATTGCACAAACGAATATAAAAATGTATAGTCTCTTATTTTTAAAAGATCCACTAACGTCGTAATTTCTCTCTAAAGTATTAGTGGCAACTTTGTTAGCGTCATTAGTGTTTCTCGAAAATGAAGAGGAAAATAAGGATTGGTCAATATGTAGTGTTTTTTGTAGTGATTTTTGTTTTGACCAACATAAAGCAACAGCTGGTTGATCTTTAAAAAAACGGACCATACATTTTTTTATTGTTGTGCCTACCAACTTAATAAATTACTCCAATAAACTGCGTCAAATGTACAGTCGTATTCAAAAATGTGTTGTGCACAGATAATTTGCTGTTGTAAGTGTTTAAAATTGTGTTGTACAGAAATAGGTAGTTGGCTGTATTTTTTGGCTATGGTAGATAAATTCGCAACTGTTAATGTAACAACTAACAGCGACAAAAAATATTATTATTTTAATCTTTATATTCAAATTATTGACTCTATATATTTAGTGTATTATTTATGCTACCATTAAAAGTTTGTCAGTAGTTGTGTTTTTACTCAAGAAGGCTCGCACTGTATCATCAATTCATTAGATATAACCTTTCAAAATATTTATATGTATACCACTTTTTTTGTACTTTGTCAAATTAAGTCACATTCACACAGCAGAAATGCTGTACAACACTTTAATGAACACGACTGTACCTATGGTCCGGATTTTTGTAGCAAATTTATATGATATTGCAGCAATGTTTTCTCATTCTCCAGATAGAAGACCAGCTCTGCAGCAAGTGCACAAAAAAAGATTACGTAAGCCTTCCCAAAGAAGATGGAATCGTCAATTACGGATAGTCCATACGGTTTTCAATTTCATAGATGACAGTTTGCAATGTTTTGATAATATAGAAATAGGTATACCGACAAAATATAACATGGAAGCAGTTCAACTGGCCGCAGAATTCACCGATTGGTTTGAGAAAAGCACGATTTTGTATTGGTTCTCTTTTTTTTCCGAAATAATGCCCTATGTTGATATCTTTTTTAATCAGCAACGAGTAATTGAGGCAGATTCAACAAAAGTTCAAATTGCCATTGATATTTTTGAAAAACCAGTAACAAATATTAGAAATAAACTACCGTCGGCTTTAGTCGCCGACTATTTAGAATCCCCAGTTGACGTTGAAAAGATAAGACCCAAAAGACGAAAACAATAAAATTTAAATTTGTCTGCAAAAGAAGTCTGTGACACCATTTTTCAGGGTGTTTCTATATAGGACAAAAATGCACGTGGCGATAATGTGAGTCAAAAATTTGAATACCAAAATGTTGCTAAATAATAAAAAAAATGAAATATATAAAAATCTAAATAAAACCATATAACTTCATTTTCAAGCTATGGAGTTCCTGTGCATTCCAGAAAGCATGGTTTGATATTTTGGTATTAAGATTTTACTCTGAATGATATGACTAACATCGCCAGTATAGTTTTTGTTTATGTATGAAACACTCTGTATTTAAAATTAGAGATCATTTTGCCTTCAAAGAACATGTATGTGGATCAAAATTATTTAAAGCTGAAACCTTCGATGAGTATAATAAAAATGCCTTTGAGAGATATTGAACAGTTATTAAGTCTGTTATTTAGTTTATTAATTATTATTTATTGAACAATTGTGAGTCATTTGCTATAATAAACAAAGCTACTCTGTATTTGAAATAAGAGACCGTTTTGCCTTCAAAGAACATTTATGAGGATCAAATTTTTTTAAACCTGAAACCTTCGATGAGTATAATTCAAATTCCTTTAAGAGATATTGAACAATTATTAAGTTGGTTATTTAGTTTATAAATTATTATTTATTAAACAATTGTGAGTCATTTGCTTTAATAAATAAAGCTGCTCTGATAACAGTGTTGTAAGTATTCTACTCAAGACCAGGACTAACTGAGGAAAATATGACCGGGCGTCCGAAGACATTGAACATCATATACTTCATTTGGATTAGACACAACATATCAAGAAATTACATAAGTCTTAAATAAATTTGTTACTATTCCCATGAAAACGTCCTTGGCAGATAGATGTTTCTTAACACTAAAAATAATAAAATCTTATTTAAGAATATCATGGTGTCATCAATGACCATATTGTCAGTAGACCATTCATTGACTGAGGAAATATCCAACTTCAATGAAAAAGTTATAAAAACGCTTGAGGGTGCTTCAGATTTGAGTGCTTCTTTCAGACATTAGCTTTTTAATAGTGTACAAAAGTACGAATCCTCCTGAGTTAATGAAGTCGCCATGACGTTAATGTCATGGATTACATGAATGTCACATTAAAATGAGTTAATGAAACGTTAATTCCAGAAAATGTATACACACTCTCAGGTAGATATAATTTTAGTATTGTAGAAACTATTAAAAAAAACTATATAATTGCAGACAGATTTCGACTTATCGAGTCTTATCAGTAAAAAGTGCGTCTGATTTCATAAGTTCCAAATGTAAATTGTGGCGTTAAAGTAGTACAGCGACAGTAATGTGTGAGAGATTTACGTGGAGGTCTCATAGCCTCTCATACATTTTCTGTAATTAAATTAGCTTTTTAATTTATGATTTTATATTTTATGTTTTTTTTATGTTTTACATCCAAAGATATGAATCATCTTTAATATGTAATATGGAATATGTGATGGGCTCACACAATAAATCCAAATAGACCGATTGCTATTACTGCATAAACTATTCCTAAGACTCCAAAGCTTCCTTTTAATTTAACTCTTTTTCATTTATTAGCACATGTTTTATTTAAGGCAACTTTATTTATATGTCCAGGGTAAGTGCCTAATTTATAAATGCTTATTTGTTTGCGCTTTTCCTAAACAGTTCAAAAATCAAAAACTCCAAAATTTGGACATTTTTCCTAAAGAACTCCTTTGTCGATAAGTCACGAGCCACCACTGTATTAGAGTTATCTAAAATAGTTTCACATAAACGTGTAACAAATCGTTAGTGCCATTTAAAGCACTCAGAAAAACATCATCTTCAAATATATAAATGTTACAGCGTTTGCAAAATAATCGACAAATTTTATGCCCAGCACCGTATTATTCGTATTTTACAAGTTTTGCAAAATATTGTTCGATAGAATGAAAAACTCTTGAAAAAACAGGCACTATACGTCACTCACGATTTGTTATACATCTGTGGTAAAATATTTTGCTCAAAACTCAAAAGAAAAGAGAATAATCCATTAGCCATCAATTTGGCGGAAATGTTTTAAAAATTCTAAAATAGCTTCTCAGAATAAACTCATATTTTTTAACGCTGTAGTTTTTGAAAGGATTGACCGCTCATGATCGGATTTACGGTAGTAAATTTAACTAACGAAGAACGACAAAGTAAGCCCAAGCGTCTAATTTACTGTCAAACTTCGAACAATACTCTTTTTTTTTTGCAATAATGAACTAGTTCCGAAGGCAGTAAACCACAGTAATGATTTTCAAATACAAAAGATACAAGCAAAAATAGTATCTATATATTGAATCAATTACAATTTATTGCTATTATTCGGGAATCGTAGAGGTTCGACTAGCTGGAAATATAATTGCAGGCCATATTTTATCGACTTTGCTGTTTTACCAAATTCTGAAAATAAAACAAAATCCGTAGGCGTGAAAATTTTAAAAATACTTAAAACTTATATTTTCCGACATATTGATTTTATTTAAGACACTACACGCCACTAACTATTTATTTTATATACAGCGTGTGTACCTAAGTAGCAAGCAAAATATGGGAAACCTTTTAATTCGTGATTTAAAAAATCAGCTTTAATTTGGTTTTGAAAATACTCTAAATTCTCAAAAGGCTTCTCAGAATAAAGTCATTTTTTTAACCAACCCCATAAAAAGGAGTCAAGAGGATTTAGGTCGGGTGAGCGAGCGGGCCATGGAAATGATGAATATTCAATCCTTTTTTCATTATATTCTTCATTTATATTCTCTACCACTGCACGAACACTGAGGGAAACAAGAGGGAATTTCTTGTAGCTAATCGTAAATTGTTTCTATTTCCGTAATTAAGAATTCTAAATTTTTTTCCGAATTTAAACTTTGTCGAAATACGTATGGCCCTAATATTTGTCTGTTCAAAAGTCCCCATCAAACATTTGTTTTGCGAATATTATTTTTTGCAGAGGACTTGAAAATTTTGACTTTCTGCTGCCCACCAACGATAGTTTTGCGAGTTAACAACACCATATGTGGTAAATGTGGCTTCATCCGTCTTCTTGGGAAATTTTCTGTCAGTTTAAATTTTACCTTGAACCATGAAACAAAACTCAGAACAACTACAGTAATCCCGATCTTGCAAAGTTTGGACATATCTTGGTTTAAATGGTTTATATTTATTCACAGCTAGTATCTAATGTTCTGTTGATTTCCCAAGACCTAAATTTTCTCCACATTTTCTAAAGTTTATATATATAGACATGTCTTGGTTTAAATGGTTTATATTTATTCACAGCTAGTATCTTATGTACTGTTGATTTCCCAAGCCCTAAATTTTCTCCACATTTTCTAAAGATAATATAATAGAAATTTGAGAATTTTCAACCAACTTTTTATTACATACATTGAATTGTCGAAATTATTTACAGGTTTTGTACGATTATTATAACTTTTAAAAAACTTTTAAATTTTAAAATTGCTTCAAAATGCGAGAGACCTGTGAAAAACATAACTTGCTTTTGCCTTTTGTTATAGCCCTAGAGCATATTATGGCCCTTGGGCAATAAAAAGTGTGCAAGTTTGTTTATAGTAATAACTGGTAGTAACTAATTGTGACCAAGATACGTGATGCAAAAAAGACCACGATTAAATTCGAATTTTATTAATATTATTCGGACACTTACTAATTTCTACCATACGATCAACAATATTTTAGATAAAAGAAGCCCTTGAGAGCAAAATATGAAAGTAATGAACGACCAACTTATGTCATCCAGTTTGTCGTTCATTACTTTCATATTTTGCTTACGCACGAAATGAAGCAATTAAAGGACGAAAATAAAAAGTTAAAAGAAATAGTAACACAGCTAGATGGGAGAATAGAAAACCTGGAAAGAGAGATCGGAAATAGGAACATCGTAGAATAAGGCATCAAAGATAAAGAAAAAAAAAGAATGATACTGAAAGAAGAAAAAAAAAACTTAGTATCGCAAAAGACAGGGGTCACTATTGATTATAATGACGATATAGATGTGATAAAAATGCTAGGAAAATTTAATAAAGATAGTACAAAACCGATACCAGCGAAAATGGCGAAGAAAAGCCAAAAAGTAAAGATTATGAAGAGCACTAAAAGACTAAAAGACACAAATATATGGATTCATGGGGACTATCCAAGAAATGTACGAGAAGAAGGAAAGAGTCTCATCCCCAAATACAAGAAGCTAGAAAGAAAGAACAGTATGCAGTTATTAAATATAATAAACTGATAATAAATAACATGCAATACAAGTCAAATTTCAACGAAAATTAGAATGAGGTAAATGATCACGAAAAACAAAGTGACAGCGCAACCCAAAAAGGGACATATGCCGAGAGATCCCAAGAAGGTTCAAAACTAGATGAACACCTTAGAAAAATAACAACCGCAAATCAAATAAACTAAGAAACGCAGATAGGGAAAAAAGAACGGAAATGGACACTAATAATAAAATGGAAAATACAAGAAAAATAAGCCACAGAATTTAAAAAAAATCGAAAAATAACAAAACGGAAATGCAGAAAACGCAGAAATGCCGAAAATACAAGAAAAATAAGCCAAAGAATCAAACAAAATATGAAAACTAAACGCGAAAGAAGTAGAATTAGTAGATGAATTCGAAAACACTGCACTCGAAAAACTAACAATAAGTGAATCAAAGAAAAAAGGAAAAGGCAAAATAATACTGAAACACGAACATAGTTTGATATATAGTGGAGTTAAAACAAATGAAAGAGCAGCAGAGGGGGTAGGTTGCATCATACACAGAAAACTAACGAAATGAATCATATATTGGAGAGAATATTAACGATACATACGAAAAGGGATACATTATAACAATAATAGCAGTCTATGATGAAATCATAAGCCCGGGTGAAAGCCCATTGAAAAATCAAAATGCAAAGTGAAGGAGAAATTTTGGGAAAAGATGAACATAGTAGTAGAAAAAGCCAAAGGAACCATACACAGGGTGGCCCACTATCCTCACTCGGACCATTGCTGCTAGACTAATGAATATTTAGAAAAAATCTGATTGGAAGTAAATGGGCACTTGATGTTCTACTTTTTCAAATGATTTTCGAGTGTACAGAGTGTACCATAAATCCGGGACACAAAATTTGGTCTCTTTTATAAATGGAGCACCCTTTATATTGTTTCATTTTTTAAATCTGCTTTATGTGGGCTTCACAAGTCATTTTTATTTTTTGGGATCAGATGGAACGTTGTCAAGTTATTCATATTTTAATCAAATTTAACGAAAAATCATGGACGTGGGGAAATATTCAACAAAACCTTATTATAAGAGACCAATGAAAGAATCTGCGTATGCAAGTATCCAAGTAATGTGCCAAAACATGCACAATATTTTGAGTCACGTGGAATATACAGGGTGTTCTGGAACAACGATACAATTTTGCTATTTTCAAATGGGTAAACCTCTTTTTTTTTCAAATGGAACGCCCTGTATATAGCATCATATTCTGAGTGCCCATATACTGAACTATTCAATGGTAGCATATGGACTATAATCTAATAATACTTTTTAGTTGGTAACTCGATCAATCTCGATATGTTTAGACCATTTGAAAATAGCAAAATTCGATCGTTGTTTCAGAACACCCTGTGTGTTCAACGTGACTACAAATATTATGATTGTATTGGCACATTGCTTGGGTATCTACATACCCAGATTCTTTCATTGAACTCTTATAATAAGGATTTGTTGATTTTTTTTCCAGGTCCATGATTTTTCGTCAATTTTTATTATAATGTGATTAACTTGGCAACGCTGCATCTGATCCCTAAAAATAAAACTGATTTGTGAAGCCCACATGAAGCAAATTCCAAAAATGAAAGAATATATAGGGGGTTTCATTTCAAAATGAGTTCAAATGTTGTGTCCCGGATTTATGGTACACTCTTTATATTCTTTAATTTTTTGAATCAGCTTCATGTGGTCTTCACACATCATTTTTATTTTTAGGGATCAGATGCAACGTTGCCAAGTTATTCACATTTTCATCAAAGTTAACGAAAAATCAATGACGTGGAAAAAAATTCAACAAAACCTTATTATAACAGATGAATGAATGAATCTGGGTATGCAAGTACCCAAGCAATGTGACAAAACATATACAATATTTGGAGTCACGTTGAATACACAGGGTGTTCTGAAACAACTATCAAATTTTGCTATTTTCAAATGGCTAAAACTTATTGAAAATTATCGTTATTTACCTATTAAAAAGTATTATTAGATTATGCCCATATTCTACCATTGAATTTAGATAGATTAGATGAGCACTCAGAATATGAAGCTATATACTGGGTGTTCCATTTGAAACAATGAGTTTTAACCATTTGAAAATAGCAAAATTGTGTCGTTGTTTCAGAACACCCTGTATATTCTAAATAGCTCCAAATATTGTGTATGTTTTGGCACCTTGCTTAAGTACTTGCATACGCAGATTCTTTCATTAATCTCTAATCCCGGATTTATGGTACACTCTGTACACTCGAAAGTAATTTTAGAATGTAGCACATCAAGTGTCCAATAACTTCCATTCAGATTTTTCCACAATTTTCTTTAGTCTAGCAGGAATGGTCCGAGCGAAGATACGTGGGCCACCCTGTATATAGCAGGAGTCTTTAATAGCAGCGCAGGTAAAAGAAGCAATGTAAGCGAAGTAGTAATTGGTAATTATAAAGAAATAATAAAGAATAATAACTGAAAAAGTATGATAGCTTTTTGCCAACAACACGGATTAATCATAACGAACACCTTCTACCAGCGCAAGTAAATACACAAATACACGAAAGTGCAGCCTAATAGAAATGATAAATCAATTATACACTACATAATAGTACAACAATGAAATCGAAAAGCAATAACCAATGTGATAGTAAAAAGGAGCAAAAGGATAGGAGCTGGGTATACAGTGACCACTTCCTAGTAGTCGCAGAAATCAAAGAAGAAATAACAAAAGAGGAAAATATACAAAAGAGTAAACATACACCAATAAGAACATATAAACTTAGAAATGAGGAGATAGCAACTAATTATGAAAATATTGTAAGCAAAGAGCTAGACGAGAAATACCTAATCGTAAAATAAACTGAGCTAGACCAAAAATGGAAGATATTCAGAGAGACGCTAATAAAATCCAGCAAACCTTGTAGAAGGTACTGAGAAAGTATAAAATGTGTCCTTTTAAAATATGTCAAATCCTGTCATTTAAACAGGCTTTTATCGCTATAACCTTGTATAGCTATAAATAGAACATGTGTCCTTTTAAAATATGTGAAAGACTGTCATTTAAAAAATATGAAGTTTTTATTGTAACTCAAAAACTATGGTTTTGTTTTAAAAAACAAAAGCATATCTTGCATAAACTGTTAAAAGGACCTCTTTCCCCATTTAACCGAATTTCTATGTTTTAAGGTTTCCGAGATCCCAATGCTTAAAATGAAAAACTTACCCTGTATATTCATGCAAAACTATTAGAAAACTATGAACTCAAGAAAAAATCCTCTTTGCGGAAACATTTTAAAACGACGTAATTTTTGATTACATCTTGCATCTTGATTACAATTGAGTTGCAAATTTCCGCAAAAATCATCCATTTCGACCGATTTTTCTGCGCCATTTGCATGGGGGTAAGCTGATCTTCAGATTAATGGCAGTAACCAGCACTAACGGAGGGCTAGAAGAATATTAAGACCTTTACTGTTACCAACTTTCTAATCTTCCTTCAGTAGAATGTCGTAAAATGCGTAATTCAAATTATGCTTGCTACACAGGTTTGATATTGGCCAACATTTCAGGGAAGCATAAGAAACTGATCGCTATCTTCCCAATAAAGAATAATTCAATTTGGAAGATCAACTTGCTGTTATTGTTTTTTAATCTAACCAATTAAATCTTTGAGCACTTTAACCAATGGTGCATTTCAACCTGAGTACACCCAGCAGAGTGCAAAAGATTTTGAAACTTTAAGTCCTAATTAATCTCTTTAGACCAACATTGCAGTTGAAGGTACCTTTTTCGATTGTGTTTCGATTAATCTGGGTGTATTTTCAGAAACTGTACCAGGATCCAGTGTTGGGGCATCGGACAACACCAGCATTAAGGCGACGGAAGGATCGACGACGGCGGTGGGTTCTGAAACCTCGCACACCTCCACGGGCATAATCGGTACCACGCGGCAGGAACAGGTAAGCACGACGGACTCGGAGACCCCCAAGTACACCACCCCAGGGGTGTCCTCCGAGGGCACCACCACGGAGCGCATGGCGGAACCACCGGTGATCAGGGCGCAACCACCTATCGTGCCATACCCGGAGAACTTCTACCCACCGACGGGGAAGCCGCCCAAGCGGCGCCCCGAGCGCGTCAGCTCCGAGACGTCGGAGATCGTCGCACTGATAATCGGCATCATCGCTGGGGCCCTAATCGCCGTCATCCTCATCATCTTAATCATCCTGAAGTTCAAGTCGAGAGGTGACGCCTCCTATAAGGTGGACGAGGGCAAAGGGTACCAGCAAGGACCGAACGCTGCACTCCTAGGCGGCGCGAGCAACACGAACGGACAATACCAACTGAACGGCGCCTTGAGGAACGGCGATAAGGGTAGCCAGCTGCAGCAGCAGCAACAGCAGCAGCAGAAGAAGAAGCGCGACAGCAAAGACATTAAAGAATGGTATGTGTAAGTGTATCCGTTTCTAATGTTGACTCCGAGCCATAACTGTGCGTGACTGACTGGACCGATCAAAGTTTATTACTATTACTAATATTATTGAAGGTGATATCTATCCCGGAAGAAGGGCCACCTCGCAAGAAGTGTCCCCCCCCTAAAGAATTCATCAGATTATATGTAACTGTATTAACTTTAAATCCTATGCTCATGTTGCGAGATAATTCCCATTAATACTTAAGTTTCATTTTCATCAAGGTGGATTCACATACCAAAAATATATCATTTTTACTCTCTAGATTTATCGAGACTCGTACGAGATTGTTAAATTTATTTACATCAAAATTAACAGAGCATTAGCAAGATAACTAGAATAACAAATTCTTCGTGTGCTCTTCAAAAATCTAACCGCAACAAAAATCGAGCACATCCCAATGGAAATCTATTTTTAGTGTGTTTAAACTAATCGTTTGGAGTGAGGTTTTTCTCGTCACTTTCACAAGCAAAGAGGAGTACTAACGAAATTTTTGAAGAGTACAATTGGTGGTCTTAAAATTTAGACTGTTCAAACGGAATCCTCCCCACGGCGAGTATTCCGACGACTGAAGTTTCTACTCTAAAAGAATTCTATGTGTCTAGTGGAAGCTAAATTGTAAATGCTAATGTACATTGTAACTAGGAGGTTTAAATGAAATATCATTTTTAATCGCAGGATTTTGATAATGATAAATTTAACAATGATCGGTCGTCCGCGGGGGCTCCACGGGACCCCTCGCTGACGGCCCGCTGTAATTAGACTACTGTTATATTTTTTTGTGTTGATTTCGAACAGGCACGGAACTCTCATCTCATTCACGAGGGATTTATCATAGCTCAACGAAAATTTAAGAAACGGACATACATTCATAGAAAGCCAAAGACTGCAGTCTGCAACAGAGATATATCATATCATATCAATATACCTGTAGATGCTCACGGATATAGTAGATTTCGATTTGTTAGGGTTAGAGCCCTCGACCCAAGTGACTTAAAATAAAAATAAAAATAAAATGAGTAATAAATTATCAGCAAACCCTAGAAGAGACGAATGCACCCTTCGTTTTACAAGTATCCGTGCCTGGCGACCCTTACGACCATCGCTAGAATTTTCAATAAATCTATATAGTCTAATCACCTATCGCCTATGAACCTTATTACAGACGACACTTACATAGCAATACAGATAATAGATATGCCATTGCCCCTTATTTAAAGATGAGATAACATTAGTTGTTAACTATTTGTTGTGTAAAAAGTTGTATGTAGTTTAGCATTTTGTATTATACTTTTTTGGATTTTGTTAGAGCTATAATAAAATGGCGTATATTTGGATGTTACAATCACTTCATGTTATTTAGATGTTACAAGGCATGCTTGAAAAAAGCAGGACCTACTGTGCCTCAGCACTGTGGGATGTAGTCGATTTTTGAGGGGACAAAGGTATATGCCCATGGGTACCTACTTGGTAAACTTGGTATATGCCCATGGGACCGTCGTAAAAGATGACCACAAAAGCCTATACAGGGCCCTGCAAAACCGAACTATGGCGTCACAAATTTTCTTATTATTAAAGATATCACAAACCTTCAAGATACCAAATTTGTTTTAAATTTTACTGGATTCTGGAAAATACTGTTTTTATAGCACGACCTATACAATGTGTAACAACCAAATGGAATAAATTCAGTATTTCGGAAATTGAAAATATTTTTAATATATTATCTGACACGTCGATGCCGTTGAAAAATGCCCTTCTTTTCTTTGTTAGTGGGACAACCAGGACTCCATTGGAAACAAAAAACATGGCCTTCGATGGAAAGCATCACTGTAGGTTCAGCTAACATCATTAATGAACCATTAGTTGGTAGAGAAAAACTTATTCTTCCGCCACTCCATACAAAGCTTGGATTGATCAAACAATGTGTTAAAGCCTTAATCAAATATGATGATTGCTTACTATATTTGTTCAGCATTTCCCGGATTGAGTATGGAAAAACTAAAAGCAGGAATTTCTAATTGTAAAAATACACATTTTGATATAAATCAAAAAGTTGTGTCACCTTTTGTATTTAAGTTATCACGTCATCGACATTTTTTTTAAACGGCAGGCATATTTTATAGTTTAATTTGATAGACCCCTTTTTACTGGATATGAGGTCATAACACAAAAACAAATGGTGACAAAAACTTTAGATTTATAGTAAAATGTGTACTTTTACAATTTGAAATCGACTTATCTGAGGATTTTTCAGATTTATTTTCTTTTTCCGAAATACTTAATTTATTAAATTTGGTTATTCCACACTACACGGGGTGTCTACGAGGTCGGCGATAGACTTTAGCAAATTAAAGGTAAATCTGAAAAAACAAAGTTATATGAACCGATATAACTGGAAATGACGTTATAACTCAAAAACAAATGGTGGCAAAATTTTTAGATTTATAGTAAAATGTGTACTTTTACCATCAGAAATCGACTTGTCCGAAGATTTTTCAAAAATATATTCAAAATTCGAAATACTGAATTTATTCGATTTGGTTGTTCTGCACTACACGGGGTGTCTATGAGGTCGGTGATAGACTTTGATAAATTAAAGGTAAATCTGAAAAAAACAAAGTTATATAAACCAATATTACTGAATATGACGTCATAACTCAAAAAAATGGTGACAAAATTGTTAGATTTATAGCAAAATGTGTACTTTTACAATTAGAAATCGAATTGTCCGAAGATTTTTCAAAAATATTTTCATTTTCCGAAATACTGAATTTATTCAATTTGGTTGTTCCACACTACACGGTGTAGCTATTAGGTCGGTGATAGAATTTTGTAAAAGAATGGTAAATCTGAAAAAAACAAAGTCATATGAAACGATATTACTGTATATGACGTCATAACTCAAAAAAATGGTGACAAATTTTTTAGATTTATAGCAAAATGGGTACTTTTACAATATTAGAAATCGTCTTGTCCGAGGATTTTTCAAAAATTTTCAATTTCCGAAATACTGAATTTATTCCATTTGGTTGTTCCACACTACTCGGAGACAGACTTTGGCAAATGAAAGGTAAATCTGAAAAAACAAAGTTATATGAGCATAGGTCCGATTCATCTTGGTTAAGAAGTTACATCCTCGTAAAGATGGAAATATTTTTGTTATGGTTTCATCCATTTAATATAGAAATATAGTTTATTTATAAAAAATAACCAACGAAAGTGAGTTAAAATTCCCTTCTTGATTGATTAATTTAAATAAAAATTAAATATGTTGCTCTGCCTTTGAAGTCATACGAGTTTCTGGATAATTTTATCATTGCAATCTAAGAAATCAATATTAGTATTGTAGATATTCCAGCATAATTTTCTACAATTTATTTTTATTTGAACGTGTTTGAAACTAAGAAATTGTCAAGAGAACTCACAAATGTCATATAAACGCAAACGGACGCAGTTTCGTTTTTTGCAAACGGTGCCAAAATTGTGTTCGAGGAGGTTCCCGGGGTCCACAAATTTGAAGCAATCTTACATTTTTTTAGATATTTTCAATAAAGAGAAAATTTCTGATGCTACAGCATCAGTTTTACATGACGTTTGTAGTCGTCTTTTAAGATCTTGGGTCTCAAATCCCTAAAGGTCGTTTTTGTCCCATTATGTGACGCTCATATTTTTGTACTTCTGCAAACGCCTAAAAAAAACTGTAACCCTCTCCCTCCTGAATACTAAGTTAAATCTTCATTTTGTCACCACCAGGCATATTGAACTCTAAAATGTTTGATACAAAGATTGTGACGGTGAGATTTGTTTTATGATTACGTTACGGCGCAACAAATTGTTCCAGTCATGTAAGTAATTACCTTAATTAATTTTTATTAGCTAAAATTATGAAAATCAACAATGTATTAATAGTAAACGCCAAAATGAATTAGAAATATAGAAAAGACTGCCTGACTGTCTTTTCTCCTTCAATACTCAATTATGTATTCAATACTCAAGTTAAATACATTCAATTATGCTATTGAGAATTCATGTTTCATGAATAACTATCAACCTAATTAATTCGTTACAGATGAACATCTGATATTGTTATAACTAAAGCACGGACTATATGCAAAATACATGTCCTGAATTAATAATATGAGTACGGAAACTTCAATAGATCTACATCAATCATAAATAAACAGAGCGAATTAACTTTTTTTTTGCATATAATGCATATTTTATGTATTCAATGCATATTTTATCAATAATTGCATATTTGGTCATATAATTGGATATTTGTGATCGATTTTTGTTTTTACTAAAAAACTTATAAGTTTTTAATAAAGTACCTAAAATTTAGTATGCAATGAAAACATAATTCAAATTCATTGAAATCGTATGAAAAGTTAATTATTAATAATCGAATACAATATTATTATTTCGGGGATTACCCTATTTATCTTGTTCACTATTAATTTTGTGTTGTCAGCAAATAGTAGATCGCTCTGTAGTTCAGTGCCTACGTCGCACACTATGGCGGATGGGCATTCTGACCTTACTTTAGTCGAAAAATGAAATTAAACAATTCATTATAAAAAAATTAAATCGATGATCAAATATGTTTGAAGTTTATGATCCCACTTTAAAAAAGTGAATATGTTTACTTTCGTGGCTGTGGTAAGGCTCTATAGTTGAAATTTGATATGAGTAGGTATTTTAACAGGTTTTTGATGCACTTTCATGAATTTATTGCAACCCTATGAAAAGTAAAAGAGCAAAAGTAAATATAAGTCATTATTTATCAAACACTAGTTGTTGACAATCCATATCTATAAATTCAATTGGGAATTGTAAAATGCAAAAAAATATATTTTATCGCTTATTGAAAAATTTGAGTGAAATTCAATTTCAAAGTAGATTATTTCAAAAGTTCCAATTTTTAATCTATAAGGCTACTAAAAGTGTATTGAAAAAGTTCAAACAGTAACTCCTGCAATAACTCCTGCGAAAATAATAAGCCATTTACATACGTTTGCACTGCTGAACCCACGCAATTACAATAGTAATTTGTACTGTTTTTCTTTGTCACACGTAGTGCAGACAAACTTATTACTTTTTATTTAACATCTTAAATCAAACATAAACCCCATAGAAGTACCAATATTGCCTTAGCAGCGTGATATGTTCAAAATTAACGCATAATTAAAGTATCCGGGTGGCAATAAATGTGCAATAGTTTAAACCATTAACTGATTGTTAATCAATCGTAAAATCCCCTCAAATTTATAAATATATATTCAAACATCACTTCTTTAGCAAGTATGCATGTTTAATCGCATTATTAGAGCCGATAAATGGATTAAAACCGATAATTCAAATTTCAATTCAAATATTTTTATGCAGGGCGACATCTAGCGGCAACTGATGGAACCACACTTTTCGCTATTTTCTTAATTAAGCATCTAATCAAAATTATCAAAATTTTCAAATAAAATAGCCCTCGTCTTTCTGAATCCGAATCTGTATTTGTTTAATGCGTAGGCTCCATAAATAACTGAGATAATCGGAAAACAAAATCGCCATATTTAAACTTATTTTCAATATTCTGCGAAAACATTTTTTTTTTCGACGAACTTTTCGGACCCGAAATTTGCATTAACAAGACGAATCGAATGCAGCACAAATTTTGCCTAAATTCGAAAGTTGATGTTTTTGTCCCAAAATTTCTTAATTTCTTTTTTATCTGAGATAGCAGTTCGATAATATGCAAGAAAAAAATAGCTCCAACGCCTAATAACGCCAAAAATAATTATTTTCGAAAACGCAAAAAAAATGCCAAAAACGCTTTTTTGGCAAAACTAAATTAGGGAATCGATAGATTTTTATCTTCTGAATCCGAATCTGTGATTAGTTTTGCTCTCAGTTAATTATTAACGTCAAAAACGGCATAACTAAGTGGAACATATTTTTCGAACCCGACACTATTGGGACCGTTGAGGATAATTTATAGCACTGGACCTATAGAATGCGTGCTGCTGAGTCCGAATCTGCTATTTGTTTTGCTGTACGCAGGATAATAACTTAATAAACGGCAAAATTACAAAATAATTCCAATTTTGCGCCATCCTGCGGCCAACCCCTGAAACCGGTAGTCACCATCACTTGATGAATTTTAAAACTACTTAATTACTATTCAAAGGTACTTAAAATCAATGCTAATTAACTCTGTACTCATGCACAACGCATATTTATGTATTTAAGAGCGTTTTTAACACATATTTCAATTAAACCTGAGCTGTTTTACACTATGTCCATCTAGCGGAGGGTACCCAAAGTTGATTGCATACGCAACTCAACATACTTGGCCGTGTAAGTGTGTTGGACTATCTCTAGGTTAGTATATTGTTTACAAGTTATTATTTAATTAAAATAATACTAATAGAACAGTGATTTCAATCTGAATACGGTTTGACCAAAATAGGAAGTTATTTTTTTTTAACTGGAGAGCAACTAACACTTGGCTTACCATATAAACAGGCTAAACGAGGCGAGATTATGGTGATCGTCGGTTGCCTAATGTACGACCATAACTTTAATGTGTTTAATTTGAAGCAGCATATATGCAAGTTAGAGCTGAAAGAGCTGAAGTCGAAACTGAAACTATAAGAATATAATATTTGGCACAATAGAAAAGATATACAGCAATTTCTATCTTTTATCAGAATTCTATTCTATCAGATATTCTATCTATATACATAATTCTATCAGATTAATGCACCATTGGTTGGCAGAGAAAAACTTCTTTTTCGCCCACTCCATAAAAGCTTTGATTGTTCAAACAATTCGTTAAAACCATAATCAAAGATGATAATTGCTTACTATATATGTAAAGCATTTCCCGGATTGAGTATGGAAAATCTGAAAGCAGGAATTTTTAATGGTCTCAAAATTCGTCAATTAATCAACTATACAAATTTTGTCAAATCAATGAGTGATGTCGAGTAGTCGGCGTGGTGCAGTTTTGATTGAGTCGTTCAGAACTTCCTGGGCAATCACAAAGCAGATGATTATGAAGAGCTGGTGAAAAACATGCACGCCAAATTACCAATTTTGGGAGCTAATTGGAGCATAACAGTGCACTTCCTTCATAGTCACCTCAGAGACAGATTTCCTACAAATCTTGGCGATTTCAGTGAAGTGCAGGGTTGTAGATTCCACCAAGCATTAAGGTGATAGAGGAATTATATCAATGCAGATGAGACACACACATGATGGGGGACTACTTCTGGACTCTCCAACGTTATTACAGAGTTCCCACTGTTTACGTCATACTCGCATTACTGAGTAAAAAAGTGAATTATTACATAAATCAAGCTGATTCATATAAACTGCTGTTGAAGTTCATTTTAGAACTCAAAACCTAAATCAAAATATCAAACTATACCAAGTCTGAAATAATATCTTGGGCAACAGACTTTTTTTGTGGCCTCGTGTTAATATAGGTTTTCTATGTGTTAAAAACAATTATCATGAGTTCTGTTAAATTATTATAAAAATAGATCACTATAACTAATAACAAAAATGAAAATAAGTTCCATTACTTTGCTTGAACAAAACAATCTTGAAAAGTTCCAACGGTGCCTTGCCCGATTTCCTGAAAAAACTTAAATTAAAAAAATTGAAGTGCAATCGATAGAACGACATTAAATACGACTATTTCCGTTAACAGTTCGATTGTATCCCTTCCCAATTTTGTGTAAGAATGAAATTAGACATTTTTCATTTTGTTGAGTAAATATATTGGGCTGCCTACTTATTGGCATTTTAAATATTATTTCTTCCATACTTTTTCCTCAATAACTACACATTTCTGCTTTGCATGTTTGAATTCAGCGTTATATCTTCATTTATTGTACTGTGCACTGTTTGAATTAACATTTTCCCAGGGTTAATGACAATATTTTGAAATCCAGATACACTGAAATGGCAGTAATAAATATTGAGTGATTGCCATTATGAAGTACATTTCCAAATACAATATTGCGAATATTAGTACTCTCAAAACATTGATTTTTAAATTTTAATAGTATGTTGTACAAAATATATAAATTTATTTATAAATCCAATTACAGATTTATTATTTAGTTGGCACTGGCTTTAGGTGAAACAAAATTTAACTCTGAAATTATGTGTGATCATTTAAATAGGCAGATTTATTATTTTGTCAGCAATGCCTCTACCAAATTTAACTGACGTATGTTAACTATTTCAACTATTTGTACAAAATGAAACTCACCATAAAACAAAAACAAAACAATTTATTTCATCAAACTCTTAACAAATATCCTTAAAAATAACAATCACGCCTCACCACCCACTTCCTCCACTTTACTGATGATATCGCTTATCTTACTCATGATATTTTCCATTTGCTCGTTTGCAGCTTCATACTCGTCATCAAACTCATCGTCCGCCTCCAAATCACCCAAATGATCCTCGTACTTCACATAGAAACCGTCCTCATCCACCATTTCCAGGGACTTCTCGTTTAAGTTAACGTCCTCGATTACCTCCTCTTCGTCCACTGCCTCTTGCATTTTCTGGACGTGCTTTTTCTTGGACCTGTGTGTCTTCACCTTTACCAACGGTTTCACCTCCTCGCTCTCTTGCCGAGGGGGATCTTTGTCTTCTGTTTCTTTTGTGACCGAGCTCTCTATCTGGGCTTCTTTCACGATGACGTCGTGAATTTTGCTCTTGATAAACTCCTTGTTTAAGATGTTGGGGTTGCCGTCGATGATCTCAAAGATTTGCTGCTGCAGCTTCTCCAGTTCCACCTGCTCTTCATGCTCACGCTCCTTCTCGATTATCTGTTTTATGGACTGCTTGGCGCCGGCCTTCTTTCGCTTGCCTTTAGTTTTTGCCTCACGCTTCTTTTTAAACTTATCGAGAACATCACGGAGTTTTTCTTTGGCCGTGACTTCTCTGACTATTTGTTTAACGGACTGCTTCACACTCGTACGGGGTTCGTCCGATTGTTTCTTGGAATCCATGGATTTTTCATGGCGCTGTTTCCCTCTTAACGTTTCCTCAGTTTTCGAAAGGGGGTCTTTGGTTTCAGATTTGCGTTTCCTTTGATCTTTAATGTCTTCACTTACTTTTGCTTTCAATGATGCATTCTCTAGAGTATCTTGTACTTTTTTATCACCATCAATCTTCTTAGGAGCACGTAATTGGTTTTCATCTGCTGGTTCCAATCCTACATTGGTTTCCTTTTTGTCATCTAGAGGTGCTTTTGATTTCTTTTTGTGGCTTGTCACTTTTTCTACATCCTCAGATATTTTAGGTGCATGCGATTTTTCAACCAACGCAGCAACCTGTTCCTTTGTTGTAAGTGTATCTTGTGATACTGCAGAATCTACAGGAGCCTTTTTCTTAATTTTTTGTGATACTTGTGGATCTCCAGGAACCTTTTTCTTTGGGAGAGAATCTTGTGATGTTTCAATGACTACAGGAGCTTGTTTCTTAATTGGAATTGTATCTTGTGACACTGCAGAATCTTCAGGTGCCTGTTTCTTTACTGCAGGCAATTCACCATCGTTGGCTTGCTTTCCCACTTTAGTTTTATTTCTTGGTTTATCTGCCTCTACAACATCACGCTTACGGTGTGCAGGCTTGGATACCTTTTTGTCTTCTGCACCATCATCTTTCTGTGCCATGTTTATATTCTGCTTCACAGCTTTCACTTCTTCTTTTGCAATTTCTTCAGATTCCAGTCGTTCTACATCCTGGATTAATTCCTCACTTACAATGTCTTGTTTACGCTTGAGTCTAATGTCTTTTTCTTGTACTATGTTTCGTTCTCCCAGGCGTTTTTGTTTCTTAGGTAGCCTTTCATATTGAGAAGCTGAGTCTTTCCTGCGCGAATCGTGAGCCTGGGATTCTTCGATTGATAAGTCTTCCTCAAATTCTAAAGGCCTGTGTGTTGAAATTGGTTTCTCGGGTGTTTTACCTCGTTTTGAAACCGCAGCTCTTTTTTGCATGGGGAGTGTGGGAACTTCTATGGAGACATCTTCTTCAGAAGCATATTCTTCAGATGGAGTCCTCTCGTATTCCGAATCTCCGTCAATTTCCTCAAAGGTCTCCTCCAAAGCGTTAATCAACTCGTCGGCGAGAGAGGTATCCTCCGACTCCGTTTCGCCACCAACATCCTCCTCTGAAGTTACCTCATCGCTAGCTTTGGGGTACTTTTCCAGCTCATCTTCAACGCTCTCGTTCAGTCCTTCGAGACTCCCGGTGATAAATTTGGAGCCTGACTCCTCGTCTTCCTCTTCGTACACGTCGTCATCCTCCTCGCCCATGTCGCTCACATATTCCCTGTAGTATTCATCCTTCCTCTTGAGAATAAAGAGTGCGGGTTTGGTCCTGATGTGTATCGGGGGAACTGTGAAGTAGTTGAATGTGATCATGTGGAAGGACTCAATGGTGTAGATGATTTCGTGTGTCGGCATGTACGGTTTTATGTTCGGCGACAACTTGCTCTTGCCCTCGGATATGAGATATGTGTATTTGAACATCTCCGGTGAGCCAGGACTTAAATTTTCAGTCTTATCATACCTAGAATATAAGAATATGACATTTCTGTTTGTAATGTGAATTTCTAAATATTACTAATTATTAAATGTTAAGGCCGGAAAGACCCCATGGGGTCGATAGCCCAATAAAGATTGTTTATATATATTAAATGTTATTACTATTAAATATGAGTCTTTGTGGTCAATGTTGGCATATTTTTTTTAAATTTTAACATTGGTGCTCACATTGTGGTAATAAATATAATGCTGTGGGATGTCAGGTTTGTTTTTAACTTACATCCAATTTGTATTAACCTGCGTGAACCTGGAAACTCCGGTCTGCGCAGCTAAATTATCGATGTGCACACTAACAAAACTCTCGTTACTCGCAAGACGGTGCAGATGTGAAATGGCCGCGCCACCTGGATAATTAGTGCCTGAAACCGTGAGCAGAAATACGGTGAACACCACGTTAACCACAAGGTGCCCTATTACTCCAAATGACAGCAGATGGTAAAACAGGGACTTCTTACGATTCTCCCATCTGAAATTAAATGGGACTAATTAATTATCGGAGGATTCAGATTTTTAAACAATCAATAAAATTGTGTTAAATTAGGATATTTGATGAGCGTCCATACAAAACTACATATATCAACTAAATGTAGCTTTGTGTTATTTATCATAAACTCATTGTGGCTTAGCCTTTGCTTGGACACTTGTACTTTGCTATGGATTTACTACAGGACAAGATTTGTTTTCTGCAATTCTGATATCAAATATGGATTAAATCAGGAAATTTTACCAGAAACAAACATTTGGAACATATTGTGGACATGTGTGCTTTTGCATGGATGCTCCATATTTGAATAATCATGAATTGAAATTTAGACCACTTACATTCGAAAACAGGCAGTCGTTGCTGCTGCATTCAGAAACGGGAATACATAGATGATGAACCGCAGCTCCTTATGCGGCAAGAAAGAATACAAAAGTACAAAAATCACTACTGGCACAAACAGCTTCCGGACTCTTTCATCTAGGATAAGCCCAATGGGCACAAAAAAAATCGAAGCTGCCATCCCTCGGGGTATTGCCGAGTAGAAATACCAAAGGAAATGGGAAGTCTAAAGTAGCAGTAAGGAACATATCACGTATGACATCTCGTGTTTTGTCTCGAATCTAACTTGTTTTCTTCTCAAGTGATATCAGCAGTTGTATTTAGATTATACAAAAGGATACCCCATAGTCTGAACTTCGGTTCATAATGGTATTGAACCACAGCACCTCGCCCTCGGGCCACAGCGGTCGGTTCCAAAAAATCGAATCGATCACGACGGACACCAGCAGGAAGCAAATGCCACCTGGTATGGCTATTTGAAACAGTCTGCAATAAGAAATATTAGCTTATATTTCTAATAAGATTCCAATGTTAGTTCTTTCATTAACAAAATTTTGTTGGTCAATTATAGTAACTATTGATTCATTACCTTGTTATAGTTATTCGTCGATAATACAAATCATACAGAAGCAAAGGCCCAATGAATAGGGCAAGCTCTGTACGGAAAATGATAATCGCCGCTCCTGAGAACAACACAAACCTTTTGTTGTTATTTTCGAGCCAGCCGCTCAGAGCAATTAACACTACAATCAATAAAATCACCAAATTATTATAAATTACCGGCAGATATTGTAATGTGGTTTATTACCCAAAGGAAGTGCAAAAATGTTGGGTAGCGGCCGGCTGAGATAGAACATAAAGTGGCTTTGCGTGACCGTGATGGCTAGGAACCACTGGAGCCACTGCGAGCCAAATGTCTTCTCGAGGCTCCTCGTGAGCACATTGAACGAGCCGATGACGGACCCGGCCAGAGCAGCCCTGACTGCGAACAGACTACATCACTTTCAAGTGCCTTCGACGGGCGAGTGCATGCATACCCAGGTACTGCGTCCAGAATTTGCTTAAGCTAAAGTACTGCAGGACGGCTACAATAGGCGACACCACCAGCGAGATGAAGAGCGGCCCGAGGAACGTCCTCGGCACTACTCCGGGGTACTCGTGGTGATCGTACTGCGAACAATGCGGGGAATGTCAGACTTGGCAGCCGCGAGGCGACCTGCGGCCCCTGGCACACAGCTAGGGGCCGCATTCAACAAGTGATTGATGAACGCTTACTCACATATGTCAGGTTGAACTTATAGTACAGGATGTCGTGCATGGCCTGGAGGTTGAAGCTCTCCTCCACCTTGGTGAACGGACAGTACACCAGGTGGGCGGCAGCGATTATCATCATTATCTGCGACATTTTCGACGGTGTCCGACGACTCGTTGACTATTTACATGATTAAATAATAATCTTAAGGATACCAAAATAGAATGCACCTAACCTAAAAGTCGGCGCCTTGACGTAAGCGCCGCATTGGAGTCCAGGAGATCGGGCGGCGCCGTGCCCCTCATTCGGGAGCTACGCGCTCAACGACAAGATTTAAAACACATATTTTAAATTTAGAACAAGATTCTGGTTTTTGGGCGCTCCTAATAGTAGCTCAATTTTTATTGTTTATTTTTGCTCGTACAGATAGGAGCTCTCAGTTGTTAAAAGCGCAGCGCGCTCGGGGAATCCCCCAGAACCAAGCGCAGTAACCCAATAAGTGGTTGCCAATAATTCATGCAGAAAACTTAAATATTATAATATTAATGCTGCATTTTCCTTGAACTAAAATATGCCTGCTGATATAAACAGTTACGAATTAAATCAATGTAGGGACAACACATTTTGAAAGCTAATTGCAACTGTCATGTACTATACGTGTACAATGCTGGTACATTTGTTTGCAAAAAAATATATTTTGATGTAGAAAAATTGGTTAATAAAATATACTCGGAAGTTTCGACAAGCACAACATCTAGGAGAGAGCTGCTACCATGTAAAATTCATACATGTATATTATTCGATTATTTTTTTTTCATTATGGAGTTTACACAAATGATTCGGAATATTCCTACTAGGTGGTTGAGTTTGTCCAAGGCAGTTGATAGAATATAAAGGGTGGCCCTTGACATAGCTGCCTTACGTTAAGGGTGTAATGCTGAGGGCATTTTAAGTCAAAAATGTCTTCGTCCTTAAATATCAAAAATGACTTTCGAATCAATATCAAAAACTCCTTTAGTACAGAAATACTAGCAGTTTTAATTTTGATTAATTTTAGGTGTTGAAGGTTAACAGAATCAGGTTAACTATGACTTAATTTAAATTTAATACCCCTCAACTACTGCTCTTGAATTTCCATTACAGTATCCATACATAAATGTACACCTATGTCTGCGTACTCATTCTAAAATGTAAACATCTTGATGTACAGTCGTGTTCATTAAAGTGTTGTACAACATTTCTGCTGTGTGAATGTGACTTAATTTCACAAAGTTCAAAATGTGTTTTACATACAAATATTTTGAAAGGTTAGATCTAGGTCTATTTAATTAATGATACAGTGCGAGCTTTTGTTGAGTAAAAACCCAACCACCGATAAACTTTTAAAGGCAGAATAAATAATACACTAAAGATCTAGAGTAATTATTTTTCATATAAAGAATATAATAATAATATTTTTTGTCAGTGTTGTCACTTTGACAGTTCTAAAATATATCTACCAATGACAAAATATACAGCCAGCTACCTATTTCTGTACAACACATTTTTAAATACGACTAACAACAGCCAATTATCTGTGTACAACACATTTTTGAACGACTGTACAATAAACAATAAACAATAGACAATAAACAATAAACCACAGAACTTTATCCCTAATAAACACAGAACACTAAATGTATTACATTTACTAAATGACATTGATAAAAAACAATAAATTAATAATTAAGTAGATTTTATTTACGTGAAATAAACATTTTTTTAATATTGGTTCGTAAGGCATTTTTGGCTTAAGTATTACTCCTCAGCATTACGCCCTTAATGTATTGTCACGGGATACCCTGTATATCTAAAATGCAATACATCTTAAATCAAGGACAGAAAACTGCGATGCATTCATTTAGATTCTAAATTCTAAATTTTAGAATATTGTTAAATTTGATGAAAAAGGAATGGAGAACATAACAACGTCGACGCAACCAGTTGCGAAGAAAAGTTGCCATCGACTGTTTTCATAGAACACATGATTATTTTTAAAATTACTCAAAACCGTTTGGGTGGTTTGGAGGGTGAACCAAAATGGCGTAGGTAGTGTCGACCCCCTACCCACCCTTTAAGCTACAGCCACCTCCATCTAAACAATTTAAATGGCACCCCCTACTTGTGATACATCGTTGGAAAGCTCTTGAAAAATGCTTTCCAGTCATTATTAATACAATATGATTTGGTCCGCTAGTTTTGGAATTAAGTGCAAATTGTGCAAAAGTGTTAAATTAATTACATTCAAATTACATGTTAAAGTAAATGTTGGCCATGGTTTTCTAAACAAAAATATGACCGGCTTTCAAACTTCTGCGAATTTTTTCCTGCGAATAGACAAAAAAGTCGATGGCAACTTTTCAAATTGACACACTGTATACTTTATTTAACGTTCTTAATACTTTGTGTGTGAATCAACACTTACGTTAGAATAACGAGAGATTAGTTCAAATGAATTGCACGATATGATGTTTCCGACTACCATTGGAATCACAATACTTTTTTTGAGGTAAAGTTTGTACTTCATTGAACATTTTAATCAAAGCTATCAAAAAAGGTTTGTTACTGAAGCTAGATAAATTGAGGCTTTGAGAGCAAATTTAAAAAATCCAGTTTTATGTTATTCTTATTTATATCTTCAAATGGTATATACAGGGTAAGACATCTCAATCAATCCACGCAAAATACTTCGAAGGTAAGTTCGTTTGCAAAAATGTTTCCTAACAAAAGTTGTATGACTGTAAGGGTCTACCATCTAATGATGACCTTGAACTTGACCTTAAATTTGACTTTCAAGGTCATTTCAAGGCCAACTAGAAGATTTAAAATACTTAAAAATCACAATACTTTTTTTGAGGCAAAGTTTGTACTTCATTGAGCATTTTAATCAAAGCTATCAAAAAAGGTTTGTTACTGAAGCCAGATAAATTGAGGCATTGAGAGCAAATATAAAAAATCCAGTTTTTGTTATTCTTATTTATATCTTCAAATGGTATATACAGGGTAGGACATCTCAATCAATCCACGCAAAATACTTCGAAGGTAAGTTCGTTTGCAAAAATGTTCCCTAACAAAAGTTATATGACTGTAAGGGTCTACCATTTAATGATGACCTTGATCTTGACCTTAAATTTGACTTTCAAGGTCATTTCAAGGCCAACTTGAAGATTTAAAATGGTAACTCTACTTTTATTATTCATATTCATATTCATTTATTTCCATCTAGCCACATATTAAAATAGACAACACAGTCAATAAACATTAATTACACTTACATACAAATGCAAATACTCCTCTATATCACGGATATTCTGAAAAAGCATAATAGTACTTCTTTATGAGAAATTGCTTTATTCTTCCTTTGAACATGACAATATTGTTACAAGTCTTTATTTCATTAGGAAGTGTATTATACCGGGTGTACATTTCAAAACCAGCCAGTCTCATTAACTTTTAAATGCAAGCTAACTTGATAAAACAAAAAAATACGTCGATTGATTTTGGAGGGAGAAGTTTAAAACATAGAAAACAAATTTTCACCACGGAAACGTGGTGACGTAAATATATATACCTATATATATATATAAACTACGTTTAAAAACTACGTAAAAAAATAAGTGTCTCCCTCTCCGCCCTAGCCACCCTCACTTTGAAATTTCAAATATGGCATCCCCCAACTTGCGATACCTCATTTTAAAGCTTAGCTTAAAGAATACCTAATCTAGTGGCGCAATAAAAAAAGATTTTTGTCGATTCGTTTTGGAAAAAAGAAAAATATGAAAAATTCCAAAACAATTTATATTGAACAAATCCAAGTTCTTTTCAAGGAAACAAACAAACAAGTTGAACCAGTTTTCGAAGCAGATTTTAAAAACTATGTTAATTGAATATAAAATGTTACCCTCTCCCCCAAGCGACTCTCAATTTTATTACTAATTTTAAATTACACCCCTACGTTGTAATACAGTGTTTTAAAGCTTAAAACAAATACAATCTAGAGGTGTAACATATATATATATATATATATATATATATATATATATATATATATATATATATATATATATATATATAGATTGTATTTGTTTAAGCTTTAAAACACTGTATTCAAACGTAGGGGTGTAATTTAAAATAAATTAGTAATAAAATTGAGAGTCACTTGGGGGAGAGGGTAACATTTTATATTCAATTAACATAGTTTTTAACATCTGCTTCGAAAACTGGTTCAACTTGTTTTTTTGTTTCCTTGAAAAGAACTTGGATTTGTTCAATATAAATAGTTTTGGAATTTTTCATATTAATTTTTTTTTCCAAAACGAATCGACGAAAATCTTTTTTTATTGCGCCACTAGATTAGGTATTCTTTAAGCTAAGCTTTAAAATGAGGTATCGCAAGTTGGGGGATGCCATATTTGAAATTTCAAAGTGAGGGTGGCTAGGGCGGAGAGGGAGACACTTATTTTTTTACGTAGTTTTTAAACTTCCACCTCCAAAATTCAATCGATGTGTTTTTTTATTTTTATCGAGTTAGCTTGCATTAAAAAGTTATTGAGACTGGCTAATTTTGAAATGTACACCCGGTATAGTAGAATGCTTGAGTATGCAGATATTTGTTTCATACATTATGCTATAATGTAGAGTTATTCTTACATCAGAGCCGTGCCGTGTCTCATAGTTGTGCTTACTATTATTTGTTATAAATTTATGCATGTTCCTGAAAACATACAATGCACTTTTGTAGCTATAAAGACTTGTCAATGTGAGCAAATTATTCTCGATAAACACATCTCTGCAAGTCTCTGTTCTTCGAAGGCCATATATTAGACGAAGAATACTCTTCAGCACTATGAATATTGGAGATTAAATTTTTATGTTTGAAGACGGTCATCATACATTGTTTCTAATCCTGATTTCACTGTAAGCGAGATTGCACATAGATTCTTGATTAGTGGTCATTCTTACTTAGCATGTGATCGGAACAAAAGCAGAAAAAGTATTTTCCAAATATTTATCTTCAAAAAAATTTGTATGTAGTCATTAGAGTAATAAAGTTACAAAGCAGAAACCGTTTAATTCCAATGACTAAAATCGACTTCTTCTCAACAAAAAACTTGAGATTTGAAACAAGAATGATTAAAAAATGCGATTTGTTGATTATCCTTTCTAAATTTATTACAAATATTTAAATTATACTTTGGCGCTATTTAAGGAGCTTTTTACTGAAAAGAAGAACTCTACACCAATCACTATACTAGATCTACTGTATCCCAAAGAAAATTGTAATAATCTATGAAAAAATAAAGGGTTGCTTAGTTTGCTCGATTATGTCCACCTATTTTTCATGATTTCGTCTCTACACCGTAAGGTAGAAGAGGACCGATTATGTATGTATGTATGTATTTTTTATGATTATTAAATGATACTTTAGCGTTCTTTAAGTTATTTAAAATTGAAAAGAAGAACTCTAAACTAATCACTACACTAGATCTACTGTATCTCAATGAAAATTGTATTAATCCACGAACACAAGATTTACTTAGTTTCAAAATTATGTTCCACCTATTTTGTATGATTATTTTAAAGGAATCGAAACAAGTACCTATAATTCCGTAGGTGTTTCCGTTGTAAATTATTGTAGTGAAGAAGATAGAGTTTTGTTATAAATATGGGATTTGTTACTATCCTATAGAAACGAAATATAGTAAAATGCTAAAGTGGACTAAGCCACAAAAAACATTCAAAGATCAATTTGTAGAGAAATTAAGTTTGATTTTCAAAAAACAAGGTTTTACTTATTAAGGTAAACTACTGACGTAGAATACAAAAGCTAACACAAAGCTAACGGAGAGCCACGGCTCAAGAGACTCACTTCTCGCGAGATTTCTTTTAAGAAGATCAGGGATATTGTGGCCAAGCTCCCTCCTTACAAGGTACCCGGTGAGGACTAAATTCAAAATCAATCGATAAAAAACTTGTCGAGAAGCTAAAAGGAAAGCACTTAATACTGCATTTGGATAAATCAATAAGTAGCAAAAAAAAATTGTATCACATTTAAAAATGCTATAAATGCTATTACTTACCAAGCAACCATGTGCAATCAATAACAAAAAACAAACGTCAAACTACTCACATTCATACGTCATCTTACTATATACCATGTAAAAATCAACCAATTTTAAACCATTTAAATTAGATGCGTCTCAGGTTTTTAATAAATCAAGCAAGGGAATCGTTAAAATCATGCCCGAGCACCTTACCTTCAACGCTGAGCAAGAGAGGGAGAGATCATTGCTCAGGAAGTCTCGGGCAAAGTCCGATGAATGGCCGAATAAATGGGGCTGGCTTCTGGATGAACAATTGTAAGAGTAAACTGCTTTTATTACTTATAAATAATAGACGTACTGATCAGAACAATATTTGGAGTGGTCCGTTGAGGCACGTTTTCACGAAGTCCAAAATCGTAGCACATGGTTTTTGTTTGTGTTCTTTCCACTTTAGCTCTGAACGCCTCAAATGTAGAATTAAAACTATAGGTTAAAATTGATCAACTCTATTGAATCAAAGGTTCTCACTATGGTGTTCATTCAACTTTTGTTTATCTATTACAATCGATTAATTAAACTTGATTCGTGACAACGCGCCTTAATGTAAAATCTATACATAAACGAAAGCACTAAAACATCTTCCATTGGAAAACGATGCTTCGTACCTACCATAGTCATAGAGCTGTAACCAGACGATATACATATATACGTCTTCTACAACTTGCATCTGTAAAATCTTCTCCGCAGCATCGCATAAGTTATATAATTCTTATAAAAATCTTAATTCTGGTTTCAGAAAATTGCGTGAAACGTTAGCTAAAGCCAAGGGAATTGTTCCAGAAGATACAAAAGATAAACGTGTACTAAAACCAATTCCCATTACTACCAATGGGATATACGGATGGATATTAAGTCAACCAGATTTCAGTTTAAAGTGCGGCGGGGATCGCCCAATCATGAAGAAACTGCCTAAAATATTCGACCTGCAAACGAACTTGTACTATCGTTAGCTTAAGGGCAGTTTACATTTTTTTTTTGTAGAAATTAATTAAGGGGTACTTGTAAATAAATTACTCAATACTTGAATATGGACAATAGTTTATTCGTCTGAAATGTTTGAATGTCTACATGTCTAATTTCATGGAAATTATACTAGCTATGCAGAAATATAACGAATTTTTTCGAGGGGGAAAAGTATATGTGCGCAGTACAAATTGCAACTAAAAAGTGTTAAGGAGCTTACAATTTGGGTGGCATAGAAGCATCTATCATTGTATTAAAATTAGTAAATATTTATCCCGTCACAAAAAATGCCACTAGGGTGTGGACGGTTTATGTCGTACACAATATATTAGTACTTAAGACTTAAGGTTAAAAATGACAAAGTTGAGACATCTTTTAATTAGCGAATAAAATTTGCGAGGCACGAAGAGAACCGCTCCTCAAAGCTTGACTGCCCACTCTATGCAATACAGGTTGCACGAGGAATTAGATAGTTGTGTGTACATACATGCCACGAATAAATATTTAAAAAAATCGTGGTATTGCCTAACATGTGTTGGTTGCTTTATAGTTAGTATGTATGTATAGAAATGCAACTTGTTAAATGAAAACATAAAGGCTGACCAAAACCAATCTGTAGCTATAAATATCGTGTTAAAAAAATCAAAATTGACCAGAATGAAGCGAAATTAGAACAACAAAATACTTGGGCAAGATGGCGGCAGTTTTTTTTACCAACGCATTTATTTGTACTAATTAACTAACGTTGATAGCTTATAAACTATTGTGAGCTCTAGAAACTATCTTCTGAAAGAAACACAATTTTCATTTTTATTACAAGTTCTCGATTTTATCAACATGTGAGTTTTGCATTCAACAACAATAGTAATATTTATAATCCAAAGTAGTATTAAGCTCAGGATAATCAATGGTCTTAGATTTCATTATCGTCCAGAGCAAAATTTAGAATTTTCAATTTGTGTCTGAATAAGTCTGGTATGAGCTTGATTCAGATAGTGCCAATGCTCTCAAAAGTGTACGCCTTAAATCAATAAAAATTAATATATGTTCAGTAGTGTTGAAAAAGGTCGAAAAGTCGAATCAATTGTAGTCCTTCCTAATCTAATGTATGGCATAATAGGTAACACGATCTAATTTTTTGAAGTTTAATTTACATTTGGAAACTAGTATTAGTATTAATATTAGTATTAATACTAGTTTCCAAATGTAAATTAAACTTCAAAAAATTAGATCGTGTTACCTATTATGCCATACATTAGATTAGGAAGGACTACAATTGATTCGACTTTTCGACCTTTTTCAACACTACTGAACATATATTAATTTTTATTGATTTAAGGCGTACACTTTTGAGAGCATTGGCACTATCTGAATCAAGCTCATAAGATGGATAAAGCCATTACCAACGGTATAAGTTTCGCTGGCTAACACTTATACGTGTGTATTGGATTTATTTAATACGATACTGATACTAGTTTCCAAATGTAAATTAAACTCCAAAAAAATGAGATCGTTTAACCAATTACGCCATAGATTAGATTAGGAAGGATTATAAAGAAATACTTTTCAATGCCACCTGAAGTTTGAACTAAGGCCTCTAGACCACGAATAGGTGGTAGTTACGTGTGTATTGGATTTATGTAATATGATACTGATACTAATTTCCAAAAGTAAATTAAACTCCAAAAAATGAGATCGTTTAACCAATTACGCCACAGATTAGATTAGGAAGGATTATAAAGAAATACTATTCAATGGCAGCTGAAGTTTGAACTAAGGCCTCTAGACCACGAATAGGTTGTAGTCTATCAGATTTTGTACAAAAAATGCGTAAGTTACGAAGCCCCAATTACGATTAAGTAACTTAAGAAGACGAAAAAATAAGTTGCTAAACATGGGTTATTTACGGTCCATGCGAAATGATTATTACCATTTCAAAACGGTACCTATTAAATAACAGTCCGGTGACCACAAATAGAATGTCGGTTTAGTTCGAAATCCAGTTGACGATGAAGTTTAGAGCGTCAATATTTCACAAAAAAAAACTATGAAGTGTTTAATTACTACATATATTTAAACGTTGATTATTGCAGTCAGTTAATGCGAAAACTGTCTAGTTTTGCTAATAATTCAATGACAGACAGAATTTCTGTGGTATCTAATTGGAGCACAATTGATGACTCTGCTGCAACAAGGGGATAAGTCCATTTTCAATAAAATGGGGTATGATAGGTTTTTAAGATAATTAATAGTGTTTTTCCGATCGCTGCAACAACGGGACACAACTTTTGTGTTGCATTTCTTCTTCTTCTTCTTCTTCTTTTTCTTCTTCGTTTTCTCTCTTTTCAGAGAGGTCATGATTATGGATTACTCTTTTGCTGTCGCCCTTCTTGCATTTGACAACAATATATCTTTAAATGGGAAAAAATATTTTTTTAGATTTTATTATATTTAATAGTAAAGAACTGAATTATTTTTCTTTTAATTGCCCAAAATTAGATTTTGGACCTATCTTCCTGTTGCAGTAGAGTCTTCAATTGAAGATCAGCATGTGGGGTGTGGTTTGAACCCACCTGGCTAATAACAATTATGAATATATAAAAAAAGCAGTTTTATAAACTAATGTATATTTATAAAATTATAGAATACAAAAAGTATATATGTGTATTTATAAATATATTGATGTTGTATGCATACGCAGCCTTGAATAACTTAAAGATATCTACATTTTTCAAAGCAGTGTTAAATATATGTAGAGAAGAGTAAAAACGATGAAGGTATATTTTTGGTCAAAATTAGGATATTTGTACCATATGGTGGACGATACTAACAACCTAAAAAGAACCCAGTCGGTAGAATCTAAAATATCCTAGTTATTTCAATGATCGCCATTAGTAAGCAAAATATTTCCAACTTAAATTTACATTTATCTCGAAAACAAATATACTGGACCCTATCGTTTTTCCCATGTATCCTTCATTTGTTCAAAAGTGCTGTGTTGGAATACAAAAACAAAATCAATTCATCAAATATTCAATTTGACTTGGGTAAATTCGTCAGCAACTTGTACATTTTTGGTAGTTCCTTGGGTTGTGGTAGATCTGGACCAAACTTCGCCAACCGGAAATCAGGCTTTACCGCCAACCACCCGTATTGGCCATTCTCGGTTGGAGGATATGGTTTTGCGGTTCGTGTAGCCTCTACAGGTGGAAGCACGAAGCGTTCTAAGCCTTGCCTCAACCTCCTGGTATAACAAAATGATCTACATCAATAAAATTGCAAGAATTGGAAGAATTAAATAACAATGTATGTTAAACAGGAACAAGAATATAAAAAACAGAAGGTTCGGGTAAGGTAATATTAGTCATGAAAGTTGAAACAAATGCATTTAATAAAACTACATAAACTAAATAAAACTACAAGAATTGGAAGAATTGAATAACTAAGTATAATAAATAGGAACATAACATAAAAAAGAAGGTTAGGGTAAGGTAATATTAGGCATGAAAGTTCCAACAAATACATTTAAACAAAAAAATGTATCAATATTTAAGATGAATAATAATTAAAAAAACGACGTTGAAAAACTTCGTTCCTTACTTTTCTGAAGTAAGAACTAAGTAAGTAAGAAGAAGTAAGAAATATTTAATCTCTATAATAAAATTTTGAATGGCAATGAACACTTTTCCGCTTTGATATTCAGGTGTACTGCGTATCAAAAAAACGTTAGCTCTAAGGTGTACGTTACTTGCAGCATCACATTCGAATTTCAGATGCATTTATGACATAATATCTTCTGACATTCGAATGTGATGCTGCAAGTAACGTACACGTTGCAGCTAACGTTGTTTCATATGCAATATACCTAAATATCTGTAAATAGTTGATCTAAACTGAATTATGCTTACAAGTGCTCGTCCATAAACCATCCCCACTTTTTCTTCCATACATCCGGACTAATATCGTCAGCACGATAAAAAGACCTCAGTATTTGCACCTCCTTATTGGCGTTTGGGATCTTCGCACCAAAGACCATATTGAACTACTTCGTATTTTGTCTATGCTTTATTGCTCAAAATTGGGAAAGTCAACGGAGTTCAATTCAGTCAGATTTTTAATGACTTGAACGTAAATACAAATTTCCTTGACTACCAGGTATTTAGATTAGGCCCATTACATCAGATCACATAATCTGTGTTCAAGGCAGACTCACGCTGCACTAGGGGTATATGATCCTAAATTGCCGACAAAAGTCAATGGAAACAAAGTAAACAATTCCCGAAATTGGTTCACACCTAAGAGTGCCTAGATGCATAGAGAACAAAAGACAAACGCCATTTGGTTTAATTAGATTGCGATCAGTGGTAGGTAGATTGTACCTTTGCATTTTGCAACGAGCACGTAAAAAATTATTAGTGAATGATTTTAAAGACCCGTAATCAGTAAGCTTTAATCTAGTAATTTAGTCTTTTTCAGTAAGATCAGTAGCTAATCTAGTAAGTCTTTTTAAGCAAGTTGTGAAGTTGAGAGTGGTTATTTTTATAATGGATACTGTTCAGCAAGATATGTTCTATTCATATAACTTATTTATTTTAAAATAATGCCCTACAATTAATAGATATTGTCATTTTTGTAACCACACTACAAACTCATGAAAAATTACAGCATAAATATATATATATATGGTTTTTGTTATACTTCCGGGAATTTCCGAGCCATTTTTTTTTCTATTAACCAAATGTGACTATCCTACTTTTAGAGTAACTAAAGATTGGGTGCCGAAAATTGCCTATTGTATAATCTTTTCTCTATTTTCTTTGGCGATGTCACTGTACAAAACGAATTTATTCATTCACTTTTTATTGAAATAAATGTTTTCCGGTTTAAGGTGGTTCTAGTTTCAAAATAATAGAGTGGTTATTTTTATAATGGATACTGTTGAGCCAGATATGTTCTATTCATATAAGTAATTTATTTTAAAATAATGCCCTACAATTAATAGATATTGTCATTTTTGTAACCACACTACAAACTCATGAAAAATTACAGCATAAATACATATATGTTATGGTTTTTGTTATACTTCCCGGAATTTTCGAGCCGATTTTTTTTTCTATTAACCTTAAGTGACTATCCTACTTTTAGAGTAACTAAAGATTGGGGGCCGAAAATTGCCTATTGTATTTTTTTTCTCTTTTTTCTTTGGCGATGTCACTGTACAAAACGAATTTATTCATTCACTTTTAATTAAAATACCATGTTTTTCCGGTTAAGGTTCTAGTTTCAAAATAATAACACAAAAATATCTGTATAATACTGTGAAAGAAGGAACAGAAAGATAATTTGCTAAAAAGTTGATTGTTTTGGAGAATGAGATAATTAATAAACCCAGGCTCCGCTTTTCCCATTAAACAAAAACAAGAGTTTTTATGCAAATTTTCTTATATTAAGACGGAAGTAAAGACTAGGTGGCATGCTATGAGAAGTAAACATGGTTTCTTGAAAAGAAAATGCGATTTGTTGCAAGGGACTGTGGAAATATGTGTCGTTTCTTGAAAAAAAAAATCGATTGGGACTGTGGAAATATCTGTCAAATGTAAATGTATACAGGGTCGTCCATCAAAGGTGTTCAATGACTTGTGTGATCGCTCAGATCCCTTAATGAGTAGCATAAGACCAAAACACCAAAGAGATCGAAGCCATTTAGGGCAGTAGATATGGAAATGTTGTAGCCAAGTGAAATTGAGGCCTCGAACGAAAATTACGAAAATTCGATAGATTTGTTCAAGAAACAAATGATTCCATTAATGAATAAAATCCCACCCTTATTAATAAATAAGGGTGGGATTGATGCTCCGAATCGATAAATACTATTTGAGAAGATATATACAGTGTTTTACTTAGATTTATATTATTACTCTTAAAACCTTTTCCTGAAAAAGTAGCTTTTATACGAGTCACACTTTGCTTCTTTCAAAAATATATTACCTAAACATTCAAATTTATTATACATATTGGTTTATAGGATTTATATGTCAAATGAAACTGAAAAAAAAATTTGACCGCGTTTTTGGTTCAATTCAATTAATTTTTCCTTATTTTGCTCAGTCTTTTTGTCTTTTTTTTTTGTTTTTACTGGGACTCCTTCTAGTACCACATCTCCCCTCTGTACGCTGGTTAACTAAATTTATACAATAATCCTTCTACTTCCCCGCCGATTTATGTCTCTTGCCATGTTGTAGATTGCTTACTTTTTAAATTGTATTGCATGTGGATTCCTTTAATAATAGAGTTGATACTAGAACATTATGTGGTTAGTACAGGAAGATATATATTACCGTCCGATGCAGCAATTGTGTCCGAGCCATGAGGCGAGGACAGCAAGCAGACGAGGCCAGGAAGGGCCAGACTATTTTTTCTCCTATTGCAATATTTTTACAAGTTTCGTAAAAATCAAGTCAACCAAACCCAAAAAACAAGTCAACTACTACAGCTACCCTCTCCCTCCATTCATCTTGAGGCTAATTAAGCATAAAAGGCAACTGTACAGGGATTTTTGACTAACTGGCGATGCAACTGTCAAACGCAGATTCAACAGCCTCAATAAAACCATCCAAAACCTAATCAAACCATACAAAGAAGACAAATGGACTTCGACCTGCAATAACATTACTAGTCTTAAAGGGAAGATATTCTGGGATGAAACTAAAAAACTATGCAAATACAAAACAAATGTGCACTCAATTGAAATAAGGAACCCCATAAGAAACAAAATTACAAACAATGATCAGGACACTGCCTATATATTTGCCAGCCACTTTCAATTCACCTTTTCACTCAACCCCAACTTAGAACAAACAAGACTTAATGAAGTCTCTGCATGGTACAATACCAACTCCTTCAAACACCAGACAACGCCAGAGGAAGAACTTTTGACGAGAGACGACTACTTCAATATTATCAGCTCCAGTAAAAATTCATCTCCAGGAATCGATAACATACCCAGACAAATACTTAAACAACTAGACGACCCCATTCACACCTAGATAATAAAAATATTTAACTACTGCCTCACAACTCAATTTGTCCCTCAAGAGTTTAAAACTGGGGTAATTATTTGCATACATAAAACAAGTCAAAAATACCACATCTCCCTCAAGCTTTCGTCTTATAACTATTCTACCTGTAATTGGCAAAATCTTAGAATCACATTTAAAAAACAAAATATCACATCTCCTACAGCACTCAATCCCTTCATATCAATTCTGATTCACCCCACAAAAATCTACTGTACTCCCCCTTGCCGTTCTAACATCCAACATACAGTCTGCTCACCTATAAGGCCAAAAATCAGCTGTTCTATTTTTAGATATCAACAAAGCATTTGACTCAGTATGGCATGAAGGCCTCCTCTTTAAATTAAATAAACAACACATGCCACCATATCTAATCGCTATAATCGACAACTTTTTACATAATCGCACCACTAAAATTAAAGTTAGAAACTCCCTCTCCCACGAAATCACACCAAACAAGGGTTGCCTCAAGGTTCCCCTTTATCACCCTTGCTCTACAACCTGTTCTGTCATGATTTTTATCATAGCGATCCCGACCACTTCAGGCCAAACTCATACATTCTCCAATATGCTGATGATACCGCACTAGTCTATCACTAGTCTAGTTGTAGAGCAAACCTGTTCTGTCATGACATTTATCATAACGATCCCGACCATTTCAGGCCAAACTCATACATTCTCCAATATGCTGATGATACCGCACTAGTCGCTAGTCTAGCATCACCTGAATGACAACTAGTCATTCTCACAATCTTCACTCAGCCATCAAATAACTACAACTACTAACAAATCAAACGCATGCATGGTTCAACTCATGACGCTTATACGTCAACCCATTAAAAACTCAACTTCTTATACCATATCAAAACATTCGTCCAAACTCCCCATACATCACTCTCGACAATAATACCATCCAGCCACAGCCCTCTATCACCTACCTTGGAATTACCATTGACCATAAGATTATATTCAATACTATGCAAGTAAAATTAAAAAGAAAGTGATAACAAGATCCATTTTTTCCGCTGCCTCACCTACAAAGGACAAGAAATCTCTACAAGAATATAGAGATACACGTTATCGTTACACGGTTGAATCAGTTATTCTCATGTAAAATATTTTCAACTTTCTATCACTTCCGGTTCCACCGGAAGTAGGACCAACTTTCTTATTTTAAATGGAATACCCCATATATTATTATATTTTTGAATTCCTCGCTTAAATTGGAACATATTTTGTAAACATGTATGTATACTAATCTCTTTCAGTTTTCAAGAAAAAAAAAAGTTTTTCTAAAATTTGGCCTCTAAAAGGTAGCCTGAAATCTGTCTATAACTTATCTTAGGAATAAGATAAAATTATGAGTTATTATTCTAATTGTACCTAGAGGATACCTCTATGAGTAAAATAATTGGAAACTGTCAATTTTGATAATAAGTGTTCATAAAATGTCAATATCTAAGTCCCCTCTTAAATATCTCGTAATTCAATTTTTTTAAATGCAATGTCACATTTTTTATCACATAGCACGATTGGAATAAAAATTTACTACAAAAAAGTATTATACAAACATACTCCTAAAGCAAGTACTGTTTTAATTATTTCGAAGATTACTTTTCGTCCTATTTCTGCAGGGTATAATTTCGCATGTCACAAGATAGATGCTTGTGGATTAACTTGAAAATAGGCCAACACTATTTCTTGCATTTCCTCATTTTCCATAACTGGCTTTTGTCAATGTCTGATTGCATTCACTTGTCCAAATTAAACAAAATTTGATTCCAATCTTCTAAATCTTGTTTTATTCATCGGCGGCAAATGTGGATAAGTTTCATTGAATACTCTACATGTTCGAGCAACAATTCTATCGCAGTTGCCATGTATAAAGAATAAATTGATAATTTGTTGATTTGTGTAATGATTCATTTTGTTGATTTTGATTTCTGTAATACGTTATACTAAATGGTTTTATTATTTGACAGTTTGCATTACAATAGCGACAAAACAAAAGCATATCACATGTCTACTAAAGTGCACTTGTGACATGCGAAATTATACCCTGCAGAAATGCGACGAAAAAGTAATCTTCGAAATAATTCAAAAAATACTTGCTTTAGGAGTATGGTTGTTTTATACTTTTTTGTAGAACATTTTTCTTCCAATCGTGCTATGCGATAAAAAATTTCATTTAAAAAAAATGAATTACGAGATATTTAAGAGCCGACTTAGATATTGACATTTTATGAACACTTATTATCAAAATTGACAGTTTCCAATTATTTACTCATAGAGGCATCCTCTAGGTACAATTAGAATTATAACTCATAATTTTATCTTATTCCTAAGAGAAGTTATAGACAGATTTCAGGCTACCTTTTAGAGGTAAAAATTTTAGAAAAACATTTTTTTCTTGAAAACTGAAAGAGATTAGTGTACATACGTTTTTTATAAAATATGTTCCAATTTAAGCGAGGAATTCAAAAATAGAATAATATATGGAATGTTCCATTTAAAATAAGAAAGTTGGTGCTACTTCCGGTGGAACCGGAAGTGATATAATGTTGAAAATATTTCACATGAGGATAACTGATTCAACCGTGTGACGAGGATTTTTTTTTTAATTTTTAGGGCAACGGCAACCTTGTAAACTTTTAACGAACGGTTTAGCGTAGACACCCTGTATATGTACACGGTCTTTTAAATAAATGTGTTTTCTCTATGGAAGATATAAGAAGACATTATTTGCTGTAGACCTCCAGCAATAATTCATTGCCGGCCTAGGCCGGGAATGTAATATTTCAGTATTGTTATTTCTCCGTTAAATAGCATAACATAGCACATAGTAGCTACATAAATACATAGCACTAAAGGAATCGTCCTTTTTCTGGCGTGCATGTAGGCTAGGAAACGGCTGATTGTAAGACGATGGAAGAAAGGAAAAATTGAATATTTTAGAGAACATTCTTATTCGTGCTGATCATCTTAATATTGTTATGGGCGAGTTATATTCGGACGAAATTGGACAATTTTTATATTCTGCTGGACGAGAATCAAACCCACAAATATAGATATTAAGTCAGAGCCTAAACTCTTTAGGCCAAATAAGCTTATTTATTGCTTGATAATAGTTGATCAAATCTGTTGAAATGCCTATGTGACGACTTATAAATACAAAATATACCTACCGGATACAGTAGTGTGACCTGCATTCGCATAATTAATTAACGGATATTTATTTATTTTATGTCAGGTTAGGTTAGAACATATCTCTTTAAATATATTTTGTTAATTAAATAGAATATAACTAATTTTGTTCAAGAAACCCGCACTTTTTAACCTTGACTATTACCCCACATGCGCATGCATACAATCATTTAACTTGTTTGCAGAAACACTCGTCGACTATGTCACAAGAAGTGATCCAAAAGGATGCACGCACGGAGACAATGACCCATTAATAAACAATAATTATGTCCTCATTTCGCCATCTGCAAATAAGAATTAGTGTTTTTATTCGTAATTGTGATTGTGTGTGGTTAACCAAATCGCCATGCCACATAATACATGTAGTTATATAACACCCTCCGAGGTGCTGGTGGGCATCGTTCGCCTAGAATCAGACCCTCGGCCTCTGAAGACACCATGTGTGTCAACCTCAAACAGATTTAATGGGATGGGAGCGATTATGCAAGATATTATCTAAGACTGACCAGTTTCGGCTGTGTCCGATTGTAAAATGTTAAATAAAAATATCGAAGTTGTGAGTCACTACATTTAAAAAAATCTTGACATTCAATATTAGAATATTTATAAACAGATTAATCAAAGTGTTATTTGTGATATACATACACAAAAATGTGTATTCATCTTAATGCACATTTCGATGCATACTCGTAAATATTTAAATCAAATAAAATATTTGAATATATACAAATAAAAAATAAAATTAGTTACTTGCTTTTAGTTTGTTTTGTCCCTGGTTTTTTTTAAACGCTATAATTGTATTAATTTTTATTTACAGTGCGTGTGTGCTTCGATTAGAGCATAAAATTCTCCAAAGCTAAATGTATGCTTTGCGCTGTGCAATTATTACATTATTCCCATGCAATTAATTAAGCAACATCCTCTGGTAGAATGTAGTTACGCCGTTTAGCAAATCTGCGTGCATTAAACGACGCACGTGTGTCGATTAACATCAAAGAAATGCTTTCGAGTTAGATAAGGTAACCAGCAAATTGTATAATCGTGAGTAAGCGGAACGGAACTGGAATAATGTATTTCGTCATATCTTGATCATTGTAAGGTGGGTTAAATGTTAACACGCGGCACTCAAAATAATTGCCAAGCCTACCAATCAAAAAATACATGGTTTTTGTCACAGTTCATGTCATCCACGTTGTCGGTATAACAGGAATATGTTATTATATTGGTCTTTTCTAAGGAAGTTAAATCTGGATTAGATTGAAGAAGATGGAGGAAAAGTGAGAAGAGATAAGAATACATAATCGAATATGAGATGTAGTACTAGAAGGAGTCCCAGTAAAGACAAAATGTCTTTTTGTAAAGATAAAAAGACTGGTACTAGAAGGAGTCCCAGTAAAAACAAAAAAACAAAAAGTCTTTTTGTAAAGACAAAAAGGAAAAATAAAATGAATTGATAAAGGAGCGAGAATTAGACAAGAATAAGAGGAATGGGTAGAATGAGAGAAGATGAGCAAGAAGCATGAGGGGTAAAATGTTTTTTTTTTCAGCTGTAGTTAATATGTATAATTGATGCGAAAATACATTTTCAAGAAGTTTGTGAATAATTAGACACACGATGAAGGAAAATATATTGGAGACATTCGTCCAAATTTGCCAACCGGAAGAATTAATGTAATACATCTTATTATTATTATTACAGTAATATTTTTAAGATATTATGCATGAATAGAATGTTATCATAGTATTCTCTCTTCTTCTTTTGCAAGTGTCTATCCGTTCCGGATGTGGGCTATCATATTATCTATCTTCACTTTCTTCACAGCTGCCAGGAAGAGGCATGTATTTGTCGTGGAGAACCAACTTCTTAAATTTTTAAGCCACGATATTTTTCTTCTCCCAAAGTTTCTTTTTCCTTCAACTTTGTCTTGTAGTGTGCACTGAAGGAGTCCGTATCTAATACTTGCGCATGATGTGTCCCAGGTATTATAGTTTCCTGGTTTTATTCGTGGTCAGGATTTATATCGTTTTATCCATTCTTAGTATTTCAGCACTGGTAATACGATCTTTCCATGATATTCTTAATATCCTTCTGTAGAGCCACATTGCGTATGCTTCTAGTTTTTTTGTGTTAGCAACCGTCAGCGTCGAAGCTTACATTCCGTAAAATAACACAGATAATTCGTAGCAGAGTAAGAGTCTCATTTTGGTGTCTATAGTTAGATCACGACTTTTAAAGGCTGTGGCCATTTTAATGAATATATTTCTGCTGTTTTCAATCCTGCTTTTTATTTCCTGTGTCTGCTCCCATTGCTCATGAATAACGGTGACTAGATATACATATTTTTTAACTCTTTCGATGTTCCCCTGCTCCAGCTCCAGTTGCTGTTGGTGTTGTGGGTTGTTCTTACTTATGATCATGAATTTGGTCTTGCCCATGTTGAATACCATGCAATCTCTTATAATATCGTTTTATAAGTTTTCAATTAAATTTTGCAGACTGGAGTTTCACCTCCCGTCTTCTATAGCTCAGTTACTAATTGAGTTAGGATTTTGATATTTTGCAGGCTTTACTTGCATTCTGGCGTATATTTAAAAAAATATTTTTGATTATACAGGGTGTCCCAAAAAAGTGTGACGTCATGATGATATATATTTTTAAATTGCATAGTATATTTTTTGTTGCTTATTTGGGTGCCCTTTATGGATGCCTACATACTCATAAAATTTTATTAAAATCGGTTCAGTGATTTTAGCACAAAAAAATAAAAACTGAAAAAAAACAGTTTTGCACCATTGGTTAAGAAAATTAATAAGAGATAAAAATATGCCTTGTTACTAAAACCATACAAGGTACTCATTAAATAAGATCTGACAGTTGCGTTAACCAAGTTTTATTGATATGCATTATACAGAGTGTCCAAAATTTACTGTCAAACTTTTCAAACTTTAAAGTATTTTATTTTTCTTATTTTAAATTGGAGCCCCTATATATTTTTATGTCATTCCATATGGAATTAAAAGACACACATTTTTCCTAATTACAACTCTATCGCAAGTCCTAACACATTAAAAGTTATGTGCAGAAAACTCTATTTATCAACAATTCCAATGGCCCTTTTAATTAATCAAAATCGAAGGTGGGTTTGAAAAACAATGTATTGACATTAAAGTTTAACAAAATGACAAGAGCCAAAAGTTGACTGTAGTAATATAAAAGTTCCAAACTTTTTTAGCTAAGGTCTTTATACCCAAGATACCAAAATATGTTTTTATTCGTTTGCATCATAAGGTAGTATTTTTCGGTATGAAAATCTGGACGAAAACGCCATCATTTTGTTAAAGACAATAGTTGCTAGGTAACGGTATTTTTCGTCCTAAGCAGAAAAATATTTTTCAGCAGCAAAAATAAGAAAGTCATTGGTTGATTAATTTATGGCATAACATGGCTCTTACCATTGAATAGTGAGACCATACAGTCGAAGATTTCATTTGTTGAAACAAATATGAGAAATATGCCACTAAAACATTCTCAAACGAGTTTTCTGTAAACATCTTTTAATGTGTTTGTAATTGAGATAGGGTTGAAATTAGGAAAAATGTTTGTCTTTTATTTCCGCATGGAATTACATAAAAATATACTGGGGTCCCAATTTAAAATAAGAAAACAAAGTGCTTTTAAGTTTGAAAAGTTTGACACTACATTTTGGACACTCTGTATAATGCATATTAAGAAAACTTGGTTAACGCAACTGTCAGACCTCATTTAAGGAGTACCTTGTATGGTTTTATTAAAGAGGCACTATTTTCATCCCTTATTAATTTTCTTAACCAATGGTGCAAAACTGATTTTGTTCAGTTTTTAATTTTTTGTGCTAATATCACTGAACCGACTTAAATAAAATTTTATGGATATGTAGGCAGCTATAAAGGGCACTCAAATAAGCAACAAAAAATATACCATGCAATCTAAAAATATACATCATGATGACGACACACTTTTTTGGGGCACCCTGTATAATCAAAAATATTTTCCTGAAATACACCCCAGAATGCAAGTAAAGTCTGCAAAATATCAAAATCCTAACTCAATTAATAACTGAGCTACAGAAGAGGGGAGGTGAAATGACGGACCCTGTATAATAATTCACCAGTCATCGCATGCACCTAAACATTTCTTATGAGCAATAAAGGAATGCAAATAAATAGAAATGTTAGAGAAATTGGTGAAATAGTGAAAAAATACACGCAAAAATTATGCATTTTAACATTGATCCTAATGATCTGGACGAGGTAACCTAGAAGCTATTTTCAATAGTCTTAATTTTAAATAATTATATAACAGCTACTTTGATGATTATAATAGAAGCTTAGTCTTTTTGAAATTAATTACGGCATTAGCATCGGAATTACTTCTAATTAATATACAAAAGCAAATACAAATACAAAATAATACATTAAATTGATCGATATTTTAGTGTGAAAAATCAATAGCAAAATAAATTAAAAAATCTTAAGTTGGAAAAAATACATTGGCGATTTTTAAAGTTTCTCCAAAATTTTTAGAAACCCAATTTTGTAATGAGCATCGATCAGATCTAATTCCGATAACAGCTCATAAACGAATTGAAATGTGCACATTTACCTCATTACACATCGAAAAATATAGTCAATAATACTATAATATTTCAATCAATCATTCATTGTTTTAATTAAACATATAAAATGTATTCAAAGGTAGTTTATAATTAAATGAAAATCACAGATCTCCAGGCGTCATTTACATGATGTTAATATTTTTGTATATTTATTATTATTATAAATGTTTGTGACAATATAAGCATATATTTTTAATTTTAAGTTTGTGTTTATTTTGACGTGGTAGTAATTAAATTTTGTCGTTATATAATATTATTTCACCCTTGTTTTGTACACAACCGGTCTACTGATAATAACAGTATTATGTCAAAATATGAGTTATACCCGTATAGAGTGTCATACCAAACAACATCTAAATCAATGTAAACGTTCTCTTGTTATAAGCAAATTTCGTTTTTTTTTTCATTAACTTTGAAGCTGAATACTGGCTAAACCAAACGCATTTGTATATAGATAAGTTTTATTAAATCGCCTTTTTTATCCCAGTTTGATCTGTGCTTAAGTCATGTCCACATAATTTAGAGACACCCTGTATATTATATAATTAAGATTGGGTTTGCATATTATGTTTGTGTTATAATGTGCGCGTGTTTAGAGTTATTTTCAAGTAGTGCTTTTGAATTAATGAGTTTTTTTTTTGTTTGAAGTTAAGTTAATAAAAATTGAAGAAAATACATTTGTAATAAAAATGTGATGTAAAACATGTCATCTCAGGTATCCACTATAACATTAAAGTGCTGATGGTGCAGTCTTCTGGCATAAAAAATTTGACGCTTTAATGATCTACCTCAATATCAGGATGCTGATGGTGCAGTATTCAGAAATGCAAATTTAAAATTATTGCTGCTATATTTTACAAGTTATATTTTTACATATTTATATAAAGAGTAAACATTAACAACGGAACATTGAAACCCAGTTTATAATTAAACGAAAATCACACAAGTTATTAGTACCAGTTTATTTGAATTTTAAAAATCAGACAAAACACGCGACACAACCACGATAAATAAAATAACTATAATCTATAACAACAGATAATTAATTCAATATACACCTCATGGAAACCTGGGATTACCTGGGTGAAATTTAGAATTACAATATTTTCATGAAATATCCACATATACCTATATATTTGATGTCTAAATCTAGTCTAAATCGGTCTAAAAAATAGATCTTAAAAACAGATCTTTTTAAACAGGCTGATATAAACAGGTCTCTTTTTAAACAGCTTGTTTTCTTTTAGATTTCTATTTAAACAGGTCTCTTTTTAAACAGCCTGTTTTCTATCAGATTTCTATTTAAATAGGCTGATTTAAACAAACAAAAAATCTGCTTTTCTTGTTACTTGTTTAGATACTTTTTTTACTTATCATACTTTGTTCAGATATTATATTTAGCACCATATAATTTGTATTCTATGGTAGGATTGATAGGGTTAAATTTTTTACACCCTATATATTGTTTCTTTGGACATACTGTATATATCATTTTTTGCGGCGCCATCTTGGATTTGATTTGTTTACACCCTGTACATTGTTTCCATGGACATACTGTATATATTATTTATTTGCTACGCCATCTTGGATTAATTTTTTTACACCCTGTATATTGTTTCTTTGGACATACCGTATATATGATTTATTTGGCGACCCTGTATAATGATTCTCCATTTTGATATAAGTTACGACGTACGCCCAGGCGTCCACACGATTCAAGCTACGCCGCACATCATTGACGATTCCAATATTAAAAAAAGTGAGGAAAGTCCTCTAAAATCCTCTACTCCAGTTGTCCTTCCACGTTATTGTATATTCTATTATGTATCTCTTCTGATTCCAGCGACTGTTGCGGTATTAGCCACTTAATAATATCTACAATTCCAGAATTGTAGATATTATTAAGGATGTCGGTTAGAAATTTAATTCCTTCGTCCTCGTAGTAGTAGTTTCATAAATTCAGCGTGGAATCCGTCTGGTCCTGCACTTTTACCGTCTTTAACTTGTTTTATGGAATTTCGTACTTCGTCTATCAGAATGCTTGGACCTGTTTCTGGCTGTATATGATGTATTTCTGGTCTTTCGCCTTGGAATAGTTGTTTGATATATGTGTTCCATGTGTTCTTTATTGCGTTTATGTCTATTAGTATGTTACCATCGTTTTCAATGAGTTTCCTTGCTTCTCTTCTTTTGTATGTTCTTGTAACTTCCTCACCTTTCTATGCACCTCAAAAATATCATGTATGATCTGCAGGGCTTCTATTTCTGCCCACTTCTATTTAGTGTTCTCTTCTTTTGCGTTTCTTATCTTTTGTCTAATTATTTTGAGTGTTCTGTACTACTGTAAGTCATCTGTGTTCTTGAAGCCTCTTCTTCTTTCCATTAATTGTAGAATATCATCTGTCATCCAGGATTTTCGTTTGATGCCTTTTTCTGGTTTCAGGATCTTTCTCTTAATCTTTTCTACTTCTACATTTACTCGTTTTATCCCATCTTCTGTGCACGTGGTATAGTTTGTTGCTACAAATATTACTGTTAATTCTGTCTATACTTTAGCTTTTGTGGTTGTCTCCTTTAGCTTACGAATGTCGCATCTTGTGTTTGTAGTTCTTTTTTTTTCAACTATTTTCATTCGTAGTCTCAATCGTTCCACGATTGGGTCGTGATCGGAATTTATGTCTGCTCCTGGGTATGTTTTTACAGAGGTGAAGTGAAGGTGAAGTGAAGTATTGTATTCTCTATCGGTTGCTTACTAATTAAAGTTAATTGAATTGTTTTTAGGTTTTGGTCATCGAAATTAATTTTAGTCCACTGGCAACGGTGGATCCTTCTAGGCGTTGCCATATGTTTTGGACAATTTATCTCTATAGATCAAAATATAGAAATATACTATAATTTGGCAGAAATCTTAGAACTCTTGCCGAGAATAGCCAAAGAGCTGGAATTCAGCCTCAGTATTAAGAAAACCATTTACCGTTGACACCTAATTGGGGGTGCTCCAAAATTTCTGTAAACCTTAACCGAAACACACTTGCACTAATTAATAACCTTAACATTTTTTTTATTATTTACACTTCTGCAGCATTAAGTGTTATCTCGGAGGTAAGCTGGTTGTTGCTCAAATATAGTATGTCCTGAAGTGTACTGAAAGCCTTACTTTAGAAATAAAATCTGTGAATTAGGAACTTACACTTACAGAAGTTTTATCTTTCAAACTTTATAAAGCTCGTACTAAAAATAGAAGGTATTTTGGACGTACAATTGTTGTGCTTTCATCCATCGATATCTACTAGTACTAAAAGAAACAAAATCGCATATTTGGCATGTGGGTTAATTTAACGCATGTGATTTTTGTTGTTTTGAAATGATTACACAGAGTTTCTTAATTTTTTAATAAAAATTACAATGTTACGTTGATAATAGCAGAATCTTTACGTAATATTTATAACATTTTGCATATTGCATAAAATACGCGAGTTTCTAAAACCACCACAAGACAACAATTACATTACATCGCCGTAAACTTATTTTCCTTGAGTTGTCATTCGTTTGAATTGAAGTTGCAATATTTCTTAATTAACATACATCCCTATTACATTCGTGGAATTTCACAAACACTTGCAAATTGCATTTTTTTTGGATTATTGGCACTGTGGTCGTGACAGACGGAGTTTGCATTTTGTAAACACGCACTCGCCTTCTTACCTCAGCAATCATTACCACACATTCAAGTAATCATAGCAAACGTAATTAAGTGAAATTAGAGTAGCCAAATATCTTTGATTCCCATCTTTCCCAACAGACCCGAAACACGCAGAAGATATCGCGCACCTTTCTTTCAATCGTTGTGAAATAGCGACATGAAATGCTCTGATACCTCAGCACGTGTATGTACATAATAGATTATTGTGTAAGGGTGTGCACTATTAATTTGCAACGAGCATTGTTTACAAAATATGGAAAATTGGTTAATAATACCTGGAAAATTGTTGCAATTAAATATAATGAGTGAAATGATTTTGTCTCTTTCATTTTGACCTTCTTCGGTCTTTTAATTTAATTAAATATAATTGTAGATCTATATGAATCATAATATTAGCCAATATCTAGTTATTATTACTTTTTTTTAAATTTTGGATCTGAAATATATATTTTTTTTAATTTCATTTTAAATTAGTTTCATAAGAAAACTTAAAAATCCTTAATAAAAAAAATACATCCACTGATACATTTTTATAAATAGTATATCAACCAATCATAATATCTTTATCAGTTACAGAATAATTAACATTAAATTTTTGCAATTAATTTATTTTTTCTGTATTATTTTGTTTAGCTTCTGATATTTTTAAATTATTAAAATCCACCAATACACCACATACCAATATATCAACTAATCTTTGGAGAAAATGGTTCATGATTCAATTTTTTTAGATGAAACTGTCAAATTTACAAGGGACACGTAAAATTCATAATTTTATCATTTCTTTTTTAGTCCAACTCAAAATTTTAAATCAAAATTTAGAAGATCTAATAAGATGAGCTAAGACTATCAATCATACCTCAAATCAGTTGGATATATTACCATAAATTATTATAATAAACCCAATATAATAATATTAATGTAAAGGCCTCATTGATCAGAATATGCAGAAACTACCAAGGGATATGTAAACAAAAATAATTAACACCTGCTCCGTATTACTCCTATGAATTAAACATGTATAATATGGTATTTACTTTCAACCATTAAGTCGGTCAATTATTATTGTGCTTCGATTTCAAATCCAAGCATTTAAATTCCGTTTTATAACGTTCATAAGTGAAAGTTGCGATGCCCAGAAAGAATAGAATCTTGAGTGCGTATATTAGATTAATTAAATAACACATTAAACTACCAGAATTCATTTGTACTTAAAATTGATTGCACTCATTAAAAGATCAATAAATATATTAGTAATCAAAGTTATAAACAAGATTCTATGATAATGCAAATTCTCTAATTATATTACGTATGTGCAGAGATCTGGTTTTTTGATGATTTGACTTTGAGGTTGTTCCTTATTGAAAATGCATAATTTTGGAAGGACAATGAAGTATTTTAGATATTTCCAGAGTTAGCGCAAAGGCAGCGGATTCGTTTAGCGAACCACTAAAGTCAACAACTCAACTCAGTCAACTACTCAACAGTTGCGTTCGCTAAACTGGGCTATTGTATTTGCTTATTGAATTTATTTGATTCTATTAGAAAATGCAATATTTTAAATATGTTGCTTTTATTTAGGTATTTTTAGGTATTTTTAGGAGTATTTTTAATTGAACTTCTATAGTTTTTTATCATTTTTTTATTTTATAATTTGTTTTAAATTGTTTAACAAACATTAATTGCAATTAACATTACGAGTCAGGGAACTCATATTTTACAGTATGAGCGATACATTTAAAGACTTTAAAGACGAGGCGACGAAGGAGCCGAGTTTCGAAACTCGAGTACTGTACTGAGTACGAGTAATGTAATAATAGTTCACTGACGAATGTTGTAATGTATCTTATTTCATCCTGTGTCAAATTTCGTTTTGAACAAACAAAAAATTAATTGAAATTAATTTCAAAATAATTTTGTGTTTTTTTGCGTCTTCCCGGACAGACACTGTTGATGTAAAGTATTGAAATTTGACACCGGATGAAATTAATTTTATTTCCATATTACGTAGACTTATACCCCATGTCTAGTTTTCCCGTAATATTAATCAGAAGTAGAAATGGTAATTATTGAATCTTACTGATTATTTGGTAATTATTTTAAACACATATTCAACTGCATAACCTACATCAAGTTACACTCACTTATTAAGTACACTTGATACTATCAGGAAAAGTAAAAACCAGATTGTGCCCCACCTACAGTTTGCATGAATTTTCATCAGAAATTGAAAGAGTTCTGTTATTTTTTTTTAATATACTTATAATCGCTTTACAAACTTCAAACTAAATTCCAATATTATAGTAGGCTTAATACAATTAGGAGATACAAAAATAAGAATACACAAATTTCTACTTTTCCAGCAATTTTTATCAGAAGATAGAAGGGAAATGCTATAGAGAAGTTGAATTTTACTGATGTAATTTTTTATACCCGGTTTTAACCGATTAAGGAACTTCAAGTTTAACTCATGTATTAAGTACACTCAATACTATTAGAACTTATAACAGTTAGAATATATCCCATCTATAGTTGACCCCAATTTTAACAGAAATTGATACAGCATAATACCATTAGGTGTATTTTTTCATTTTTATTTCATTTTTTTTTAAACATACTTTCCGAAATTGAAAATACTTTAAATTATCCATATTTAGTAGAGCTCATACTATTAGGAAATACTAAAATTAAATGACATCCCATCACTAATTTTCCAATAATTTTAATCAGAAGTTGGAATGGTAATACGAGGGCTGTTTGACGGAAGAGTGACTTTTTAATGAAAACGTTATTTTTCTGTAAAAATTATATTTTATTTTTCAACATAACACCCTTTCAACTGTACACACTTAGCCCAGCGAGTTTACAGTTTTTTTAAATCTTCCAAAAAGTTATCTTTCGGAATGTCTTCAAAATATGCATTTGTCTCGGTTATCACCTCTTCATTTGCCTGAAATCTTTTTCCACCCAGTCTTTTTTTAAATTTGGAAATAAGAAGATATCACTGGGAGCCAGATCTGGCGAATATGGTGGATAAAGCATTTATTCGTAAAGCAATTCAGCCAATTTAGTTGTAGCAAATCCAGACGAATGAGAGGGCGCATTATCGTGTTAGAACAACACTTTTTTCTTCATTAAATGCGGTTGTTGTGTTTCAAGTTCGGCATCAAAACGTGTAAGCTAATCAGCATAATACTGGCCAGTTATCGTTTTTCCTTTTTGTAAACAATTAATAAAGATTGCACCTTTTGAATCTCAAAACACTGTGCCATGACCTTATTGGCCGAAAAAAGTGTTTTGGCCTTCTTAAGAGCATGTTCGCATGAAGAAATCCATTATTTAGACTGTATTCTTGTTTCTGGAGTATAATGATGTATCCAAGTTTCATCTACTGTGACATATCGACGAAAAAAATCCTTAGAATTACGTTGAAGATGGCCAAACATTCTTCTGAATTCTTAATGCGAGCGCGCATTTGATCACCATTAAGCAAACGCGGCAACCATCTCGCGGATAGCTTTTTCTTATTGAAATGTTCATGGAAAATATTGTATACCCGTTCGGTTGAGATGTTTACTTCATTAGCTATCTCACGAACTTTTATTCGACGATTGCCAATTACCAGGCCATAAAGCTTATTAACCATTTCTGGAGTAGTTACAGTAAATAATGGTTTTGGACGATCTGCATCAACCGTGCTCATATGGCCACTTTTAAAAGCAGAAACCACTTACAAATCATTCCATGGGACGGAGCAGATTCTGGATAATATTTACGTAACTTTTCGTCGGTTTATTCCAAATTTTGACAGTAGACCTCCGAAAGACCTCAGGAGCAAGCAACATAATCATTATGGCGAAAGTGTTACCAACCTTTGAAAAATCACTCTTCCGTCAAACCGCCCTCGTATTATACGGTTGAAGTTTATTTGTAAATTTCTTTAACACAGTTTCAATAGTTACACACACTTCAAGTTTTACTCATTTAACAAGTATACTTGATACTATGAGAAAATTATGCTAAAACAGTAAATCTATACCCTATTTATAGTTTCCTGGAATTTTCACCAGAAACTGAGACAACATAATATATTCTCACATATTCACGCATGACATCCATTAAAGGCTGACATTCCTTAAGGTGCAATTCACCATATTTTTTTGTTATTTTTTAAACATACTTTTAAACGCTTAAAAACCTTCAAATTTTATTCCCACATTAAATAAATTAATACTACAAGGAAATGTAAAAATCAAAATACACTCCATCTTATAGTTTTCCCACAATTTTAATTTAAAAGTTTGAAGTGCAATGCTATACAAAGGTCAAGTTTTGCAGATATTTTTATAACTTGATCCTATCAGAAAATACTTTATCTATATTTTCCCGAAATTTTCATTAGAGATGAAAACAGCAATTTTCATAAGATATAATTTATCATATTTTTTGTTAATTTTTTAAACATACTGTCAAACGCTTAATAAACTTCAAATTCTATTTTAATTTTAAATAGCCTTAATATAAATAAGTAATGCAAAATTAGAATGCAGAGATGGGATGCATCTTTCTTGCAATTTGAATAAGAAGGAAGAAGCACAATATTATACAGTTGAATCACTTATTTCAGAAACAACCCAAGTCACACATAACTAATTTTAAAATAATTTTAAAAAAAGAATTACCTTTCTTAAATATTTTTAGGTGAATCTTGTAAAGTGATATGACACAGAACAGCATGCTACATAAGAAAATATAATGAAACAGATGACAGTCGGGTATGTCAAAACAAGTTAGAATGTTAAATGTACTTCGGACTTGGGTTGTTTCTGCATTCAATAAAATAAAGCTATGTAATTTTCCAACATTTTATTTACTATAGAAACAAGATTTTACTAGGTGATACCAAATTCAGCAAATTACTTGTATTCTCCCTTTTCAACAGTAGGTAAATCTAAAATATTTCTCCTGAATACCTTTAATTTCTTTATTTTGGTTCACAAACTTGTGAAATTTAGGACTTGGGTTGTTTCTGCATTCAATAAAGTAAAGCTATGTAATTTTCCAACATTTTACTATAAAAACAAGGCTTTACAAGGTGATACCAAATTCAGAAAATTTCTTGTGTTCTCCCTTTTCAACACTAGGTAAATCTAAAATATTTCTCCAGAAGACTTAAATTTCTTTATTTTGGTTCACAAACTTGTGAAATTTCTTGATATGTGCCATGTTCATTATAGAAATTGGAACTTGCAGGATCTTATGGAAAATCAATCACCATCACTCCTAGCAATACAGACCAAAGAAAATAACCCTGCAAACCCCTTTTCTAGAATTATCATCTAGAACGTTATAATAAAATGAGTTAGTCCTGTTTTTGCTACTTCTTTACGTGGTCGTTTACGCTTAATTTCTTTAGAAACTATTCGACTTTATAGATAAAAAATGTATTCGTTTTAGATAGAATCTCATAGGAGGTTTTTAAAGTACCTGCTTTTTCTATGTCAAGTAGTTTTTCTGTGCATTTGTTTTTACAGTAATGGTCTGCTAGTTGTTTGGCAGGAACTTACTCGTTTTTGTAGTTTCTATAGGCTTCACTTTTTATAGGTAATAGGTTTCTATAGGTTACAGTTTAGTTTGTAAAACTAATTAAGTATAGTATAATACATTATATATTAATGTATAGTATAGTATAGTATAGTTTAGATACAATTAAATAAATAAATATAGGCTTCACCTTTTAAAGCGGATTTTATTTTATTGATTTGATTGACAGTATTATCTGCAATTCTTTGATTTGATCAATCGTGCCTCATCCGTTTCCTAGACGTTGTTGGTTCAGCCGAGGGTTCAAAATAACCCTATACTCTAAAAATTTAAATTAAAAAGCAAGTACACCTTAAACTTACTACCTACTTACATTATATCTACTTCAATCTTTGAGAATTACATAAAATGCAATAACAATATCACTGATATTTATTATACCTCTTAAAATGCAATTTTATGATTTAATATCAAAACAGCTGATGTTTTCGCACCAAATACGTGCAGAAACCACCTTCTGATAAGTTTAATGCGGAATCAACCTAAGTCATGGACTTCTACCGATTCTTTCTACCCTCAGTTGATATTTTCAGAGCGTCTAGTACACCTTTAAAATAATAGAATAAGGTTGTTTTTGACCTCAATCATTAGATTTACATCTTTTAAGCGCCATCCCATGTATAAATAATAATAAAAATAATAATAATGCTTTATTGATGTTTAAAACAGAAAGGTTTTACATAAGTCAAGAAAATATAACCAAAACTTTTTTTTGTAAAAGAACACACATTTAATCGCTGCACATATTTTAAGTTTTAAGTTCAACACACTCATTAAGTACACTTTAAACTATCATAAAATGTAAACATCAAAATTGACCCAATAGCCTATCTATAGTTCTCTCGGAATTTTCATCAGAAATTGAAACAGCAATTATTCCACAAATTGTAATTTATCCCTTTTTTGTTATTTTTTTTAATACTTTAATCAAACTTCAAACTCTATTCGCATATTAAGTGGACTTGAAATAAATAATTAGTATTAGGAAATGCAAAACTAAGAAGTTACCCCATCTCTGGATTTCCCGCAATTTTAATCACAAGCTAGAAAAAGTAACGTTTTCAGACATTGAATGTTACTTTTTTTTGTAATTTTTTAACATAGTTTTAATCGCCTAATAAACTTTCATATTAACAAACTTCAAGATTTACTTACTGTTTAATTGAATTGCAAATTTCGAAAATAGGGGCTCATCTATAAAAATGAACATTTTTCAAGAGACACAAAAACTGAAATACTGTTGAACCATTTGACTTCTTTGAGCAGTTTTCGCTGCACAAATTTCAAGTTTTATGTTCAACACACTCATGAAGTACACTTTAAACTATCATAAAATGTAAAGATAAAAATTTAACCAATAGCTAATCTATAGTTTTCTCGGAATTTTCATCAGAACTTGAAATAGCAATTATTCCACAAATTGTAATTTATCATATTTTTTTGTTATTTTTTTTAATACTTTATTCAAACTTCAAACTTTATTCACATATGAAGTAGACTTGAAATAAATAGTTAGGTAATGCAAAACTAAGAATTTAGCCCATCTCTGGATTTCCCGCAATTTTAATCACAAGTTAGAAAAGGTATCATTTTCAGACGTTGAATGTTACTTTTTTGTACTTTGTTAACATAGTTTTAAGCGCCTAATAAACTTTCATATTAACATACTTCAAGATTTACTCCCATCTCGGGATTTCCCGCAATGTTAATCAAAGTTAGAAAAGGTAACGTTTTCAGACATCGAATGTTACTTTTTTGGAATTATTTAACATAGTTTTAAGCGCCTAACAAACTTTCATATTAACAAACTTCAAGATTTACTCCCATCTCTGGATTTCCCTCAATTTTAATCAAAGTTAGAAAAGGTATCGTTTTCAGACGTTGAATGTTACTTTTTTGTACTTTGTTAACATAGTTTTAAGCGCCTAATAAACTTTCATATTAACAAACTTCAAAATTTACTCCCATCTCGGGATTTCCCGCAATGTTAATCAAAGTTAGAAAAGGTAACGTTTTCAGACATCGAATGTTACTTTTTTGGAATTATTTAACATAGTTTTAAGCGCCTAACAAACTTTCATATTAACAAACTTCAAGATTTACTCCCATCTCTGGATTTCCCTCAATTTTAATCAAAGTTAGAAAAGGTAACGTTTTCAGACATCGAATGTTACTTTTTTTGTAATTTTTTAACATCGTTTTAAGCGCGTAACAAACTTTCATATTGCAAATTTCGAAAAAAGGGGCTCATTTCCAAAAAAAATACAAAAAACTGAATTACTGTAGAACCATTTGACTTATTTTAGCAGTTATCTTTTTCTAAAATGACTCTTTCACCACTATGAAAACCAAATATGAGCTTTTCTTGTTCATATCGGTCTATACTCTATATATGTACATGAAAAAAAGCGAAAAAGTCAATTTTGAACCTCCTCGAGAAGAGTCCTTTCGAAATTTGCAATTGAATTATACTTACTTGATATTATTTTAAAATGGAACAATTAGAATACACCCCTTTATATATATACAGGGTGGTGTATCTGGAAGAATTTAAATCCTTAAATATTGTCTTCCGTAATTATTTTACAGAAAAACTGTAATGAACTCTATTGTGGAGTAAAAAATGCGTCAATTTATGATATTTCTTTTTATTTTTTATTATTCATAACCTAAAATATCGACGAAATATAAATAACACTTTTGCCTTTTACATGTATCAGTAAAGTTTTATAACATTAAATTTTATACTTACATTGTTAGAAGTTTGTTATGTAAATAATACTTATTCTGTGTTTTTAAAATCAATATTTAAATAAGCTATAATTTAGTGACTATAAAATGTAAGGTTATAAAACATCACTGACACATGCAAAAAGCATTTTTGTCAGCTTTTTATTTTCAATTCACCTTGATATTTTCAAAAGTGTAACTTTCATTTGGTCGATTTTTTAGGTTATGGATAATGAAAAATAAAAAGTAATAGCATACATTGACGCGGTATTTTTGCTCTACAAAAGAGTTAATTATAGTTTTTCTCTAAAATTATTAGGGAAGACAATATTTAAAAATTTAAAATTTTATATGTAAATCCCTATGGTGTATTGTCCGACGCACCACCCAGTACATATCTAGTGTTTCTGGAATGTTCATCCGATTCTTGCAATTTTGCTATGATTAAGACTTAAAATAAGACTAGAAATAAATTATTCTATTATTTTTTTCTCATTCCACATTCAGATGTGAAAATTAAAATTATTTCTTGAAGAGCCATAATAACGATCCCTTACAAATTGTGTGAGAGATTCGCACATGTGACCAGGAAGTTGTACAAACTAAATTCCGACATAATCGTACAATAATTTACCTAACTGTAATTGCCAATAATGGCACATTGATAAATATTTTTGCTTGCTAGAAGCGACGTTAATCAGAATACTAATTACTAATTTATAAAACAAACATAGCACAGTGTGTCAATTGATTTCGGCACATTTTGTTAACCTTCAGCCTGTAAGTGGCGAGGTCTACTGACATTGACACCAGCCTAGACCAAATTCATTGTGTTCCATATAAGTCAACTAAGTACCAATATTGTAATTTACACGTATTATTAATTGACGGCGAAAAGACCTCCTGCTAATAGCCTAATTAAGATATAATATAATAATCCCACTGATGTTTCATCACTGTCTGAAATCTAGTTTAATAATATTAATGAATCGCAAGCGTTTATATAAAACTAGAACTTTTCTTCTTTTCTAACTTTTCTAAACTTTTCTAAAACTTTTCTTCGTATTCTGAAGATGAAGATAATTCTAGGTTTTGCTTTATAATAAAAATATATATTTCGCTGCAGTTTTATCATCTAATTAGTGAGCATTTTATTTAATTTCTTTTACATTGCTTTCCGAATGAGAAGAATTTCTTATAAGAATAATTCTGGCATACAATGTGCCTGAACAGAATGGAATAAGCAGCATAACTCGAAGATATAACAAGTTTAATTGCTACTTTTTCTAAAAACAAAATTACCACGATGAACAAATTTTTTTTAGTGGCAAGGTGTCTGTATATTATAGCACCTTTTAATGCTGCAAGACTTCTGTAGCTTTAGGTTTGAGAAAAACGCTAAATGTTCAAAATTCACAACTTCAAGTTGATATTTGTTATGTAAATTTAATCTTTTCTTATCCCATTGTTATTGTTTAGTTTTATTTTTGTTGAAATAAATTTCAGGCTATATTTTGTATTTTTCTCGAAAAATTGACAAAGTAAGACTACAACAGATTATATAAATTATTTTTTTTAATATTTATATGAGATCATAGTCATAAATTTATTATTTTTTATAGTTTCTATAACATCAATTTCACATGTTTGCATTGTGTACTCAACAATAATATATTTTATGTTTGTGCATTGTAATAGATGAAATTATTATATCTGCTTTAATTTATTATAATATCATTTGTTGTACTAATGTGTGATCTTAAGATCATTGTATTTTACATTATATTAAGATGATTTTTAATATATCCTTTTAATGTCTAATAATTGTATTTTAATATTGCAATAAGATGAAATTCTTATATCTGTATGTTGTTTTATAATCTAATTACCGTGACTGCAATATGCGGGTATGAGGAATTCCATTTGGTTCCTCGTGTTTGGCAACTGCCAGCAAACGCCAGTCTTGAAATGTTGCGAAAAGTTGGGACGGGCCAACCGTCTACGTCCCCCTCCTATAAGACAGGTGAAGTTTATAAAAACAATTTGCTTAGTTTATACCGGCACATTATAGTTTCCTGGTGTTGTTTTGTTGATTTTTCGGGGGTGTTTCGTGTCTCTGGGACAGCCGTCACCTACAGGACTAATTTAGTTTCTTGTAAACGAAAAAGGAGCAACATGTATGTAATTCGTTTAAATTTTATTTATTGTTATAAAAATATTGTTCACTTGATATGGAATTGCAAATTTATTAGAATTTATTCATAAAATATAATTTTGCTTTCCGCAAAAATCAAATGACTAATACTAAAATTATTAGAGACTCTAATATGTTATATTTTTATATATATGTTCCTTCATAATATGATAGTATTAAAAAGGGAAATAAAAATCAAATGTTCCCAGTTAATTTGAAACTACAGATAGGCAAATATTCGATAAATGCAACAGCGACATTAATACATAATTGTTTTTTGTTGGTCATTATAATAGAGTTGGATTAGAAAATTCAAACCACTTAAAGTGAGATCTGTCGAATGTCATACTTATGGAAACAAATGAATCAAAAATAGTTACTCTTATAGAGAGTTGCTAATAGGGAATGTTGCATTTAAGGAGTTCCATTTATCGAATTTTTACTGTACTACAAAAAAAAAACAAAAAACTCATGAAATGTGTTTGCGAACGCCCAATTGTTGTAGTAATAGATGGTAAATATCTATAATTTAGGAAAATACGTAACACATATTTGAACAGCTAAAGTGAACTAAAAAATAAAACACTGAATGACCATTTTGATGTCCCAACCCACTAAAAATTATAGTTTATATTACATTTTATTCTATTTCTACCTTACTTTGTTCCATTGTAAAATAAAAATATGTACGTTGCTGAAATATAATTGTTTAAAAAAAAGAATCTAATGGAACTCAATTTTGTGTGAAGGAATTAATTATTCTTGGGTTGAACCAAATCTAAATTATAAGAAATTTATATTACATATATCTACTGAAATTTGTTTTGTTATAAAATAGAGATATTTGATACCTGAAGTTATATTTTATAAATATTATTTTATAAATTTTATAAATTTACACTGTAATAAATTTGTTCTGAAGGACTAAATAATGTTTGATGTTTGTAGCAATCATTTGAATTTTGATAGTTTCCAATTAACTGTATTATATTTCATTTCGTTGTGAAATAAAGATATTTGCAACTACTAAAAGATTTTTTTTTTGAAAAAAATAATTGCAATCTTCCCAATTTTAATCTAAGGTACATATTATTTTATTTCTTCCGTATGTTGTTTCATTTTATAGTTATTTACTACTACCATTTTTTATTTTTTTAAATTTAGAACCTACACTATTTTTTTGTGAATGAATATATATTCTTTGGACGAAACGTTTGAAACGTATCCGATAACTTTCAAAGTTTCCAATCCAAAATTACAAGAATCTCAATTATTCTATAGTTATTTACTACTACTAAAATGGTTTTTATTTTTAAATTTAGAACCTACACTATTTTTTGTGAAGGAATAAATAATGTTTGTACGAAACATTTGAAACGTATCCGATAATTTTCAAAGTTTTCAATTCAATATTACAGGAATCTCAATACAATCTGAAATAGCAACTGCCTGAATAGTACATTACCTAGTTTCACAATATGCCAAACTGTTCTTAATCAACTTTCTCTAAAGGAAAGGTCTTATAGCCCAGTCACAAAAAAATCGGGAATCATTCATGAATTCTCCTTCTCCTAGCTAAACACAATACTACTACTAGTAATTAATTTTAATTATATTACAAACAAAGTTATATAAGTATTTGGTCATAATCAGTTGCTAATAGTTTTAATTAATTATGCGTGTTATGTTCCGTTTATAATAACAAATATTATATATATTTAACATTATGTATTATTTAAAAATTGTATGGATCCCAACTTGAGTTAATTTGCTTCGATGTAAAATGCTTTATGCACCTGTCTCAGGTTAAACAATTTATATTCACTAATGTGAAATCATAAACTGTATACAGTTCTCTTACAGTTTGTATATAGTTTCATATTATTGAATATAAATTGTTTACCTGACACAAGTGCATAAAGCGTTTTACATCAAATTATTTATTATATTTATAAATATAACATAAATTGTGAAATTCAATTATATTACATTTTAAAAATTATGTATTCTTATTATTTACAGGACTATTTTAATTTTTATTATTAGTTTCATTTGACAACTTGATACATTGTACAATTATTAATACTTATTAACAATGAAGTAATTAATAATATTGAAAAGCAATATGTACTTGTAAATAAATTTTGTTTGACTTCTAAATAATATTGTTTCATGTAGTATTTGATAAGAGACAAAAGAAGACTCAAAGATTTTTTTGATATGTAATTTCTAATGTATCTACAGAAATTTAGTATGAAGAGATATTAAATTATGAAATAAAATATAATATTGTGTTTTTTAAAATTTAAGTTAGTGCATTCGTTTAGTTAGATTATAGTTATATAGATTATAGAGATCATAGATCTAGATTATATAGTCTAGATTATAAATGGGATCAATAGTGCAGGTCAAGCGGCTGGAAGGGTCAACATTGCAAATGTGTGTAGTACAGTTACAGCTACAGTTACAGTAGTACTATTACATGTGGGTACCTATTTGCAAATCAAATTGTTTTCTTGCCAAAACAATTTTTTTTTTTTTGCAATTTGCAACTATTTTGAATGACAATCATATTAGTAAAATCATTATTACTAATCATAATACTTAAATTAGTTATCATAACTATCACATCATTATCATAATTACTAAAAAGTGTTCTACGCGTGAATGCTAATTGCTCCAAATTTTGCTGAAATAATAACCAGAACAATTTTTTAATTAAAATTCCTAAGCGTTTAAATACCAACCTTTCATTGAATGAAGCGAAGTCATAAAGGCAACATTTGCAAGTGAGGTTGATTGTCTTTGATGACAATAATTAGCCATAGCAGCAAAAATAGTCCACTGTTAAAGAAACAATTAAATAATAATGATAAGTAAATTAAATAAAACAACTTTGTTATTTCCACTCACACTTTTATTTTTGAAAAATATTTAGTGACTGTTGTTGAAAGTAAGGTCTAGTTATTATCAAACTAGACCTTAGTCGAAACTGCAGTCACTAAATATTTTTCAAATATAAAAGTGTGAATGGAAACAACTAAGTTGTTTTATTTAATTTACTTATTTACAATGTTCCACAAAGTAACGTCTGCCAGTATACAATAATAATGATATTAATCTCTTCAAGTAATTCACATTACATGCATAGTTCACGTCAAGGGGCTGGGCTTGTCTGGATCACATTTAGGATGTTAATAAAGTTTTAATATTTTCGTATTAAACATCGTTTATTTGTTTCCTATGGTATTAATTGGTTTATTATTTTGAACAAAATTCAAAATACAAAATACAAAATGAAAATGGAAAACTAATAAACTTACAAAAATTAATAAATTTAAACAGCTCAGAATGAAAATAAATCAATGGCTTCTTTAGAAGGTTTATTTATTTCATCTGACAAAATACTATTATTAGAACAGATGCGAATATTATGATGATAGATAGTATAATATTGAATTATCATGAATTTTAACTTTCGTACCTATAACACAGAAATAATATCCAGAAATATTTTTGAAAGTCCCAAATTGCGACATTATTTAGCAAACCAGAAGTCTATGATATCCTCCGAAATAAATAAAAGATCGTGAATTTTAATGCAAGCTCAATATTAACTTTAGTACCTACAAAATAGTAATACCTGACATTGGTTAATATTTTTTAATGTCTATAAATGCGACCTTATTTAGCAAACAAAAAGTGCTTGATTCAAATACAACTGATCAAAACATATTTTGATTTGTTTGAATGAAACTGCTATAATTTCCTGCAAAGAAGAACACTTTGGAAGAATTAATATATTTCATTAAAAAACCTACTGATACCTTATTTGGCAAACAAAAAGTGCTTGATTTAAATAAAACTCATCAAAACATCACTTTGATTTGTTTTGAATGAAACTGTTATAATTTCCTGCAAAGAAGAAGATTTTGGAAGAATTAATATATTTCATTAAAAAACCTACTGATATACTGAAAATTGAATTTTATATTTAATATGGGATCATTTTGATTTGTTTTTAATGAAACTGCTATAATTTCCTGCGAAGAAGACTTTGGAAGAATTAATGTATGTCATTAAAAACCTACTGATACTTTATTTGGCAAACAAAAAGTGCTTGATTCAAATACAACTAATCATACGATCATTTTGATTTGTTTTGAATGAAACTGCTATAATTTCCTGCAAAGAAGAAGATTTTGGAAGAATTAATATATTTCATTAAAAAACCTACTGATATACTGAAAATTTAAATTTATATTTAATATGGGTTCAAATATTAAACATCAGATTTAATAAATATTAATAAATACATTTTATTTATTTTTATTTTTTTTAAATCAAATAAAATAACTTAGAAAAGTTTTATTAATCTAAATAGAATTACATCCTATTTCTTCGTTTTGGATGCTCTTTCGGCTGTCCTCTGCGCAGCACGTTTCAACTGTTGGGTGGGCTTCAGGTTGTGCTTCTTTGAGAACTTCTGGTTCTTCAAAAATTTGGCATCCATCCCTAAAGTAGATTCATGCCTGAAACGCTTGGGTTTCTTGATTCCGTTACGATGGTCTTTGCGGTTTTGGTTATGCGCTGTATGATTCTTTGACTTTGCCATCGTAAATAGGTCTTAGGTTACTCTTTGTCAAAACAACGCACCAGTGAGAAGGTTACGTTTTAACAATAAATATGGTGATAATAATAATATTTATGGTGTTCTATTTATTAATAATAATATAAGATTAGCTATTTGGACACCTTCCACAAAAGGCAACTTGTTTCAACATTGTTGGTCGTCAGATGAGTACTATTGGGGTAAGTTGCCCAAATTATAATGACAAGTAAGAAAATTACTTAAACCGTAAGTAATTATTCAGATACAGAAAATAAACTATTTAATTAAATAAATAATGATCAAAATCGAATCAATCTGGTGATATTTCTTTTGTGACGAACTAATCTGTTTATGAATATTGACATGTATGAATATTATGATATTGATGATTGATTGATGCTATCAATATTGCTGAAAGACACATGGGTCTTAATCCGAGGTATAATTCTGCTATTAATTCTGCATTTCACTTCGTTTATTAAAAATTTTGCCATTTGATGAGACAAAAGCGTGTTTACAAAGGAATAGTGATAAGCTCTACGAATTAGAGCGGTTCCAAATAGTAGTAGTAGTAGTAACAATATTTAATGGCTATCGATCTGCGGTCTTTCCGCCGGTTCCAAATATTTTGAACTAAATTGTGAATCAAATTCCAATGAAATATCAATAATAACTGTTAGAGGCATCATTATACTGGTACATTACCTTCCTAAAAAGTTAGAAAAATAACTATTGCTGTAGCCCAACATTACCTAACCTCACCTAAGGTAATCTAGCCTAACCGAGGCGCCTTCTGTCTTTACTAAGTTATTACCGCTCGGTTATTCTAGGTTAGGTTAGGTTTAGTTAGGTTATAACAGTAGCGGTAATCCATATTTCCGTTTTTTGGGATAATGGATACATACAGCAGTAATACTTAGTTACTCTATGTGTCAATGAAATCAAACTGTACTAAAATATAAATAAGCATTAATAAAAACGAGGAACACTTAACTTTTTGTTTCGCATTTGTAGACCTAAAGTCGATAACCTCGACGAGTTCTCACGAATCAAGTTTTATTGATCTGTTGTAATTGATCAACAAAAGGCTAACGAAAACCATATTTTAAAGTAGTTCGACTCTATTGAAACAAAGATTCTCACTATTGTTTTCATTCAACTTTTGTTGATCAACTACAATCGATCAAATAAACTTGATTCGTGAGTACGCGCCTTAAGTAATCCAAGGGGTCTAATCAGTCTGATTGATTCGCCAAATCCATCATTTTTGATCATATTAGTATCAGCTACATAAAGTATTTGCGCCATAAAATCTATCAGATCCACTTGATCCACATTAAAATTGTTTTTACACTATAAAACAAATGACTGAATTAACAAGAAACATATTTTAATGGCTAAAATATTTTTGGTACATTTAAGGGGCGTTAGTGTTCCATGCCATATCCAATGGCCAGTCCTTAAATATTGTTTTTACACCACAAAAAATAAATTACTGAAATAACAAGAAACGTATTTTAAAGGCTAAAATATTTTTGGTACATTTAAGTGGCGTTAGTATTCCATGCCATATCCAATGGCAAGTCCTTAAAAATTGTTTTTACATCACAAAAAAAATTACTGAAATAACAAGAAACATATTTCAAGGGCTAAAATATTTTTGGTACATTTAAGTGGCGTTAGTATTCCATGCCATAACCAATGGCAAGTCCTTAAAAATTGTTTTTACACCACAAACAAAAATTACTGAAATAACAAGAAACATATGTTAAGGGCTAAAATATTTTTGGTACATTTAAGTGGCGTTAGTATTCCATGCCATATCCAATTGCAAGTCCTTAAATATTGTTTTTACACCACAAAATAAAATTACTGAAATAACAAGTAACATATTTTAAGGGCTAAAATATTTTTGGTACATTTAAGTGGCGTTAGTATTTTATGCCATGTCCAATAACAAGTCCTTAAATATTGTTTTTACACCACCAAAAAAAAATTACTAAAATAACAAGAAACATTTTTTCAGGGTTTAAATACATTTGGTACACCTTAATGGCCTTAGTATTCCAGTAACTAGGTTCTACTGATTAATAACGTTTTTTTTTTCTAATTAGTATTAGAAGTTTTAGAAGCATAATTAATTTTTAGAAACATCTCCGACATAAATAATATTTCTGCCATCAAATCTGTCAAATTTGCCTTCACTCTCTTCACTTTCGTTCGAGACAAGCATACAAAACCATTAATAACGAGTTTGCGGACCAGGAAACGTGTTGGATAATTATTATTAAAAAGTATGTCAGTAGAGCTGCAGCCAAAATAAACATTACGCAACTGAATCGAGCCTCAACAATTTCACGTTACGTTGAATATCGTTTGTCTTACAAGTCATTACCATTATTACCGAAATAATACCCGTATTACACTTTTCAGCACGTTTGAATGACCACTATGTATTATTCACAGCAGCGGCTGGAACGGTTCGAAAGTTAGATAATATTCTCTTTATCACCTTAAATGTTTGAGGCTCCTTGATCACTTTCAATGTTTGCGGTCACCAAAAATTGCCTCACCATATATTCGCCATTAAACGAAAGATGTTTAATCTAGACAGAGTATTTGTTAACGATTTGTTATGTAAGTTTATCTATTTGTTCGTGAACTTATATAATTCTCTTATAATTAATGCATGGAGGTGAAATAGCAATTGATTAAATAAAATAATTAATGCAAATCCATCAACTGAATCGAAATGTATAATTAAAATATAATACAACAAATCTATTTTGTAACTCATTTATTATTAAATATCACAGACCAGAAAGCAAAATTTTATGGCAACCGTAACAAAAATCTCGAAATTATAGATATAATATAAACTGTACTTGCTGATATTAAGAACCTCTGAAACAAATTTATTTACTAGAACGCCTAAATCTTGAGCAATTTTGATCATTTGTATGAACAATTTTTTTTTACTTTTTGGTTTGACTTTCAAATATTGATGTAAATATTGATTGAAAATTACAAAAGATTTAGTGTAATCATAAAAACCAGGTGGAACTGTACCTTGAGATTGAAAATACCTCTAAATATACTTCTCTTTTTGGCACATTCTGAATCAAAACTTTTTGATCAAAAAAGTTATGATATTGTTCTTCTTTAGGTAAACTTTCATATTTTGACTTGTACAGATTAAAAATCACATTATTTTTAGTGAAATGGTCTCTAAATTATAGGTGAAGTAAACTGTAACTATGTTTTAACCCATTACCCGCCATAATTAAATAACTCGAAAGGTTAAGAAAAAAATATATAGGTGACCCTTCATCATGGCTTACTTCCGATAGCTATGATAAAGGGTCACTAATAGTTTAAAAAAATGAATATTCCAAATCTCTAACAACTAGTTAAGAATAGAGTGTTAACTAAAAAGTTTTAAGATTTTGTATTTTTTCTTGTTGGACCTTTAGATTTTGACATGAATAGATACAATTTAAAAAAAACAGTGGTACTTTAAGAAGTCTCTAACATGTAAGTGGAAACTGGAGGTGTTGAGTACCGAATCAAGATCATGTATGATCCACCTAGTGACCTATTTGCAAATTGAAAACACAATATTGCGTTGTCATTCAATTATAATTCAATGTTTGTTCGTGCAGAATCGTAATTCTCAAGAGATTTAAGAGTGGGTTGCGCGCCTATTCACCAATCGGATTTATATAACGCTCCGATTGTGTTCTGGCAGAAAAAATATTAACACGCAGAGAATTATTTACCAATTTCAAACTGCGTTATGTAACGGAGTTGGCAAATATCACACATAACAAACGCATACGATCGGTTGGATAATTCCGTTTCAGACGCATTTGATCCGTGGGGTTAAGTGCGACCCACTTTTTGCCAGAGCGTTCAACGAAAACTTTTTTTCGTTTCAGTTACATAAGTACGGCACGGTTTCAGTTACAGGTCGGCCGCTCTATTACATTCCTTTAAGTAACTAGGTTAATAAAGTTGAGTGTCTGAATATATAACTCGCATCATTAAGTTTTATAGACTTGCTTACTGCATGTAGAATTTATTAAGTTAATTTCATTGGAGATAGGTTTAAGATCGTACTCGAAAATTCATCTAAACTATTTCTTATTTAAGACTCCAAAAATCTATCGAGCTAGAGATTTTTTAAAATTAATTCCAAATTTTGAACACATCTTCATTACAATAATTTGTAGTAGCAGATCTTTCAAACTTCGCTGATTGGAATAATATTACAAGTGACTTCTAATCATATATTGCACTGATAATCATATAAAACATAATGTAATACTGCTGCAACAATTACATGAGGCATGTAGCTATCTCCAATTAATGTTGATATTTGGACATCACCAATAAACGTTTCCGGATTTCCTAATTTAGCTCCAATTAGAAGTATTTATTTCACAAGTACAGATCTGATGTGGGCTGAATCATATTTCTAAAAATGCAAAATGTCGTTTCTAATTGGTAGGTTAAGCAAGTGAAAACTGTACCTAGAGATATTAAAGACCTCCGATACAAAACATTATTAAAAGATCTAAAGCAAATTTCAATATTATCATTAAGTATATAGAATAATGTTTTTAGTGTTTAGACTTGAAGATTTTTATCTAAATACTAACAAATTTATAACCAGACGAGATGAAATACAGTATTTTTTTAGTGAAACGATAAAACAAGTTAAATTATATGTTGAAGAAATCTGTCCTTACTTAAGAATAAACTCTGAACTTGTACTGTATATGCAATAATGAATATTATCAGTATATAGCATAAAGTTTTTTGTGTTTAGAATTGAAGATTTTTTTGTAAACACTAATAAATTTATAACCAGACGAGATGAAATACAACAATTTTTTTAGTGAAACGATAAAAAAAAATTAAATTATATGTTGAAGAAATCTGTTCTTACTTAAGAATAAACTCTGAACTTGTAGTGTACATGCAAGAAAATCGTATTGCATTTTCACTGAAATTAAGTAGAAATTAGAGCTTAAATAAAGTTTCAAAAATCAAGAATCTAAATACATATATCAAAAAGGTTTTACTCTGCCAAAAATCTGTCAAATTCGCAAAAAGTCTTAAAATGTAAAATAAATAGAATTGGTAAATTCATTTTGAAGAATTTGAATTCAAAGAAAATGGATTATATCAATTATATTTTTTTACATTTGTTTTTTTTTTGGGAATATGAAAGATATTTGATGCTTGTCCAATTTAATGATTTTTGTTTCTTAAATTTAACAGATTTTTAGAATATTATGAAGTTTAAAAAATGTTTACAGGTTTCAAAAATATAATAATTTATTTTAAGTAAATATTGTTAGAACTGGTAGGAGGCTTAATTTAGATAATTTGGCGTTTAATATAAGGTAATTGGCTCAAAGCCCGAAGGGTGCTATTGTGCCATTGCTTAGGGCAGTCTGTTCCTGCAGGTGTTGACTCTAAACCTATAGTTTTGCGAAAATTTCGAACAAGGCTGGGTGATTTTTTTAAAGTTCTATTGATTTTACATTTTGATAGTAAATAACTAAACAGAAAGAAATTAAACCTAATCCATCTTAACTGAATAAGATTCTAATTAAATTCGGCCTAATAATTAATAATATTAAGTTCTCTTAATTGAAATTTCGTATTGGTTCAAACCAACTCTTCAACAAGAGGAGAAGAAAAAGAAATGTGTTCTCGCCATTTTTTTCTTCCAGAAAATGAGAAAATTAAATTTTGAATTGGTTCAAACAAGCTCTTCAACAAAAATTACTAGGAAGAAAAAGATATGTGTTTTCACCATTTGTTTTTCCAGAAAATGAGGAGGTCAGGGAGGTTTCTGATCCCCACCGTTTCGGGGACGATTAAGAGAACGTACTCGACAAAATCAGACCGTCCGTACTCCACGGCTTTGGGAATAATGCCGGAAATCTATGAGGAAGCACCGGAAGTTCACGCAATCCAGGATGTAGTCAAGCCCTACTCAGCAGTACCGGGACCCAAAGAGCTTCCCATCATAGGGAACGCCTGGAGATTCGCACCAATCATAGGTAAATAGTAGTCATAATTTTGTCGTCGAGTTTATTTCTTGCTACTATAATTTCTGAATGGTAAACTTACGACTTTTGCGAGAATTTTACGTTTTTGGAAATATACGGAATTGGAAATATTTTTAACATTTTTGGATTTTTCCAATAATTTTAAACTTTTTTTTTGCATTTTGGAATTTCTAAATACATACAGGGTGCGTTTTTTTTTCATTTTATGCGTTATGATCACGGAAACCATAAGACAGAGATTCGGTTAAATGAATTTCGGTTATTTGAAAAAAGACCACAGTTTTTCAGTTATAATACAATCTTTAGTTTTTTTTTATAATAGCAGTCATAGTTGACTTTGACTTTTTTTTTTCTTCATAGCGATACAAGGTTTGCTATACTTACATTGATAAATAAAGCCATCTTCGAAAATTAACTTTATGAAAATTATTACTTACCTACTTTGACCAATATACACGATGCGAAACAATTTGTATTATTGAGAGTAGCTAAAACAGAGTTTGACATGGAATTTTCTTTTTCTCTTACTACGAGAAATCTATTAATTTTTCCATTCTAATCTTACTAAATTCTATTCAAATTTAACCACGAAAATTCCTGCATCTCATTTATTTATGAAAGTAAGTAGCAAACCTTATATCGTTATAAAGACAAAAAAATGTCCTATTTAAAAATATCAACGCCAACTATGCCATTTAAAAATTATAAAGTTAGTATTACAACTCAAAAACTATGTTTTTTTTCAAAAAACAAAAGCATATCTTGCATTAGCTCTTAAAATGACAACTCTTTGCTCATGTAACCGAATCTCTATATTTTATGGTTTTCGAGATCCCAATGCTTAAAATGAAAAAAAAACTCACCCTGTATATCAAAAAGGTTTTACTCGTTTTATATCGTTTTCGCAGTTACATTATATTATTATTAGTTGGACATGCATTTTCACTGAAATGAAGTAGAAATTAGAGCTTAAATAAAGTTTCAAAAATCAAGAATCTAAATACATATATCCAAAAGGTTTTAATCAGTCAAAAATCTGTCAAATTCACAAAAAAGTCTTAAAAAGTAAGAATAAATAGAATTGATAAATTCATATTGAAGAATTTGAATTCAAAGAAAATGGATTTTATCAATTCTATTTATTTTACATTAGACTTTTTTGGGAATATGAAAGATTTTAGATTTTTGGCTTTTTCTCTAATTTAAAGATATTATTAAGTTTAAAATATGTTTATTGGTTTCGAAAATGTAATAACTTCTCAAATTTAAAAATAGAAATTTGAGAAGTCATTCCATTTTTAAATCTATTCTTACATTATTAGAATCTATTCTGAATTTTGAACAGTTTTTACATTTTTGGAATCTATTCTTAAATTTGAAAAGATTTTTACATATTTTTAATCTATTCTTAATAAGACGTAGAAATATCTATTCATAATCTATTCTAACAATAATAGTAATAATAATAAAATATAAATTTTAGAAGTTATTACATTTTTTAAATCAATTCTTACATTATTAGAATATATTTGAATTTTGAACAGTTTTTTATCTTTTTGGAATCTATTCTTTAATTTGAAAATATTTTTACATATTTTTAATCTATTCTTAATAAGAAGTCAAAATATCTATCCATAATCTATTATAATAATAATAATTATGATAATAATAATACTCTCTTTATCACCACAAAAATATACAATGAGTTACTTATATCAATATCTATAGTTATACTTAGTATAGGAAATAGTGTCATTAACAGAAATTCAGCATGTTATATTCAATTAAAGACTTACATTCTTCAAATGTCCTATTACTAAATTTGAAAGTTTTTTTTTATATTTTACATACATTTTTGGAATATATTTTTAAATTTGAAAAGATTTTTACATATTTTCAATCTATTGTTGATAAAACGTAGAAATATCTATTCATAATCTATTCTAACAATAATAATAATGATAATAAAATAGAAATTTGAGAAGTTATTACATTTTTTAAATCTATTCTAACATTATTAGAATATATTTTGATTTTTGAACAGATTTTTACATTTTTAGAATCTATTCTTTAATTTGAAAAGATTTTTACATATTTTTAATCTATTCTTAATGAGTAGTTGAAATATCTATCCATATTCTATTCTAGTAATAATAATAATGATAATAATAATTCTCTCTTTATCCCCACAAAAATATGCAATGAGCTACTTATATCAATATCATACTCATACTTGGTATAGCATATAGCGTCATTAACAAAAATTCAGCATGTTCCATTCAATTAAAGACTTACATTCTTCAAATGTCCTATTACTAAATTTGAAAGTTTTTTTTTTATATTTTGGTATTTTTGAGTAATTCTCAAGTTGACTACAACTTTTAAAATTATTCAGTAATACTTATTTGCGAAGTTTTGTTAAAGTGAAAAATATAAATTATAAGCAATTTTCAATGTTATGCGCCCTGAAAATCACTGGTAATCATTAATAGTAAACTTTCTAGGACAGTACAAGGATCGCTATCAAAATCTCAATAAGTTCATGAGGTCCTTACACTAATATTCTCACAATCTTAGTTTCTCTGTATGCAATGTAGTAATTTGACTAATATGTTTATTTTTCCAATTAGCTCATTACGAATATTGAATCTCATCGTTAAAGTTACACTTTGATCGAACTGGTGAATAAAATGTTTACATTTTCACTTTATTCACTGTAACCATTGACAATGTGAATAAAGAAAAAAAATAGGTAAAATCGCACTATCCTTGAAATTTTTGTTGTCACCTGACAATGTGACACTTCACGCAAATTCTTCAATTCTGATAATAACGAATTGGAAAAAATCTTGTATGATACACGTGAATAAAGCCTCTTGTGCTAATCTGTTTTTTCGTGGATAAAATTCTACTTTCTTTACTTATACCATTAATAAAAATTATTTTATCTGGCTCTTACAATTGTATTCATTTATTTGAACACAGTTTTTGTTTTTTTTTTATTCCTGAATGTTTCCTAAAAAGGGCATTTGGATATTGTTTTGCAATTTATATTTATGCAGTATTGTCATCTTATTGTCTGTCATATTGTCATGTCATCATCAATGTATAGTCTCCCGAGGAGAGCTGACAATGACTCATGTTTTTTGGAACAATGAATTGCGTTTTCTATGCTCATTAACTATGCTACTTTGCTATACTACCTTGGTATATGTTTGTGCCCCTTTAAACCTATTCGTGCGCAACATTACCAAACTTTCATTTCCAGGTCAATACAAGATCCAAGAACTCGACAAGGTTATGTGGTCATTGTACAGGGACTACGGAAGCATCGTCAAGGTCGGCGGCCTCATAGGTCATCCTGACCTGCTCTTCGTTTTCAACGGTGACGACATTCAAAGGGTATTCAAACGAGAAGAGGTTTTGCCGCACAGACCTTCCATGCCTTCGCTCCATTACTACAAGCAGCACCTCCAGAAGGATTTCTTTGAAGGGAACGAGGGCGTCATAGGAATGTAAGAAGTCATAAATATATCCGAAACGAAAGGAACATTATCTAAAAAATAAATGCATTAAAATTCAACCAGTAGGTACTACACTCCCATAAGCCCATAAAACACATCTACATCCATAGTCCACAGAATATAATTTTTAATTCTGCTCAAATTGAGAGTAGCAAAAACAGAGTTTGACATGGAATTTTCTTTCTTGATGCTTGGCTACGATAATGATGACTATGATGAGTACTTTTTTTATACATATAACAATTTGGACATCATCAAAAGAACAACTGAAGGTCATTATATATTTTTTTTCATTTAGATTCTTGTAAGTGATTCCATTATGCAAATTACATCGTTTACATCTTGAGTACTCTTATTTCGAATCAGTAGATCTTGTAGAGTTCAGTGCAATGTTAATCTTAAAACTACATATTGTGTCAACGCATATATTTCCTTTTTGCTATACTATAACAGGTTATTAAATGGAGTTACGCACTTACACAATATAATGAAAGTTTTGCAAGCGATCAAGTAAGCGGTTTTGAGCAATTGAAGCCAAAAATTCCTTGTGGACAATTAAAGGCTGATGCAGTAATAGAAAAATGGTTGAAATTGGCGCAACAGTTTAATTGGAAACGATTTGAAATATCTTTTCTGACTGGATCTGCAATATCTACTCTAGTTGGACACTCGCATATTGAAACATTCCTTTTCTAGCCACGGACCAAAATGGGACGAATTTCGCAAACAGGTGCAGCAGATTCTTCTGCCTCCGGCCACCGCGAAGAAGTACATAGAACCACTTAATGTGATTGCCACGGATTTCCTCACCAGGTGAGAAAATGTGAGAAAATGATAACGTGTTTGAGTGTCGTCAATGTGAGCAACGAAGTAAATAATAGATATTTTTCTGAACAAATATTCAGAAAATAAAAGCACAATACACACAATGCAATAGCAATAGTTCTAGTTCTAGTAGAGTAATAATGCTTCCAACTGTTTTTTTTTCCAATGTAAAATATCACTGGCATTATCATTTCTTAAATGATAATAATAATAATAATATAAATGATAAAGGATCGACATAAATAGATTGAAGGCTTTCGAGCTATGGATATATCGGAGAATACTGAGGATTTCATGGGTAGAAAAAATAAGCAACGTAGAATTGATGAGACGTATGCGCAAAGAAAAAGAAGTAATTCTGACAACTAAGCGAAGAAAACTATTATATTTGGGACATGTCATGAGAGTACAAAAATATAAAATCCTACAACTTGTTATGCAGTGAAAGATCAGAGGAAAGAGATCCATAGGAAGGATACGAAACTCATGGCTGAAAAACCTTAGGAAGTGGTTTGGTTATACTAGCAACCAACTATTTGGTTCTGCGGTTTCAAAAATAAATATCGCCTTAATGATTGCGAACCTTCGGAGCGGAGAAAGAAATGATAAAGCCAAAATTATCATTTAAGAAATGATAATGCCAAAATTATTCATTTTATAGAATTATCATACAGAAAAGATATACGAGCCCAATGGACAAACCCATCAAATCAACAATCAATTATACCCTATGACTATTGAGAAATATGGGCCTCTTATGTATCATAGTACTGCTCAAAATTTGAGTACTACTAATACTTCTACTCATTATCCTATGAATTCTCGTTCGAACACTCGAACCTCTTCTGGCAGTACTAAAACTTTTGCTCCTACTACCAAATCTTTTGTTATTTATCATAGTACTGCTTACTTGCTCTATATTTGTTTCACTAGTGAAGATTTATTTAAGAAGACAATGAAATTTTAACCTAATTTGAAATTACAGGACATTAGATATTAGGTGTATAATTAAAATTTCGAGGTGTAGATAAAAACAAATAAAGAAAAATGATATCCAATTGATTTAAATATTTCGGTCCTTTTTTAATGAGCGCGAGGGACGATATGTACACATTTTGGACATTAGATCCTCGTCCTATATCTTTCTAGTCTGAGCCAGATTAACTTGGGCAAGACTAATATTTATTAGTATTAATGTGTGAGTATATTATGTTTCACCTGCGTTATTTGTGCAGCAAGAATTTAAAGTATGTGCCACGAAAAATTTAACAAAATATTTGAACACAAGCAAGATATAATTACGGTATCATATCCAACTTAATCTGGTCCCGGCTGCCCAGCTTCTTCCAGTACTGCTAACACCTATAGTCTGACCGCTGGATCTTTGAGCTGACGACACCAACTATCGCGTCAATAAATGACGAGGTGACTCAATCTCATAAAATAAATTCAATACGTTAAAATGAGAAACCAGAAGAACGTACGTCTGTAAACATAGATCTGCTGACAGTTTGGCAATGACGTCAGCCCAAAGAATCAACCATCAGACCATATAAGTATTATAACTACTTACTTCCGTTCATCTGTTCTCAATAATATCAACTTTAACTAATCACTAACTCTAACACTTGTTGTAGTATCACACACTAGCACTTGTTAGAGTAGTATTTCTAATTCTTAGTGGTAGCACCATTATTAAATATTTTTATAACAATCCCACTGCACCTCTTCATGTGGCATAATTGGTGATAAAAACTTGCAAATTTGCTTCAGAAAAACCACACACCAGGAAAATCCAGCCTCAATGTATAAAACCATCTCTAACCACCACCTTCCATCATTACCCGTCATTACATTCACATATACCACATCGCACTAATTATGAGAGACTGTGACATGAATTTTCCCAAGCGCAATTTTCGTAATTAACGCAGAAATCTCGATCCCAATCATTTCAATTGGTGTGAGTGTGTGTGAGTGGTAAATGTCAGAGGTGATTTACTTCCTCATTCCTGCCAACACTCCCGAGAGGTATTGCAATATGTTGCAATATGTTGCGAAATGTGAGATGTACACATTCCCCAACCCACCCAAATTCTTTCTCTTCTGATATTCGTCACGATTTCAGGATGGAAGAGATGACTAATGAGAAGAGCGAGCTGCCTGATAACTTCCTATCCGAGATCTACAAATGGGCCTTGGAATGTGAGTAGAAAATACTGGTTGATAATTTGCTTTATACGTTATTTTAAGGATTAAGTTTAATCGATGGTTAGATTCATGTCCACGATGGTGTCCAGGCAAATTAAACATAGATTGAAAGATAATTGGAAAATGTAAGATCAATAGCATAATAAACAATGATCTGTAAGCTAGGCAATCAAGGTTCTGATTTATAACATTTTCCAAAGATATTTCCAGATTTACAAAAAAAATCATTATTACAACTTAGGTGATTTTATCACCTACCGTCTACGGGTCTTGTAATAAAATGACGGCAATCATAATTAAGGAATTACTCAACCACTTTTCAATCACTGACATACAAACATACATATATTCATTTTTATGAAATAAACATTGAATACATGCCTCTGATGAGGGTTGTATATAACGGAAACTAGGAAAGCGAAATAAAAAAAAATCATAAAATAAAATTAAAAAAAAAATTACTAGTAAGTACTAAATAATAATATAACAACCTTAAATATATAACTGGTAATTTATGAATAAAACCTTAAACTCAATGAACTTTTTTGTTTGATTTCCATTGCTAACTCGATATCCAAATTTACGGAACCCCTTTAGCAAACACCCTGTATATAAATATTATATTATTTATAATGTTAATAATTATTATTATAAACAATTACTTACTCACTATTATAAAATAATAAAGTAGTTTAGATGTATCTTACATATTACATTTAAACATATCGCAATGGCTTAGAAATATAATCTAAACTTTCATTCCTGCAAAACGAATTGGCCATAAACACACTTTTGAAATGTTTGGCTAACCTTTCCATATTTAACCAAGGCGTAACATTTAGTCCTATTGGCCTCATCATATTTAAATTTCAGTGAGACGAATGTCTAAATTAAATCTAAACTTTTAACGACATTCCGAGTGTGAATGTATAGGCCGAGTTACAGCAATTTTACATCATTTTTAATTACTTTATTATCTAGCATAAAACTATATTAAAGAGATGTGTGTTAATTTATTGTAATAACAATAAATCGTTTAAAATGAGCAAAAGAGTAAAGGTTATACCCTATTCAATAGTCGACTGACTATCGACTGACTAAGATGGTATATTCGCACTTTTATCAAATAAACTCAAAAAATTACGATTATGGGGATAATGAGTGTAGTAATCGACTCCTTAATTAAAAACTATAAATTTAATATAAGCAAAGCCGAACGATGATATCTGCAGATTTTAGTATTACACTGACGAGCTTTTAATTAGCATGCAAAATTTTATTAGCAATTAAACTATTACTGAAGAAATTAATTTGGTAAGGCAGCAGGAATGGACATTCGTTAAATATGTAATAATTAAATTAGATTAGAATTAAATAAAACGAATTAAATAAAACAACTTTACTTTGTTACTTCCACTAACACATTTACTTTACAAAAATAATTTAGTGACTGCAGTTTCGAATACTTTATAGACATTGTTAGTTAGTTACTTAGTTTGACAATGACTATAGAGTAGTCGAAACTGCAGTCACTAATTTATTTTTGTAAAATGAATGTATTAGTGGAAGTAACAAAGTAAAGTTGTTTTATTTAATTCATTTACATTTTTCCACAAAGTAACGGCTACTAGTATACAGTATTTAATAATAATAATATAAATAGTTTAAATCATTGTAAATTAATTGCGCAAATAAGCGATTCGAGGTTGCAATGGAGTAGAAAATATGTTGAACATAATATTTTGTAAACAAAAATTTGAAAGATTATGTGCAAACAACTGAAATAATCGAGTTTGTTTCAGAATCGATTCAAATTTCAGATTTTGAATCTGTTTTATTTGTGTTCATTTTTCGAGCTGAAACTTGACGATTTCTGTTAATTTGTGTGTGTTTATACAGATCAATACTCTGAAGAGAAATGTTTTGACCTATTTTACTTTTCAAAATAATCCAAAAACCAGAAATTTGCCGTATGTATCGACTGAAATATTCGAATTTGTTTCAGAATCGATTCAATTGTGTTCAAATTTCAGATTTTGAATTTGTTTTATTTTTGTCAATTTTCCGAGCTTAAGCTTAACGAATTAGGTTAATTTGAAGCAAGGATGCGTGTGTTTATATAGGTCTACACTCTGAAGAGAAGTGTTTTGATCTATTTTACGTTTCAAAATAATCCGAATACCGGAAATTTGTGTATTTCGTTATTATATGTTTATTCGAAAATCACCAAACTTTGCCGTATCTAACGACTGAAATATTCGAATTTGTTTCAGAATCGATTTAAATTTCAGATTTTGAATTTGTTTTATTTGTGTCAATTTTTCGAGCTTAAGCTTGACGAATTCGGTTAATTTGAAGCAAGGTTGCGTGTGTTTATACAGGTCACTACTCTGAAGAAAAATGTTTTCACCTATTTTGCCTTTCAAAATATTCCAGAACCCGGAAATTTGCATATTTCGTTATTGTATGTTTATTCGAAAATCACCAAACTTTGCCGTATCTAACGACTGAAATATTCGAATTTGTTTCAGAATCGATTCAAATTTCAGATTTCGAAATTGTTTTATTTGTGTCCATTTTCCGAGCTTAAGCTTAACGAATTTGGTTAATTTGAAGCAAGGTTGCGTGTGTTTATACAGATCAATACTCTGAAGAGAAATGTTTTGACCAATTTTACTTTTCAAAATTATCCAAAAACCAGAAATTTGCCGTATGTAGCGACTGAAATATTCGAATTTGTTTCAGAATCGATTCAAATGTGTTCAAATTTCAGATTTTGAATTTGTTTTATTTGTGTCAATTTTTCGAGCTTAAGCTTAACGAATTCGGTTAATTTGAAGCAAGGATGCGTGTGTTTATATAGGTCTACACTCGGAAGAGAAATGTTTTGACCTAGACTTTTCAAAATATTAAAAAAACCGGAAATTTGCATATTTCGTTATTATATGTTTATTTGAAAATCAAAAAACTTTGCCGTATCTAACGACTGAAATATTCGAATTTGTTTCAGAATCGATTCAAATTCCAGGTTTTGAGTTTGTTTTATTTGTGTTCATTTTTCGAGCTTAAGCTTGACGAATTCGGTTAATTTGAAGCAAGGTTGCTGTGTTTATACAGATCAATACTCTGAAGAGAAATGTTTTGACCTGTTTTACTTTTCAAAATATTCCAAAAACTGGAAATTTGCGCATTTCGTTATTATATGTTTATTAGAAAATCACTAAACTTAGCCGTATCTAGAAACATTATTGTTCAAGGAGGAATTAAAAATAATATTACACTTGCTTTAGCACTTAAGAAAACAAACAATCAACAATTGACTTTATTTTTCCTTCTGGACTTGTATGCAGATTCATTTTCTGATTGATTAAATGTATAGCTCTAATTGTTTTCATAATCAATGTATTGAAATGTTCAGATTTTACAATTTTTCGTCGCATTTTCTCAAGATAACTAAGTTCCCCATGTATTAGCTCAGTATCATGTATGTTTAAAAATTTGATATATTTTTTAAATGGGCAGAAATTTCTTCATATTGGTTAAAATTGTGTGTTTTATTAACATACTTTTATGACATTTTAAGCTATTAAAATGTTTGTATCCAAAATATTTTTCAATTTCATTAAATAAAAATACAAAAATGTACTTCATTTCCCACACAGAGAGATAGCAATCTTCATTAGGCTCTCGATCTTTCCACCTTTTCCCACACATAATTCTAAATTTGCACAAATCTTATCATTAACACAAGCTTATACTTTGTTTTTCATCCACACAGCTGTTGCCAGAGTTGCTTTGGATAGACGGCTTGGCTGCTTAGATGCAAATCTACCAGCAGACTCTGAAGCACAGCGCATCATCGACTCCATTAACACATTCTTCTGGAACGTCGCCGAGGTTGAACTCAAGATGCCAGTATGGAGAGTGTACGAAAACAAGGCCTTCAAGAAGTACATTGGTGCTTTGGAGGATTTCCGAACGTAAGTCACAACTTTAAGGGTGCTTGTTTTTGAAAAGTTATCTGCCGGATAGACATAACCACAATTATATTGATATCTCCACGCCAATGCATTCCTAATTACTATATCTATAACTATCAAATAGTTTGATAAGAGAATAAAAAATCTCCTAACATAGCTAAATACGTGTAATGTAATGAAATATTCCATTATTTGTTATTATATGTTGTTTTTTGGACCCATATGACCCGGAATTTTTAAGAGTCATTTAAGAGTGGTATTTGCAGATGGATTTAAACTAGCGTTCCCGTGTACTGTTAAATTGCGCAAGGACATTGAAGAATCCCTAGATACAAATTTCCTAATTTTTTATGTATTTCTGTAATGTTCTATAACCAATGGCCAATTGGCCATCGAACGGAGAAAATCTAGAAAAAAAGATCTAGAAAACCAGTCTAATAGGAAGTCAAATACGATAATTATAGAGGTCATCAAGATGGCCTGTGTATAACAGGATAATTGTAAAGGTTTCTGAAAATCTCTATACTTACAATTTGTAAAGTTTTAAATTCTAATAAACAATGAAGAATATTAAAAAAATAGGAGTATGCACGTATATTTCCAAACTTTAAAATTAATTCTTAATATTTCAGTCATCAAAATATCAATAAATCAAAATTAATTCTTATCATTCCACTGGTCATACTGTTGTTATTCTAGAAAACAATGGAAGTCTCCAAAATTCTATGTATATAAAAGAATAATAATGGAGGTCTGCAGAAATGTCTTCAAACTTGTAAAATCTTCAATAAATATTGCAGAAAAATAAAAATAAGTCACACTATACGGTAATACAATTTGGGCACCTTCTCCAGGCAGCAATAAGTCGAGACCCACCAGATCGAAACCAGGTTTCACTACTATCATTGCTTATAATATCCTTAGGCCCAGTTGTATGATCGTTGATCATCCTTGATCGTGGATCATCCTTGATCGTGGTTTAGTTTATAAGGATATCATTGTATTAACAATTGTATCCTAGGTAACTGAACCATGGTCAAGGATGATCCACGATTGTACAACTGGGCCTAAGGATACCATTGTATTAACAATTGTATGCTAGGTAACTGAACCATAGTCAAGGATGATCCACGATCGTACAACTGGGTCTTAGGGGTATTAGGGTAAGGGTATTATAATCAATGGTACTATTATGGAGATGGTATCCAAATAACTCACTAACTTCCAATTTCAAATATCTCCAGAAAATGTATTCACCAATTAATCAACTATCCTACTTACCCATGTATCTAAAAACTGTAGCACAAATATATGTACCTATATCCAAATACTGTTCAAAACAAACATCTCGCCAACAAATTGGTCACGCTTCGGTTCATCTAGGAACCGTTTCGATCAGGTCCTCACCTTTCGCCAGCCGTCTGGTATCCGACGAAGAAGTAAACGACCCGAATCGACCCACTTACCTCTCGCACTACTTGCTAGTTACATAAGACTATTTTCCGCGCCGCGTTCAATGCCAAGGTGAACTTTCACTCTTGCCGGGCAAAATCGAAAGTGCATCACGAGTGGGTCGTGCACTCACCTGGTTTACTGGTAAGCCACAGATCTGCATTGAATTTTGGTTACCTTAGGCCTTTTGGTTTACATTAGGCGAGTAAAACGAAAAGTAGCTAGTGCCGGTACCCTCATGTAAAGTACGTAAAGTATGTAGAGTACCCTCATGTAAATAAATGGTGTGATAGTTCGTAGAGTACTACAGATTGTATTTGGAAGGGTGGAATGTGATAGTAGTTCTGCTATTCGCCTTCCAAAAAAGTATGCTAGTGTACTATACCGTTCTCTCTACTAATGTAAACCAGGCCTTACTAATACGGTTATTAGTTACGTAAGAAGAAGTTGGAGGAATGGGATTGTAATTGACTAGTTAAATGTGTGATTTTGTATGGATAATTGATATGGTTTTTTTATAGCTATTCCAAAAACTTGACCATGATAGTGTCAGTCATAACAATCGACTCCCGGAATAAAGATGAATAGATATTTTAGGCAACGTGAATGCTTCGAGGACATTTTGCAAAACTCGAAGTGTTTTTTACACTCTTAGGTCCAGTTATACGATCATGAATCATCCTTGACCATGGTTTAGTTACCTAGGATACCATTGTATTAACAATTTTAGATTAACAACTGTATTAACAACTTAGAAACTCACGATCAAGGATGATCCACGATCATTCAACTGGGCCTTAGGTCCAGGTAACTCCCATTAGGTTATCCTAGGTAACTGAACAATGGTCAAGGATGATTCACGATCGTACAACTGGGTCTAAAATATATAAATGTGACTGATCCGGAGGTTTTACAAATATTTTGTCCAATTTCTAGATCTGTTTTTTTTTGTTTCCTGAGGAGCATTTTGTGAAGTCTTTAACTTTTTTTGCATCCTAAGCCTCTCAATGATTGTTTTGTTTACTGGGGAGATACTTGTCAAATAAGTAAGGCCTAAGGCCCAGTTGTATGATCGTGGTTCAGTTTCTAAGGATACCATTGTATTAACAATGGTATCCTAGGTAACTGAACAATGGTCAAGGATGATTTACGATCGTACAACTGGGTCTAAAATATATAGATGTGACTGATCCGGAGGTTTTAAAAATATTTTGTCCAATTTCTAGATCTGTTTTTTTTTTTGTTTCCTGAGGAGCATTTTGTGAAGTCTTTAACTTTTCTTGAATCCTAAGCCTATCAATGATTGCTTTGCCTACTGGGGAGGTACTTGTCAGATAAGTGCGCCAACCTTTCACCTATCACGTGGTTAATTAGCCATAATTATTAATACTTTCATCTTCGTTACGAATTCAAAAGGATAATAAACAAATATTTCATATATTTAATATGATTTTCAATTTTTATACATTTTATAAGGCTAATTTAATTTTGTATAAATTATTATAAAAGCAAATGTTCTATATTCCTCGGGATATAACTTCTATGACAAAAGAAATTGTTAATATATTAGTTGAGATGTGTGCCTCTACAAAAATAAATTATTTGTGGTAATTACCAATTTAATATTTATTTATTTATTCCTTTGCCTATCTATCTTTCGGTGTAAGGCATACATTATTAATATTTATAATATTCTCTCCACTTCCTCATATCTTTTGTTAATTCTTTTATTTCTTCCCATGTGTTCCCTTTTTTGTTGCCTCTTCTTTCATTGCGCTGTTCCGCTCTTTTCTCGTTCTTCCTCTTTGTTGTTTTCCTGTTGTTCTTGTCTCATATATTTTCTTAGCGTTTCTTTCTTCTCTTATTCGTCTCATGTGTCCATACCACTTCATTTGGCCTTCTGTTATTTTTTACTGTATTGGTTTTATTTTTAAGTGTTTCCTGTGCTTCTTGTTCCTTATCCTGTCTCTTTTTATTTTGTTTTCTATTTTTCTTAGGAATCTCATCTCCATGGCATTTATTCTTTTTATTTGTTTTCCTGTTAACGTCCATGTTTCGCTGTTATAAGTTAGAGTTGGTCTAACTACTTTTTTGACTATTTCTATTGTTGATATCTCTTGATATCTCCTTCTTGCTAAAAAAAGGTGTTTTTTAACATGTTATATAGTTTTGCTGTTTTTCCTGTTTTATCTTCTATTTCATTATCTAATTTACCATTGCTCTGTATGATTGTTCCTAAATATCTGTATTGTTCTATCTGTTTTTCTTTGTATTCTTATTTCGTGTTTCTTTTTCTGTTTGGCAATTATCATGGTTTTTGTATTTTCGTAATTTATTTTTATGTTTATTTTCTTAATCTCTAAATCAATTATGTCCATGTTGTGTTGCAGTTCTTCCTCTGTTTCTGCAATTATTGCCATGTCATCCGCGAATAGTTAGAATAAGTAGTTCTGCTATTTTTGTTATCTCCATTTTGCAGTATCCAATTTTTAGCATTTTCATGTTTTGCTTTGTTTCTTCGTCGCCTTATCCAATACAATTGTGAAAAGCAAAGCGCTTAGCACGCATCCTTGTTTTACTCCTTTCTTCGTTTCTAATTCTTTTGATTCCTTCATTTTTTGTTCTCACAATATTTCTGTTTTCTCTGTACATGTATTTTATTACATTTATTATTTCTTCCTCTATTCCCCTTTCTGCTATTTCGTTCCATATGTCCTCTCTCCATATCCTGTTCAAAGCCTTTTCGAGAACTACGAAGCATATGTACATTTCTCTGTTATTCTAAATTAGTCTCTCGCTTAGTTGTCCGAGTATGAAGATTTCGTCTTTCGTACTTCTCCCTCTTCTGAATCCGTACTGGCTGTCCTCTATTGTTGTTTCTGGTTTGTCTCGCATCATTTTTTCTAGTACCCTGGTCAATATCTTAGTTGGTATACTTGTTAGTGTGATTCCACTGTAATTTTCGCATAATCTTTTATCCCCTTTCTTATGTATTGGTAGAATTATTCCTTTATTCCATTCTCTTGGTGTTTCCCCGCTGCTTATTATGTCATTTATTAGTTTCGTTATTTGTGTTATTCCCTCTTCTCCAATGTGTTTCATCATCTCTGGGGTTATATCGTCTGTTCCTGGTGCTTTCCCGTTTTTTTTTTTTAGTTTTTTATCGCTTCTTGTACTTCTTCTTTTTTAATTTGTTCAATTTTTTTCTCTTGCCTTTCTTGCGACTTTTCCCCCCATTCTTGTGATACGTTTTCTTTTTCATCTTGTTCGATTAATTCTTTGAAATAGTGTCTCCATCTTTCCATTATTTTGCCTTCATTCGTGATTATTGTTCAATTTTTATCTTTTATGTTCATCATATTGTGTTTTAGTTTATTTTTGTTTTAGTTGCTTTACTGTTCCGTGAAATAGTTTTTGGTTCTGCCCAAAATTCTCATTCATTCTTTCGCCAAATTTCGTCCATGACTTTTGTTTTGCTTCTTTTATTATTGAATTCGTTTTGTTTCTCTTTTCTTTGTATTTTTCATAATCTTCATTTTTATTTTGTTTGTAGGTATCTTTTTCATTTCTCTTTTTTGCCTTTTATCTCCTTTTTGACTTCCTCTGTCCACCAGTTTGTCTTTTTCATTACCCACTTTCCAATTTTTGTTCTTCCGCAGATCTTCTTGCCACTTCTGGTATATTTCTTTTGAATGTTTCCCATTTTCCTTCTATGTTCAGCTTCATTTTGTTAGCTCTGAATTTATTTTGTAGTATCTCTTTGTATTTTTCTTGTGTTTGTGTTTCTCTTAATCTGTAAGCTTTTATGTTTTCTTTAACTTTTATCCTCCTGTTATCTGTTTTTTTTTGTTTTTTCTTCTAAGTCATGTCCATTTTTAGTAGGTGGTGGTCACTTCCTATTTCAGCTTGCCTTGTAACTCTTACATTCATTATTTTGTTCTAGCTATTTCTATTAATTAGGTGGTAGTCTATTATCAATCTTTCGTTTCTGCTTGGCTGTTCCCTTCTGTACTTGTGTTTTTGTGTTTGAATTTTGTATTTGTTATCACAAGGTTGTTTTCAATGCATAATTGTATTATTCTTTCTCCATCGTTGTTTTTAATTTCTTCTCCTTTTTTCCCATTATCTCTTCTATTCCGCTATTTTGGCATCCTACTCTTCCGTTTAGATCTCCCATTATCATTATGTGTTCTTTTCCTTCATCTACTTCCCTTCATATGTTTTTAAAGAATGTGTCTTTCTCTTCTTTCTTTGCGTCTTCGTTCGGTCCGTATGCTACTATCAGTGTCTATGTTTCATCCGTTTCATCCGTTTCATCTTATGTATCCTCTAATGTTCCATGTACCTATTGTTATTTGTTCTTTAATTTTTTCTGTTTTTTGTTCCTCCTTTCTTTTGTATTTTTATTTTGTTACTGCTATTTTCTTCTGGTTTTGTGTTATTTTCTATATTATCTATTTTATCGTTGTTTTCCATATTAATGTCCTGTATGTTGCCGCTGTTTGTCTTCTGTCTTGGTTTTTAGTATAGTTTTTTGGACCCTTTTTAGCACCTTCTACTACTTCCATTCCTTTTATCCCTTACTTCATCTGTATTCTGTTCCATTAAGTAGTATTTTTCTGTAGCCCATTTTTACTTCATTTCCTTTGTCTTTTTCTTCCTTCGGCATGTTTCTAATTTCTCTTTGCACTTTTCTTTGTTCGAAGGTTAAATCATTTTCTATGTATATTCTCGTTTGCTTTATATTGCTCTTGGCTTTCATTATTTGTTTTTTCGTCTCCCACATTTCCACTTCTCCTAGTACCATGTTTTGATTTAGGTATTTGTTTATTTTGTTTGCGCTTTTTATTTTTATATCTACTATTAGTTCTCTTGTTAGGAACTCTTCTATTTATTTTTTTACTTTTTCTCCTTTGTTGTTTAACCCTTTTATTACGATAGTATTTCTCTTCTTTTCTTTTCTGCGCTTTCCACTTGTTCCTCTAGGTCTTGTATTTTTGTCATCATCAATTGTTTTTCGTTACCAATTTAATATTCGTATTTAAATTTAATTTTTACAGAGTGTGTATGAAGTACATCACAGAGACGATGGAAAACGTAAAATCGAAGAATTACGACAATATTAAGGAAGAAGACGTCTCCATAGTTGAGAGGATTTTACACAAAACAGGGAAACCAAAACTGGCTGCAGTGTTGGCTTTAGATCTACTCCTTGTTGGCGTTGACACAGTAAGTCATTTCAAAATATAATTCCAATGTTTGCAGTAATTTATGGCCAAATTTAGGCCAGGTTTTACAATCTCCGATTCACTCTAAGCAGCCATTAGATTCCACTGAGTACACAATGGTATCCTAGGAAATTAACCATCGATTAAAGTTAATCGGCCCCATATTTTGCAGGTGTTTTGAATAGTTTTGCAATTGAAGACACCTGCAACAAGAATATAGATTCATTTTAAAAACGCGAACATGGGCGTTTATAATCTTGAAGTGTAAATTAACTCTAAAACTTCATCAAACTTCGAAAAAAAACATTTTGCAACGATATCTGGGTAATGTCCAATGTGGCCTACGTGCTGTGAACTTTAGGTTTATAATGAAAGTGAATTCAGAGAAGGTATACAGCCTATTCAGTGGCTCCCAGGCTCCCAATCTTTAAAACAGACATTTTTTTTTTTTAATAACTGACCTATTATTATTAATTATAAATGTTTTGTACATTTTCCCGCGGACAACTGGAGACCGGTTTCGACTTAGTGGGTGTCGGCATATTAGTTTTCTGTAATGTTATGGCAAAACATGATATCTGCGTTTTTTGCCAAAACGCACTTTTTGGAATTAAATGGCGACAAATAACTCATACTTTAAGTATGACTGAACGAAGTACCTTTATTGTACCTTTGTATTATAAATAACTATGGCAATTATACATGCTTATCTACATTTACAATTATAAATACAAAACTGTTTTTGCTTCTCTTGTAAAATAACAAAATTGGCAGATTAAATGTTTTGCCATAACACTACTGATTTATTTTATTGTTATCAATAGTAATAATAAACATTATTGGAAACTCTGTGGAATCAATTAAACTAGGTCTACAACGATTAATAAATCACAATTGCAAATTCTTGAACTGGAAGTAATCACAATTGTGTTGATTGAGTTGCTTACTGATCAATGCGTTTCTTAGCAAACATATATGTGAATTCTTTGTTAGAACTCAATAAACAGAAATGTCTGGCACAGCTTTGCCCATTACTGGACGAGGCATTATTATTAGTTGGGAAGAGATATTAAATGCGATGCCAATTTATCAATACTCACCACATTTGAGGTTGACTTATGCTCTTGAAGATGTAGCCCTACTTGTATCTCGATTTATTACACAGACCTCCATCGCCCTCGCTTCTACGATATACCAGCTAACACAAAACATGGAAACGCAAGATAAACTATACGAAGAACTGAAGTCAGTAATGTCCCGAAAATACTCAAAAGTGGACGTTGCTGTGCAGGAGAACATCCCTTACCTGAAGGCTTGCGTTAAGGAGGCCCTGAGGTAAGTAGCAACATTTTCTTGTGGCTTTAGAATCACTCACAATCACAACCTTTGGAATCAATCACAGAATATTATACCTCTGTATAATGCCCACACGAACAATAACACCTAATTTCGAGGTGCAACATCTTTCAAGTTTTGACAAAATAGTTGAAAATTGGGAAGAATTGTTTTAATTTTGGTAAAAATAATAGAAATTTTCAAGGAAGTAATTGAATATTTTATATCAATAATCTCTGATTTTTTTTACAAAATTGAACTTTTAAAGTAGTCAATGGAATGTTGACTATAATCTTGTAAATCCCGATAGTAATTATTGAAACTTAAAAACAATAATTGAAATTTTTAAAGAATAATTGTATTTTTGGTAAATATGAAATTTTTATGGAGGTAACTGTTGTTTTGGTAAAAATAATTGAAATTCTGATGGAAGTTTTGAATATTTTAATAGAATCATTGAATACGTAACAGTAATCAATGAACATTTTACAGTATTCATTGAAATTTCACATTGAATATATGCACATATTAATTATTACGGCCAATAATTTATATTTTGAAAATTGACATTAAAAGTTTGACAGAACAATTGAAATTTTCGAAGAATAATTGATATTGTGGTAAAAATAATTGGAATTCTGATGGAAATTTTGAATATTTTAATAGAATCATCGAATACATAACAGTAATAATTGAAAATTTGACAGTATTCATTGAAATTTCACATAGACTTTGCACATACAGCTGAATTTAAAAAAAAGGGAATACACACGTTTATTTTCCACTTTTGTTATAGTTTGAAAATGTTTTTTTAGATAATATTTTATAGACTAAATAGGTTAAATTTGAACAATTATATGTTTTAATACTCTGTAACAAAACGATGCAGAAACATTCATTACATACTTGTACAGAGCTTCAACATTTCTATAGCTACATGCTACATTCTTATTCTTAATATATCATAATCTATATGATACAATAATGGGTGATATTAATAATTATTATATTTATAATTTATTACCCATAAATCTTCCTAAAAAAGATTTTGATTAAAAAAAATTAATAAATACTGTCAAGTAAACAATTAACTGACAAATACTTAAAACCAAATTTACATTAGAGACAATTTCATTACCCTTTTTTTTAATTCAGCTGTAATTATTACGTAATTATTAATTTGTGTTAATTATTACTGTCAATCATTGACCTTTTGAAAATTGAAAAAATTAAAAGTTGAACAGAATAGTTGTAAATTTCAACGGTTATTAGCAATTGAAAATTTGACTGTAATTGTAGAAAATTTAACAAAATAATTAATATGTTCAAAGAATAATTGTTATTTTGGTAAAAATAATTGAAATTCTGAAGGAAGTTTTGATTATTTTAACAATATCATTGAATACGTAACTGTAATTAATAATTATTTTTATCATATTAACGTAATAATTAACATATTAATTGTTAGTGCCAATCATTGACATTTAGAAAATTGACATTAAATGTTTGACAGAATAATTGCAAATTTTAATGACTACTGACAATCATAGAAATTCTGACAGTAAACTTTATATCAGTAAACATATTTATGACTGAATTTTTTGAATTTTTTTCACGAATAATACATATGTTAGATTCGACTGTAGATAATCATTGAAATTTAGACAACAATCATTGAAAATTTTACAAAATTAAACATTTAATTAATTTAATTTACATATGTTATTACTGTCTTTGCATATTTTTGAAAATTGTTTTGAATTATCAAAAATATCTGCTACAACTTTCAATGTTAAAGAAAAAATGTCGAAATGATCACTTTATTAACCAAATCTTTTCCACCAAATTATACATGGTTGACTTTGCCGAGTCTAGATTATAATATTTATACAAACTGTAAATTTTCAAAACAGCTATCTTAATACAGTTCTAGACAAAAAAAATGCTTAAAGCACTTTTGTAACTCCGCCTCATTTAAATGACGTTCAGAGAGCTAGAATATGTACGAAAATTGAAGAAGGGTACGAGGCTCTTAGCAGACGAATTTCATGTGGGGAAAAGTACAGTGTTACAAAAGTGTGTTTTTTTGTCTAGCACTGTATTTTCAAAAATCTAACTTTACGTTATTGTTTGACGAAGTTTAAGAAAAATCAATTAAATGTTCACAGTAATTACTGAAATATTAACAAAATAATTTTTAAAGAACACTATTAAATTTAGTAAAAGTAATTGGAATTTTGGTGGAATATATTAACAGCGATTATTAAAAACTAGACTTTAAACCTTAAAAACCTAACAGATCTGACAATCAAAAACTGTAAGTATTCAAATTTTGAACATTTTCAAAAAATCTAGCTTTATGCTTTTGTTTGACGAAATTTATTGAAATTTTTACAGTAATTTTTCAAAGATGACTTGTTATTTCGGTACAACTAATTGAAATCTTTATGGAATTAATTGAATATTCGAACAGTGATCATAGGACGGTAATCACTGAAAATTTGACAGTAATTAATTATTGAAAATTTAACAATTTTGATATAAATTATTGAAAATTTTAAAGAATACATTTAATTTTGGTAAAAATTACTGAAATGAAATGTTGATGGAAGTAATCGAATATTTTACAGTAATCATTGAAAATGTAACAGTGATCATTGATAATTTTACATCAATCATTGAAATTTGACACTGAAATCATGCAAATAGTAATTATTACTCCTATTACTTACACGGATTACAAGCACGGATTGTGTGATTTAAATCAGATATTGGCCAAAAATGGTCAGAAATATTGATTTTTTTTATAAATAAATCAAATAATCATGATTTATATAATTTTTTTGTTATCCTAATTTATTCCAACCCTGCTTACAAACAATGACATTTTGAAAATAAACATTCAAATTTTGAAAGAATAATTGTAAATTTCAATGACTACTGATTGCTTCGGACAATAATTGAAATTCGGACAGTAAACGTTGAAATTTTGGCTGTACATTTTGAAAGTTATCACGAATAATTTAAAATTTGACTGAACAATCTTTAAAAAATTTAGAAAATTGAACATTAAATTAATTTTATTTTAAGGAAGTTATTAATGTTTTCGTATTTTCGAAACATGTTTTGAATTATAAAAAATATCTGCTAAAACTTTCAATTTTTAAGAAAAAAATATTGAAATGATCGCTTCATTAACCAAATCATTTCCAGCAAATTTATTCATCCTTGACTTTGCTGTTATAAAATTTTTAAAGACTGGTAAATTTAAAAAAAATCTGATTTTCAAAAATCTTGTAAGTTTATGATATTGTTTAGATGTTTATCTAGAGATTAGGTACATAACATTTTTATGTTTGTTTTTTATTTTTTTGTTGGATATATTTAATTTAAACTAGCAAGTTATCATAATGAATCGACATTTTAAAAAATTACAATTTAATATTGCTTATTTTTTTAAATATTAAAATATTCTTTCAATTTCGTTAAATATATATTGAAATTTTGAGATATTTATACATTGAATTGTCAAAAAATACGTCACCCTTTAAAAAAAACAAAAGGTTTTTTTATGGAATTGTAGAAAAATATATTTTCCAAGAAATTTTTACATTGTTTAATTAGGTTTTGAATTATATTTGTATACATATTATACATTTTTGGTGGTTTTTGGTTGAGTTTGATGTTAAGTAACAATTTTGTTATTATTTTATAAACAGTTTACTTTTTAATTAAATTCAAAAGAAATTAATTTCAAACATTTCTAATATTTGAGATATTCATACAAAGTATTAATGTATATTCATATTTTAAAGTTATCACATCTGTGAAAACTTGAAATTCTGAAGAAAATACTTTGCATAATGTCTACATTAAGAATAAAATCTAAATATTTCAAGGTGGAATATGGGTATTTTGAGAATAAACCCATAATTTTGATGGGAGAGTGTAAACGAATTACACAAAACCCGAAGTTCTGGTTTTAATGAATCCCAGCAATGAAAGTATTTCAAGACTCTTTCTAACAAGTGTCTTTTCGAGGTTTCATTACATTTGGTTTTTTTTAGTTTAAGACGCACTGGTTTATAACACGAGCCCAAGTCATGTTAAATTTTCCAATTATGTATTATAATTTCAGTATTTTTAAATATTTTCTTATGATTTAATTACTTAACTTTTGATAAAATCCACAACTTGCCTATTTTAAAATTGTCCTAGAAACGCATTTATTTTCAATGTAAACTTACAAGTTAATTGAATGGCTTGGTGCGGTCATGCTCTCGATCGTTTCACAAATTGAATGTTCAAAATAGTTAAAAAACCAGCAAAATAGCTGGTTTAAAATAAATATTTGTAATCTTCAATAAATATTTTTAACCCAGGAAAATTTATTGTTAGCAACAGAATAGAAAAAACAGTGATTATAGGAAATTCTACTTACTGAATGAATATTTTACTGCTAATTTTGAGCAGTGTAAATCAGGTTACAATTTTCACCAATATTAGCAAAGAAGATCTCCCATAGCTTACCCCACATTGCTAGCTTACAATAAATAGACTATAGCTGTGGCCAGATTGTCTATCAATTTTGCTCGAAATTCAATTTCCGTGAATAAACTTCCAATTAAATTATATGAAACAATTTCAGGATGTATCCAGTAATAATCGGTAATGGCCGCAGTTTGCAATCAGACGCAGTGATCTCCGGCTACAGAATTCCCAAGGGGGTAACCGTTTCACCGTTCATTCCACATTTCAGACTTCCATGATTACACATATGCTTCCAGACGCACATCATCTTCCCACACTTGGTGGTGAGCAACGTCGACGAGTACTTCGACAACCCCAAGCAATTCACGCCCGAAAGGTGGCTGAAGACCAACAAGTGCCCCGCGAGCGGACGCAAGATGCACCCCTTCGCCTCCCTACCATTCGGCTATGGCAGACGCTCATGCCTAGGACGCCGTTTCGCCGAAGCAGAGCTGCAAATTTTGCTGGCAAAAGTATGAATTAAACTATGCTAACGTGCGACTGCTGATGCGTTTGTGGTTTTCAGATCTTCAGGAAGTACAAAGTCGAGTACAATTACGGACCGTTGACGTACAAAATCACACCCACTTATGTTCCCGAGCAGCCGCTGAGGTTCAAGCTAATCGAGAGGGAGCAGTAATAAGTTTAGAGACGTTTATAGACTGTATGATTACTAACAATTTTAAATTACAACTTGCCAAAACAGTAATTATGTAACACATTAAGAAATAAAGTAGGTTTATACATTTACAAGTTAAAAGCACATTGATTTATTAAGGTAAAACTAGTAGGTCAACAATTTATTAAACATGAGTTGTGAAACCTGAAATTCGTCCCCAATATAAGACTTTACTATAGGTTTGGTAGTCGCTCAGTTTGCAGGCGAAAAAACATATTCACGAAAATAGATTTGCACATACATAGCATTTTTGGAAAACATGTGAATTGAAGAAACAATGAAACGTTTATTCACATTTTAATCTTTTCGTATACTGAGACTGTAATACATTATTTTAAATGCATTTATATGCACTTATAGTATATCAAACACTGCATGTGATTCAGTTTCTGACTTGATGGATATAAATACAGAGTGATGAGCAATATTTGGGGTTGATTTAAATTTCCCGCCAAATAATTGGGGATTTTATTAGCAGATATGTCACAGCTGCGCGAGCACTTCTAATTACTCAATGGAGCTGTCTTACGAGTATTTTGTCAATAGCACAAGCCTCCGTTGGAAGTGAGGGCACTGTTACACAATTTTTCAGCAAATTTTTCAATCCTAAACATTGTTGATCACGCTGTATTAAAATCAATGCCTGGAAAGGTAGAAGAGTTTGAGCGCCTTTTCTATATTGGTGGTTTGATTTACTAAACATTGCAAACGACATTGTATTTGTAATTGTTTAACAAACCGTTACTAGTTCCGTAACAATGTTGATATTTTTTAAAGCTATATTAGTGACGGCTCACTTTCAAGTTCCTTACTCACCCATCAATAATAATCTGGCTTTGATATTGCTCATGAATTGTGTGCATTGTCAATTGAGGGGTCAACTGTTACCTTTAAAAGGTTAATAAGTTTCATCTCTTTGTTGATGAAATATTGAGCTTATTCAGATCTAGCAAAGTGGAAAATTTGGGCTGTCAAAAAATGTTGCAGGAGGCTAAGTGAATGAATTATTTATTGTGAGTAATTACAATGATGTTCAGAAAGCATTGATGAATGTTTGCATTAAGGTATGTAAACTGGTTGAATGCCATGATTCGCTTGTGTGTATTTTAAAGATTTTTATTTATTTAGTTTTCTTTACAATAGATCTTTACAGTCTTGCAGACATTTGCTTACATACTTAGAAATAGTTATTTGTAAATTTACTAACAACAAATAGCTCAGTACAACAAAAAGATAATCACTTACGCGTAACAATAACAATCAAAGACGTTTTGGTGTTAATTTTCCATATTTTTCTAATACTTCCAGTTTATATTCATGTTTTTGTCGTTTTGCGAAGGTTCTGCCTTCATGTACATTATGATACATCCTAATTGCTTTACATTGATTGTTTTAATCGTTGCCCAACGAGCACAGGGGAATAGGCGCATGGCCGTAATAGATCAATTTCCTTGGCTAAGTTGTTTCAACTTGATAAACATAAAATTTGCAGCATCATCAACAAAATAAGTTATTAATAAATAATCATAATAATGAGTACTAATTTCGTTTTAGTCCATTATTGCACTAATAGTGGTCATATAATCAGGCGCATCGCGCGCAAGGTGTCGATCAGACACCTCACGTGCAAGTACGACGATATTCCACAACCCTTGACGATTAAACAGCTGATTTCGTTCAAGAAATTTGTCAAGACATTGTTGAACATTCAAGCATGTCAGACTTCCATCGGCATATAGGTTACTACAATTGTGTAAATTGACTAGTTATTAAGGTAATTATCATCGTATTAACCTATACGCGCAAAAGTCAACATTGGTCGGTTAGCGGACAAAGTTTTAAACGATCATAAATCACAAAGAGGAAAAATACTAACGTTTCAATTGTAAATTAACACAGAGCAAATTGTAAAATGATGTATAAAGGATGGAAATAAAAGTTTGTCCACCTCTCTACGATACAATCGGAGAGCACCCCTGATTATATTCTACAATATATAAATGAATAAAAAAAATATATCCTAAGTCATCTAAATAAATGCAATGCGTTTTTAAAAACATAGAAAACACGTAATCCTCTATAATTTACCGTCATTCAGATATGACAAAAAAAATAATAAACGGCCTTGCAATATATCCCGTCCACTTCACATGTTGAAGTTTTTTTTTTTTGTTTGTTTTGTTTGAAGTTTATCAATTAAAAAATAATATATTGTGGCTAGAATATTGCTAGTGGATCTTCGTCCTACCAAAATGTGTAGCCGCCATCTGAGCCACCTGCCAAGAACGACCCCTTCTTTTGACCTAGAGCAACGTGGTGGCCAGTCATGGCCGCTATCTGCGCTGCGGATGGGGGAACCCCTGGTGGCGCAGGCGGCATCACCGGCTGCGCTAACCCGTCAAATCTAGCACCGCCATCATAGCCATTCTGGAAATAAAATATCATAACAATACAGGTAATCCCCGATTTAAGAGACCCCAATTTAATTTTTATCACCACAACAGAATTACAACTAGTCCACTTTAAATTTCACATGCAAAGTCAAATGTGCCGCTCTCGATCAATGCTGTTATGCTAGTAGGCGAAGAGTAATATAACCTCGATAACCTTTGATGGCAATTTGAATGACAGTGCTATTGTGGCAGTAGACGGAACAATAAATCAACTTCGTTGGCAGTTTGAATGGCAGTTGGATAATGCAACATGAATAACAATCAAGTGGCACATAAAAATTTACATGTAAGCAATATCACAGACTACTACTAGATGTAATTCTTTTTATGAGAAGAAAATGTGTGTGACATAAAAAATCCTTTTAAGCAGATTTTCCCAGATTTATTCCACCCGTTAATGAAATTAATTAACTCACAGGTATCATGATTGTAGGCCTGAGTTGTGCTGGCTGCATGGCGTAAGAGTAAGCACCCAATGTCGGGTAGTACTGCATTGGAGTGTATGTTGGATACCCTAGATATGTGGGATATCCGGCAGCATACATTGTAGCTCCTGGAGGGTACATCTAATAATGCAAACGATTAAGATTATTTTAAAACATAATTAACTGTGAAAAGTTCGTTAATGGTACAGTCGACATTTTTTGTTGCGGCTGTCGTTGAGTTGACTTACTGGCTGCCCGACGATAGCGGGGTGTGTTAAAGCTTGATCGTAGGTTGGAGGAGGTCCCTGCGGGTAGAGCTGAGCCTGCCCGGGTATCATGTAGGGAGCGCCGCCGGGAACTCCGGGAACCATAGCTAGAAATCAAACAGGCCGTCAGGGACGGGTAAAAGGCCGCCGAAAAACTTGCACAACCGGCGGGACCCATTTAAAGACAATTGCAAGATGCACAACTGCTTTACGTTTGACTTTCATTACCCGAACGTAGTATCAATCTGTACAACTTTACCTCCGTACGGATGCGGAGCAGGAACGGCTGGATTGGGTTGGGGTGGAGGTGCTTGCGTAAAAGCTGGTGCAGAGACGGGAGGTGGCACACCAGATCCTAAAAACAGATCATGTAAAAAATTGCTCGTCTAGATCCCTATGTCGGAGACTGTTATAAAAAAATCGGAAAGCACAAAAATTGCACTAATTAATTAAAATTCGGCACGGAAAGTCGGTGCCACTCGAAACTAACAAACTCTAAATTTTCCACCGTTTGCTATGTCTTTTTTTAATGAAGTTAATCGATAAATGTTGGCATCAAAAGTTCGGAAAATAAAAACCAAAAACACTTGGGTGTCAAACATCGAAAGTGTGATATTAAAAGACATTTCATTATAGTAAATATATAAAGATGTGATTTGAAAATTAAAAACATAGAACAACCTAGCAGGATTCGCGCAAAAGAAACTAGTTTCCGTTTCTTTTGCGCAAATTTTTATAGATAAAACACATTCTCATCTAAATTGTATTTTACAAGTTATCTTAATCTATTTATATTTAATAATTTTTCGTGTAAATGGAAAAACATCGTTTGTTGCCAGATTTGAAGGTTAAGTAAATTTGCATGCGAATGTAAACTCAGGTTCACCTCAAACCACCAATACAAATTAATTCCAATCGCAGTGTTTAGACCCATAATTGATTGGCTCCAAATAAGTCATTAGATCTTTAATATTACATTACTACAATTAGTTACGGAGCACAAATTGATATTGAACACGTCACAAAATTACATTCATTTTAATCGTGGGATTATTAATTAACAGTATTTATTCAATGCTGTTATTAAATTTATTTCTATGCATGTAAACCTTAATTGAAGATCATTTTAAAAGTCACTGTATCAAGAATTCAGATCGGAACGCATCCCAACAGAAAATTGTTAAGCCCGACCTAAAGAGCCATTTAACTTTAATCGGCAATTACTATTGTTGTTATAATGATACGTCTAAGAATAGATTAAAGTTAATGGGAGACTGTAGGATAGGTAAGTAATTTTCGGTAAAACTGTAAACTTTTATATTGCACTCATATGCTTCGATTATAGATAAATAGTCAAAACCTAAATGAACAGACCCACACGAGCAGAGATGGTTAACTTTTTTTATATAAACGAGTCAAATGTAGATTTTCTTACCGCTTAATTGTAACTAATTTGTTTGGCACCGGAGTGATCCTTGGGTATATTGATTGATAGTATATTGATCATGCAAAAATAAAATATATACACACCTTCATCGATTATATGAAAATGCGTTTTCAAAAGGTCAGCATGCAAAATGAAAATAAGAATGAGCCCGGCAGATACGTATTCATTCAACTCGACGGGACGGGACAACGATTAGTCCCTCCCTTCGAACCGAACCGTGAATAATTTACAGCAAGACCGTGATGTTCATGCGCTGCAATTTGAATTTTTAATGCTCTAATGGGCCGCTGGGTTTAAAAAATGGATTGCGGTGATCATGATAAACAGCCGAACGATAAATTTCTGCCGGGGAGCCAGCCGGAAACGAAATTTACAAAAACATAAAACGTAAATGGTAGTAGAAAAAAATGTCTTAGACATGCTATATGTTTAATCAAGCCTGTACATTTAGTCAATTAGATATAGTCCTAAAATGTCGATGGTAGTTTGAGGGTGATCGTCGCTTTTAGGTTCCTATAAATAACTGAGGTCCATCCGTAAGTTGCGTGGGCATGGTTTGACGAGCCTTCAGCGATTGAAAATATTATTTTAGGCAAAAGTGACAGTTCTGATTATAACTGTTTTGACAGTGGTAACATTAACAATTGCAACAATGCTCAATTTGGTGAGAATTTGTTATATTCGTGTTATTTGTAACACATCCAAAAAAAAGTCCAAAATGAACAGGTCATGTTGTGTATTATAGGTCACAGAGATTGTGATGAGCTTCTAGATGAAGGACTGGCAGAGTGTCTGGTAATTCGGTTGTATACGGAACTTAAGTAAACTCAATGACGAAAGTTTAAGGAAATGAATCATAATTTTAAACTGGAATATTTAAGGAAAATTATTTCTTGTAATTCATGATTTACTACAAATTGTTTCAAATTAATCATTAGAATTTAATTATTGTTCATGTAAATTGAAAGATATGTACAAAACCCAGATTTAATGTTAAGTTATGGAAATATTAGAAAATGTTAATATAACAGGTTTTTCATATTGGACACAAAATGTGTGTAAATTGTCATTAATTAATTGTTCTTATAGACCACTTACTAGACATCTGCACTGTCACTGTCAAATCTTTCATTTGTTACACGCTTAAATGTCACTTTAATCAGTGTGTACATTAACTTAGTAAGAAGACATTTACAATTGTTGTTGTGAATTGAAAGATATGTATAAAACCCAGATTTAATGTTAAGTTATGGAAATATTAGAAAATGTTAAAAAAACGGGTTTCTTATATTGGACACAAAATGTGTCTAAACTGCCATTAATTAATTGTTCTTACAGACCAATTACTTGACATCTGCACTGTCACTGTCAAATCTACATTTGTTACACGAGTAAATGTCACTTTAAGCAGTCTGTACACTAACTTGGTAAGATGACATTTACAAGCACTAAGCTTGTAAAAGTGACACGACCCAGTAGAAAAATGGTTACTTATCCCTTGTCAAATTTACACTCTCCCACATCATTTTTATATTATTGTATTTCCAATTATTATTATTTGGTATTTGTAATTATGCAATTATGATTGAAATTATGATATAGTGTTTATAAAATTTTTGGCACTGGCAGGTGATTATTATATTATTGTTGCAATTAGTGTCATGTTATAATCTTTCAGTGTTATTCATAAAAATTTAAACCATGGTTTAGCGGAGTTTTACAAAGTGTTACCAAGGTTACTAAGATTAAACCACAGTTAAACCGCGGCTTAAATTTTATGAAAAACAAATAAAAATTTAAACCATGGTTTAGCGGTGTTTTACAAAGTGTTACCAAGGTTACCAAAAACACTATTGATTTAACTGTTTACAAGTGTTTAACAAATCAAATATTGTACATTATATGGCGGGTAATGATTTTTACTGGGTCTACAAGGTCACAGGCTCGCATGCGGCTCGCCAGTCATTTCCTTGAATCACCAGCCAAAACCGTTTTACCTGACTTATAATATAAAATACTATCGAAATATTCTTTTGTGCCTGAAAGTAGCATTAAAATAAGGTGTTGATTCAGACTGTACTGCTATTTAGTTACTAAAATGTCAACGAAAAAAGTTATCGTATGCGCATGGTCATGAGGTTGTCGTTTGAAAATAATCGAGGCATAAGTATTTGCAATCTTTTCAATTAGTAACTACTGTCGTTTTCTCTCTACCATTTAAGAGGATTCTAGTTCGTTTTTCTTGCTAACTTTCCATTGTGAAAATATTTGATAAAAACTAAATGTTTGACACTGTTTGACAATGAATGATTTGCAATAGCTACCAATAGCAAAAAATAACAGTATTGCCTACACATTGTCAGTTGACAGCGCAGTGGATAAGTAAATGGACTAAAAGTAGATAATTGATTGCTTTTTTGCAGAAGTTTTCAGGATTTGTAGAAATAAAAATCTGTGACCGAATGTAATATTTGTAACTAACTAATTTCGTCTAAAATGTCCTCTTTAGCCATTTGAATAGTACTGGCAGTTTGATTAGTATGGCTTAAAGATGGGCAGACTTTATTGTCATTATAAAATGAAGCTTGATTGACGGCAATAGGGAAAGTTAGAACAGCGAGTTGTAAATATGCCAAATAAAGTTGTCAATCTGTGAAGCTTCATCGGCCGTTAGTGTCGACAAAAATAAAATAAATACCTACATGCTCTCTACGCTATACTAAATCTAATGGGCATGCAAGTGTAATTTCCTGATTCCACAATATTTCGCTCCACCGTTTTGACTACAATTTTTGTGGTTGAGTTGACTGTGCAATGAAGAAATTGAATTACAAATAATTAACAAATATTACTTAAACTAAGTTAATCACATATGTTTAATAATTAAATATAAGTATAAAAATCCCTCGAGACCTGTTCACAGAACCGAGGTCCGCCCATCGGGGAACCCGCGCCTCCTCGTGATAGAATGGGTCCGGTCAGGTTTCCCGATAGCCGGAACGCCGTTCCTGCTTTCACTCAGTTTAATGATTAGCGACGTAGATGTGCTTCAGCAGTATAGCCAACATTGTAGCAAAACACCGGGGGGTGAATCCAGTAAGTACCACCCTACACCCACACACACACACCAAGAAAACATTTAATACATCACGATTACATCATCACTATTAGATGTTTTCTTGTCAACCAACATGCAGTGAATATCTGACCATCAAATTTCTAATGTTGGACCACTGAGATATTTGTACATCATCAGCTACAGTTAATAAACAACGCCGCATTTACCCCGCCCGCCCGGAAGGGGCCCACGGCGGCCGCGGTCTCAGGGTGCTCGAGAGAGTACGTGCGGTTCGACACGGCCGGTGCGGGGGCCCCGTCCGGGCGCTGTACGTGCTGTTTAGTTTGTGTGCGTTCGCGTTCGTTAAATGCAGCGTTGTAAGCAATCCCAACCAAAAATCTAGTGAAGGTAAAGTCGTTGAGCGGGTAACCAACAAGCATCAGCCACTGTATAAATAAACACATGAAAATAAATAGGTACTGTTTGATCGGATGTCCTCCTCGATTGATAGTCCATGGGCGGTCGAGTGTCGCTCTTAATTCGCTTGCTGCAATAACATAGCATCATCACACATTTTAGTCCAGCTGCTTTCTGGCTTGCGGCTTGAACCCCCAACAAACGGGCAGCTATTCTCGCAAAACCTGCGTGGGTGTACGATTAAGTGAGATTGCTTTGTGAAAATGGGGCTTTGTTCGGGGTCCAAGTGTGTGTCTTCTGGACTTCCCACAACAATGGCGGTTTTATTGAAAGGGAAATTTCGATCCTTTATCCCCCGTTTCCAAAACACTGCAGCATTTGCAATGTTGCAATGTGGGACAAGGCCAAGGGGAAAAAAGTATTACAAAAAAGTGAGATGGAGTATGCCGTATCACCTGAAGCAGAGAGAGACGGGGAGGACCTACTAAAATTTTAGTATTGATTGGAACATCCTGCACATTATTATGCAATTTGAGCAGGAATCCGCCGCCGCGGCGCGCTCCCGGCCCCCGGGGGCGGCTCAGAGGGGGCCCCCCGGAGGCTGCCGGGGCCCGGCACCCCGTGGAGCCCCCATCTCGAATAATTAACCAACCTCCCCATCGATCCGACTCCGCAATTTTCGCCTCGGCGAAGTCTCGCCCTCTTACCTTTCTTGTCTGCCATTTCTGTCTTGTACTGTTTATTAAAATACTCTCACTTTGTATGGGACACGCGATTTCTGAACTTTTGGCTGGTTCTATTGCATTTGTTTAAACAACTGCGAAAATTAACAACTGAACGGAGCCCGCAGTAAAGTCACAATAAATACTTTTTGACACACGACCAGCTCAGACAAGGACACAGGAATCCCCGGATTGCAGGGACAGACAGAGACCCCAACAGTGCGAGCTCTGTCGTGAGGATGGGGATCGGCACAATGCTGCCAACTGGCCGCTGGCCAGTGGGAAACCTGCATCCTGCATTCCGCACAGTTTGAATAATTAATTCGTTTCGAAATGCAAAAAAGAAAAGAAAACGCAAGATGTAATACGAAATACCCCGGGAATCCATTTAGTTTTTTAAATATATTTCATCCAACCCTGATCAATGGCAATTTTTTGAGTCTGTAGCGCCATAAGAACTATCATAATTATTAATTGCTGCATGAGCTAGTCTCTAATTATGTGAAATATATTAATAAGAATATAAATATGGCGTTTATAAATCTATTAAACTATATAAATATAAATCTAGCGACTATACTTTAGCACAAAAAAAAACCAAGGCCCAATCTAGTGGTCCAGTCCAGTCCTAAATGTTCTCGGCCATCTTGAAAATTTTTGCACCAAAAAGAAACTTTAGCATATTACTTAATTGGAAAACCAAAGTGCTCAATGACTGCTATCGGGAGGCAGAATTAGCAGAATATTGATGTATTTTAACAAAACGGGTCTTTTTCTCGCAGCATATTGATTTATAAAGAGAAAGAGTGCACATAAAACCTCATAAAAAAGTTTTAAAGCATTTATACAGCATATTTAAATCTATAAATAAAAACACCAAGGCACTCTCAGAAAATAAATCCATAATGATAGCAGTTTGTTGAAAAATAATGACTTAATTAAAAAATTAAGCACACATCACTGACATGGTCATGCCGTTTTTTCCGAATTAATTATTGTCGGCAGATTAATTGAATAACCGAAAGATGTACGTAAAAATTAGGACTGAAATTAATTTTATCGCGATTTTGTCAGAAATCAATAACTCAACTCCTTGCTATCTCAGAACTGGTATAATCTGAATGGATGGAGAATCACAAACAATTAAATATACTCATTCAGAACACTATGAACAAATGATACAAAACATTCTAGAATAATCTGTTTCTTTCTCAGCCTACACTTGTTCACCTTTCACCTCTAGAATAATACCTTCAAATAATATAAACATAATTACGACTTATTCTACGAACGCATTCATTTGTACACAAATATTATATAGGGTGGTTTATTGCAGTATGACAAACTTTGGGAATTGAATTGTGAAGCTATTGTAACAAAAACATATTATATGAATATAGGTTTGATTAGTTTTCGTTTAGAAGTTATAAAGCTTCAAGGATTAAAAAAAATAGAAAAATCGGAAGAGCCATGTTAAAACAAGACACAGTTGTCTGTACTAACAACAAAAATAATTTATTATGTCATAGCCTTTGGTTTTTTATTTCAAAAGAGAAATATCAAATAAGTTTGACAAGTTGATTTTGAAATATTAAATATTGTATAGAAAATTTAAAATATCTAAAATTTAATGATTTTAAAAAATTAAAATTTTGAATTTGGCTAAAAGTAACACAATACGTTCAATGCTGATTTCTAATTTTGCATCAGTTCTTCGGTGGTAAAAAATTCTCTTAGCGTTCCTTGTTGGCACAGTTGTGAATATTAATAGATTTCTTAATGTTGTACCTTAAATAACGATTTTGTGTAAAACAAAACGACTTTGTAGATCTAGGTGTAGGTAAGTATGGAGTGATTGAGAATTTTCAAATTCAAACTACTTACTTTTGCCTACTACTTTTGCAATTTTCGGGCATGGATATAATTCAAACATCCTGTTTAAAATCTATTTATAGTAGTAGTACCTTCTTTTTAAAATGTATTTAGTAGTTTTATAAGCAAAAATATGCACATTCATATGATGAGTTTATTTGATGATTTTGCGATGCTAAGAGATCTATATTAATATTGTAGATATTCTAGGATAACTTTCTACAAATTATAGAGAGTTGTATTAATTTGGAAACTATGAATATAAGTTATTAAAAATTCTAAAGTTGATTTCATTATAATAAATTAAATATTCAACTAATGTTTTTGCAATTTATTCACACTGACACGTCATAAATTGCTAATTAAGAGAATCCTGGAAAATTACAATTAAATAATTAATAATGATTCTAATCGAAATTATTCGAGAGGAGTGACAAGTGGGACTTATTTTGAAATTACTAATATTCTCTGGAAACTTTGTTTCAAATCAACAATGTTTATATATTTAAGGGCTTGTAACTTCTTAAATAAGATGAATGTTCATTTTACTTTTTTATCTCAGAATTTCATCTCCCAAAGTTTGTCACCTACCTCATAAATTACCCTATATAGGTGTGTAGTCGAAAATTATAACGACATACAATAATTACGATTCAATTGTCAATCGAAAAAAATAATAAAATTCGATTGTTTGATTCTCAATTGATTAGATTAGAAAACCGGATTAGAATACCCTTTCTGCCTTTTAGAATACAATTAATACAGAATTACTGCTAAAAACAATATAAATATACTTCCACTTTAATCAAAATGTTTAAAATTTTGTATGATACAAATGTTGATATTTCATCGCATAATAATAAAACTCCCTACTAAATATAAAACTTTGATGAAATATTTCACTGCTTTGTTTTGTGTACATGATGTTGTTCTCAATATTGCTGCAACATCCCAGCAATGTACTTGTATGTTTTGAAATGATAATTGTTTTTCATTGTTACAGATTCAAAATTCGAAACTGTTATATTTTTAAATTCCTGAAACATATCATTGAAATTGCAATCTAACAAACTTTAACATTAAAAATACACGTTGTACCCTGCGATCAACAATTATTTAGATAAGGATCGGCTATGACTGTGTCAGTGCTATGGAACCTGCAAACAAAATTTAAAGACCTAGATATGCATTACTACAAAATACAGGCCTATCATGAATTGCTGCCACTAGATTTAAACACGTCTTTTACCCTATACCTGAGCCCCCGAACAGATATAGTAATAAAATAATTAAGGCAGTTATGGCTGCGTAGACTGATCTACGTCTAAGCCTGATTTACTCTTTTACTCGAAATTCTGGCGAGTCCAGAGGTTTGATCGCGTCGGTTACTATAATATATTTTGTTCTTTGTATATCCGACTTTCTCAAACATATCGAAGCTCCTATTCAAACAACGCGGTTAAAAGTGGGATGTTTTATTACTATATCTGTTCGACGACCCAACTATACCAGACATTCTTCCAGCAACTCAAGGGGTTCTGTTATCTAAATAATTGTTGATCGCACGGTATAATATTAGGTAAATATTTCTAACTTATAATAAGTGCTTCCTTATATGAGATCTATATTATAAATTTTAATATTAGAATAAGTACAATAATGTTTATATCAATGAACAATTATAAATCATTATTATAAACAAATTACGGAATATTTTAATCAATATATTAATCATCAGATAAGAATAACATGAGATAAGATGAGATTCCTTGAAATAATGAAATTCATTCAAATGATGTGAGCAAATGCTTATCAGCCATTGGTTTATAGATTATAGATTACTGAAAATTTTACTCATTTTTGGCATTAGTCATCAATTTTATGTAACGTATGTTACTAATTTTATTTCAAAATTGAATGTTTCACAATATACATATATACCTAGTGCAAACCGTGCACAAATAACACTATAATTGAAACCACGATACTAATGAAATATTATTAAAGCAATGTATGGGATAATACTTATTATAATATTGTTTATCGTCGACTAGTTATAATGGTATAAATATGAATATCAAAATCGTTAATAATCTGTCACATTATGCCTCGGTGACAATATTGTGCCATAAAGTGACACTATTATGCCACAAAGTGCAAATTTTGTGCCATAAAGTGGTTTTGTTAACAAAAGAATACGCTAATTTGTTACTTGAATATTTTTCATTTATAAAAATTTAAATCCATTTATAATGCAGGACTATGCGATTCGGGAAATGATCACTATATAATATTAAGTAAAAATTCACTAAATATGTTTGCACACATTCTCTTTAAAAGTTAAATTATTGTAAAGCTAATTCAACAATATAGCAGTGTTTAAAGTAGAATCTGTAACATTACAAAATAAATATTATTTCGAGACATAAAAGAGCAATACACTAATCTTACAGCAATAAACACAACATTACACATTACAAATCAATATTTATGAAATATTTAATATGTTTTTATGTTTCGTGTGAATATATTTATTCATTACAGGTGCATTTCATACAATTCAACTGGTTAAACATAATTAAAATTTTGTTAATAAATTTCAGAATAAAGGTTTCGAAGGTACAATATAAGTAATACTTATTTATAATTTTTGTATTGTGCCTATGCAAGCCATCTTCCACCAGTGTACAGCGTGTGGTTTATATTACAATGACTAGTAAATATTTCAATTTTGATTAAAAAATAAATCCTAATTACTTTATCTGCTATTTAAATGAAAACAATAATAATATATTTTACGCATTCTTGTGCAAACTAATATTCTACATTAATATATAATTATGCAATTTTTTTAATATAACATATTTAATAAGCAAAATTTTAAGTTACAGATTTGTAATTATTGCGTAATAGATAATAAGAGATGCATAATTTGTTGCCATAACTATTGTTATTAATTATTTCAATATAAATCAACAATTATATGTGCAATTTGGCGACCATGCTATTTCCGGCTTAATTTTCTAGAAGTTGGCCATACGCCGCTGTCAATTTTTGTGATTTTCGTGGAGAAAAAGTAACAGATAAAATTATTATTTTTTAGTAAATAATAATAAATTTTAAGTTTTTCCAATTGTATAAAAGGCTTGTACATATCGTTACAGCAGTGGTTATGATATAATTTGGTAAGTCTGATGGCTGGAGCTCGCGATCCACACAAATGTCAGCGTGATGTCAGTAATCGCCAAACAATGGATTTATTTACCAACTGCAGGGTTCCTCGGGGGCCCCCAGAGCTTGCCGCGGGGTCCTGCCACAGCAGCGCGCCTCACCGCACCCCCCCAGCGCCCCGGCGGGCCCCTTTTGCTGGCTGGGAACCTAACCTTGCCACTGATCCCCCATCACTTCCTGATTTTTTCCACCCAGACTGACCTAAAATTTTAATTGCAACACAAAGTCTTCATCAACGTTCTATAATTACTGAGTTCTCAACATGCTCACTGCATTTTCTTTGGTGCTCGCGGTTACACAATCACCAGCAGGCGGGCGACCCAATATCGTGCAAAAGCTGGATCACCAACCCGTTGTAAATAACGCAATGCGTGGCCGCTCGTGTGTGGATCAGGAGACGCAGTTTTATTGCCAGGTTATTGATTTGGCGGCTACACGGCTAATTTCGACCTCATTTAACAGTTCATGCTATCTGACCTCCGGGAATAATTTTAGCTTGTAATTTGGTTAACGGAAACAAAGCGGAAATGAGTTTCCATAAATTTCATAGTGCATCCGAATACGTTAGCTCATAAACAAGGTTAGGAAGTAGTAAAACGAACTGTGAATATGTGAAATTTATGAATCAACAACACTTAGTGGGTTGAGGGGGCCCTGATCGATAGATACATCCGCTAAGCCCCAGAAATTCATTATATGGCTCGTCCGTTGCTAGAGAATTTTCTGCCAAAATGAAAGTTTTGTCATCCAATGGGCGAGTAAATATTTTCTATCCTACAATTTAACGAGTATTTCTGAGTAGTATGGTTTCAAATGCAGGAGTTTTTAACGAGTATTTCTGAGTAGTATGGGGTTCAAATGCATCAGTTGTGTTTTTGAAAATGTAGAAATTTGTTATAAAACAAAGCCGGGTGCTTACTTTTAATGATGTGATGTATTGTCAGTGTACGTGGCTTTATAAGTATTTTTGTATTGGTAAAAATATAGCTATTTTTATTTAGTAATTTGTATAGAATCTCACTGGGGTTTCAAACTTTGCCTCATTTTTATATTATTTAATTGTTATAAAATTACGTCATGAAGATCTTCTAAGGATCGGAACAATGGGACTTGTTGCTGAATGTTTGTTATAATCGGTAAATTGTCACTAGTCGAAGTACATTACTAAAATTGGATTAAATATTACATGTTGCTGGAGGTTTGCTGGGAACAAGTTATGGAGGGGTCCAGGAAAACATATCAGTTTTACCGTTTCTCCTGTAAAATGCACTTGTTGCTGCTCATTTGCTAACAATCGGTAAAACATCTCTTGTTGTAGTATGTTTCTTAAAGCTCTGTAAAATCTCTCTGCTGTGTGTTTGCTAAAAATCGGTATAGTATCACTTATTGAATTACGTTTTCTAAGAGCGTAATTATCACTTGTTGTTGGGCGTTTGCTACGGGTCTGTAGATTATCACATGTTGCTGTACATTTGTTAAGAATCAGAGATGTAGGTGTCCAGGAAAAAGTAACAGTTTTAACCGTTTCTCCCGTTCTGTTTAGTAAATAGAAATTTGTATAGACCGCCGGAAGAAACCATGTCAGGAAAGTCGTCGGCGATGAGCGGCACGAACACGACGGGCCTGAAGCAGACCGACCTGGACCAGATATGGGGCGAGCTGAACAATGGCATCGAGCACATGTACAACTTCCAGTCGATATCGAAGGCCGACTACATCCAGCTGTACACGCACGTGCACGACTACTGCACGTCTGTCCACAAGGGCAGCGATAGGAACGCCAGCACCATCACCACCAAGAGCAAAAAGAACCAGGTGACGGGCGGCGCCCAGCTGGTCGGCCTCGAGCTCTACAAGAAGCTGAAGGAGTTCCTGCGGAGCTACGTCGCCTCCAAGCTGCAGGTACAAATATCGGATAACACGATTGCATGGTCGCATATATCGTATTCGGGTGTTGTCATTAACTTTTTGTGGCCATTGGTACGAACCGAAGTGGTATGGTGCTCACCATTATATGTGGTATTCGGAGCCAAGATAGTGGCGAACACTTCTTATGGCTCAATTATTATTATTTTAAATAATAACAATTGTCTTATCAATATTTTTTGCACCTGAAGAAGTTGCCACACAAAAAGTTACCATTTCATTATAAACCTCTTTTTCATTATTACATGTATTTCCTGTTTTTCCTTTTTATTGAACTTTCATGCGTTTCCTGTTTTCTCTTCTCTACATTTTAGGTATTATTGTTGAGTCACTAAACACACATGTTTTCAAGTAATTGTACATATTATTTATTTATTGTTATCAGTGTTTAACGGCTTAGTGAAAACGAAAAGTTTCATTTTTTACCTATTATTTTACAAAAATCTTATTTAAAACATGCAAAAATTTGTTTGCATGTCCGCAAAAACTTGTCAAAAAAAACGGTGTTGCTCAGCTTACTTAAAATTGACAATACACTCTATCATTCCTGACACTTGATTGATTATTTTTGTGTTTATTTGGCACAATAAGATTACACGATTGGGTCAATGAATGCATTGATAACCTTTATTGTAATGGATGACTCGCATAATTTTACTGTTTTATTTGGGATTTGATAGTGAACTTATAAGTGCGAATTAACCCTGATGTATTACTGTCAGATTCTAATATACCAGCACTGATTATGGACTTTCACAATTAAATATCGTACATCAATATTGACAGTTATATTGAATAGTAAGTGACTTACTTAATGCAATGGTTCATTATCTGTCACTGAATCGGTAATTTTTATACATAAGTTTTATAACATTGATTGTTAAGTAACGGCAGAGCCATTTTGGGTGATTGTTTGGGAATATCTTTTAGAAAGGAACTGAAAGTGGCTTTCTTCCCATTGCTGTCAAATTACATGTGCAGGTTAAAGAACCCATTATGGATGAAGGAAAATCTGTAGAAGCAAAATGTTTTACGTTTTGATTACGCAAACGATTTATTACTGTTTGACAAAAATCTGATGTTCTCAAATTGCTGAATATTATCACGTAATCGTGTTGAATTATAAAGTCAAGGTTAATCAAGGTGAACAACCCCTGCAGTAGGAATATATTATTCATATAAAAATCAATAGGAAGCAATTATTTTGATGGATTAATACTTTTATATACAAATAATTCTTGAAAGAATGTCAACATTTTATGAAATGTTTAGATGCCGATAATTAGCGCAGCAGCAGAATTAGAACGACGTTCAATGAATAATCTAAACTCAAAATAATAAACTCATAGACCTAAATATCTGTACTGAGGAATTGTATATAGTAGCCCCGTTGAGTGCTGACAATGACTTATCGCTCCAGTGTGCTGTAATTCGATATTTTCATGTTTAATTTCACTTTATTACATTTACGTTAATCATGCGAACGAGCACAGAAAACTAGATTCTTTGTGAGTCCAAAAATGGTGAGTCGTCAGCTCTCATCAGGATCACTATATATCCATGGTATCTGTTTAAAAGTTAAAAGCAATAAGAAAAATTAAAGAAATTAGTGTTGTCACCTCTAATAGTTTCTTCATATTTATTAATAATTCGTCCATCTAATTTGACGTGCGAGACAGATTTGAGTTCTACAATCTGACATATTGAGGGTCGAAGACTTTTCATTGCTGAAGAACTGAATATTTGTTGGGTCACAAGTTTAATCGTAATCTTGAAGAATACCTTAAAAGGTTTCTGTACATTAGACACCTTATAGATACCGTGGGCTGTTATGAAGGGACCTCGCACACACCGATTGAAATATTTTTTATTATTGCTAGCACTTTATTCAGGCGGGTATCAATCGCATGGACGAGGACGTGCTCAAGTTCTACACAAAGCAGTGGGATGAGTACAGGTTCAGCAGCAAGGCAATCAGCGGTATGTGTTCCTACCTGAACAGGCACTGGGTGAAGCGCGAGTGCGAGGAGGGCAGGAAGGGCATCTACGAGATCTACCAGCTGGCCCTCGTCACATGGCGAGACCACCTGTTCAAGCAACTCAACAAGCAGGTAAAGCACCGAGGGCGTCCCCCGTTGGTTCGCACGCAAACCGGCTAACGCTTGCCCATCTTCCAGGTCACGAATGCAGTATTAAAATTGATAGAGCGGGAGCGCAATGGAGAAACAATAAATTCTAGTCTGGTATTCGGTGTTATAAATTGTTACGTTGAACTCGGCCTCAACGAGGAGGAGCCGGGGCTCAAGGGGCCCAATCTCAGTATTTACAAGGAGAGCTTCGAGAATGTTTTTATCGAGGATACTGAGCGTTTCTACACCAGGGAAAGCACTCAGTTCTTGTCACAAAATAATATTACAGAGTACATGAAAAAGGTAAACTAATTCGCATATTAGCCGATGTTGTTGATTTTGTACCCTCTTGTAATGGTTGTTAGGTTGAGCAGCGACTGTCTGAGGAACAGAAGCGCGTCCAGATCAACTTGCACGAGTCGACCAGCGAGAGGCTGGCCAAAACCTGCGAGCGTGTCCTAATCCAGAAGCACATGGAGCTCTTCCACGCCGAGTTCCAGCAGCTCCTGGATGCTGAGAAGGACGTAGACTTGGGAAGGATGTACCAGCTGGTGGCCCGCATCCCCGACGGCCTCATCGAGCTCCGCACACTTCTCGAGCAGCACATCGCCAATCAGGGTCTGGCGGCCATCGAGAAGTGTAGCGAGGCAGCCTACAACGATCCCAAGATCTACGTGAACACGATACTCGAGGTGCACAAGAAGTACAACGCCCTGGTGCTGGTCGCCTTCCGCAACGACAGCGGGTTCGTTGCCGCACTCGATAAAGCTTGCGGGCGGTTCATCAATGCCAATGCCGTGACGAGGATCGCGAATAGCAGCAGCCGATCGCCTGAGTTGCTTGCCAAGTATTGTGATTTGTTGTTGAAAAAGTCCAGTAAGAATCCTGAGGAGGCTGAGTTGGAGGATACTTTAAATCAAGTCGTACGTACACTACGGGGTACATTTAGAATGTAAGTTGTACTCATTCGGTGTTTTAGATGGTGGTGTTTAAATATATCGAGGACAAGGATGTTTTCCAGAAGTTTTATAGTAAAATGCTGGCGAAGCGCCTCGTCCAACACATGTCGGCCAGTGATGATGCGGAAGCTTCAATGATATCGAAGCTTAAGCAAGCATGTGGTTTTGAATACACTTCAAAGTTGCAACGGATGTTCCAGGTGCGATACATTATTACACGCTTGCCTTACTTACATTTTATCTGACTTTTTATTTATCAAGGATATTGGTGTTTCCAAGGATCTAAACGAGCAATTCCGCAATCACTTAAAGAACTCCAATGAACCATTGGATATTGACTTTAGTATACAGGTGTTATCCTCCGGGTCGTGGCCTTTTCAGCAATCTTTCTCTTTCGGTTTGCCCACAGAGGTAAGATACATATAAATATCTCTTAATTATTTTTACTTATAAATTGAATTATTTCAGTTGGAGCGTAGTGTACATAGATTTACAAGTTTTTATTCCGGCCAGCATTCTGGTAGAAAATTAAATTGGTTATATAACATGTCGAAAGGTGAATTGCACACAAACTGCTTTAAAAACAGGTGCGTTGCAATTGTTTCAAATTCCCCACCCATTTCTTTACCGTCAATACTTTTAGATATACTCTGCAAGCAAGTACGTTTCAAATGGCCGTGCTACTGCAGTTTAACGTGTCCGATTCATGGACATTGGCGCAGCTTACGGAGAACACTCAAATCAAGCACGACTACATGACACAGGTGATCAGCATACTGTTGAAGGCGAAGCTGATCATCTGCGACGATGAGGAGAGCGATCTCAAGCCTGAATCTGTTGTTAATCTCTATTTAGGATATAAAAAGTAAGTACCGTGGATCCGTTACTACTGCACGCTCACAATTCCGTTTGAATTTACAGTAGGAAATTGCGTGTTAATATAAATATACCAATGAAGACGGAATTGAAGCTGGAACAGGAGACAACGCACAAACACATCGAAGAGGACCGCAAGCTGCTGATTCAAGCGGCCATCGTGCGGATAATGAAGATGCGGAAGGCGCTCAAGCATCAGCAGCTAGTGGCGGAGGTGCTCAATCAACTCAACACCAGGTTTAAGCCGAAAGTCCACATAATAAAGGTAAGTGTGGAGAGGCGCATAACCAATCCGTACCGACTCACATTACTTGTTGCTTTACAGAAGTGCATAGACATATTGATAGAGAAGGAGTACCTGGAGCGGACAGAGGGGGAGAAGGACATGTACAGTTACCTGGCATGATTTTTCTCTGTCGCACCGTAAGCCACCTCAAGGACATCTGCTTTACATGTGACTGTGTTTACATTGTACCCTCCATGCTGCACAGCTCCGGCGGTATACCACTTAAGGGTACATTTTGTATACTACTTGTAAATATTGTACTTTTAACATTTAGTTCTTATTAATATTATCATGTTTTTGGAAAATATATAAATTTATTTATATCAGTTTCGTTATAACAATATTCACCGGTTAATATGAGCAGCTCTTTCTACTGTCGAGTTTAGAGTTTTCAATCTCCCCTTTAGTTATTAAAGGAATCCAATTGACTGATCGTTCGGGCAACCGGACGGCCTGGGATTTACTCTCATGAGTTCGATGGTTTTTTAACACGTAATCAGACTTTTCTATTACTGCACCCATTTTGATCGACCGAGCGATTCCTTTAGTAACTAAAAACAACGCACCCATTTTGTATTGTATTTAGTTCATTGGCAGGATTATTTTATCATGATCGTAGCGAGATAGGACTTGAAACTATGCAATTTAAGCTAATGCAATCCTTATTTACAAAAAATGTTTATTTTAAAAGATATATGTGAATAAAAGTCTTGTTAATTGCTATTTTTATAGTTGAGTACTAAACTAAAGTTTATATCGTATCCCGTATTATATTTTGCCAGTTGGTCGATTGGTTTACGTTAAACTTGTTTTTTTTTGTTTTTTTTTTCGTTATCACTGATCCCTATATGTAATCAATTTTGGAATCGAAATAAAGGCTGAATATTTTCAAACGCCCACCTCTCGTTGGTCACCAACTCACATAGGTTTATTATTTTATGTAATTATGTATCGCACTGTATAAGTGACAATTTTGTTTTATCCTCTCTTGAAAATTGTAAATTTTGTGTATAAATTTCCGTTTCATAAAAAGCGACAAAAACTACTTATCATTTATTTTAATATATGCCTTGTCATTGACACTCTGAAACCTTTAAACTTACAAATATTTTTCATTAATTTCTTTAAAAGAATATGATTTTTTTTGACATTTTTTTACAACAAAGAAGTATACAATTTTTAGTTATTAAATTAAAATTCGAGCCATTTGCCGATTATTGGAACCATTCTGAACGGTCTTCATAAATAATAAAATTGAGCGGTTGAAAACCAGTGTGGTGTAAGCCCATTTTCTTTTTAAATTCAGAAAAGTTCAGAAATTCATCCAGGGACATGTCACTTGTTTATTTCTGGACTTATCTGAATGTGAAAAAATGGACTTGCACCATTCTGGTTTTCAACGCTCAATTATTGGCTCCACTGGCTCAGCGATTTGATGCCACAATAAAAACTTTAAACATTTCATAAAAGTTATATTAATATAAATACAACTACAACAGTAATCTAATTCATTTATTAACACTATTATTATTAGTAAGGTATGGTTGGAATTATCAATAATACGCACAATTCATAAAAATCGTCTTTATTTATTATCATGTATGAATTAGTAAAGAAGTGGTAGAATTATTATTGTTTTACTAATGCCCTATTTTCGCTGCTACGTCTGTTTACTATTAAAAAGTTATTGCTATTAAGTGTCATTCAATTCATATTTATCAAGTAAAGAAAGGGTAGAATTATCACCACCAGTAATAGGTACAGTTAATAAATAAAAGTCGTCTTTAATAAATCACAACCACCGAAATCTAATGATCTCCTAATCGCCACCATCACAATAACAATTACAAGTAACCCTAGCAACAAATACGCAAGAAACAATTGAAATACTACTGCATCGGTAATACTTTTATGCCGAATGGAAACGCTTGCCGGCGATATCACGTGGCCTTCACCTGCTTGCCCCCCTTGGTGGAGCACTGCCGCTTGCAGTTCTGCAGGGAGAGCCCCATCCACATGGAGACGACGAGGAACACGTAGACCGCGAGGAACATCACTATCCTCTGCGGCCAGTCGAGCACCGTGATGAAGCCGTACAGCCACACGTTGTTGTTGAAGAATGTGAACACCAAGCTGGAACAAGATTTCCCAGTGAAAAGAGAACAAGAATTGCATGTAACGAAAAGTTACTGATTGCCATTGCCACTTGAAATGGCGCAATAATTGTTGCAGATTTTTGAAGTTTAATGTTGCTAGAAGGAATATTTTGTAACACTATTAGACAATTTTGTATCTTATCAGGACCAAAGATTTTTTTCAAGGATTGTATGCAGGCTGTGAAAAAATGTGTTTTTCATAATCCAAGATAGAGATTCTGTTAAATTGCCATTGTGTGCAGTGCAGCAATATTGATTGATATTTTTGTTAGAATAATCATCAAACTTTTTATTGAAAACATAAAACAATTTTTTTAATTTCGAATATTTCGCTAATCATGAAAGTTATGAAAGAGTTCTAAAAAAATAAACAAAAAATAACGAGATTAAAATAGCTGCTTGTTAAGATATCGGTAACAATGTTCTTATTACCATTTTGATATATTTTGTATATTTTTGTTGCATGTATTTTTGGAATACCTACTTTTTATTTATTAAAAGTATTATAATTATTAAAATTAATAATACATAAATTATAATGCATTTTTTTTAATGTTAACAAAGCATTATTAAATGAGAAATACCATTTAGAATAAACAAACAAAAAATTGTAAAAAAAATTTGCCTCCAGCCTGTGGGGACTGGAAAAGAGAACATTATTAATTGTTTTATGGGAATAGTTAATTTTAAGTTCATCAAGTTCATTAAAAATAAAATATGTTTAGGACGAAATTAAAGCTAAATTGTTTAGATGCAGATAATCTGATAATGTGGGAACGTAATCAATACATATACAGGGTAAGTAAAAAGTAAGGCAATTATTCTATTAACAAATTTAAGAGCTTTTTTTTTCAGCAATATCAAAAAATACCATGAGCTTGCATAACAAATGTTTCTACGAAAATGACAAAAATGTGAAAAATTAAAGACTGCCTTGTAAAACAAATGACACAAGTTAAACAATAACAATTTACTAACGTCAGTTCATGTTTATCAATCAAATAATCAAAAACAGAATGCATAGTTGTTGTCCACAGTCAATGGACAACAATTTGAGCATATTTTGTGATGAACTGTCTTTATATTTTGTTTGTTATAGAATAGTTCGTTTAATTTTTTATGTTAAAAGTACAAGCTTTTTTATGCACATTTGTTCTAGATATAGATATTCGTAAAGAGGAACAGCATTGCTATTAAACTTTATTCATCATCAAAATTTCGACGAGTTCTGTTTCTGTTAAACACAATTATTGAGAAACACTTTTTAACAATACAGTTAATTTACAACCTTTACAAATTAAATATTGAATTGATTGAAATTAATTGATTTTAACTTATATAATTTGTTTTCTAGGGCAGTCTTTAATTTGTCACATTTTTCTCATCAGGCATTAAATTCGATTTTCTTAGAAATAATTGTTATGCAACGTCATGGATTTTTTAGATATTCGCGAAGAGAAAACAAAATGCATCAAATTTATTATTAATTTATTATTTCTATTTATTAATAGAAAACTTTTGATTTGCCACTTAAAAAAAATATCAATGACGTCAAAAAGTGTCTGTTTAAAAAAAAAATGAAATTTATAAAGTCGTATTCATTGTATTAAGCTATCAAACTGTCCATCAAATTTCCTAAAAATAGTAAAAGCTCTAAGGAGAAGATTTCTTACTTTTTACTGACCCTGAATATTTATATGTATACAGGGTGGCTGGTTTTTCATTGTTCAGCTTATAGCTTGTCCAGATACAAAAGAAAAGTCTACAAAAAACTTGTCAAACGCAACCCGATCTATAAAATGGCACACCCAATGTTTTCCATAGCCTACCTATTTTCCGGAAAAAAAAAAATAGGTAACTATGTTTTTTTGTTTTTTTTTTAAACAGAATAGTGCAATTTTCTAAATTAGGTTGCGTTTGGAAAGTTTCGTATTAAACTTTTTTTGTTCTTTTATATTTTAAGCTAGATAATAAAAAACCAACCACCATGTATAGTAAAAGTTGTGTTAATTGTTTTACATATAACCCATAAATAATACATTTAATATGTGCGTAACTATTTGAACATACTGCACTTAATTATTCAACAGAGGTTGTATAATGAGTTCATTATACAACAGGGGTTGTATTATGACTTCATGATACAACATAGTGCGGCCTCTTCAATTAAACTATGTGTAAGGCTTTTCACATCTCTTTATTTTTCGCTTTTCTATGTATGGTGTCATTGATATCATTTATTCACCCCATGTAAGCTCATTTACATATGTATATTTGGTTGCTAACAATTAGTTTCTTATTGTCAAAAATTTGTTAATAAGAATTGTTTTATTTAAAAAATCATAGATGTAGCGTCGTATTTGACTCGCACATTACGGCTATAATTCACGAGAAGAACTTTATACACGAGCCAAAGGCGAGTGTATAATCATCCGAGTACATTACACTACGTTATATGCTCGTTAAATAATTTATTATTAATGTCGTTAGTAGGTAGAATAGCTACATATACCAATGTTAGATGCAATTCAAGATATTACAATTTGCGTTTACATACGAATCACGTACATCCTCCTAGATTGAAGATAAAATAAGTATTTTAAAAGCAATTCTAGCCTACATTCCGCAATCACCATAAATGCTACTCATCCTCGTTTATTCCAAGGCTTTGATAATAAAATTGACATCGATTAATAGCAAGCGCATCAAATGCATGTTTTTTTTTTTATAAAACAAGGTTATTTGATAAGATCTTCAATTATTTTAAAAATACAAACAGATGGGCGATTACAGGAAGTCGTTTGTAATCCGGACAAAATTATATTGGGACTATGTGCGGTAAACAAAATTCACGTTTATAACTAGGACTTTAATAACCAAAGCTTCTCATGGGTTTTGAGATTTTATTTATGTCATATTCAATATATTGCCATCATTATTTGACTGTGCTTATAAAAATGTATTGTTTATCACGCCGACAAATTTGTACCCTCGCCCAAGAGGCCTAAGCGTGATTTTCATGCCATCTAACGTAAAACGTTATGTCATCATCGCCCTTTCGCTGCCCTCATTGGTTACGTCTTGTATACTTAATTTAATGTTATGTTCATGATGAATCATTATATTGAATATTAGACAGTTTGAATGGAATCCTTTAGTTATATAGTATATACTATATAGTAGTAACTATATTGTTATCATTAGCTAGTGTTTATATTGTAAGTACATAAACAGATATTTAAAATATGAAATATTTAATTTGCAAAATATGTACTATATAAAATTTCAACTATCATAGACATGTTTGGTATATTTTTCATATCGTGGATATAATATAAACATCTAATCGTTTTACCACTTCAAATAATCTCAGTATTCCAATCATTCATGTAATGCCTAATTACTTTGCATTGCAAATATAACTAATAGTTTCGTACAAATGTTTCCTGTATTTGTTTTTTCCCAAAATGTTATTGTATAAATGAGGGGTTTCATTAAAATAATCGCATTATTCCAACCACTCATGTAAGCCTAATTACTTTGCATTGCAGTAATTACAATTGCAAATATTACTAATAGTTTCGTACAAATGCACTGTTATTATATTAAATATATACAGTTGATTGCAAAACAAGTAGACAAAATCAGTTTCATGTATTTGTTTTTTCTCAAAATGTTATTGTATAAATGTGGTTCATTTCTTTTAAATTTGACAATCTTTCAAAATTGACATTCAGATGAAAACTTTTATAAGTAAAGTATTAAAATGCCTGTCTAAATGATGAAACCAAAGCTATAAATGACTATTGATTTCATGCTTTCAGGATTGATTCAGGAACGATGTTTCGGCGTACACTTTCGCCTCACCAGTTCACTAAACACAAAAAAATGGCCGAAGTCAGTTGTTTAATTGTGATTTATGGCACTGACACTTACGACTTTTAACATCAAGGTTGCTCAAGCAGCCGAAAATGTGTTGCCATTTTTTTTTTTGGAATCAACTATATGTCTACAAATGTCATTCATGTTTTACAGTAATTTATTGGAAATCCAGTGATTAATTTTGATTTGCTTGTGTACCTATTTACTTCATGCTTCATGTCCCTGATTATTTTTGTGCGAGTGGTATTTTTTATCTGTATCTGGGGTCATTAAAAACAAATTTGTGTGGACTAACAATATATTTGTATAAATATGAAATGTGTTGTTAGGACTACGAGTACCTTGGTGCATTCAATGTGTATAATAATTTTGATATAGTTAATTCAAGTTACATCCTTATATTGCAGATTACTTATACTTCTTTGGAATGGCCGGAAAGGGCCAAATAATTGTAAATGTATGTGTTTATTTCGTCTACAGCACCAACGTTAGATATTGTGTTGTTTCAAAAATTCCATATAGTCTGGCCAAGCAATGGCCATTCATATAATGCCTAATGACTTTGCATTGCAGTAATTGCAATTGCAAATATTACTAATAGTTTCGTACAAATGCACTGTAATTACATTAAATATATACAGTTGATAGAAAAAAAAGTAGACAAAATCAGATTTCTGTATTTGTTTTTTCTCAAAATGTTATTGTATAAATGTGGCAAGTTCTAGTCAATTCCCCAGACATACATTTATGTTTATTGGGTTGATCTATTTTTGGTAACAAGAAATCAGAATCGTATACACTGTCAGTTTTTATTGACAATCTATTGATAAGTGGCCACAAAACGTAAGGTATTTATCAAGAGATTTCATAATTATGTGGGAATACCCAAATGTTCCGTATATTAATAATTGAGGCATCTGTTATTACCCTATACGACATAGTCCATTTTTATAGACAGCCTCTATAGTAGAGATTTATAATTTATAGTTTAATAGTGTCACTTATTTACGTTCATTTAAAAACTGATGTTAAGTTTTAAACTTTTTTATCGTCCATTATAATACCCTAATTAGTTGTTTTATAATGCAGGTAAGTCGTACATAATCAATGTGACAAAAATAAATAAAAACAAATGATGGTTTCTCATGGATATATTTTCATTAGCTAGCGAATGTTCGTAGCCTTGGAAATTTCTCTCTGTGATGAAATATGAATTAATTACTTGGACTCTCAAAACATAATTACATTTAATGTTCACGTAATATTATTCTAAACTTTTCAATAACATTTTAAAAACTTTAAACTTATTTATAAATGGTAATGGCCAAATGTTTCTAAACGGTTGATTCAAAGCTTCAGGAAGTTTTCGATCTAGTTAAGATGATATTGTATTTCTTAGATTTTAATTTTGCACAAATTTGTTCGTTTATACCCAAACAAAACAAAACAAAAGCGGTAACACACCCATGTTATATACATGGTGAGTATTTTTCATTTTAAGCATTGAGATGTCGGAAACCATAACAGAGATTGGGTAAAATGAGGAAAGAGTGGTCGTTTTAAGAGCTTATGCGAGACATGCTTTTGTTTTTTTCAAAAAAAAACACAGTTTTTGAGTTATAATACAAACTTTATTTTTTTTAAAGGCAGTCTTAGTTGGCTTTCACATTTTTAAAAAGGACATATTTTTCTCTTTATAGCGATACAAGGTTTGCTACACTTACTTTGATAAATAAATGCTATCTTCGAAAATTAACTTTATGACAATTATTACTTACTTTGACAAATAAACACGATACAGGACAATTTGTATTATTGAGAGTAGTAAAAACAGACTTTGCCATGGTTTTTTTCCCTCTTACTACAAAAATTCTAGTATTTTTTCTATTCTAATTAAACCAAATTCTATTCAAATTATACAACGAAAATGCCTGCGTATCTTTTTTTTATGAAAATAAGTCTAGCAAACCTTACGTCGTTATAAAGAGAAAAAAATGTTATTTTTAAAAATGTCAAAGCCAACTATGACTGCCATTTAAAAACAATGAAGTTTGTATTATAACGCAAAAACTATGTTTTTTCTTCAAAATCAAAAGCATATCTTGCACAAGCTCTTAAAATGACAACTATTTCCTCATTTAACCGAATCTTTATGTTTTATGGTTACCGAGATCCCAATGCTTAAAATGAAAAACTCACCCTGTATATTTCACACGAAAAACTTTACAACAACCATTTTACAAAGTTACATCCATTCCTGATTCCACATTCAGCACAAATAAATTCTAATCTCACACAAAAACTTAACCACAATCATTTTGTATCCATTCATTCTTCTATCCTCGCTCACAGCTACCATCATTCTCCTAGATTATCTTCTACTTCTGAACTCACGCAACAAACTTCGCCATAACTATTTTACATCCAATCCATATATAATACTCACACAAACACGTAGATGATGGCATACACCGTCAGCGTCTTCATGGCGGTGGTGAACCTCGGAGGCCTCTCGTCCACCATAACCAGCTCCAGAAGCAGCAAAGCCAAGATGTTGGTGTGCACCGCGTGGTTCATCCACAGCGGGAAAATGTGGTCGACCACCCTGGGGAAGATCAGCTCCCTGTCGTACGTGTACACCGACCAGAAGAGGATCGGTATAAAAATCGACCACGGCAGCACGATACTCCAGAAGTTGTACCAGTTGATCTTCCGCAGCTTGGCGAGGGGTTTCTGCAGCTTTTGTGGGAACTTGAGTTGGACTAGTAAGGCGATCAAAATGTAGGCCGTTTGATTAAACTGTAATACCCAGAGAAATCTATAATTATTTATGAGTAATAAACAGAGGTGCACATAAAATTTTATGTATAGCCAGAATACTCTCAATCAAAGCCAGTTTTTTAAACATTTCTCGAATTCCCAATTCCATTCTGACTTAAAGCTGATCCCTAGATTTCTTACGCGACGCAACGCTGTGATGGGGATTTTCAGTGAACGTTAAAAATGCCTACAGCAAAAGCATTGCTACAGACTTTGAGTAACGTCGCGAAAGAAATGTAGCAATCAGCTTTGATAGGCGCTGTTTTAAATGGGGTTAAAGTACTCGGTGGACTACAATGTACTTTATACGCCCTAGAGTCATAAATGATACTCACTACTTCAAACGAAGAAGCCATTTAAACCAGTCGTGCAAAACAGATTAATTGGTGGATTACTTTAGAAAATTTTACTTATTCCATCAGAAGAATTGGATTACTAATAGCCACTTGTGAAATGATGTAAGAAGTTGAAGTTTAGTTCCAAGAAATTGGAAGATTGAAGTTGAGTTGAGTTGAGTTGAAAGTAAATACATAACAGAGAGCCAATTCGGATTTCAGAGAAACTTAAATACAAACGGATGCAATAATGAATCTTCTAGACAACATCTACCAGGCAATGGAAGACCATAAGTTATGTTTTGCCCAATTGTGTGACTTGAGTAAAGCATTTGACTGCATTTGTTCAACCAGTGGAGATAGGTGATAATATGAAGGATTAAGACAAAAAATATTTCATCAAAGTTGTAAGATAATGAAGATAAAAAATCTATAGATTTAAATTGATTATAGTTTTGATGCAAACTAAGGTCAAAATTGGCTTTGACCTGAAAGCGAAGGAAGAAAAGTGGGAGGAAGAAAAATCTCAATTGCAGTCAAAGGTAGAAACTTAGAAAGAATATTCGAAAACTTAGAAAAGGAGAAGAAAAAAATGAACATAGTAATAAAAGGGCTAGAGATAGGAGACAATAACATTAGTAGCAACGTAGAAGTATTTTTAAGTAAAGATATGAACGTTGAAGTAAAAATTCCTACAGCAAGGACAATAAACAAGGGAATGAAAACGGAAATGATCATTGCAGAAGTTGAATCGTGGGACAAAAAACAAGAAGTAATGAAAGCCAAAAATAAGCCCAAAGGCAGAAGAATCTATGTAGATAATGATCTGACAAAGTTGGAAAGAGAAATACAAAAAGAAGTAAGAAGTATTTCAAGGGAGGAAATTAACAGAGGAAATAAAATAAAAATTGGATACCAGAAGCTAACAATCAACGGTGAGACATACAAATGGGACAATAAAGAGAAGGGGCTGAAGGAAGTGACAAAAACTAAATAAATACACTATAGAGAACAAAAAGATGAGGCAAAGACAATTTAATAGAGATAGTAATGTAAGGAACAATAAACACACTACAGAAACGGAAAAGAGGCAGGAAAGGTTAATAAACTGGAAAAAAACAACAATGAAGAATCAAGCAATGGAAATGGACTCAGAAAACGAAAAACAATATAAGGGGACAAAAAGGGTGCAAACTGACATAAGTAAAAAGAAGGAAAAAAACAAAAACGGCACAGTCAAAAGAGAATAAAGCAGAGACAATATATATATATATATATATATATATATATACACACACATATAGGAAATTGGAACACAAGAAGTCTGAAAGGAAAGGAAACAGAACTAATAGAAGAATTTGAAACAGCAGGAACAGATATACTAATAATAACAGAAACAAAGAAGAAAGGAAAAGGAGTAATGAGAACAGAAAACGGGCACATCCTAATATACAGTGGAGTAGAACAAAATGAGAGAGCGAAAGCAGGAGTGGGATGTATAATAAGAAAGGAAATGGAAAAAAACAATCACGGTATGGAAATGTATAAATGAAAGGATACTGTCTACTGTAAAAATAAAAGAGAAAGATAAGTTTTAAGCAAATATTATGGTAGTATATGGAGTAAATAAAGATGAAAGCAAAACCGACAAAGACCATTTCTGGGAAGAGGTACAACAAGAATACGAAAAGCTTACAAAGCCAACATACGTAATAGGAGACCTAAATGCCCGTGTAGGGAATAAAAACAAGGGACTGGAGAGCATAATGGGAACACACGGAGAAACGAAGATCAACAACAATGGAAAAAGACTTATTGATTTTTGCATATTGAATGATCTAACAATATTGAACACCAAATTTGCACACAAGGAAATACACAAATACACAAGAACACGAAAGAAACAGAAACGAGAAGTCCATAATATACTACTTTTTAACAAGAGACTGGAGAGCATTATGAGAACACACAGAGAAACGAAGCTCAACAACAATGGAAGAAGGCTTATTGATTTCTGCATATTGATTGATCTAACAATATTGGACACCAAATTTGCACACAAGGAAATACACAAATACACAAGAGAGGAAAGAAACTAAAACGAGAAGTCCATAATAGACTATTTTTTAACAAACAAAGCACAAGTGAAGGAAGTAATGGATATTAAAGTCAAAAGAGGTAGCGAAATTGACAGTGACCACTATCTTTTAACAGCATGAATAAAAACAACAAGAAGGGAACCGAAACAAATACAGAAAACAGTCGATAAGGAAGTAAGAATAGAGAAATTTAGAATATACAAGCTAAGTGACAAACAAGTATGGGAAAACTGCCAGGAATCAATACAATAACTAATAAGATGCACTCAAAAAAGCAGAAAAACAAAAGTAGAAGATGTATGGGTCAATTTCAAACATATAGTAAGAGAGGCAACAAAACACGCCTGTGGAAAAACTAAAAGTACACCAAACAAAAAACAAACAAGCTGGAGGAACAAAGAAGTGAAGGAAGAAGTTAGGAAAAAGAAACAAAAATGGAAAAAATACCTAAGCACAAAAAACGAAGATACAAGCAGAAAAGAAAGAGAGTAAAAGCAATAATAAGAAATGAAAAAGACAGAAAATGGGAGGATTTCGGAACCAAATTAGAGGAACATTTTAAAGGAAACCAAAAACTATTCTACAGAACACTAAAAAGCTGCAGAAAGGAAAAAGAAACAAACCTAAAGCTACTCAAAAATAAACATGGTGTACTAATGAAAGAGGATAAAGAAATCATGAACAGATGGAAGTAGCACTTCCAAGGGCTTCTGTCTGGAAAAGAGACAACCAATGAATGAAATGAAAACGAGGAGGAACAAGAAAATAGTAATGAAACAGAAGAAGAAGAGAGATCGATAAAATAAGAAGAGTTAGAAAACGTACTAAAGAAGTTAAAGAACGGAAAAGCCCCAGCTCACGACAAAATCAAATCTGAACAGCTGAAATACATAGGAAAGGATGGGAAACAACTACTACTACAGTTAACAAATAGAATATGGAAAACTGGAAAAATACCAGCAGACTGGCAAAAAGCAGTGATCTTCCCAATATATAAAAAATGAGACTAATAAGAAGCACTCAAAAAAGCGGAAAAATAAAAGTAGAAGATGTATGGGTCAATTTCAAACATATAGTAAAAGAGGCAACAAAACACGCCTGTGGAAAAACTAAAAGTACACCAAACAAAAAACAAACAAGCTGGAGGAACAAAGAAGTGAAGGAAGAAGTTAGGAAAAAGAAACAAAAATGGAAAAAATACCTAAGCACAAAAAACGAAGAAGACTACGATATACAAACAGAAAAGAAAGTGAGTAAAAGCAATAATAAGAAAGGAAAAAGACAGAAAATGGGAGGATTTCGGAACCAAATTAGAGGAACATTTTAAAGGAAATCAAAAACTATTCTACAGAACACTAAAAAGCTGCAGAAAGAAAAAACAAACAAACCTAAAGCTACTCAAAAATAAACATGGTGTACTAATGAAAGAGGATAAAGAAATCATGAACAGATGGAAGGAGCACTTCCAAGGGCTTCTGTCTGGAAAAGAGACAACCAATAAATGAAATGAAAACGAGGAGGAACAAGAAAATAGTAACGAAACAGAAGAAGAAGAGGGATCGATAAAAGAAGAAGAGATAGAATACGCACTAGAGAAGTTAAAGAACGGAAAAGCCCCAGGTCACGACAAAATCAAATCTGAACAGCTGAAATACATAGGAAAGGATGGGAAACAACTACTACTACTACAGTTAACAAATAGAATATAGGAAAGAGGAAACATACCAGCAGACTGGCACAAAGCAGTGATTTTCCCAATACATAAAAAAGGAGACAGTAGAAATTGCAACAACTTTAGGGGAATATCCCTGCTGTGCACAGCGGCAAAACTGCATGAATCAATACTAGAGAATAAATTAAGAAAGGAAATTGAAAAAACAATGGACAAGTCACAAAGTAGATTCATGAAAGGACAGTCAACACAAGACCATATCTTCACAATTGAAAAGATGACAGAAAAAATATTAAGACAAAACAACAAAATATACATGATATTCGTGGACTTAGAAAAGGCATTTGATAGAGTCCCAAAAACTAAAGTGTGGGAAATACTTGAAGAAAGGAAGTTAAAAGTGCATTTAATAAAGCAGTCAAGAGTATGTATGAAAGCACAGAAAACTACGAAAGGACAAATAATTCAACATCTGAGAATTTCGCAACCACACAAGGCCTTCGACAAGGGGGCGCTTAAAGCCCTCTGCTCTTTATTATATTCCTAGACAACATAATGAAAAAAATTAAGGATATCACCAAGAAGGTCGAAATACTATAAAATGAAAAGAATAGTCATAGCAGAATGTGCTTTTGCTGATGACTTAGTCATGCCAGCCAAAAGCGAAGAAGACCTGCAACACAATATAAGCATATGGGAGGAGGAACTGAAAAGCACAACATGGTAATTAATATAAACAAAAGAAAAGTAATGGTAGTAGAAAAAGAGGAAACAAAACCAAAAATACTAAAAAAATTGACAAGGATAGAACAAGTTGAAAAATTCAAATATTTAGGTACAATAATATATAAAAAAGGAAACATGGAAAAAGAAATAAGTAACAGAATCATGGCCGCAAATAAAACCTACTATGCAATGAACAAGTACAATCTAAACAATAGAAAAATCTCCAAAACCACGAAAACGACACTTTTCAAGACAATTTATAGACCAATACTCTTAGATGGAAGCGAAACTTGGGCAACAAATGAAAAGACAATGAACAAAATACAAGCAACCGAAATGAGATACTTAAGAAAAGTTGAAGGAGTCACGAGATTAGACAGAGTAAGAAACGAACAGATCAGGACCTACAAATACAAAGTGTGCAAAAATTAATACAGAAACGACAACTAGCATAGTTCGGGCACCTGATAAGAATGCAAGAAGACAGACAAACAAAAATAGTATGGACATCAAAAGACGAAAAGAAAACGAAGGAAAGAGGAAGACCTAGGAAAAGATGGGAAAACAACATAGAAGAGATCCTAAGAAGAAACGATCTCGATCAACAAGAAGCAAGGAAAAAGGCTACAAATTGAAAGGAATGAAAAAACTTCGTAGACAACATAAATTAGTGGTGGCATGAATCTCGACACCCGAAAGGGTATAGGAGATGTAAATTGATTATATATATATATATATATATATATATATATATATATATATATATATATATATATATGTAAGTTCGTAGTTTTGATGCAAACTCAGGTCTAAATTGGCTTTGTAATGTGTAAAATTCAATGATGATCAAAGATCTAGGGTAAATGCGGGATTAGAAGTAGAATGATATCCTGGTTGAGAAATCTGAGAGAATGGGATGGATGCAGCTCAACTCAATTGTTTCGTGCAGCTGTTTCAAAGATCAGAATTGCAATGGTGATAGCCAACCTTCGCAACGGAGATGGCACGTGAAGAAGAAAATTAGTGGACTGTTAAAAGATTATCTACATAAATGGGGTTTTTCTCCGTTGATGCTAGTAAGATAAATTTTGTACTTACGAAATTCCAGTTGGTGAGGAACCTAGCGCCCATGTCCTTGAACATCCGGAGCTTCCTCTTCATCTCGTCGTCGGTCTTGGCGAGCGTGATCTGCGACATGTTCGCCCAGACGACGACGTGGTGCGCGAGGAGCAGCCCCAGGGCGCACGTCCTCGCTTTCTGGCTCATCGTACCTCGTAGGCCTGGAACATTTGGGGGCTGTCGTCGGTCAGGTGGTCCACGTCCGCCGCGGTGGACCGCGTGCCGAGGCCGTTTGCGAGCCGTTTACCTCCCAGTGCGGCCCCCAGCCGCTCTGCCGCCGCGTCGTCCCCGACACATAGTAGGAAGCGCGGGGGCGGCGCCGAGGCGCTCGATAAATCGATAGGATTGTGCGTGGTGCAGAGCCGCAGATGTGAAATGGGGCACGTGTGAAGGCGCGACAAGGACGCGAGATGCACATGCACTGCTTCTAAGACATCAAAGCGCAAGAAGTCATAGAACACATTTAATTGGGCCAAGGGTACTACACCTTACTACAATTAAGTACGCTCGTTTACTTCTTTCTTTGAAGAAACCATAAAAATCTGCATCTCAAAAGCGGAAAAAGGAGCAACGCATCGTAATGGTGCTTTAGGCGCAACAACATAGAAAGCATAAGCACCACATTGCACTCATAAGCACTCCATTAAGAACCTGAAATGGCTCCATCAAATACCTAAGACTTGTAGTAAAGATACCAAGTTCAGACCAGCTCCCAACTAAATGGCTCCCTACATTAGGTCATCAAACTTCAGAGGTTAATGTACAAGCAAATACCCACATCAGTAATACTAATACTATTCCAAGCTAGTATAAATTGTTTGGTGCTTCAAAATACATAGGTTACTGCGCTAGGTTATGAGATATTATTGTACAAGTACCCATACGAGGGCAAGCTGATAAAAAAGGTACCTAACTATGAAGGAGTTGACTAATTCAACACATCTTGAAATTAATGAAAATAAACCGCCAAATAAAAAATATTTCTCTTGCTCTGCAATAAAACTTCCCAAATTAACTCTTCGTCGTTGGCAAATCTTTGCCCCCTTAACTTTTTTTTAATTTGCTGAACAGAAAATAGTCACAAGGCGCCGAGTCAGAGCTATAGGGAGGATGATTTAATTCTTTAAACTTTAAATCCTTCAGAGCATCTTGGACAATACCAGCTTTGTGTACCAGATTCATCATTGTCATGTAATTCATCATTGTCATGTATTCATCATTGTCATGTAAAAGCAAAATTCCATTTTTGAATTTTTCTTTGCGTTTTTCTTTTATTGGTTTTCTAATTTGCCTAACATTTCTACACAATAGATTCTTTTCATGGCGGTTTTACGTGGCAGTAGTCAATCAACAAATTTCCTCCAGTCCCAAAAGACCGTCGCCATATCCTTGCCTGCAGAATGCTGGACTTTAAACTTCTTTTGGGGCGGAGACCCCTTATGTTTCCATTGCATGGATTCCTGTTTGCTTCCAGGATCATAGTGATGAATCCATGCTTCATCACCAGTAACAATTATTTGTATAATCCATTCTTCCTGCCCTTCACAAAGCTCCAAAAATTGTTGAGAAGTTTCAACTCAACGCTGCTTATCGAACGGGGTCAGCATTTTTGGGACCCATCTTTGACTCACTTTGACATGCCTAAATAGCCATGAATGATGGTGCAAACACGTTCCCTGCTGATCTGCAGACTTTCAGTTAGTATATCAATTTTGACTCGTCGATCTTCAAGATTAAATTCTTCCACTTTTCGAATAGTTTCTTGGGTAATGGCTGAATTTGGACCGCCACTGCGAGGATCATCTTCAATGGACTCCCAAACTTATATTGTTTTGACCACAATTTAACGGTTTTATAGGATAGAAGAAGTGCCATAAACAGCTGACAGACGATTATTAATTTCCATCGGACAATTTCCTTCTCTTGTTAGGATATTGATGACGGCTCAATTTTTTCCATTTAAAAAAAACCTTGACACATCAGTATTAGAAAATTGCGTGACAGTTTTCTGACAGTTTAAGGAATATAATAAAAAAACTATTTTTGTTTTTCATGGCCTCTTTCATAGTTAGATACCTATCATTTTATCAGCATACCCTCGTATCTTTAAAACTGATATTACCGAAAGACTTTTACAGTAAAATTGTGCATCTGCAACTGCAACTGCAACAATTGTGCAATTGTTGCATGTTTAGGTTTTTAGAAGATTTATAAAATTTTGAACTTACAGAATTTTCTTTATATTAGAAATGGTGCAATAGATTTGATCTGGCACATTCAAAGTCTAACCACGTAGAGCTAACAATAACTGCAGTGCACGTCTAGGCTTTATTGCGTTTATGATATTTATGACAAAATTATGACCCCAAAATTAGTACTTTTGACCAAGAAAACTCAGAGGATAAATGTGTAATAACGAATCACGTCAGCTGGTATGACTTGCTTGGTACTTCAAAATAAAAATATTACAACGTTAGCTCATGAGAACTTAATATAATAACAAACAGGGGCGGGTGTGCAACATACAAGCGGCTCGCAAAATAACTTTAGCCCATTTTAGATTCACAAAAAATTACAATAGTTTCATTTAAATTTTTCATAATACTCATTAATTTTTTAATACAGAGGTTTCCATGGCGTCATTGCAAGTGCGCCGCGAAATATTGAAAAAATATACAGGGTGGTTCACCTATCCTCGCTCGGACCGTTGCCGCTAGACTAATGAAAATTGAGGAAAACGTCTGATTGGTCAAAATTGATACATTTTTATTCTGTCAGTTGCTCATGGCAATATTTTGATATTGACCATCATATGACTATTGTGACAATTCAAAACTAAATCTCACAATCTGGCCAATTCTCATATAAATAATTCCCCCATAACTGTTTCTTAATATATACACGGTGGACCACCTATCCTCGCTCGGACCATTGCTGCTAGACTAATGAAAATTGAGGAAAACTTCTAATTGGAAGTAATTGGACACTTGATGTGCTACTTATTAAAATTATTTTCGAGTGTACAGAGTGTACCATAAATTTGGGACACAAAATTGGTCTCATTTTTATATTAATCACCCTGTATATTGTTTCAGTTATAGAATTTGCTTCATGTGGACTTCACAAATAGTTTTTATTTTTTTATGATCAGATGTAACGTTGCCAAGTTATTCACATTTTAATCAAATTTAACTAAAAATCGTGGACGTGGAAAAAAGTTCAACAAAACCTTACTATAAGAGATCATGGTAAGAAACTGCGTATGCAAGTACCGAAGCAATGTGCCAAAATATACACAATATTTTGAGTCACATGGAATACACAGAGTGTTCTGAAACAACGATGCATTTTTGCTATTTTCAAATGGCTAAAACTTTTTTTTTTCAAAAGGAACACCCTGTAAATGGCATCATATTTTGAGTGCTCATCTAATGAGCTATTCAATAGTAGCATATGGACTGTACTCTAATAATACTTTTTAATAGGTAAATAACGATCAATCTCAATAAGTTTTAACCATTTGAAAATAGCGAAATTCGATCGATCTTTCAGTACACCCTATGTATTCAACGTGACTCCAAATATTGTGTATGTTTTGGCACATTGCTTGGGTACTTGCATACACAGATTCTTTCATTGATCTCTTTTAATAAGGTTTTGTTGAATAATTTTCCAGGCCCATGATTTTTCGTGAAATTTGATTAAAATGTGAATAACGTTGCATCTGACGCCTAAAAATAAAAATGGTTTGTGAAACCCACATGAAGCAGATTAAAAAAATAAAAGAATATACAGGGTGTTCCATTTAAAAATGAGACCAAATGTTGTGTCCCGGATTTATGGTACACTCTGTACACTTGAAAATAATTTCAAAAAGTAGCACATCAAGTGTCCAATAACTTCCAATCATAGTTTTCCTCAAATGCTATAAGTCTAGCAGCAATGGTCCGAGCGAGGATAGGTGGGCCACCATGTATATTCTATTCGAATAGAAACAAATAACCTGTCTATTTTGCGAACTCACTCATTTCTAATGAGACTGCTTTCAAACGTATTAAATAAAATATGAACAAGATTAAATAAAATTTGTCATGCTTATGACTTATTATGACATATATCCAATTATCATATTATATATCCTATTATCCTTATATCCCAAAACTCGATTATAATAATAATTTGCTATTAAGCCATCAAATGGTTTATTAATTCCTAATATGATTATAGGTGAATTATAATATTGAGTAGATGTAGTAATAAATGATAGAAATTGAGACTGCAAAATAAATAAAAATAATAAATAAACAATATACAATCTTGAGGTGCAAATTTAAATTAAATGTAAACTTTTGTTCGCTGATTTCGCTGAAAGTAACTATAGTCCTCTAATGAGTTTCAAAGGAAATAGTTAAAAAACTGGCAATGGGGTATTTTCCGATTTTCATATTCTCAAAATACGCGAAGATTTAAAAAAAAAAAAAATTAACTGGATACTTTGACATCTTCCTTACGAATTACAAATGTAATTGAAAAATGCATAAGTTCTCAATAGAAATTATATAATTTATATTATAAATTGCAAAATAACAATGAATATTGCGTTTTTTTAATTGGTGATTATATTTTTTTTCTATCGAAACTACCAAAAATTTATTGGAAATAACAAAGCGGTGGTAATAAATTATAAAGTTTTGTGGTAAATTACGAAACCTTCATAATAAATCCCGAAATTTTCAATATTTCCCGAAATACCGAAATTTGTATTACAAACTCAAAGGAAATAACAAAGTTGTTATGATAAATTATAGAATTTACTTGGAAATTACCAAATTCATATTGTAAATAGCAAATTGTTTTAGTTATATATTTCAATGTTTAATTTGAAATCTATAAAGCTTTTAATGGAAAATAAAACATTTTTATTTTTAATTTAAATTTTTAAGTTTTTATTTCAGGCAGTTTTCCTCTGCCTGATAAAGCCACTGTGTGGCGAAACAATTGTCGCAGTACAACATTAAATATTTTGTAAAACACACACCAATTGTGTTTTATTTATATATTAACATAGAATTTTATCATTATCAGCCTCATCAATCCAATATCTAAAATTTTTAAAGAAATTATTAAATTTTCGTTGCAAATGACCAGTTTTGAATGAAACTATTCTACATTTTCCCTACAAATTATGAGACTTATTACATATGATATTGAAATGATATCATTTCGGTAGTAAATTACAATGAATGTTGCATTTTTCTTGGAAATTACAAAATTTGCATTAGTTTTCTTAATATAATTACCAAAATTTTCAATTGTAAAGATTAATGGAACCTGCAAGTTTTTTGTTGGAAATTATTAGGTCTTTCCCCAGAAATTATATTCCCTGCAAAGTTATTAAAGAAATTTGCAAAAGCAATCAATAGAAACTATGAAATTCTCGTCATTTTAACTACAAATTATAAAACTTCTTCAAAAATCCCATAAATAGTAACAACATTATGATGAATATTTCGAAATTGTTATGATGGATTTCAATGGAAATTATGCAATATTAATTGTAAATTACAAAATTTCTGTAAACTTTGTAAAGTGTTCAAATGAAACTGTGAAACAATGGTCACATTGCAGTAAAAATTGCAATTTTTTTATTATAGATACCATATTTCAATGGAATTATCGTTGTAAAAATTAGCAATCTAAATTACAAAATTGAAATAGCTTTATGAAAATTTAAGTAATGTAAGTTTATGGTAAATTGATAAATTTCACTATAAAATGTAAAATATCATTAATTGTAATAACATTATGATGAATATTACGAAATTTTTATGATGGATTTCAATAGAAATTATGCTATATTTATTGTAAATTACAAAATTTCTGTAGAATTCGAATAATGTTAAAATGAAATTTGATCATTGCAGTAAAAATTAACATTTTTTTATTATAGATACAATATTTCAATGGAATTATCGTAGTGAAAATTAGCAATCTAAATTACAAAATTGAAATAGCTTTATGAAAATGTTATTGTAAATTGATAAATTTCACTATAAAATGTAAAATATCATAAATAGTAATAACATTATGATGAATATTACGAAATTTTGATAATTTTGATCCATACGATGGATTTCAATAGAAATTATGCCATATTAATTGTAAATTACAAAATTTCTGTAGAATTTGCAAAATGTTGAAATGAAATTTGATCATTGTAGTGAAAATTGCAATTGTTTTGTTATAGATACAATATTTTAATGGAATTCTAAACCAGTTATTAAGTAATAAATAAGTTTTACAGGAATTTTGTAATTATCGTTGTAAAAATTGGCAATCTATATTACAAAATTGCAATAGCTTTATGAAAATTGTATTCTAAATTAATGATTTTCACTATCAATTTCAACATTTGTATTATAAATTACAAAATTTCGGCAGCGATTGTGAAAATTTTATTGAAAATTGCAAAAAATTTAATGTAAAATATTAAATGTCATTGGCGTTTGCAAAATTTGTATTAAGTTAATAAAATGTTCATAGTTATTGCTAGAAAATTTAATATAAATTGGATTAGTTGGGAATTACGAACTTTTCATTAGAGATGAATAATGAATCTCGTTAGAGATTTTTACAAAAATTTCATTAGAAATTATGAAATTCTCATTATAAATACCAAAATTTAAATTAGAAATTTCAAGAAATAAGAAAATTCGAACCACAGGACGTACCAAACGGACCATTCCATTCAAAATTCTATAAGAATCATACAATGACTGACATATCTCATTTTCACCTTCATATACATACTTCACACTTTACACTTCCATCATATCTGATGTTTTATTTTAGTTTTGTTTTTCTTCTATGTCTTTTAATTTAATATTTTTAATTTGATTTAATTGTTAATTTTACTACTTGATAGTATTGATAGAATTAAAATTCTCTAATTGGAAAGTTTGATTGAAACGTGCAATTTTTAGTGCACATTATGAAAGTTTATCAGAAAAGCTCATCACTCTCTAAGTTTAATTTTAATAGAAATTTGCAAAACTTTTAAGCAAAAATACAAAAAAATTATCATAAATTTAAAACTTCAATTTTAAAAAATTTATACATTTCCTTACAAATTACAAAATTTTATTAAAAATTGCAAAAAGAAATCAAACCACAACATTCTTATTAAAATTATATTATGTCGATTGTAAATTACAATGAATGCTATATTTCTGTAGGAAATTTTAAAATTATCATTATATTTTTTTATTATTGTAAATACTAAGATTGTAAATACCAGACATTTATTTATATTTTTTAGTATAATTGACTCCAATAATATCATTATTTTGAACAACATTCTTCATTATATTGCCCATTTTGGGTGGAAATTATGGTTCTAGGGTCACCAGTAGAATAATTAGTATCTTTACCTCTGAACTTGTAAGTCCTGAATTTTAAATAATAACAATAAAATGAATTATTTCAGTACAGCGTGTGAATTCAATGCATACAGGGTTATAAGTTTAAACCTTTTGACCTCCTAAAGTGAATGGGCTGTCCCGAACAATGCAATCCACAGCAGCAGTACACGACAATTATTTGGGCGCTGAAAACTATGATCGTATAGAATCGGCTATTGACCTGAACTACTCCTACCGACGTTAACTATCTAGGATCGAATATGTGCAAGTTTTAGCAGTAACTCATATTTTTTTGCACCCCTGTAGTAAAATACCCCCTTAGTTATAAATAATAAATCAATAATTACATCATTTTTGTTGAAAATTGTTAAGTGATACAAGCAAAAGTGATACATTCAATAACAAATTCAGAACATTGAAAGCATCATTGACCAACAGTAGGTCTTGATTTCCTAGCGGCACTTTTACAATATCCTAGAATATCCAACACATAATAGATAATAGATAATAGATTCATCAACTTATGATATATCAGTACACGCAAAAGTTTTCTATTTAATTATAACATCATTAAATGTTATAAACATAACAGTTAAATTTTAATAACATTAAAAGCATTTTTGACCAAAAGTATATCATGACTTCTTAGTGGCACTTTTACAACATCGTAGAATATCTATTATGTAATTATGTTATGTTATGTAGTAGGTAATCATCAACTAATTATATCGATGGGCAAAAGCACAACCATTGTGTTTTTTTTTAGTACGAAGTTTATAAAGTTCGAAAGAATAAGTTCTGTAAGTGTAAGTCCCTAAATCACAGATTGGAATCCTAAAAAGAGCTTTCACTACATATTAAGGCTTACAGCCACGAACTCTGGGAATGACGCGCTCTGTAAGACCGAACAGTCTGCTATCCTTGTCTGGTCCTGCACGGTAGGGGGGCGGTAGACAAGGATAGCAAACTGATCGGTCTCACCGAGCGCGTAATTCCCAGAGTTCGTGGCTGTACATGTTTGTGCAAGAACTGGCTTACCTCCGAGGCACCACTTCAGCTGCAGAAATGAAATTAATACAAATATGCACATAGAATGGATGTGCTTTTAGCCATCGATATATTATGAAAAGCTGCGGTATTGTTGATGTTTTAATGAAATTAATAATGAAGGTGATATAAAATTATAACCACTTAATTGTTAGCAGTCTGCTATCCTTATCTGATCCCGTACCTCCGAGGCATCATTTCAGCTGCAGAAATAAAATTAATACAAATATAGACATACAATGGTTGTGCTTTTAGCCATCGATATATTATGAAATGCTGCGATATTGTTGAGGTTTAATGAAATTAATAATGAAGGTGATATAAAATTATAAACACTCAACTGTTGGTGTTTATTTTCAAAAATTTCTAAATCAACCTCTTAAAGTTTATAATGTCGATTTTTTATTTTCATGCTGATATTATTTAGGATAGCATAACGCACTAGTTTTGGCATTTGGCTGCTACTCTAAAGGTCGTGGGTTCATACCCCACGTAACTAAAACAGTATTCAAAGGTCTGTACGTTATTACGATTCCCCAATCCACCTGGCCACTGTGAGGATTAATGGCTTTAAAAGCTTCTGCAGTCCTGAAATAATGTAATTATCTCGATGGTTCGGAATCAACATAAATTTTAGGTCCACCTATACGATGTAGTGTGCAAACTTGAGGCATATACTAGGCATAATCTCAAGGATTTACTTAAAAAAGACGCATGAAATCATAACTACACATTTCCTTCCCTTAAACTTCATCCAAGCAATTAGCAATATAAAAATCTTCCAGTCAATCATGAACTTTCTTAGTAATTGCGAATTAAAAATATAATTACATCCTCATCATGTAAATAGCGGTAGACTTGTACCTTATGGCATAATTGGAAGTCTAAAATGCCACAAAAAAGTTATGGACATATAACCTGATAATATCTAAGTACTTATACATAGTTTCACTACTAATTATAACGAGATCATGCTCTTACCCGGACTCGAACCAAGTACCTCTCCGCTGAAGAGACGAACGCTTACCACAAGGCCGTCGAAGTTGTCATTACATGTTGCATGTATAACCATTTGTAAATTCCGGGTATTTTCGCACAGTAACTAGGTATTCAAGTATTCACCGCAAGACTGGCTAAAATTCTCATTGCATTTAATAATATCGGAATCGATATGAATTTACGTAATCTAATCTAATCGGTGGTAATAAATAATGATGATAAAATAAAATTAAAATATTTTAAATTACATTCACACGTGCTGATAAATAATACGTAATATTATTAACATTATCGCTCAATTTGAATTGTTTTTAATTTTGTGTAAAAAATGTTTTCCATTAAAATTATCAAGTAACTGGATTTTTTTTAATTCAATTGTGGATTGAAGAGTGTACCTGATTACAATTAGCGATTGCTTACATTGTATATTAATCCAATCGATTATTATGAAATCGTAAGAAATGACTAAATTGGTTTAAAAGAAACATGCAGAATTTAGGTGTAACCCTTTAATTTGACCCCTTGAACCCATTTATAAGAAATGTTAATCAAACTATCCGGGTATTCATGGATTATGTGTACGAATTAGTGGAAATGAGTATTCGTCCACAAAACCAATAATTAATATCAATAATTGCCGTTTCTATAATACCTTTGCAGAATGTAATTCATCTTGCTCTACTTTCAGGAAAAATCTGTAGCTATTTTATAAGAATCGTATCCTTATATCTTTGCAAAATGTCATTCTTCTTAGATTAATTTCTGGAAAAATCTACAGCTATTTTATAAGAATGATATCCCAATATCTGTGCCAAATATAATTCTTCTTACATTATCGTCTGGAGAAATTTACAGATATTTTATAAGAATGGATATCCGAATATCTTTGCATAATATCATTCTTGCGTTACTTTTTTAAAAATTTACAACAAGCTATTTCTAAAATGTTTGTAGAATTATTTCGATGGTATTCTTATTAGTATGTGTTCTACAGAAATTAATAGCAAGATTTGGAAAAATTATTTGCATCATGTTTATGAGAGGTAATGCATGCTTGGATCACATTTTCTACACATGCAATAGATACAAATGGATATAGATGACAAATTTCAAATGCATTTATGAATAAATGAACACTATACGTAATTGAATTATCTACATAAACCTATTTAACTACATGATTTTTTTTCTTTCAGTATGCAAGTCATTACAACAAATTGATTTTATGGCAAATTATGTTAATGTATTGTGACAGATACACTACAATTGCATTAAATTAAATTTGAATAATGTTCCTTCTGAATGCTATATCATTTCTCTATATTTTATTATCCCTGTTCTTATTATACTTATATTTTTCCTGTGTCTAAAAAAACATATACCTATGTCAGACATGGAAACGACAGGAATAGAATTATGTTAGTTACGCAAATGCAATATTTGAATACACATTTGCATAAAATCTGAAATACAAATTTCCGTTCGTATGTTTCTTGTAGCATTAAATTTGCGGTTATCAAGGCAATTGAGGTTGACTGTTTGAATGTGCATTACAATTTGAAGCCATGCGAACCGTGTCTACGGTTATTATTTATGTATTATGTTTTATATGTGAAGTCGAATTTGTAGGAAGGAATTAATACACGAGTGTTTACACGACCTCATAAAACGCTTCACGTTTTGTTGTTGTCCTGATTCGTAAATATAATATCCTTATATTGATCATAGCTCCTTGCAAAAAAAAACTATGACAATGACATTGATCACAGAAATGTTAATTGAAAAAGTCTTTTGTTGTAGTTTGTTTATTTGCCGCATGAGGCGTTAAAGAATCCGATATGAATGATGTGAAATTCATAGAAAAAAAAGTGTGGTAATTCTCTCGTTAAACATTCAGATTAAAACAAATATAGTATCTATCGTATTATGCAGTACTTACATACGAATTGAAACATTCAAAATATTTCTTTTCGTTCTAATATCTCTTATGTATACCATTATCTTAGATTCTCTCGTTAAAAATTCAGATTAAAAAAAATATAGTATCTATATTATGGAATACTTACGAAATGAAATATTCAAACTATTACATTTCGTTCTAATATCTCTTGTGTATACCATTATCTTAGAAAAACCTTAATAATGTCAAAATCCCATTTCAATATGAATTCAGTTAAACGAGCCGCAGCGTAAAATTGGAAAAAAAAATGTTTTTCGCCAGTGGCAGCCAAATCAATAAATTTTTGAAAATTCGATGTAGGTATGTAGGTAAGTAGGTATGCTATGTAGGTCTTGCCCTACCTTCGATTTGAATGGCTATGTAGGTCTTGGCCTTATCATTACTTTATCTGGGACACCCTGTATATAACTGAACTAGTGGGGATGGAAACCAATTAGAAAATAATCGAAGTTGTGACTACTGATTAGCCGGAGCCTTAACTCCCTTCAATACGCCAGCCGAATAATTTTACATTAATAATTATACAATTCTGATCAAATTTGCTATCAGTTCAAAGTAGGAAGCTGCAGAGAGCGTCGTGCGTGTGGTATGCGTGTTTGCTTTACTAGAACCCGTTACGAATGAAGTGAAATTCTCAGAGATTATGAAAATTCTTATGTAATTATATAAAGCATAACATGTTTCGATCGGGATACATATTAGAGCGAACGTTTCCGGTGTCGAACGAAATCGTTATCCAACCACCTTTTTTCTGTAATTTTTTCGATGGGCAATTTATAATAAAACCACTTATGCAGTGTATTGGCAATGTGGCAATGTTCTCAAAAACTAGAATTTTCACAATGCTCCAATTTATTATTGCATTTGCAATAAAAACATAAAAAGAAAAAGTGAATATTGGCTTTAAATTAATAATTTTATTTCTGTTCATTATTCACCAATCAATTCTTATGTAATTATATAAAGCATAACATGTTTCGATCGGGATACATATTATAGCGAACGTTTCTGGTATCGAACGAAATCGTTATCCTACTACTTTTTTTCTGTAATTTTTTCGATAGGCAATTTACAATCAAACCGCTTATGCAGTGTATTGGCAATGTGGCAATGTTCTCAAAAACTAGAATTTTCATAATGCACCAATTTATTATTGCATTTGCAATAAAAATATACAGAGGTAATCATCAGGATGGTTTCGACCTTTACTAGGTGGTAGTCCATATTAAAAAACAGAGAAACAACTTGCTATGTTTTTACCACAAAATGACCATAAGAACCATATTGTATAAGCCTATTATCAATAAACAATTTCAGGTAAAAACATAGCAAGTAGTTTCTCTGTTTTTTATAAAAAGGTAAGGTGGATACAGGGTTAAAATTCATAATTTTATTTCTGTTTATTATTGACCAGGGCCTTAAAGTTATATTTGAAGCCCGGGCTTCATAGCCCTGAACCCTGAACCCCCTGAAGCACTAACCACTTAGTGTTCCCAATAATTAACAGAAATTATATACATTATTAAAACTAATAATTCGATAGAAGTGAAATTTTTAAATACATTTAATGCAAAAGATTAACACTTATATGGTTGTTAAATTGTACAGTTATATTACAAAAAGCTGTAGTAAAAAACAATAATAACAATATATAAGTCATAATGGTGCTATGAACTGACTGTGCTATGAACTGAATCACAAGACGGTCGTCTAATTTTTGCCCCGGGGAATATTAAAATTGTTCAACGTTATACAGAATGCGTTTTCTCTGTTGCATATTCCCAGAAATTGACCAGTGTAAGGCCAATGATCTCAATAAACGACTTCTTAAACAAAAAATTATTTCGAATAGGAATACTGGTAGTTGAATAAAATTATTTTTATTGGCACCTAGAACACCTGGATTTTTAACACACAGACAACATGCATATATTTCTCCCACATTATAAAGTCTAATAAATATAATTATATCTAATAATAATCACATTAATGAAATCGATCGGTTGCCATCTAGTAAACATTTGCAAGGTTAGTAAATATATTTTCATTTGTGTACACCTATAAATGAAACAATTATTTTGTAATTAAGAAAATTATGAGTTTCACTCCAATTAAAACAGGTAGTATATACGTCAAACAATGTGTGTGTGTGTGTGTGTGTGTAAAAGCAGATAACATATAAGAAACGAAAATGATAAGTCTATGTGTAGCAATTACTGGTATATATAAGGATAATGACTAGTATTCTTATTATTATAGTCTAGTTGGTATATTATAATATCCATGAATTATGATAATAACTTTAATAATAATTGTTATGTCATTCTTTCGTCAGAAAATCAGTAGAAAAGTGTGACATAAATGAAATAATTATAAATGATATACAGTAAATAACACACAAATTGGTTCAAGAAATACATCACTAAAATACACCATCAGATTTCATTAACTCATCGAAGGAGAAAAATCTCTTGATTGGCAATATAATGTTAATAATTTGATTGAATATATTGAATTTGTGCCGAAGAGACATGATAAAATTTCAAAGTTAAATATTTTTATCTATGATCTTAATGGAGATGTTAAAGATATGATAAAGCTACATAATGATATCTATTGTATTTATGCGTGTATTTATTGTCTTTATCGTATATTTCTTGCTTAATATGTATAAATCCTCAGGATACCGACATAACATTTATTTATTTATTCTTGGGGTCATAGCGTGTGAAATTGTAATTTTGTAATTTTGTATTTTTGTAATTGGTAATTTGTAATTTTGTAATTTGTAATTTTTAATTTGTAATTTGTAATGAGCATGTTATCTATAATGAATTATTTGTATTTTTATCTGTAATTGTTGATAAATTAATTTTTAATTTATTGTTTGATGTTTTAGAAATATTTTAAACTTATTAATTTCCTTTTTGTTAATATTTTAGTCTGATAACGTACGAATAATTATGGTACAACACATTGATGTTATTTTGTTAATACAGTTTAAATTGGGAAAGATCTTATGTTTTATCATGTTTTTTCCCCAAATTTCCTAAAAGTAAAAATTGTGCTTCATATTTGTGATCAAACTAAAAGTGCTACAGTGAAATAGTGTATGCTTCCTGAACAGCTCATTCTACTACACTCTGTGGTGTGTACAATAGATGCAATAGTTGTATAGATAATTTCAACGCAAATGGGAATCCCGTAACAAATAAAAATATTTAAAGAATCCCATTGGAGACGGGCTGAACAATTTTATCAAATAATTTGCACAAAATAATTCATAAAAAGTTTAATTTTTAGAGAAAGCCGTCTAGAATAGTACTAGTAGCATGGAATTATAAAAAAATGTGCCACAATTTCTAATGCTGTCAACTAATAACGAGCAAACGCTTCAGCAGATCTGCACCAATTAAAATAAAACTTTCTTAATTGCAATTACCACTGACGAAAGCAGTGGTTCATTCGGATACAACTGTAAACTCCTCAACTATCATACCACTTACACAAAATCTAGGTTCTCGCGAAAATAGGTTAGTGCAGGGCAGAACTTCACTCTGTTATTAGCGATTAGTCCATTCTTCTGGTGTGCAGTTTGATGGACGAGGAAGACGAGGAGTTCACCACTTTACGTCGTCGTGTCTAGTGGATTACTGACCAGCAAGCCGGCGTGCCGGTCATGGTCATTTAGATGATACGTACGGTACATTTTCACCATAATTACAAGCCTTCCGGCAATAACAAACGTGTTCTATCGTAAAGTGATTATAATGAATTTTGCACACTAATAACTTCAATAGTCATTACAAAGATTTTCATTAAGATGCATCCAGCCTACACTTCAACAGACACAAACACAAAAAACAATTACATAAACAATAAATGAAATATAAACAAAATATATATAAATTAAATACATATTTGAAAGTTTTTTACAAAATTTTATTTTATGAAGTTTAAAAGTGAGAATAAATGAAATTAAAATTCGTATTGAATTTTTTGTAAAGAAGTTGTAATAAATAATCGATGATTGATTAATTATATTAATAATCTATTCGTTACACCACAGAAGAAGTTCTTAATAATGTTATACCTTACTTTTAAGTCGATCCCTATTTTTATATATATACTTGAGACTGTTCCTTCCTGATGTATTGATAAATATAAATAACACTTTTAACTTAGTTGGTATAACACTTCAGTGACTATAGTTTCGACCATACATGTTGATCATTAATAAGCTTAATAATTATGGTCAAAACTATCAACTTAATAGTTGATACCAACAAAGTTAACAGTGCATTGTTTAATTTATTTATTTATCGCGTGAGCATTTTCAATCCGGAACATAAACGTATACCTTAGCAATAACCTATAACCAACTTAAATATAAGTTTACTGTTTATAGATATACCGGATGTTGAATAGGTTTGGTATACATTTGAATTTAACATGCGCATTTTCCTGCTTCCCCGATTATTTAAAAGAAATTTGTACAAGGGTAATCAAATGAATAGAAACAAAAAATCTACCAAATTACCTTTACATCTAATATCCATGAGCTCGGGAGAGGAGAAAATTTAAACATTAAGTGGTGGAAAGTAAAATTATATCATTCCACTTTGTTCCTACCTAAATCTATCAGTCTTTAAGAATTTAGATACTGAAGGTTTTAAAATATTTGGAGTTATGAGAGTGCCAGAACTATTCAATCTTGGTCTTAAATAGTTACGATTCTATACCTTTTCAACTTCAAATTGAGACCAATCAATTTCAAATTGAGACCAATCAATTTCAAATTGAGACCAATCAATTTCAAATTGAGACCAATTAATTTCAAATTAAGACCAAGCAATTTCAAATTGACACCAATCAATTTCAAATTGATACTAAACAAAATCAAGTTGACACTAAACAATATCAAGTTGAGAGTAAACAAATTAAATATATTCTGGTGAAATCTGGTGTGAAAGCAGATTTGGCGCTAAGAAAGCCACAAAGTTTGAATGGAGAAGGCAGGAATATTGTCTTGCCTTTCTGCCAACCTCTCAAAGGTTGGAAAACATAATTAATGAAAACGTTAAAAAAATTATGTTGTTAATAATTGTGCGAGATTTGTGGCAGGTATCAAAAAATGTATTCCTACTGGGTTAAACATGCGAGACATGTACTCTTAGTTTAGTAGTTTATTCCTTAGATGGTTTTAATCTTTGTTGTATAATGTTAGTATTTAATATTACATAAAGAAATAAGTTATATTATAATAATATTTCATTAATATACATATTGGTAATATTTTCAAATTGAACTTGTTTGTTGTCAACTTGATGTTGATTAATCTCAATTTGAAATTGAAAATCTCATTTAGAAATTGTTAGATCTCAAACTGAATTTGTTTCAAATTAATTTGAATTTGATTGTTTCCAATTTGAAATTGAGTGGTCTCAATTTGAATTTGTTACTTCCCAAAATGAAATTGATTGGTCTCATTTTGAACTTGAAAAGGTATAGATGTTATAAGATTTCTAGAAGTTTTAAATTTAGAATCCGAGTAGTTTATACGGTAAATTGCTGCCCATTAAAACTGATATTTTTACTTTATCATTATCCTGTATTTATCCTGTAATACCTAAAGTATAGCTTGTAGTAATAGAAAACTTTTACCACAGAATGGTGTAGGGAACTTTTTCATGTTGTTACATTTTTGTTTAGTTTAAACTATCTCATATACAAATTTAGTTCATTCTTTCTTCTTTCTTGATAGTACTCTTGCTTCCGTCCAGGTTTTTTCTCTTTTCTTCTGTATCTCGATCATGTTTTGGTTCCATGTTTTCCTCGGTCTCCCTCTCCCTTTTTGTCTTCCGCCTCTTGCTTCCCATACTTTCTTGACTAGTCTTTCTTTTCCTAACCTTTGTAGATGACCCCACCAGCTCATTTGTCTTCTCTCAACAAAAGTTCCAAAGATTATATTTGTAGTTCTTCCCAAATGTCAGTATTTCTTATCTTGTCCATCTTTGTTACTCTTCTCAAAAACTTCATTTCCATTGCTTGTAGTTTGCTTTTCTCATTTCATGATAGGACCCAGGTTTCACTACCGAACGTTAGTATAGCTCTGTATATAGCTTTAAATACGTCAATTTTAGTTTTTCTTGACACTTACTTCTTACTTATTAGAATTTTGTTCATTGCATAATATACATTGTGTGTTTTCTCGATTCTACTGTATATTTCCTTTTCTTGTTTACCTTCCCTTTCAATTTCTACTCCTAGATATTTGTAAGCTTCTACTTGTTCTATTTTTATGTATTCGATCGTTATATCCATCGTTGATTGTTCCTTTATCATTAGTACTTTTGTTTTGTCTTTGTTTAGCCTCATTCCATCGTCCTTTAGAGTTTCGTTCCATATACATAGGCTTTCCTGTAGGTCTACCTCTCTTTCTGTTATTGATACCACATAGTCTGCGAAAGCTCCTTCTGATTTTATGATTTTAAGATAATTAAATGAACAGAACACATCTCATAATACCACAGTAAAAAAATAATAAGTGTGGTTCTGAATAACCATAATGTTTCTATGTTTAACGACTATTCGTGCTAAATTGTTTTTGGTTACTATTTTGGTAAATATTCTGGGTTAAAATTAAGTAATAATTGTTGTCTTCGTCATCAATAAATGAACAGCACAATTCTCAAACCACAGTAAAACAATACTAAGTGTAGTTATAAATAACTATAATGTTTCAATGTTTAACAACTATTCTTGCTAAATTATTTTTTGTTAATATTTCCGTACATATTCTGTGTTAAAATTATGTAATATTTTTTTTTTCGTCGCCATTAAATGAACAGAATAATTTTCATATCACAGTAAACAAATAATAAGTGTGGTCCTAAATAGCTATAATGTTTCAATGTTTAACAACTATTCTAGGTAAATTATTTTCAGTTACTATTTTGGTACGTATTTTGGGTTAAAATTAGATTTTTTTTTCTTCGTCGTCATCATTTCAACGCCTACTACAAGAAAACGTACGAAATGTATCAACAAGCCTTTTTCTGAATAAAAACATGAGAAACCATACTGTGATATAAATATAAATGCTATATAATACAGGGTGTAAATTTTTTACAGGCCATATAAAAAAATAAAGTTGATGATGGTTTCTTCGAAACGAAACGTTGTACTGAAAATTTGTAAACGCTGTCTTGCAGAGCTAAACATGTAGCAATGAGAAAGTGTCTTTGGTTTTCTTATACCTTATTTGAAAAGGTATAAGAAAACCAAAGGCACTTTCTCATTGCTCACTCAAGAAAAAAATAAAAACGAAATCGCAAGATTTCGGATTTTGTCGAATATCTCCGGAAGTACGCGGAAATTTCTGGGTTTCTCAAAAGAATATTACTGATCACTAAATTGCGCAACTTTTTTGTAATTTAACCGCCTTTGTAACTTTTACGGTTTCCGAGATTCCCATGCTGTTGATCCTTATCTTGGACACCCTGTATAACATAATACACATAATAACCAGAGGCGCGTTATCCTATGTGCGAATTGGGCATTTACCCATTGGTTCCAAAGTCAGAGGATCCTCGGAGGGGCTAAATCAATTATTTCTTCTCTTCAATCTTAGTATATCTATAGTATTTTCGTAAATAAATCTTAGTATCTCAATGTCCAGTTTATAATCCTTGGATACAAATTCCCACAATAACCCTTTCTTATTTTGAAACTTTTGTTTTTAAATTTTTTCCTCTCTTCAAACTTAGTATATCTATAGTATTTTAGTAAATAAATCTTAGTATCTCAATGTCCAGTTTATAATCCTTGGATCCAAATTCACACAATAACCCTTTCTTGTTTTGAAACTTTTGTTTTTTAAATTTATTTTTATTTAATTGTCAAGCACACTTTTGTCTTGAAACTTTTCGATGAAAAAAAATTAACATCTTCCTTTTTTCTTGTTGTAAACCTTAATACGACTAAATCGTATATAGCCATATTTCCTTGAACACGACCATAGGCAATCTAACCATCCATTGGAATAAATTGAAGACTCAAAGAACCTAAGTCAAAATCTTGGTTAAATTTTGGTATATGGAATGGTTAATGAAAAGTTTTAAATAAAATCACATTAACTTTTACTATCAAAATATCCTTAAACTAATATAAATAATACTTTAAATGCAATAAATAAACATGCTCAATTGAACTTCAGCTTTCCATTCTTGTAGCTCTGTATTGTGAATCCGATCTTCAGGAACGCTATAGACGCCATATGCATGAACCCAATGAAGAAAATTCTCTGAGTCCACGTGAGATCGTAGAAGATACCATAGATCCATCTTCCCATTTGGTAATACGTCAGAAGAAACCTAGAATCACAAAATACATAAGAACTCAAACCTTGTTAATGAGGTTCAGTACGAACATGGTAGGGTAGAAATTCGAGGAGTTAAAACTTAAAATCGTTGTTGGGTGTTTATAATGTTCTTCTATATCATTGAAATCATAACTTGATAAACGATAGTACAGTAGCAAAATTGAGGGAATCTATTTTAAAACAATTTTACATCAAGCAGTGAATAGTACTGAATTAACTTTTTACAACTACAGTACAAGACAAAAAAAAGGAACAACTCTTAAAGCAATTTTGCATTCATTTTATCTGAGTAACTCAAAAACTGTAAAATCCTCATATAAATGATGTTCAGAGAGCTAGAATTTATACGAAAACTGAAGATAGGTGGTCGATGAGGCTCTTAGCAGACGAATTTCTGGTGGGGAAAAGTACAGTATCACAAAAGTGTCCAGTTTTTTTGTCTAGTACTGTACTTTGATTACCAAAAAAGTAGAAACGATGTTCCACTAATACTGGGAGCTCCTGATAGAGCTTTCCCTCGAATAAATAACACAAAATTTTGACCACGCACACAATTCATGACATTTCACATCACATCACATCACATTTTTAAATTATTAGTTGCTCTGCACTTTGATTGCCAAAAAAGTAGAAACTGTGTTTATCACGTTTTCAAATTTTTATTGTTCCCTAACTTCTGACAGCTGCAATTATAAACAACTTACAGCATACATAGGAATATTTTTTTTTTTACAGCAGAAGTGTACATTCTCTGTAGAATTGTTTTTTATCTCATTATAGTGTTTAATATTCAAATTCGCAATGTTCCACATGTTATTCTGACTACATCTATGATAAATAACCTACAGTATGTGGTAAAATTAATCAGTAATTTGAATTAAATAAACTGTGGAAATATTTTATTCCTTTTAACCCTTAATTTTTCAAATGTTCCCCATCTCATTCCGACTCTTTCAATTATTGATAAGCTACTCAAAAACCTGTATCATTCTCATCTAACTTGTTAATTTTTAAACTTTCACTTGAACCATTTTGGTTCTTAAATTATCGATAACTTACTGCGTGTAATAAATAAATCCGAAAGCAGTAAGTGCAGCAACAGCCAGCTTGAATTCTGGTTTGGGAAGTCCTCGCTTGGTTAAGAAGAGCTCGGCGAAGAGCACCAGAAGGATGTTAGTGTGGATGGAGTGGTTCAGCCATTTTGGAGCTATGGCATCGGCGGCTTCGGGCAGCACCCACTCCCTGTTAATCCAAAATATCGACCAGAACATGAACGCAACGAAAAGCGTCGTAGGGAACATAATAACTGTGTACAGGTATCCTATGTACTTCTTCATTATCTGTGTGAAGAATGCGCGTGGTTTGCTTGGTGGCTTGATTTCGGCCAGATCCACGCAGATAGCCATGAAGAGGTAGATCGTCTGTATTATCTGAAATTGAAAATTAGAACTGTTTTATATTATGCAATTGATAAAGTTTTCATTATAACTTAATCCAAATGTTTGTTTGAACTGAAGTCACGGACTGTTTTTTAAATACTTAGATTAGAGTTGAGATGCAATTGCACCATCGTTAGTGTTGATAAAACTTGCTAAATCAAAATATTAAGCAACATGTGGTTACTTCATTGATTTCACAGAGCAATATTATCATAACATCACAATTAAATATTTGAAATAATAATTTTGTAATAATACAAAAATGTATTACATATGCAACGTCAGTGTTCTAAAGTATTACAAGGTAAGATCTCGAAAAAGGTTTAAAATATTTTCTTGAAATTTTGGTAAGGTAATAGGATACATTTAAACACTTTGTATGCATTTTCCCCCTTTGTATATTTTGAGTGGGGGGGACTAAATTTGCAATTTTAAATAAATGTACTTATGTTTATAAAATTTCAATCTAGGTAGATACGCAAAAATCACATACATTTTTGCTTTGCTCTTTCGATTACGGAATTATGGTTAACTAAATTTTGATTGAATTTAACAAAATTATTTATTTTGCCAAATACAAGTTCATGTATTATTCGTTTCCATGGAAATGCGATATTTTTACTAAAGTTTGTGGAAAATTGTGATGTTTTAACAATATTTCATAATTTATTCCTTAATTAAACAAGGAAACGAATTTTAATTTGCAATGTTATTAATTTTGGGGGAGTGCAGAAAAAAACTCTAGAGAAGCTGCACTTCACAAAATTAACAACATATCAAGTTGCTCATTAAAATTCGCATCAATGTTTAATTGAATAATAAACTAAAAAACTAATGTTAAAACATCAAAATTCTCAACTTACTTAAGTAAAACAATGCATTTCCAGGGAAACGAATAATACTTCTGAAACAAGTGAACAAGTAAAATTTATAAATTTTTAACTTCAATCAAAATTTAGTTAACCATAATTCCGTAACAAAAAGAGCATATCATTATTTTTTTTGTTTTTCAAAAGTACATCATCCTATTTAAATTTTCAAAGTTATCCCCCAACGCTCCGTTTTTTCAATAATAAATGTTTTCGTAAAAATTTTCGAATGCCAGATATCAACGAAGATAACCATTTACAGGACCCTCGATTTCATTAAGACAATTTTTGAAAAAGGACCTTTGGTGGACGAAAAGTAATTTGCTCTTACTATTAAATAAAATTTTGAATTTTGAATTCAATTGATCAATTGAATTCAATTGATTTTTGTTTTTTTTTTTAAGATTTATAAAAATGATAACAAGAAGTGCAAGTTTACTCTTATACAGGGTGTCCCATGACATGATGCGCACAGCTTAAGAGCGTATATCTGGTGAAATTTTTAGTCGAAAATGCCTTATACACTTTTGTCCTACACTTAATTTTAGATTCAATATTAGTAGAGCAAGAATGTGTTGTAAGGCAGCGGGGGGTCATTTTAAACAAACACTTTGATTAAATTTGTGTTGGCAAAAAAAAGGTGTTAATTAATAAAACATTACTTAATTCTACATGTTTTTTGCTTTCTAAAATTTTGCCCATAACTCTTAACCTATTATGTTTTGGACAAAATTGTATAAGGCATTTTCGACTAAAAATTGCCCAAGAAATACGCTCTTAAGCTATGCGCATCGCGTCACGGGACACCCTGTATATTTCTATAAATAATTTCTTAAATAGGAGAAATATTTTAAAGATATTTTAGATACATGAACAATTTAAGAAAAAGGTGAGAAACTAAAGTGGATATTAACTCTTATCAAATATTTGTGTTTTAGCAATAACTTCGACAATATGAGAGACATTTGAAAATATGTTGATTATATTTTGAGATAATTGTAACTAAATTGTTTTCAAAATTATATCAAATTAAATATTATTACTCTTAAATCCACTTTAATAATTTCAAATAAGTATACCACCAGGAAGAAACATCTCACACTATCAGCTCTCTTGATTTACAAGAGAAAATCATACACTGATATTTAGTTATCGTTCTTGGCTTATCCCAATAATTGCATGAATAAATAAAAGGCGAATTTTCATATAGATGTATGAGTGCCTTGTTTGATTTCTTCTATAATAATATAACGTGTAAAATTAGTTAAGGCTCTGACTCTCGAAAAAATACATGCAAGAAATATAGCTAAGTAAGTAATTATATTTCATGTATGAACTTTTCTTAAATTGTCTAAAAAATGTGCTGTTTCTGTGCACTTACCAAGTTCCAAGTGGTGATGTATCTGGGGCCAAATTCCTCCATTTCCAAGACCCTCTCATCCGTTGTCTTCGAGTAGTCGACATCGGACAAGATGTACTTAAAGGCATATATGTGATGTGAAAACCCCAACGTGTGGACCAACAATCCAATGTGGCTTGATTTTATCATCTGCATTAGAAAAGATAATAGCAATAAGATAAGATAATAATAGGAAAAGATATAAGTTTTGACTATTGCATTACTCTTAGTTTATCATTTGTTTAAGTTATTTTTTTTTGTATCGTTGTTGTTTTTGTGTGTTGTTTGTTTTAGTTTTGTAGTAGTTTCAATAATATAACTAGAACGTAATTCCAAGAACTAACATTGATATTGATATACAAATTATGACTATGCTTGAAAGAAGAACTACCACTTCTCTTAGAGATGACTATCTAACATTACATTTTTACACAAATTGCGACTATGATTGAATGAAGAACTACTCCTCTTATAGACTACTTCTCTAATATTATATTATTATACAAATTATGACGACACTTGACAATGTTTCCAAGAAAAATAATGCTTTATCTTGTTAGTAACCACCTAGCATTATATTCTTTTATATGTGACTTTGTCATTTTAGATGACTTTCCAATATAATATTTCTAATTGAGAATTATGACTACTGACCAATATTTGAAAATAGTTCCTTTCTTTTAAATAGCAAATATAATTGAAAGTGCTTCCAGGAATAACAACATTTTTTCTAATTAGGTCATTATAGATGACTTTCCAATATAATATTCCTGATTGAGAATTATGACTACTGACCAATATTTGAAAATAGATCCGTTCATTTCAATATTTGAAAGTGCTTCCAGGAATAACAACCATTTTTCAAATTAGGTCATTATAGATGACTTTCCAATATAATATTCCTGATTGAGAATTATGACTACTGACCAATATTTGAAAATAGTTCCTGTCTTTTAAATAGCAAATATACTTGAAAGTGCTTCCAGGAATGACAACAATTTTTCTAATTAGTAACCACCTAATATAATATTCTTTTACATATCATGACATTATCATTATAGATGACTTTTCAACATAATATTTAGGATGATGGTGATAATTATGACTACTGTTAAAAAAAATAGTTTCTCTCATACATGACTTTCTAATTTATAATAATTCCTTGAAATCTAGTCATAAATTGTACATCAATATATCGATCGATTGTGTAGTGCATGGCATAGTCTATAATGACTATGTCATTATAGATGACTTTCCAATATAATATTCCTGATTGAGAATTATGACTACTGACCAATATTTAAAAATACTTCCTCTCTTTTAAATAGCAAATATACTTGAAAGTGCTTCCAGGAATAACAACAATTTTTCTAATTAGTAACCACCTAATATAATATTCTTTTACATATCATGACATTATCATTATAGATGACTTTTCAACATAATATTTCTGATGATGGTGAGAATTATGACTACTGTTAAAAAAATTAAAATAGTTTCTCTTATACATGACTTTCTAATTTATAATGATTCCTTGAAATCTAGTCATAAACTGTACATCAATATATCGATCGATTGTGTAGTGCATGACATAGTCTATAATGACTATGTCATTATAGATGACTTTCCAATATAATATTCCTGATTGAGAATTATAACTACTTACCAATATTTGAAAATAGATCATTTCTTTTCAATGGCATATATACTTGAGAGTACTTCCAGGAATAACAACATTTTTTTCTAATTAGTAACCACCTAATATAATATTCTTTTACATATCATGACATTGTCATTATAGATGACTTTTCAACATAATATTTCTGATGATGATGAGAATTATGACTACCGTTCAAAAAATTAACATAGTTTCTCTTATAGATTACTTTGTAATTTATAATAAATCCTTGAAATCTAGTCATAATCTGTACAACAATATATGGATCGATGCTGCATAAATGTTGTAAGTACTAAAAGTAAACTTTCATTTTTTTTGGGTGTAATTTACACATTTGTGTATGGTATTAAAAATTATGGTACAATGACATTGTATGTTAGTTGTTATTGTTGAAAATAAATTATATTTTTTAAGGAAAATAATTGAATTTATTTTATTTGCTTATCAATTAAAACATGTTTACGCATTTAGCACAATATAATTCGAAAGCGGACTTACAACATTTGTGCACTACGCCATTAACATATTTTTGTACAGATTATCACTAGAATTCAAGGAACAACTAGTCTATTTCTTTTCGATAACTTTCCAATATTATTTTATTCCTATAAGACTTATGATTATGCTTCCAAGAATAACAACCCTTCAACTTGATTTATCTTCGCAAGGATCTAATATTATATTCTTTTATAAATTATGACTATGCTACAAAGAAGAAACCCTTCTCTTATAAATGACTTTATAATACTATATTTTTGTACAAATGAAGGCTATTCTACATTATTATCATGAAATAGTTTCTAATGTTATCTGATTCTGATGTATTCTGATCCATTGTATGAATGTTTTAATTACTGAAGTTGTTTTTTTCCATTCGTTGATGTTGATGTTGACTTGTTGATTTGCTAGGAATATGATTGTATTTAAAGTTTAAATGTGTTAATTGTGTATTTTACTGTTTTATTTTTCTATTGACTTTTATGAACAACACTAATAAAGAACTAAAGAACTAAAGTTATATACTTGTACAAATTATGACTATGCAGAATAACACTCTTCTGTTATTATTGACTTTCTGCTATTATATGACCAAGAATCTTATATGTATGTCTCAAAGAAGTGCAATTAGAACTCACTTTAATTTGTATATCTGTGTCACTTTGAAACTGTACTTTCTGTTCACCAAATTGTAATTCTACTAATCCCGAACAATTCTTTGCTTGAGTTAAATATCATCTTGAGATGTGGTTCGCGCATGTCCGGTTTTTTTATCAGCCCACGACGTCCAGTATCTTATCACAGCTCGAACCGGACCTAGACAGACGTCTGTAGAGGCGGCCGATTTTTCACGTTCAAAGAGTTCGTTGAGGACGCTGATAATCCAGCGCAATTCATCCGATAAGCTTATCACCAGGATATCGTCTGCTCCCCGCTGTCTGTGTTTTGAGTTCGGTAATCTGACTGGGTTTCGTCATAAGTAATTTGGAGATGTTTTGTTGGTAATTTTAATAGGGAATTGCGCACGAGTCATACTTTTTTTGGTCATGTCAATTAGCGTGAGTAAGACTCGTTTATCAATCACCAAGTAACTGTAAGCGGAATTGCAAGCATATCATATCTTGATGAAAAATACAATATTATGAAAAGCACAAGTAATTTTTTATTAGAATTGTTGCTGTGTACCAAAGGTCTTCACAATCACGCAGGCTTGCAAAAATAGCTTTGAAAAATCATTTGTACTAAAATGCATTCAAATATTTTTGTTTTTTTTATCTGATGACTGATTATTGGACCAATAATTAGATCTCATAGTTGTGCCCAATGTGCTTTTTCTTGCATACTTCGTCTGTTTTACTTTAAATCTGGGTCTAATCATAAAAGTACAAACAAAATTGTTTCGACAACTGCAAAAAGTATTTAATTTGTAATACAAAAGTTCACCAAATATTAAAATTCTAAAAATTTATGACAAAGCTCAACAATTTGAGCATTTTTGATTAGTCAGAATTTAGACTGCTTATTTCGTGTTTACTTCAATACATACTTTAAGCTTCTTAACAACTCTGTTAGCCCAGAATATAAAATATATCGTAAATATTTGTAAAAGAATCCGAGCAGATTAAAATCAAAACTAATCTTTCAAAATTAAGATCAGAATACAAATGAATCTTTCAAATTTAAGATCAAAATCAAAATCAAGATTAAAAACAAAAATTTGAATAGTTCATAATATCCAAATTTTAGATTCAGTAAGGAAGTAATCAATTACCTAAAAGTTTCGTTCTGAAATCTCTACCACCTGATTACTTCTGCATTGAGTTTTTTGGTTGCCCGAGGAGATTAAATTCATTGCAAAACTTAAAATAATACATAATCTGTACATTTTAGGCTCAGGAAGGAAAAAATCATTTCTAAAAGTTTCGTTCTAAATTATTTACCACTAAGATTTTTTAATGGTCGCTATTCAGAACTCTAAATCTAAATTCTCGTCTAGCAATTATTAATCTTTCAATAAGTAACAATTTATTGTTGTTATTTTAGCTTCAGCAATATTTGTTACTAACAAATATTTCTGAAACAGTCTAAAATCTAATCTGATATTTAGATTTGAGCGCTGAAGTCAACCACAATAATCATGTTATATTAATAATTATTCTGATTAATCAGTCTTTAAAAATCGATTATCGATTGATTTAAATGATGACCCTAGTTGGGTCATGGGTATCTTGACGGTAGCTCCAGCCTTCTGTGTGTCCAGTGGCGCGTTATCCTATGGGAAAATTGGACATTTGCCCAGGGCCCAATTAAAAAATATTTAAGCAATTTGTTATTTAAGTTTAAGGTTTTATCCATAAATTACCAGTTATGGTATGGTATGGTACGGTACGATGGAATAAGGTTGTTATATTTAGTACTTACTGGTAAAAAAAAATATGTTTATTTTATTTTATGATATTTGTTTTATTTCGCCTGACTAGTTTCGGTTATATACAACCATCATCAGAGGCATATGTATTCAATGTTCATACATTTTGAATTCACTTGAAATGATTTTTTTTTTTATAATTTATTATTCCTTTAAGAATTTTGTTTTTATTTTTCTTTATAGAAAGTTTGTTTTGTTATATTATAGCTATATATGATATAAGTGAATAAAGATAATGTTTTCAAGTGAATAAAATTGCTTTATTCACGCGTATCATACAAGATTTTTTCCAATTCGTTATCAGAATTGAAGAATTTACGCGAAATGTCACATTGTTAGGTGACAATGAAAATTTCAAGGATAATGTGAAGTTACGTATTGTTTTACTTCATTCACGTTGTCAATGGTTATAGTGAATAAAGTGAAAATTTATTCGCCCTTTCGATTAAAGTGTTGTTTTAATGATGAGATTCAATATACATAATGAGCATTTTAATAATGCGAATTGGAAAATAGCTATTTATGGTATACTTGAATTTTATCCACTCGAAAATATTATCGCCTCGCTTCGCCTCTTGAGCTAAACTGTTTTTTCGTGGATAAAATTGCTTTATTCACGTGTATCTTACAAGATGTTTTTCAATTCGGTATCAGAATAAAGAAGTGTCAGGTCACAACGAAAATTTCAGACAAATGGATAGTGTGAAGTGAGGTATTTTTTTTACTTTATTCACGTTGTCAATGGTTATAGTGAATAAAGTGAAAATGTTAACATTTTATTCGCCCTTTCGATTAAAGTGTTGTGTTAATGATGAGATTCAATATACATAATGAGCATTTTAAAAATGCGAATTGGAAAATAGCTATTTATGGTATAAGTGAATTTTATCCACTCGAAAACATTATCGCACACGCTTCGCCTCTCGAGCTAAACTGTTTGTTCGTGGATAAAATTGTTTTATTCACGTGTATCATACAAGATTTTTTCCAATTCGTTATCAGAATTGAAGAATTTGCTTGAAGTGTCATATGACAACGAACATTTCAAGGATAGTGCGAATTTACCTATGTATTTACTTTATTCATGCTGTCAATGGTTATAGTGAATAAAGTGAAAATGTATACATTTTATTCACCCTTTCGATTAAAGTGTTGTTTTAGTGATGATATTCCAGCATACATAATGAGCATTTTAATAATGCGAATTGGAAAAAAATATATTATTACTACTAATGATATTCTTTAATGCAATAAAAAAATTGTCACCGTACATGGGGGCCCCAAATTTAAATTTGCCCCATAGGGCCCCATGAAGCCATAACCCATATATGTAAGATAGTTCTTTAATTATTATTACATTATCTCATTATAAAAAAATAATTATTTTATTATTATTGGATATAATACGATATTAAAAACATATTAAAAATGAACGATTTTGAAATCAAACATTGTGCAGCATAATTACAGAAATTGTTGATACTTGGGGAACATTTAATGTATTATTTATTATATCATCGAGCAAATTAAAAATGTTGTCGGGCTCGTCCGGGATTTGAACCCGGGACCTCTCGCACCCGAAGCGAGAATCATACCCCTAGACCAACGAGCCGATGTATATATGCAAGTCATGATACCATAGACGAAGGACATAATTATCTATAGTAGTTTTCATACCCAAATTTCGTTTTATTTGCCAATTAGCACTTATTTAAACAAATTAGCGTATATGAGTTTCATATAATTTAGATTAAATTTTATAACTTATATATTAGAAAGTTTAATATTAATTCTGCGCGCAGTTCACGAAATGCTAAATACGACTGTCGACAAATTAACAGATTTCTCATGAATTGTGGTAGTTGATAATAAATTGATGACTATTGAATAATCGATAAGTTCTAACGTTGCATTAATTAAAAATACACGAATGTGTAAAATTCACGTAGGCAACTCAATGTACTCATGGGGCTTCAGTTAGGGATCAATGAACTTTAAATGTAATTAGAAATTTCAAATAATTAAGAGCCATGTGTACATACATAACTACATCATTTTTTTTCTTCTGTGAAGCAGTAAAATATATACATCTTGACGTATAGCAGTTTGCAAATGTTTCAAATTTTAGATAAAATATTTATTTTATGATATAATTGTACGGAGTCCCTCATTTGAATCGCACAAAAATATATTGAATCGTATACAAATTCAGTTTCTACGTTATCTAGTTTTCAAATTTTGAATATCAGCGAATAATATAATCTTGACTGAACTAAACATTTATACAATAAAAAAAAGCAATCATTGTAAGTAAAAACGAACAATTTGCAAACGAAATTCTGTGCATATTTTTCCATTCCAGTGTGTTTTAGGAATTCACAGGAAGGAGCTGACTAAATTGAGTCTGACATAATATATTAAGAAATTTTCAATTTGTAAATGAAAATGTACAGAAATCTATGTTTTAGATATTGTTACTGAGAATGTTAACATATTTATAAAATTTCCAGAGATACTCCGACATACACCTCCACAATCAAATATACTACCCTTAAGGGTACAATAATCAATGATACTACTATATTAACATATTCTTTAAAGTTTTGTCCACCATTTAAATTCCTGTTATATGGAGTTTGACATATTTTTTGATATACCAATTATCCTAATTATCTTGATCAACATAGGATCTCGTAAACGCCACGAGATAGAGTGATGATTAAATTAGATATAACACCAAGGCCTACTTAGCAGGGGAATAAAAATTTCAAAAATTGAATGATTTGCCACTGGCAAACAACGAAATAAATATTTGATTTTCAATTTAAATTTCTGGTTCATTTAATCCAATGTATATTGTAATGATATTTTAACATTTTTAAGGCAATTCAAATATATTATTAAAACTGATGTATCATTCATGGATATTGAGATATTGACACAAACTTTTTGAAATATGAAATATGAATAAAATGATATAAGAAATATAAAATGAATAAAATATGGAACATCTCGAAAATAAGTTTCTCTTGAAAAGTTGCAGTTATAGTTGATTCAAAATCAAAGCCTCTGATTTCGATATTAGACTAAAATAACCACCAAATAGATATATTATAATACTTATTTATGATGTATTCAATCAATTTTCTTTCTCTACTGTCGTTGTAAACCATGAAGGGTAATTTACTACCGTTGGTTACTTTTTCCCATACCTTTACATTACTAATTAACTTAACTTCTTCAAGCTATGAAAGATATGACTTGACTGAGTGTTATGCCAATTTTTCCTGGTCCTCGTGCAATCAATACAACAGCTAAATTATTAATAACCCAGCCCATGGAATATATTTTACAATACATGAGATTTTCAAGCTTTAACAATCCTTGTTCTAATTGTTCTAACTGTAAATAACAGTGAATAATGTGGAAATGATACTCCTCAACTTATGAATTAAATTATGTAGGTATATGGCTGCTATTTAAAGTTTAGAGTTAAAGAACTAGTCTAAAAAAATCTAAACGGATTTTCGATGTACTAGAACTAATAGGCAACCTAGATTAACTTAAATTCCAGATTTAGTTACAGAAAGAAGCAATTATGATGTACATAGCTAAGTTTTACCTGTACGGAGGAAAATGGACAACCAAATATACAGAAATTAGAAAATTTAAAAAAAAACGTGTATATCGACGAACTATTTCTCCTGCTATGGCAAATTACAGTTGCCAAGGAGCAATCCTTGAAGGTTTCCCTTTATAGATTAATTGGTATACTTAATGGTAAAATTACATAATATAAATTTGTTATTAAATGTACTTGTGCACTAGCAATAGCATCAAATAAGTGTTAAATCACTAACATAGCAACAAATCATTCCTTTTATTTACTTTCATTAAACACACCGTTGATTTTTAATAAGCAGTTTTGTTAAAAAGTAGCATTACATCTTGAAGAAATTATGAAGGCAAATAATCTATATGTGTGGCTAAAGTTGCCTAGGTTGATTTACAATAAAAACAGAAAAATTTCAATGTTGGATCACCCATTCCATTTTTTGTGAATAAAGCAGGTCAGGACCATGAAGTTTCATGACTGCAATATAGATAACGTGTACAAATATAGCAGATAACATTACATCATCCAATGTATCATAATTACTGATGTACTGGATGCATTGTATTTTACACCAATCCTTACCATAAATCACATAGTGATGATTTAATTCGAACATTACAAAACAACTTGAACCTGCCCTGTCCACCATCTGTTGAGCATAACCAGTTGCATTAGGGCACTTCGTCTGTGGCACTTCGTAACGTGCAGGTCTATAAAAGAAGTTGTAATGTTCCTCAATTAATAGAAAAAAGGCGAAACAAAGCATAAATATTGTGATATGCAAACTTAATTCCTCGAGCGGTTGTTTACTTATTTTGCTTCATAAAACACCTGACATGGATCTGCTCAAAAACTCCAATAATTATGAGGATATTAACATCATAGGGACAGGTAAAGAGTTCATACAGAACTGGTACTTGTAAACTTCTATAACTATCAATATTTATTTATTACAATGTATATCAACCTACTAGACGAGTACTGGTGTTGAAAATAACAATGTTTTGATAGAAACTACCATTTTATAATTTCTAAGAATTACTTGCAAAATATTAGTTTACTTTAGTTACAGTGATTTTCATGCATTGATACTTATATAATACAGAGTTACTACTTCAAATAAAATTTTCATGTTTGTTTAGCACGTTTGTTTATAATTTCCAGTTATTTCGTAGTCGGACTATGAACTAACTGCTAGCATTGCAATAGATTTTTGTGTGACTAACAGGTGATGTAGAGGCAAAACAACGTTATGAGAATTTCAACATCAAGTAAAGCTTTTACTTATAATCTTTTCAATATTGTATTTCTGCGTATAATTGTTTTATAATTTAAAATTTGTTTAATACACAGATTGATTAATTTATAAGAACATAATCTTTTAAACCGGACTTTGCAATAAGAAAGTAGATGTATTATGTATTAATTAAATTTATTTACCATCAATCTTAGGTCTAGTTATATGATTGTGGATTACTTTTGGATTACTATTAACAATTGTATCATTGGAAACTGAACCACGATTGTACAACTGGGCCTTAGTATATATAATTTAATTATTTATATTTATATTGCCAAATTCTAGGTGCTTACGGCATGGTTTTCAAGGCAAGGGACAAGACAGATAACAGCATCGTGGCCCTGAAGAAGGTAAAAGTGCCACTGACGGAGGATGGCATCCCGATGAATACACTGCGTGAGATTGCTCTCCTCAAGCAGTTAGACAAGCATGAGCACCCGAACATTGTGCGCCTGCTGGACATATGCCACGGCCAGCGGCTCGAAAAAGAGCTGATCATGTTCCTGGTGTTCGAGCACCTCGACCAGGACCTCGCTGCCTACATGGAGAAGGTGAACAGCCCGCACGGGCTGGGCCGAGGGCGTGTCCGCCAGGTGGCCGGCGAGATCCTCAAGGGCGTCGATTTCCTGCACAGCCATCGCATAATTCACCGCGATCTCAAGCCGCAGAATATCCTTGTGACGAAGAATGGGCATATTAAGCTGGCCGATTTTGGCCTTGCTAAAACATACGACTTTGATATGAGGCTGACAATTGTTGTAAGATTTTTTTGAAAAGTTAGATGCAGAGGGTGCGAAATAATTGATGTTTGTTTCAGGTGGTCACTTTATGGTACAGGGCTCCTGAAGTATTACTGGAAATGTCTTATGCCACACCTGTTGATATATGGTCCGTTGGGTGTATAATAGCTGAGTTGTTCACATTAAAGCCACTCTTCTGCGGAACGTCTGAAATTGATCAATTAAACAAAATATTTCGGTAATTGCATATATTTTTGTATTGACTGGAGTCCTTTTCGTAATTATACAAATATACAAAATTTCGAAAGTATATAGCACTACTTCAACAATTTTCTTAATTTTACAAATAATTGTAAATCAAAATGTTATAATTCATATTCAATATTAAAAAAAAAAGTTGATATTTTTATTTGCATAATACTGATGTGAGATGTATTCAACTTTAAGACCTTGTTGCAGAATTTTAGGTAAACCATCGGAATGTGAGTGGCCTAAAGAAAACATACCGATACAGTACAACTCGTTCGAAGTCGAACACCAGTTAAATATACAGGATATTATTCCTAATATGTGCGAGAATGCTTTTGATCTAATTATGGTTAGTCGCCTTCTATATTTTCACAACTTCCAGACTAATTCGCCGTTTTTCAGAGAATGCTGTCCTTTGATCCATTGAAGAGGATTAGCGCACTTGAAGCCTTGAACCACGTCTATTTTACAGAGGAGCCCATCGACACGTGACTGAATTTACTATATGTTTGTAAACATTCCAAAACCGGCTTGTTCTTACCACTTGTGCACAGCACATTTTACTATTTTATATTGTCATACCGTTTTAATAAAAAGTTTTTAATACCACCTATTTGTGTTAATTAGTAATTAATTCTTAAACGTATTGCTGCATAAAATATAATTGTAATCGATACCTGTTTGTAGCATCGGTTTTAATACAGATTTGTTAATAAATTTTAATTGAAAATATTTGATTGTTTTTATCATAAATATGTAATATACAGGGTGTTTCATAAATATACAAAAAACTATATATGGCGATGATGGTCATCAAATTCTAGGTCAAAAAATAGGGGTCTGCATAGCTTGTAAATTATGTCGTTATATTTGTTTATTTTTCCATTTTTTTTTTAATCGTTTTCCACCATTTTGTTATTCAAATTTTGGGCTCGGAATTTTATGACCAACAGCGCCACGTGTAGTTTTTTGTCGAATTTAGAAGACCCTGTATCTACACCTACAGTTATCGTACTCAACATGGGGATTTTGTAAATGGTAAGAGATGGAGAGTTTAGACAATTTAGACAAAATCATGATGCTATGAGGTATAAGTCGCGAAAATCAAAGTTTAAAAAATGGAATAGGTTGGCCGTCATTGGCGAAAAACAAACAAAAATAAGACTAATTTATAGTATTGCTTCGCGTTGTTTATTTAATGTTGCCATGACAACACTTTCCCTTCCGCCGGCTGGAAAAGGAAAAGTAAAACTTCCGCTGGCGGAAATGTGACATTTTTTCAGTCTTCTTCAGAACAATATTTTCAGAAAAAAATAAAAACGAAATCGCAAGATTTAGGATTTTGTCTCCGGAAGTAAGCTGAAATATCTGCTTTTCTCAAAAGAATATTACTGACCACTAAATTGCGCAACTTTCTTTGTATTTAACCGCCGTTGTAACGGTTTCCGAAATACCCATGCTGTTGATCCTTATCTTGGATACCCTGTATACAAAAAATGAACGGTCATGCAATTTAGCCAAACAATGTTATATGAAATCGATCCGATTCGTTTTCGTTCTAAAAAAAAATTAAAATCGGGAGAGCCACGATAAAACAAGAAACAGTTGCCCGTAACAAAAAAAAAATGTTTATAAGATATGACAAATTCTTTTGCATTCACGGAGCTCTCGTCATAATTTTTGTTTGGATTCCAAAAGGTTTGCCAATATTAGATCAAATTTTGAGGGAACTTTCGAAGCAAATAATTTCTAAACACTTGGTTTATTCTGTCAATTCTCGATTTTCGTGGGCAATGAAACGTTCCTTGATATATTTTTTTAATAAAGCTTTGCTTATATCAGAGTTAATTAGTCATCAGAGACTATCATCAATTATCAGAGTCATAATTTTTGTTTGGATTCAAAAAGGTTTGCCAATATTAGATCAAATTTTGAGGGAACTTTCCAAGCAAATAATTACTAAACACTTGGTTTATTCTGTCAATTCTCGATTTTCGTGGGCTATGAAACATTCCTTGATATTTTTTTAATAAAGCTTTGCTTATATCAGAGTTAATTAGTTGATTTTCCAAGAACTCTATTGCATCTTAAGCCAAAGATAAATAATTACAACAAGTCGTGTACATCGGAGGTTTGTAATATTTTTGAAAGATCTAATTTCAAGCTAATTAGATCCAATGTTGTTATATTACATGAACACATTACATAAATTTAACATTTAAGCAGCACTCTAATTTTAAATAAAACTTAGTTATTTGGTATTTACATAGGTAATTATATTAAAATATACTCCTCCAGCTGCAAAGCGATTCCACTTTTATATTCATTTATTTATTATAAATAATTTATTGGCATCACTTAAAACCGAAAACCGCATTTTTGTGAAGGTTTTGCGATTTCGATTTTACCACAGAAAACCGCAGTTTTGCAGTATTTAGAGCTTGACCTCGAATATGCATTGAACCATTGTTTTCAAATATTTGAGAATTTGCTTTAATGCATTTTTTAATGTTAAATAAAAACTTTTATATTATATTGTTATTATTATATAAATGTTGAAATTTTCTTGTCTGTTTCACTAATATTTATGAGTTCTATAAAATCGATATATAACGATGAGGTGGAGCTTGTTAAAGTATTGTAGAAAATAAAATACGGAACACCTTTTTCACAAAAAACATTAATTTACTAAATGCACATTTCGGCCACAGTGCAGCCATCTTCGGTAGCAATACAGTACTAAAGGTAAGTACTAAGATAACTAAAGTAGGTAAGTAGTGAATTGCTACTGAAGATGAATTACGCTGAATTGCGGCTGAAATGTGCATTTAGTAAATAAATATTTTTTTGTGAAAAAGGTGTTCCGTATTTAATTTCTAAAATCGATATATGTCTTAACTCTTGCAATAGTGTAAACCCTGCAACTTATACATCAATGAAACTGAAAAAAGAGATTCCGAAAATGCCACTATGACTTGCTTTGATATTAAGAAAGTTTGTTTGAATTCTATATTTGAATTCTACTCAAAATAGTACATTAAAATGTCAAAATAGTATTTCAATATAAATTTGATCAAAATAGAGCATACAATTAAAAATGCATATTTTTATATATGTATATATACAGGCAACGGTTTCTTGTTTTATCGTGGCTCTCCCGATTTTAATTTTTTTTTAGTCCTTAAAGCATTATAACTTCTAAACGAAAACGAATCGGATCGATTTCATATAACATTGTTTGGCTAAATTGCATGACCGTTCATTTTTTGTATACAGGGTATCCAAGATAAGGATCAACAGCATGGGTATTTCGGAAACCGTTACAACGGCGGTTAAATACAAAGAAAGTTGCGCAATTTAGTGGTCAGTAATATTCTTTTGAGAAAAGCAGATATTTCAGCTTACTTCCGGAGACAAAATCCTAAATCTTGCGATTTCGTTTTTATTTTTTTCTGAAAATATTGTTCTGAAGAAGACTGGAAAAATGTCACATTTCCGCCAGCGGAAGTTTTACTTTTCCTTTTCCAGCCGGCGGAAGGGAAAGTGTTGTCATGGCAACATTAAATAAACAACGCGAAGCAATACTATAAATTACATCAAATAACAATTATATATCGGTGTTTTGCATTTCTTAACCTATTTTCCGGTAGATATACTTCTTTCACTAACAATAGAATAAATCTACACATGGTTTCTTCAACAAAAATTATCACTATCACTGTCAAATGTTGAAATAGTTTCTGTCAAGAAAACAGAAAACCATACGATGCATACTTTAATATTAAATTTATTTGTGATTATTTTTTGACGTTTCTCAAAACCAATGATATATTTCGATTTTTGTCATATTGATACTTCTGGACCAATCCCGTCATTATTATACTGGGAATATTCTCTAGAGATTATTATAGTGGGAATAATCTCGGTAGCTAGGTTCACTCTTGTCAATCAAAATATTTGTCAAATTATTAATTTATCAATCATATTAAAGTGTCATACAAAATGAATAAAAGTCGCTTTAGCTGCGTTTCGCATACTGAAATTGATAAAGAAATACTAGAAAGCAGAAGTAAAAATACAGTGATTAGCAATAATTCGATATGGAAACAATTTTTAACTTTTTGCGAAGAAAAAAGTTATACGTTAAACGAGTCTACTACAATAAATACTCTAGCACTGATCTTAAAAGACTGGGGATATAATATGAAGCGGAAAAATGGCAAAGATTATAAAGAAGCAGTAGTTAAAACAATGTGGAACAAGACAGCAAAACTGCTTCAGGAACTATATTTTGAAAGCTACAATAGATCATTCGACCCTTTTAAAGATTTAGAATTCAGAAGTGCCAGAAAGGCAAGAGATGCAAAGAGAAAAAATCTTCAAAAGGACACTGCAAAACACAAAGAAAGTTCGGTGGCACTTTCAACAACGCAATTGATGGAAATATTTAATGTTTGGGACGAAGATACTCCATGTGGGTTACAAAGAAAAATTTTTCATATCGCGTCTTATGAACTGGCCTGGAGGGGAGGAGAAGCAACAAAATGCTGTGTTCATTATTTTAAGAAAGAAACAGATACTAAGGGATTGGACACAGGCCGATTAGAGTATAACCCAATATTTTCCAAAACATCACAAGGTGGAGCTCAAAGGTGTACAAATACTAAATGGTTGACACCTAATATGGGAAATCCAAATATTTGCCCTGTACGGCTTTTCAATAAACTAATAAGTAAAAGATCAGATGATATACAAATCGATAGGATGTTTCTAACACCAAACCCTGCATGGAAAACTTCGACATGGTTCAAAAATGTTCCAATAGGAATAAATTCTCTTTCAAAGTGGATGAAAGAGTCTGCAGAGAAAATTGGACTGAATACAAATAATAAAAAAATTACCAATCATTCTGCAAGATCAAGCGCAGTTAGCAATCTATCAAAGGCTGGTGTAGGAGAACAGGAGATTATGAAAATAACAGGTCACAATGCATCAAACTCGCTAAAGCCGTATTTACAATTGAACCAGGAACATCATTCCAACATAATAAATAATCTAAGAGAAAATAATGAAATACTTAACTTAACAAATAATGCCAAGTCCACGGTAAGCAGTGAAGCTCGAAACGTTTTCAATAACTGTGTTTTTAATTGTACTAATTTAAATTGTTAATTGTTTATTTTTCTGTGTTTTCTTCACAATAAAATTTTGTTTAAGATGACACTAAATGATGCATTGGTATTGTATTTTATTACCTCTCCAGTTTATGACAAACCATAATACGCCAGGCGTCAAAAAATAATCTAATCAAATATAACTCGAGAGTTCGATAAATTAGAAAATAATTTGACAGATTATGTCTCAAACTTGTTGCCATTTGGCAATAGTCACTCGAGCCCTTCGGGCTCTCGTGACTATTGCCTGGCAACAAGTTTTCGACAATCTGTCAAATTATTTTCAATTTATTCTCACTCTCTTGTTATATTATTACTGAAAATTATATATCAAAATTACGAGTTTTCGTAGTTTGCAGTACGTTTAAAGAAAAAATTGTATATTTCACTTGGAGGCGAAGTGAGACTTTTCGTCGACTGCCTTCTGTTACACGCCTCACTTCGTTCGGCGCGCAAATTCAGGTGCGCCATGAAAAGTCTCACTTCTCTTCCACGTAAAATAATATACTATTAATCTCGGCTATCGCCTCGATCAAAAATCCTATGCCTGCTACGGAAAAAAAATACATTTACCAACTTATTGCACAATTAGCTATTACAACACAACCCAAACATTCGTAGTAGCAACATTAAAAATCGCATAATTCGCGATTTTATAGGAACATCAATATATTTACGTTTTAGCTCAGGCTGTGGGAATGAAGCAGTTCCTTGCCATTCACCTGTCCCCACAAATCGCCAAAGTACGACTCTTTTCAAAAAAATTATAATTTTTACGAAATTTTTGCAAACGCTTCATGGTAAAAACGCGAGTACCTACTTAAGGATTACCTACCCTTAATCTACCCTTACCTGCCGTTAATAGGTACCTATTACTGCTGAATTAACTTATCAGGGTACCGTTTATGCACTGTCCAAACGACGGCGATACCGGCCAAGTCGTTTTCGATCTGGAAATTTATCGAAAACAAAAAAACAAGAATAAAGAATAAATTTCGTGAATTTCAATTTATCGTAAATATCTTAACCTTGGCAGGGTTTAACTAACAAAGTCTCCTGTGTCGTCGACGGTTCTCAAAATGGATTTTTTAATTGATTTCTACTAAGTCAGAAATTAAAAAAAAAAAATTCCGCCTTCAGATTTTGAAGGCTGATGACATCTCGGGAACCGTTGGGACATAGAAGTGGGGCATTTGGGATAAGGAGGGTCCATATAATCATAGAGAAGTGTATATGTGTGATCTATAGAAAAGAAGGAAGAAAACAATAAAAAATAGAATTAAATGTCCCTATCCTTTCAACTACAACTCGCACGTTTTTCTTCTGCTTCTGATAAATCTTGGCACTACTTAAACGGTAATACAAAAATATATCAGAAAATGTGCCCCAAAAGCCCCAGAAAATATATTACCAAATTTGATCCCAGCAACTTTTGTCCCATATTTCATATTGAAAAAAGCCGTATGTTACTATTTAGGGGAGAAATACCTACTTAAGGGTTACCTACTCTTAATCTACCCTTAATAGGTACATATTACTGCTGAATTTACTTATCAGGGTACCATTTATGCATTGTCCAAGGCGATAACGGCGAAGTCGTTTTCGGTCTGGAAATTTATCGAAAAGGCAAAAAACAAAATAAACTGAAAATTTCGTGAATTTCAATTTATCGTAAATATCTTAACTTTGGCTTGATTTAACTGGTAAGAGTTACCTGTATCGTCGACGGTCCTCAAAATGGATTTTTAATTTGATTTTTACTATTTTTTTAAGTTAGAAATTAAAAAATTTAGTTTTCCGCCTTCAGATTTTGAAGGCTGCTGATATCTCGGGAACCATTGCGGCTACATACCTAGAAGTGGGCTATTTGGAATCAGGAGGATCCAATTAATCATAGTGAAAAGTATATGTGTGTTCTATGGAAAAGAAGGAACAAAGCAATGAAAAATACAATTAAATGTCCCTATTCTTTCAACTACACTCGTATGTTTTTCTTCTGCTTCTGATAAATCTAGGTACTACTTAAATGGTAATACAAAAATATACCAGGAAATGTGGGTCAAAAGTCCAAGATAATATATTACCAAATTTATTCACACCAACTTTTGTGCGATATTTCAAATTGAAAAAATGGCTCATGTTACTATTTTCAGGAGAAATACCTACTTAAGGGTTACTACCTACCTTTAATCTACCCTTACCTACCCTTAATAGGTAAATATCACTGCTGAATTTAGTTATCAGGGTACCATTTATGCACTCTCCAAGGCGATAACGGCCAAGTCGTTTTCCATCTGGAAATTTATCGAAAAGGCAAAAACATGAATAAACTGAAAATTTCGTGAATTTCAATTTATCGTAAATATCTTAACCGTGGCGTGGTTTAACTGGTAAGAGTTACCTGTATCGTCGATGGTTCTCACAATGGAATTTTTATTTGATTTATACTATTTTTTTAAAGTTAGAAATTCAAAAATTTAGTTTTCTGCCTTGAGATTTTGAAGGCTGCTGATATCTCGGGAACCGCTGGGGCTACTTACCTAGAAGTGGGCTATTTGGTATCAGGAAGGTCCAATTAATCATAGTGAAAAGTATATGTGTGTTCTATGGAAAAGAAGGAAGAAAACAATTTAAAAAAAATACAATTAAATGTTCCTATCCTTTCAACTACAACTCGCACGTTTTTCTGATAACTCTTGGTACTACTTAAATGGTAATACAAAAATATATCAGGAAATGTGGCCCAAAAGTCCCAGAAAATATATTACCAAATTTGATCACAGCAACTTTTGTTATATTATATAATATATAATATTTAAAATTAAAAAAAGGCCTCATGTTAGTATTTAGAGGAGACATTATTTATGAGACACAACGATTTTGGCGCCTACGCTACAAACTTTTTCTTGTCAATAACGTCTTAAATAACATTTCAGTTATTGGAAGTAAACGTGCTTCTAGTAAAAAATGATTCTACTGGCTACCTGATTCTTTAATGACATTCATCAAGCTATGAGAGGTCTAGCTGCATTTGATATGAGCAGTCCACATGCCAAGAACAGTCTTTGTGTTCAGCATTAGAAAATTAGCTACGAGGGCAAGCTGATAAAAAAGGTACCTAACTATGAAGGAGGCCATGAAAAACAATTTAATTTTTTTGTTTTATTCCTTAAACTTTTGAGAAAACTGTCACGCAATTATCATTGTTCAGTTCTGGTTGTACATTTGTACAGAAATTTTCTAATACTGACGTGTCAAAGTTTTTTTTATAATGGAAAAAAATGAGCACCGTGCCGTCATCAAGTTCCTAACAAGAGAAGGAAATAGTCCGATGGAGATTAATCATCGTCTGTCAGGTGTTTATTACGATTCTTCTCCATCCTATATAACCGTTAAATTCTGGCTCAACAATTTAAATGGGGTCGGGAGTTTATTGAAGATGATTCTCACAGTGGCCGTCCCAATTCAGCCATCACCCAAGAAACTATACGAAAAGTGGAAAAATTTGTTCTTGAAGATCGAGGAGTCAAAATTGATATATCAGCTGAAAGACTGCAGATCAGCAGGGAACGTGTTTGGACCATCATTCATGACTATTTAGGCATGCCAAAGGTGAGTGCAAGATGGGTCCCAAATATGCTGACCCGGTTCGATAAGCAGCGTCGAGTTGAAACTTCTCAACAATTTTTGGAGCTTTGTGAAGGGCAGGAAGAAGGGATTGTACAAAGAATTGTTACTGGTGATGAAGCATGGATTCATCACTATGATCCTGAAAGCAAACAGGAATCCATGCAATGGAAACGTAAGGGGTTTCCGCCCCCAAAGAACTGGTGACGAAACATGGATTCATCACTATGATCCTGAAAGCAAACAGGAATCCATACAATGGAAACGTAAGGGGTTTCCGCCCCCAAAGAAGTCTGAAGTCCAGCATTCTGCAGGTAAGGTTATGACCACGGACTTTTGGGAGAAGGAATTTTGTTGATTGATTATCTGCCACGTAAAACCACCATAAAAGGAGTCTATTATGCCGAAATTTTAGGCAAATTGGAAAAAGCAATAAAAGAGAAACGCAGAGAAAAATTCAAAAATGGAATTTTGCTTTTGCATGACAATGCTCCGGTACACAAAGCTGGTATTGTCCAAGATGCTCTGAAGGATTTAACATTTCAAGAATTAAACCACCCTCCCTATAGCAATGACTTAGCGCCTTCTGAATATTATCTGTTCAGCGAATTAAAAAAAAAAGTTAAGAGGACAAAGATTTGCCAAAGATGAAGAGTTAATTTGGGAAGTTGAAGATTTTTTTCCAGAGCAAGAGAAATAATTTTCTTTTGGCGGTTTATTTTCATTAATTTCAAGATGAAATGGATACATAATTAAATATATTTTTTTAATTTCAACTCCTTCATAGTTAGGTACCGTTTTATCAGCTTGCCCTCGTATTAATCTATGGAAGTAAACTTCGACTTTATAAAAAAATAATAACATAGTTTAATAACTCACATACAAAAAAAAAAACACGATAAAAAGAACTGATACAAATTCAACGCAATAAATATGCTATTCTAAACCTAGTTACATCTATGAACGTCATCTTAAGTTTAAAAAGTCTTCGAGTCTATTTAATGCTTTCGCCCTCCGTGTTGGAGGAGAGAAACTGCCGGACACGTTCTTGGTACTCGGAGTTGCTCTCGGCTTTTGGCAGATTCCCAGTCTCGATTTTGGGCAGGTACTTAGCGAGCTTCCCGCTGCTGGGGAAGTGGTTGAGGATGTCCGGTGGAACGATTTTGGCCTTCTTGTTACCCTTGTGTATGGTGTTGACCTCGATCTTCCCCCGGCTCTTGGAGATGACGATGTCGTCGGGGTAGGTGTTGCGCATCCCCCTGAACGCCACCTTGGCGGAGAGGCCGGACCACATGAGCTCGAGGATGCACGCGATCAGTATGTTCAGGGCGAGTATGAACCGGATGTTGGGCTTCCGCTGCACGTAGTCGTAGGAGAACTGCTGGAAGCGCTCGTGGAGGGCGACGATGGCGGCGGTGGTGACGCCCACGCAGATCGTGGAGGTGACCGTCGAGACCAGCGACATGAAGAAGAACCAGCGGATGTTGTGGTCTATGTACCACCGCTTCCAGGCGAGGAGACCGGCCAGGCCTGCGGCGAGGGCGCCCAGGGACATGACGCACGGCGCCAGGGAGAGGTTAGTGTACGGATTGAACTCTCGGTAATCGCCGATCTCCGGGTTGTTAGTCGTCTCTTCCTGGATCGACGATTCGGTGCTAATGGCTTCCTCGTTCTCGCTGTAATTGCCTATGCTAATTAACGGGTCTATTTGGTTCCTGTTCGATGACAGGCTCAAGCTTGCCAGTAGGAGAGCGGTAGCTGCTAGTGCTAGGTGGACTACTCCGAGGCCGAGCACTGTGGATGCAGAGTACCTCCTCTCCGAGGGGTACAGACCCCTGGGGTCCGGATTTGAACGGATTTTTATCTTATAAATATTCTCCATGGTTCAGTCTTTTGGCAACATTACATAATAGCACTCCTTTGTGATGTTCACTGCTGGTGTTCAAGTTTGCGCTCCCTAGGTCTTGCACAAGCGTTTGGCAATCTCGACGGCACCTCGCAACATCTTCTCCGTCGTGATCTATTGCCGTGGATATCTGTAACAATGGGAATACGTTGAAAACGGTTGCAAAGAATGCGAGCACTTTCTATTGCATGAAAATTACAGAGGCGATTGTAAAAGAAGAAAGAGTGGCTGGCTGGCGTCTTGTAAACAGGCGATTTACCGCTTAAATGATTTGCGACCGCAAAAGTGCTGAACGGCGTTTCTCCTTATCAAGGCCTGGATGCAAATAAGCGACTAATTACAATTTACAATTGATAGACCACGCTGGTGAAGCAATCGTGCGCTCGATGAGCACATCGAACCATGGTTGTGCAATTACGACGAGTTCACACCCTCATCGAGATTTTCCTCGTGGAAAATTTCTAATTTATTCCCCGTGTAATGGCTTTCACATCCTCGAGCTACGAAAACGCAAGGGGAGGATGATTTATGGTATCACACATCAATCACGTAGGATACCTGTAGCTCCGAGTAAACTTGCAAAATGCTACGAAATAATATTTATCGTGTTTCTTAATAAGGCCAGAAATTATTGCTTTAAGGCATAATTACCACTTTACTTAAAGATATGTATAAACAAAATATTTAACGTTTCACAGTTTTCCACAAATTTGACATATAAGCATATTAACAGCACTTACGCATTAACAGCATCCATTCAATCATATGTAATTGACTACTGAATTATCTTACAGAAGACAGTCGTTATTAATTGGTACTTGATACCTACTGGAGATGACCACATTAGATGTCGAAATACAGATGATGAAATGTAAACGTTGACATTTATGTCATACAAAACATTCAGAAGATCGTAGTAGACGTATACTGAGATAATTGATCATAAAAATTGAATAGTCACAAAATATTAAAGATTTAATAATATTGCGTCTTCTGCAAGCCAGATTCATGTAGAACATATCCGCATAGACGACATAGTTACTAAGGATATAGTTCGGTTATTGTACAGCTGTTTTATAATTTGAACAAAATGGTCCTTAGGATTATCAAGAATGTGCAGAATGGTAGACGTTATTGAAATTTTTAAAAATAGCAAAAAATTCATAAGTGAAGCTTTAACTAAGTGTTTTTATTTATATTTAATAAAATCTATTTTTCTCTTCACAAAAACACTAGTTACCATAGCAAAAGAAGTAGCAAAAACAGAGGGCAAAAAAGATAATTACATTAACGAACCAACAACAAAACTAATCGAACATAGAAGAATACTGAATGAACAGGGGATGAGACAATCAATAGAATACACAGAGCTGAATAGAACCATTAAGAAAATGATAAAAGAAGAAAGAATGCGAATACAAGAAGACAGAGTACAATCCATCATCGAAAATAACAAAAACATGAAATGTTTAAGACCCAGACTGGGCAAATCAGAAATAAATAAACTCAAAGATAAAAAGGGCAATGAAGCAAATACTAAAACAGAAATTATTAGAATACTTGAAAATTACTACTCGGACTTGTACCAATCAAAGAAAGACCCACAAGAAGACGTAAAAAATCGACTTACATCAAAGATAGTGAACATAAAGTCGGCACTTAAACCCGAAATATCCAAATCAGAAATAAGGGCGTCATTGAAACAATACAAGAACAATAAGGCAGCGGGCAAAAACGGAGTAACTGACGAAATGGTAAAAATTGGAGGAAAACCTGTTATTCATTGTCTGCACCTTCTCCTAAATCAAATTTTAACAGAAAAGAAAATTCCAGATAATTGCAACGAAGCAATAACATTACTTCTATTCAAAAAAGGAGACAAGCGAGAATTACAAAACTATCGTCCCATAACCTTCCTAAGTATCATGTATAAGCTCCTAACCAAAATACTAACAAACCGACTTTCCATAAAATTCGATGATTACCAACCCAGAGAACAAGCAGGCTTCAGGAAGAGATTCAGCACACAAGACCATCTGCTGACAATGAAGATCTTAATAGAGAGAGTAAACGAATACAAAATACCATTATTCGTAGCATATGTAGATTTTGAAAAAGCTTTCGATTGCGTAGAACATTGGGCAATAAAGAACTCCCTAATTAACAGCCGGATCGATTATAGATTATAGCCTACTGTCAAACATCTATCAAAATGCTACAACATTAGTACAAATATATGAAAGAACTAAACCAGGAACGATTGCAAGAGGCGTAAGACAAGGAGATATCACAGAAATTATTTAGTCAAGCATTGGAGGATGTTTTTAAAAATCTGCAATGGGATGAATGTGGCATCAAAATTGTGGACAACGACTAAATCACTTAAGGTACGCGGACGACATAGCATTATTTGCAAACAATAATGTAGCAGAGCTACAGAAGATGTTAAGAGAGCTAAACCATCAAGCCTCAAAGATTGGTCTTACAATAAATTATTCGAAAACAAAGATACTAACTAATACAGAGGAAGATGCTATAGTACAAATAGGAAACAAATCAATCGAACAAGTTACCGAATATGTATATATACCTGGGACAACTAATAAAACTCAAGAAAGATAGTCAAACCAGCGAAATAAAAAGAAGAGTTAGGCTTGCATGGGTAGAATTTTTAATCAGTGCATACTTCCTGTCTTTACATACGGGGCACAAGGATGGACATTCACAAAGGCCAATATGGAGAAAACTGCTGCAGCTCAGAGAGTTATGGAAAGACAAATGCTCCATATACGACTATCAGATAGGAAAAGAAACGTATGGATTCGAGAAAAAACTAAAGTTAAAGATGTAAGAGAGGAAGCTGCAAAGCTAAAATGGAAATTTGCTGGTCACAACATCAGACACATCGATGAAAGATGGAACAAACTTGTTCCAGTGTACTTATTGTACAAACAATAAGACCATGGGAAAATACGAGAGGACGAGGAAGGCCACAAATGCGTTGGGCAGACGACATTAAGAAACATGCAGGAACTAAATGAACTGAAATAGCAAGTAGTAGAGAGGAATGGAAGCAACTTGGGGAGGCCTACGTCCAAAGATGGACGACAGAAGGCTGAAAAGAAGAAGAAGAAAGTCTATTTTCTCAGTGTAGTAGTAGGTACTTTCGTTTTATTGGAGAAACTTATCATTAGCACTGAACGGTACAGTTCTATCGAGTTCAGTAGTACCTAACCTAACCTAACCTGCTAAAACCCCTCCTCTTCTCACCTACAACATACCAGCAATCATCGTCAAAACATCGTAGTAGTAGTAGTAGTAGTAGTAGTAGTAGTAGTAGTAGTAGTAGTAGTAGTAGTAGTAGTAGTAGTAGTAGTAGTAGTAGTAGTAGTAGTAGTAGTAGTAGTAGTAGTAGTAGTAGTAGTAGTAGCAGAAGTAGTAGCAGACAATTTTATTTTAAGAGAACACTAAATACATATCTTTCTTAGGTTTCTCATATTAAGGTTGTCAATTTAAATTTTATTAAAATTACCTAAATACATATTTAATATACATAACATAATATTATACTTTATTATTATTTAAAAAAAAAAAAAAAGTTCTGAACAAATGTTTGATGGCTAATTACACTGGTCAACAAAATGAAACTTTTTTTGTATAATAGGAGGTTTGATAGGAGATTGTAGTTATACTTTTCATGCAGAATCCAAATATGTTTTCAGTTTTGGCGTAACACCCAAGGTTTCTTAGTAATACATACAAAAGTTTAAGAAAAAATCGAATATTTGACATTAAAATTACTATAAAAAATTATCTAACACATTTTTTTTTAACTTTTTGGGTGGATTTGACCTGGGTAACATATATCCTGTGTGTTTAGTGTAAATGGACCACCATATACCAACTCCTTTTGTCCTGGTAGCGTACATCCCCATTTTAGAGAATTTCAGTTACTGCTATACAAAATTTTAAAAAGTGTAAAAAAAGGTGTAATATGCGACTCTAATCATATTAGGCATGCAGAATTTAATAGTTATTCGTTTTGCTGAATCATGAGGACGGAATTATAAACAGATATGGGGCCTAACTATACCTCCCCGAGTAAAGAGCTTTAATTTACCTCCATACTTCCGCAATAACTATACATTTTGTAATAGAAAAAAGTGGTTCTAGAAAATAGTGTGGGTGATAGACAATTTCCGGTTGCAGATTTGACTTCAGCGTGAAACAATATATCAAACTCACTATCAATAATCCGTGTTACACAAATCGTGTTAACCAGTGTTATTTGCCACAAATTGACGATTTCAATTTTATTGATACGTTTTTTAAATGGTAACCTACTTTTTTCTATTGATATTTACAAACTTGATAGCGTTTATTTTTCTTTTCACGAATATCTAAAAATATCATAAAATTCCATAACAAAAATTTCTAAGAAAATCGTGTTTTATACCTGATGACATAAATGTGAAAAATTAGACTGCGTTGCAAAACAAATGATAAAAGTTAAAAAAATACCAGTTACTAAATTCAGTTTCTGTTTCCAAAATAAGGTTGTAATAATAATACTGTATTAAAAAGTGTTTCTCAATTCAGTTTGAGTTTCCAAAATATGGTTGTAAGTTAAACTGTATTAAAAAGTGTTTCCCAATAATTATGGTACGTGTAACAGAACACAGTTGGTATCAATATAACTCCTTTTTAACACCTTTTAACACCGATTATAACACCTATTAAAAAAATGTCCAAAAGTACTCCTTGTAACTGCATCTTCCAAAAAATATGCTTCTGAAAATCTTTGACCAACGGTTTCGAAATAGTTACATACTTTGATCTGTTATTATTTAAATTCATTTGATTGATGTTAGAAAATTTAAATATCTACAGCAAAACAAAAAAATGCATTAAATATTTAGTTAGAATTAGAATAACTATTTTACAAATCAATACTAATAAAAAAACAGATTTTTGGATTTTAAAAGAAAATTCCTTAAGTGTTTCAGCAATCGTTGCAATCTTATATATTCTCATATTCAAAGTACTAACAAGTACAAAAGTATTATTCAAAAGTACACAACCACTGAACATATGTATTTCAAACCATTCAGAAGACAAATTGAACGTAAAACATCGACCTCAGCAAGTAACAAACAGCAGAAGTTTCCCTTGCAATGAACTTTAATGGAGAAAGAACCCTCCATTTCTTTCTACATGTACCAAATTCCTGCCTATTTTTCACAAACTTCTGGCAAGTCTTTGTTTATAGCAGTATAAATATTTTTACAAACACCAAAGAAGATACAATCCTCCAGAGAATATAACTTCTTTGACAATACCCACCATTAGATAATGTAATTCTGGAGGTGGAATTATTTGAAGGGTTACGGGGAAAAACAATCAGAGTCAATTTTAGTCGTTTTCCAGAAACTGAATTGAAAGTTTCAAGTCTAATAAAGCACAGACATGATGAATAAAAAAAACTAAGTGATAAAAATATATATACTTTGACACCAGGTGAATTAAAATTTTGAGCAAATAATGAAATATACATAACTTAAACTACTAAAAAAATATGTTCTTAATAACAAGTCATGGACTCTGATCGTTTTTTATAAATTGTTTTAAATTTTCTATAGGTACATACAAAAAATATTTTTTTAAATGATATACAAATTATTGATAAAATGATTACCGATTATTGTATATTGGGGGGATCGTCTATAAATGTTTCTTCTATATCTTGATCTCTGATCATTTCTAGTTAAAATTATATTCTATTTCTCCGTTGTTGAAGGGAAGGGTGATTGTTTTTCACTGTTTTACTTCACGTGCCGAAACTACTTCTCCCATGCTACAACATGGCACCATCAGCTCGATTTCGATAAAAATGGACTCTGATCGTTTTCTCTGAATCTGAATTGTGAGCTGATGATTAGATGATGCGACAAAAAATACAGTTGACAAATTTCTTCAACTCATTTTTGTTTCCTCCACAAACGGACCAATTATTATATGTTTTTTAATATTGTTCCATAAAGATCTTAAAATACCTTTACTGAGTAAATTATTATTATTATTTTTATCTATATTACACCACGTAGACCAAGGTTATTGAAATATCTGTATTAAATTTTTTTATTCCAGCAGCTTTGCTATAATCCAAAGATTAATTATATTTTTGTAAGCTGATCTATTAACAAATTTGAGTATTTATTTAGTGTATCTCTTTTATCGAGGTTTACAGAAATTTGGAGTCTTATATTTGTATATACAGAATTTTTTTTTTTCGATTTCATGTCGCAGTTTTTGTATTAATATTAAAGAGGCAACGTATTCGAGAGATAATTTCGAAAATAATAAATAATAATAACAAATTTTAACGTTAAGAGGAAAATATAGCAATTAGATTAAAATATGTATTGGTTTGAAACCTCATCGGTAAAAAAATGGTACATTTATTTAAAAAAAGAATAACTAGAAACAGTTTAAACTCAAAATTGAGCTTGGAATTTTTTTAATACATAAGTCATGGTTTGGCGAACTGTGAGAAATGGAACGCATATTGTTATCCGTAGATAATGGACAGCAATATGAGCATCTTTTGTAATGAACTAGTATTGTTAAATTTTGTTTGTAATGAGTTTAATAAAGTAGTTATTTTGTGTGTTACAAATACGAACTTTTTCTTATACATTTATGTTCAAATTTCGATCAATCTTTGTCATCATCACAATCGACGCGTTTTATTTCTGTTAAACGTACCATAATTATTGAGACACTCTTTCTTAAACAGCTTAATTTACAACCTAATTTGATTACGACAATCTAACATTAGTAAATCGTATTTGTTTAACTTGCTTAATTTGTTTTCCAAGTCTAATTTTTCACACTTTTGTCATCGGGCATTAAACTCGATATTATTAGAAATTTTGTTATGCAACCGCATGGTATTTTTAGATATTCGTAAACAGAAAAAAAATCTATCAAATTTGTTAATAGAAAAACTTAGGTAACTATTATAAAAATAATCGATAGTCATTTATAAAAAGTGACGCTTCACAGAAAAAAATTGATACTGCCAAATTATAGCAAATAATTAGCCATCAAACTTTTGTTCAAAACTTTTTTTTCTAACAATAATAATGAAGGCTCCACATAGGTGGTTCCTTACTTTTTACTCACCCTGTATGTGCTCCCCAATGTGCTGTATATTGTACATTAGAATTTAGACTTTTCCTGAAAGGGGCCATTGAATTTCGGCAGTTCGGTACTGTTAGATGATTAGGCATTTATGTAGAATCTGCATTTCAAACGTTCATGAAGTAATTATGTTGTGCAAGATAATTTATTTGTATAACTATAACAAATAGTTTGCTGCTTTTCATGTATTAATTAATATGATGCTTAATTTGCATCAATTTTATCCCGTTCAATTTTATCCTGTTTATTTTTATAAACCTGTTTAGGTTGACCATGTTTTTGTATATTTCAAGATTGCGTTATATAACTCCTGATGGTTTTTTGTGTGTCAATTTAAGTTTACTGTGGTGTAAAATTAAGTGTAACAAATGTCTCAATTACATGATTATCTCTCATTTTTCTAGAAGTGAAGTAAAGCGGACAAGGTTGGTGTACTCATTGTATCAAGTGTCATTGAGCAATCCACGCCAGTTGAAACAAGATTCCATAAATTGATAAAATTTTCGCTAACTTATTCCACACCATGGCCACTGTACTGTTATACCACGTCCTTAGTTTTATAGTGAAACGTACATACATGTGGGATACCAAATTAGCATATATGCATTTTTAAGCACCATTAGTCTTTTATAACTGAATAATGCATGGTAAAAATATCACTAATACTAATTTTGAGTCACGACATTGCTGGAAATACATAAATTACATGCGTCTCAACGATGTGCAAGCATGGCTGGGTTATTAAAGTGTCGTTAAGGATTTTTAATTGCTTCCGGTAAAATGCCACGAATTGCCAGTCAAAATGTTCATAATTTGGTTCTTCTAGTGAATCTAGTGCAATGCATAGAACTTGTAAATATATAACAATTGTAACAACCACTTTTATGTGATTGGTCCTTAATTAATTAATTAATAAAGGGAGGAGCTGATGATCGATTAATTCACAATGGAGAAGGCATTATTAAGGCAAGCCGGCGCGAGTTGGCGGGGCGCGCGCCAGACAGAGGCAGCGAGTTATAAAGAGAGACAACAGGGACGCTGCTTAGGGGTGAACTCGGAGCGAGAACAGTTGACTCGGGGGCGTGAAAGAATTAGGATGGATCTGATAATACGTTCTCGGTGAATGTGTGTACATGTGTGTTATCTATTGGTGTTTAATTATTGGAATAATTCGAGTATGGCAATAATTAAGGTCTGTGCTGAATTTTATATTTTGCCGGAATATACCCAGAAAGGATTGTGGAGCTCCTGTATTAATATACAGAGCGGCGTCATAATAATGACGTGAGATGAATACGGGGTTCTCCATATAAATATTGCTTCATTGGCATGTTATGCGTACCGATATTAAATAGGGTGCGAGATGATTGTTTAAGCCGCACGTTAGTGCCCTTACAATCATGCGCCAAATTATAATAGATTGTTGAAGCTGCACGTTGGTGCCCTTACAATCATGCGCCAAATTATAATAGATTGTTGAAGCCGCACGTTGGTGCCCTTACAATCATGAGCCAAAGTATAATAGATTGTTTAAGCCGCACGTTGGTGCCCTTACAATCATGCACCAAATTATAATAGATTGTTGAAGCCGCACGTTGGTGCCCTTACAATCATGCGCCAAATTATAATAGATTGTTGAAGCCGCACGTTGGTACCCTTACAATCATGAGCCAAAGTATAATAGATTGTTGAAGCCGCACGTTGGTGCCCTTACAATCATGAGCCAAAGTATAATAGATTGTTGAAGCCGCACGTTGGTGCCCTTACAATCATGCGCCAAATTATAATAGATTGTTGAAGTAGCATAAAGATGATCTTCCAATCATGGGATGTAAAAACAATAGCGCCAGATTATAATTAATAAGCGTTAAGTCTAGAAATAAATATAAGTATGAATGAACATGCGGAAACTATATGCGCCTCGATATAATGCGCAATGTGTACACATATTAGGGAATTCAGTTACAATTAATTAGACATTAGATTTGAGAGTAGTTAGTTATATTGCATCCAGAACCTGTATCCCAAATAGAAAATCGTATATTAGAATTGAGTTTAACAAAAATTGTACTGTTTTCAAATACGCCATTACAGTCCGATTAAGAACGTATTACGAATGTCTGTTGGAATAAATGGCGCCAAAATTAGAATGGGTTTTGTGATTGAATGTGTGTTTTAAATGGGTATGATTGGTACGAAACAAATTAGAAGTGTTGGCCCAGATGAATCATCAAATTCAGTAAAATGGTTAAGTTTTGTAATTCTGCAATCCACTGCGATGACAACGGAAATCCTAGCATGCTAGGCAGGGGGTTGTGAAGGGCGGAAAGCCCCCTGGTAAGTTGTGATTCCAATTAAATTATATTTGGTGTATTAAAAGGCTTTATTATTTATATGAACTCGTGACCCGGCAATGGAATGCGAAATCAGGGGATCCTGTCTGATTGGGCCATCTTGACAAGTCACATGGTGGTAATGTAGACCCAATAAGTAAGTGACGCATGAGTAATTAGAATATGTATACGCCCATATTATTATATGATTAGAGAGCAATTGAAAATGGCGAAAAATTTGTACGCCCAGGAATTGTGCTCCTAACACAATGAAGTAAAAGAGTTAATCACCAATTTGCGAAACAATGCAGTTTTGTCCTTTGACCTGTCATTAAAGGCACTTTACAAGTCAAAACATTGAAAGTGAATCATTGGAAATATTTGGTAACTTAAATATGAAAATAAAACACAATATTGCGGACTTATAAAAAAGAGACCAAGTCAAAAAAGACAGTTTCGAGATAAATACATTTGAAATTTCAACATTTATGATAAATCTAGTTTTCAATATTTATGGTTTTCGCAAAGTTTTTATTAACAAAATTCTAGTGAACGATGATACAACATAGAAACTTGTTCGTGGTAATTACAACGAATCAACGAACCCTTTATGGTCATTTCAATTCATTTTTGTCAAATTTTGACTAGGTCTCATTTTCTTGTATGCGCACGATATTTGAAATAATAATAACGCACAAGTAAATTAATTAAAAAAAAGTTATGTCTTGAGTTTTGCATCAGTACTTGCATATTAATTTGAATTTAAGATAGCTATTATTTACTCATGCATGCCACTAGATTTCAATGGCGAATATTCAAAAACCATTACGGTGGATATAAAAGTAAATCCTAGGTTTCAATGACGAAAATTCATTAATCCGTATCATTACGGTGGATATAAATGTAAATCCTACTTCTCACTTTCAGTTCCGATCTTTTGAAGGTTGCTGATAAGTTATTTACAAGCTTTTTTTATTTCTAACATTAGATTAGCTATTTAATTATTATCGGTGCTGCCAAGGTATGAATTTTACAAAACTTAAGAAATGCGAATATAACTTACAAAATGCGCAGATGTGGAAGTATAAATTTTGTTATCTAAAAGAAACAAACAAATATTTGATGAGAAATTAGTTTATGGCCAGTTGTCAAAGCGAAAAAAATTTAAGTGATTTTGATTTGTAACAATAATTGGATTTTCATGTGATGATTGCGAGAGAGTATTTTCAATAACGTTAAGACTTGATATCTGCACAATTGCGAGAGGTTATTTTCATTAATGTAATATCCTTGTATCTGCACAGTAAATGTAATAATTAAAATATGATAAAATATAAAAAAACTACGTTTGAATGACCAAATGTATTATAAAATAATCACCGTTTTTCAAAATTTATTGTTATTAATTTCATTTGCAAAAAAAAGGATTAGACAGTATGGTCTTTCAAATATTTATTTTGTTATCTATTATTAAGTTTGTTTTATTTTTATATTTATATTATTTATCAATGAAAAAAGTATTGTTGTTTATTTAAATCTAAAATGAAATATTAGATGTCCTAACTCGGTCACTGTTTTCTGATTTTTGAACGTTGTTCATTGCTTGAAATTATTCGCATAATTTAAATATTCCTAGGCTATATTCTTGAGATTCAATAATATTATGGCCTATTATATTTGGAACAAATGTGATTCTTTAAGAAATATGAAAAATAAATTTTGATATATAGAATATGTTTATTTTAATAATCTACAAGGGTATTCACATTGTTTGTAACATTGTGTAACGTTGTGTGATTTGTAACAATTAAATGTTCTATCGGCCAAAGCCAAAGCCAATAACTTTGGTTAATTTGATGTAAATTTTGATTATATGAATTTTAAATTTTAGAAATGTTCTTATATTATTATTAATTCTTGATAAAATGCAGTAAATATTCTTGTCTTATTATGATTCTTGGTGGAATGCAGTAAACCAGCATTATTATTAGTTTTGATGGAAATATGGTAAATAATCTTACGTTACTGCTGAATCTTGAAGAATTATGGCTTCCGTTGTTAATAATTCTTGATAAATGGGCGGAAAGATGAAAGTCATTAGTCCATTCCATATATCACATCGTAACCAATATCATAAATTTCATCATCATAACTATGTAATAAATACCAAATTACACTGGTCGACAAATTTTGACGAATGTATTGTCCCTTTAATTTAAATGCATTGTTGGGAAAGTATTTAATATGCATATGTATGAAATGAAAAAAAAAATCATAGCTAATTTTTTAAAAATTTTGCACCGTTTTTACACAATTTACTTACAATAATACATTCTCAGTTAAAGATGGATTAGAAAAGTGATACCAGATACTGTCAAACTGCAATTTGAATCCAGTATTGCCATGAAAAAATATCGGGATCTGTCTTGCATCCCAAAAAAAAAAAAATTACACATTTTGCAAAAATTGAAATATCTCAAAACATGACAATTTGTTTGGACGTTTCTAAAATCAACAAAAAGAATTCTATTGAAATCGGCTATTTATGTCAGGGACAAAAATTGTGTTGACCAGTGTTATACAAGGGCTATATGGAATAAATGTTTATTCTTTCTCTTGCTATGTCAAGTTATAAAATGTATTATTATTTATTTTCAAATAATTATTACCACGAAACTTCTATTCGTGATAAAATATAGCAGTAATCTTACATCATTGTTGATTCTCTAATGTGGTAAGAAAACTTGCGTTGTTTATTAATTATGAAGAACTATGGCGAGTAATCTTACGTTATTCTAGATTATTGGTGAAATGCAGGATGTAATGTTACATAATTATTGATTTTGATGGAATATGACAAGTAACCACACGTATGTTGAATTTTGAAGAAAGTTAATAATTAATACCTATGAAAATGTATTTTGCTTAGGTATTATTTCTTAATGAAATATGACAAGTAATCTTACATCTCAAAAACCTGACGTCCTAGAATATTTTTTTTGAGGTTTCTATAATCAGCAAAAAAAATCAATAAAAATCGGCTATTTATGTCTACGGGATAAAAATTGTGTTGGCCAGTGTTATACAAAGGCTTATTAATTATGAAGAAATATGGCGAGTAACGTTATTCGTTATTCGTTATACGTTATTCTAGATTATAGGTGAAAAGCACGATGTAACGTTATATAATTATTGATTTTGATGGAATATGACAAGTAACCACACATATGTTGAATTTTGAAGAAAATCAATAATTAATACCTATGAAAATGTCTTTTGCTTAGGTATTATTTCTTAATGAAGTATGACAAGTAATCTTACATCTCAAAAACCTGACGTCCTAGAAATTTTTTTTACGTTTCTAAAATCTGCAAAAAATTCTATCGAAATCGGCTATTTAGTTCTAAGGGACGAAAATTGTGTTGACCAGTGTTGTACAAAGGCTATATGGAATAAATGTTCATTGTCCTTCTTGCTATGTAAGTTATAAAATGTATTATTATTTATTTTCAAAGAATTATTACCACGAAACTTCTATTCGTGATAAAATATAGCAGTAATCTTACATCATTGTTGATTCTTGAATCTAGTAAGAAAACTTGCCTTGTTTATTAATTATGAAGAAATATGGCGAGTAATCTTACGTTATTCTAGATTATTGGTGAAATGCAGGATGTAACGTTATATAATTATTGATTTTGACGGAATATAACAAGTAACCACACGTATGTTGAATTTTGAAGAAATTTTATAATTAATACCTATGAAAATGTATTTTGCTTAGGTATTATTTCTTAATGAAATATGACAAGTAATCTTACATCTTGCTATAAAATTTGCACCAGTTGTTGTTAATTTGTACCCAATATGAGGTTACGGTAATAAAAGTGTTTCCATAAAAGACTCGCAGCAGTTGCATGTGCATAGTGGTGTACTTGAGTTTTATTGTAAGAACGTTACTTAAAATATAATTAATACCTACCTATGAAAATGACTTTTGCTTAGGTATTAGTTCTTAATAAAATATGACAAGTAACCTTACATCTTGCAATAAAATTTACATCATTTGTTGTTAATTTATACCCAATGGGAGGTAATAAAACTGTATCGCAGCAGTTGCATGTGCATAGTAGTATATTCGAGCTTAAGAACGTTACTCAAAATGGTAAGAACATAAAGACGATAGGACTTTTCGAAGCCTAAACTCACTACGATATTCTCGAGATTATTAGAATAATTTGAATTTTGTAATTCATTGATTTTATATGCAATTATGCCAATGCATTTTAAATCGTCCTGTCGTCTTTATGTTCTTACAATTTTGAGTAACGTTCTTACGATGTTCTTACGAATGTGTAGTGTAGGGTTCGATTTTATGTCAGGTAAATATTATAATTCTGTAATTGCCTCTGATATGATTCTTATGAAGCATATCTTAAGAACTTGACCATTATAAAGCAAATCATTATAGCAATAAATATCTGAAATTAAATGATTAAAGAATAATGAAATAAAACTAAATTAAAATAATTTAGTCTAAATTTCGATGAAATAAATTATTAATAATCTAATTTAAAATTCGTGTAGACTATTATTCTACTTCACCATTCCAATTCATATAGATTATTATTCTACTTCAACATTCCATTTCTTGTAGATGATTACTGTACTTTATCATTCCTTACAAGTGAAGCCCGTTAGATGGAGTTAGTTAGGAAAAACTAATTTCTTAGGAATTTATATGGGAAAGCACAATAGGGCTCTAAAGATCATCGTGCTGGGGAACATATAAAATTAATTGTTCCAAAAATTGAATGGATCAACATTACTACTACACTTTCTACGTATTAACAGTATTGTGAGATTATTTGTCATATTTTTGCAAGAATTAATAACAAATCATATTTCTTGTCTTAATCCTTAAAGAATGCTTGCCAAATTTATCAAAATTAACAATATAGTACGAGAATTAAAAACAATTCATGTTTCTTCTCTTAATCCTTAAAGAATGCTTGCCAAATTTGTCAAAATTAACAATATAGTAATTGGTCACTGTTGGAGGTATCTACTTTGTGATACATAATTAATTATACATAAAACAAACACTTTATTTGTTAATAATATAAAATTCGATAAAAAAAAGTGTGATATAAGCAAAGAAAGTGTTTGTTTTATTTAAAATATTGTACCAGTTTGACAGCATAGCAAAATGATTTAAAGATGAGATCAACATGTTATATTATTTGCGAGTTCAGTAGCAATCAATGGCATTAACTGTGCCATGAGTGCATCCACATGTCATTGAAGCGCAATATTTCAGGTGTTTAAAACGCTTGAGGAGGTTTGGTAACGGTCTTCGAGCCTGCACGTCTCCGATACTTCGTTCAAGTAAAAGTTGTCTGCAACTAAGGAAATGGAAATATTTTCGGTAGGTGAGGGCGATGACTGGTACAAACTTAGTTTTCGATAGTAAACGTAATTGCCTATAGATATATTCAAAATTTAGGGACATTAAAAGAGTAGGTGTTTGATCATTTCAAATTTTTCAAAATTTTAGGAAATTGAGAAAAAAATGGCGTTAGATCACTTCACGTTATCCAAAATTTTATGAAATTGTGAAAAAAAAAAAATGTTAGGTTTAAATGTTCCAAAATACGCGATATTTTGTGAAACTTTTGTCGAAAAACTTCTTATAATTCAGTTAGTAAGTGTGCCATGCTTATTTGTAATTAAACATCATCATCCACATTTCATTTGTCAATGTTGTTTTGGAAAATGGAGAATATACAATTTTCCAAAATTTCAGGAAATTGTGAAAATATTGGTGCTAGTTTTCAAGTTTTCCGAATTCCGTGATATTTTGTATAACTTATGAAGAAAGACTTCTTATAATTCAGTTAGTAAGTGCAAGTTTTTAAGTTTTCCCAAATCCGTGACATTTTGTATAACTTTTGAAGAAAGACTTCTTATAATTCAGTTAGTAAGCATGCCATGCTTGCTTGTAACTAAACGGCATCATCCACATTTAATTTTTAAATATTGTATTAGAATATGTCGGATGTAGAATTTTGAGTGTTTTTCGAATGCTTTAAAATTTTGTAACGCTCAAGACATTTTCCAAAATTAGATACGATCTTTAACCTGCATGGAGAATGAACAATTTTCCAAAATTTCAGGAAATTGTGAAAACATTGGTGCTAGTTTTCAAGTTTTCCCAAATCCGTGATATTTTTTATAACTTTTGAAATAGACTTCTTATAATACAGTTAGTAAGTATGCCATGCTTGTTTGTAATTAAACGTCATAATCCACATTTAATTTTTAAATATTGTATTAGAATATATCGCATGTAGAATTTTGTTTGTTTTTTCAAATATTTTAAAATTTTGTAACGAACAAGTCATTTTCTAAAATTTGATACGATCTGCCACCTGCATGGAGAATGTACAATTTTCCAAAATTTCAGCAAATTGTGAAAAAATTGGTGCTAGTTTTCAAGTTTTCCCAATTCCGTGATATTTTGTATAACTTTTGAAGAAAGACTTTTTATACTTCAGTTAGTAAGTATGCCATGCTTGTTTGTAATTAAACGTCATCTTACCATAAAATTTTTCAATATTGTATTAGAATATGTTGGATGTAGATTTTTGATTGTTTTTTCGAATATTTTAAAATTTTGTAACCTCATGTCATTTTCCAAAATTTTATACGACCTGCAACCTGCATGAAGAATGTACAATTTCCAAAATATCAGGAAATTGTGAAAAACTTGGTGCTAGTTTTCAAGTTTTCCCAAATCCGTGATATTTTGTACAACTTTTGAAGAAAGACTTCTTATAATTCAGTTAGTAAGTATGCCATGCTTGTTTGTAACTAAACGTCATCATCCACATTTAATTTTTTTAAATTGTATTAAAATATGTCGGATGTAGAATTTTTATTGTTTTTCGAATACTTTAAAATTTTGTAACGCTCAAGACATTTTCCAAAATTTGATACGACCTGCAATCAATGTTATCTCAGTTTTAATTCATAATATTTTTTTCTTCGAAATGATGAATCTCGAATATTTTATAAGTGTGGGGTATTTTCAAATCGTGTAACCTCTGGGCAAAATTTGGTGTGACCTAGGAGCAATGTTCTTTGTAGTGATTGTGCCTGTTCTGGTGTAAGTAATGAAAGGAAAAAGCGAGTTATGGCCGGCTAGGATTGCGGAAGCGAGTGCCGAAAACTGGATTACACTTGAAGCACCAGCGAGAAACAATGATTCGGTAATTGAGCCTCGGGAATTGCGTAACGTCTTGAGGCCAGGGCGTAATTGAATTAGGCGACCGTTTTAATTCAACTGTGGGCTCTGGGAACTTTTCGACGCTCGCTCTTCAACAAAGCAATTGAAACGGAGGCCGGCTAATCAGCACTCCTCGCGTTCTTCACTCTCCCCTATCTGCAGGATCTCACCTGTTGATCGGTCAGTAATCCCAACTTCGCCACAAAGGGCACACTAGAGTACACTCGGAGCAGGTCCAACACCGGCACGTCCGGTTCTTTGTTCGGTCGCGCACTACTGCTACGACATTTCTTCGTGAAGCAGGAGGTTCACGCGGGCAGCGGCGTCCCGTTTGGTGGGGGGGAGTAAACAAAAACAGAAATGCAACGCCAACGCCAACGTGCGCTTGGCTTCGCGTGCGGTTTTTGCATGTGACCGCATGCTAATCGGCAGACCCCAAGGTCTTCAGGAGAAGAACTGCGCTACGCGATGGTCCTGGTCACGTCCAGGCGAAGAGAGTCAAGGCCCATTCCGCGCATTCCACGGTAATGATCTAACTACGTTTGTAAATGATACAATCGCGAGATATTGATCAGCATTTGGATGTTAGGCGAAAGATCGAGGAACCAATGCCCAAAAAACTACCAAAACCTTCCAAGAATTAAAAAAAAAAACTCAAGTTATGCGAAATCTTTTACAAGATCCCACAAGATTTAAAATCAGATCTCTGAAGACACTGAGCACTTCAAAATTTATATTAACAATACAAGAAGAATATCGAATGCAGAAGGCTGATAAAAATTCAATAAAGATACGAGAAAGCTTGTAAATAGTTTCAACGCAGATTTCGAAAAGGGCTCATCTTCGAAAATTAAACTTTTTCAGGAGACACAAAAACTGAATTCCTGTTGAACCATTTGACTTATTTAAGCACTGTTTTTCTCTAAAAGTACCGACCGCTGTGTACGTTATGACAAAGCAAAATAGTATCCTTGAAGAAAAAATTAATGGGGAAAATGATCGTTACAGTTTCCTGATATGAGTTCTTTTTCGGAATTCGCCTTAGGACTTGGGTGCGTTTAGTAGTCAAACGGCATCAGTAAAAAACGCACATTATTGAAAAGGAGAAAATACATTTTTTTTATAGTCCTCTATACTGTTATACAATGTGATTTCACTGTGCTACAAACTAAAAATCTTCCACGTCCAGCAGTGATGCCGCATCTATCGGAAAATGCAGACTGCCTTCATCTTCTTCTTGTATCGCATCTCCTATCGCATGTTCACTATCATCCCACCTGTCATAGAAGATATGTATTAGATGAATGCATTTATAGAAGATTTCAAAAATTCCCCGATAAGTTTCTTCTTAATATTATAGGTGGTCCATTTTTAAGGCATTGATGGGCAGTTTAGAGGAGTAGCATGGAAATGCTTCAATAGTACATGATTGGACAACAACTTTACGTGTTTGAGAGGACACATGTTTTTCTTTATACTTTTCGCTGTAAATGAAGGGACACCATGAGGCTTCACCGAGCTTCTCAGGATTTGATTATCTTTACATATACCTATATTAAATAAAATTAAAAATTAAACAAAAAATAAATAAATAAATTAATAAATACCCGTTCGGCAACTCAGAATCAACCTGAATACATGTGGCAAAACTTAAAATCAGCCATCATAGAACCTTGTAAGATGCATCTGAAACCTGAGAAAAGAACAAACCGAAAACATTGTATAACAACGAAATATTAAGGCTTAAGGAAGAAAGAAGAAAACTGAAAAATTCAAACACAGAAGTATAAAGAAGTACAGAAGGATATCAAATATAAATACTGCCAAGCTAAGGAAGATTGGCTGAAAGAGAAATGTACTGAGATAGAAAATCTGTAGAAACTGCACGACTCCCAGAGTGTGCATAAGAAAATAAAATAGTTCACTGGAATTGGTCTGAAACAAAGATCATACATCCTTACGAATGAGGAAGGAAACATTATGTTGGATATTGAAGAGCAATTGACCCTATGGAAAGAATATATCAAATCCCTTTTCAATGACCAAAGAGAAGAAATAACTACCTACGGTAACAATATAACTGCATCTATTTTACTATAACTCCATCTATTTTAAAAGAAGGACAAGCAGCAATAAAATCAGCCAAAGATGGAAAAACTCCGGATCCTGACGACCTACCTGCAGATGTGCTTAAGTTGACTGACGAGCAACATTTAGATGCTGTAACTTCCCTATTTAATAGATCTATGAAACAGAAATAAAACAAAAAAAAATGGCTTCAGTCAACATTTGTCACAATTCCTAAGAAGCATGATTAGCACATGCGCACTCTCAAGAAATGAACTCCACTTCTTAAATGTCATCAAGCTGAGGAGTGGTTGATCGAGTCATGATTCCCAATGTCTTCAATAACTTTCGAAAAGGTCCCATCTCGATAAGATAAGACCTTTTGGAAATGTATGGCTCATAAAATATCGGTCTATATGTGTACAAGAAAAAAATGGCGAAAAAGTCCATTTTGATTCCTCCCCGAAATGAGCTCTATTCGAACTTTGCAATTCAATTATAGGATTTGCAATTATTTAAAGTTTAGATATAATAATAGTTATAAATTCTAAAATCGTTACCGTTTCTTTAATTGAGTAGATGTTTTACGAAGTGATGGATGAGAAGATATCAACACATAGATCACATATCAGGCAAATTGAACACAGCATACTACGCAATTTTAAAAATAAGACATAAATTCTCCATGGAAACTGTGATAAGTGTATACTATGCGCTTGTATACCCCCACCTCACGTATAATATACAAGCATGGGGTAGGGCGGATATATCAAGACTCTGTGTCGCTCAAAAACGGATCATACGGCTTCTATTCCAACTCGGTAGATCGGAATCATGCCGTGGGACGTTCAGAGAAAACAGACTCTTAACAATTATTGGCATATATATATATTTAAATGTGCAATCTATGTTTACCAAAATAAGCCTAACTTCTTAACAAACGGGTGTATACATAATTACAGAACACATAGCGCAAATGATATACGTCCCAGGATACACAGAACCTCTATATATGAAAAAACGGCACTATACTCTTGCTCTGTAATATACAATAAACTACCCGTATATATTAGGGATGTGAAAACCATAAATAGCTTCAAGGCGAAACTTAAAGCATTTCTGGTGGATAAATGCTACTACTCGTTCCCAGAATTTTTAATGGATGCCGGTGAAAAATAATCTCATGGATAAGTGTGAGTGTAGTTTTGCTTTATTTCATCTTGTTTTGTTTTCTCTTTTGAAATCTTTTATGTAAACTTTTTTGTATGTGTATGACTAAATTTTATATATTGTGACGATGACATCCACCGAGCAAGATTTTATGTTGCAGTGTATGGTGGCACCTGTCATTAAATTAAATAAATAAATAAATAAATAAATTCTCAACAATATAGGAGGAAGGTATGATCTTCAATTGTTTAGTCACCTGGCCGCAGGGAATGTAAACCCATTTTTTTAAATTGATGTGGGGATCGAGTAATAGCTAATGAAAGCTTGCCAAATTTGCAATGCAATAGTATATTAAGTTTTAAAATCTGTTGATTAGTTTTCAAGAAATTATTTTTTTAACTTGAGCAAAGTACAAAATAAACATGTCATTTCAGCAACAAAACTGTATCTAGCAACAAAAGTACAGAGTAAGATACTGTCAGTTTGACAGTACTAAGATGGTTTATTACATTGGAAAGAGATTTGGTATTTTTGTGGGGATTATTTTGATTTAAAACAAGAGCTGCATCTCCGGAGCAATCATTGTTATTAAAATAAAGGCTTACAGTTTCAAAACGCTCTTTAATGGATAAACCACCTTAGTACTGTAAAATTGACGGTTTCTTATTATGTACATTTTTTTGCTGGATACATTTTTGTTGCTCGAATGTCATATTTATTTTGTACTTTGCTCAAATAAAAAAATTATCATTTGAAAACTAATCTACAGATTTTTTAAATTAATCCACCATTGTATTGCAAATTAAGATAGCTTTCAAATGAGCTGTCACTCGACTCCTAATCATATTTAAAAAAAAATGGTTTACCTCCGCTGCGGCCAGGGGGTTAAACAATTGAAGATCATTTGACAGTCAAAAGTTGTTCCCTTTGAATTAAAACTTGACGTGTTACAGCGATTTTATTAAAAAAATCCTAGATATTTAGGGTGTTACCTTTCTTCTGCGACACCCTGTATATCCATGATGTTAATATTTATTATAGAAATTTTAAAAGTCAAAATTTAAAAATGCGGTCAAAAAGTATTTTAAATGGAAATTGATGTAAATTACAAAACATATATTACAAGAACATTCTTAACCTAGACTGGGGAATGATGATAATAATGCCAAAACAAGATGTAACGGCAATAACATGTAGTTAAGACTGCGAGTAATCGATTTCCGTCTAAGGCACTATAAAAATTGTTCAATGTACAGTCATGCTGATATAAAGCTAGTACAAACGTTTTGCTATATAAAATTGCTATTGCAACCTGTTTCCTTGTACTAGATTTTTGTGAGCATGACCGTACCTGACAAAATGCTATTGTACTAAGTTTTCCATTCTAATTATACTAAATTCTATTCAAATTATACAACGCAAATCTCATTTATTTATGAAAGTGAGTATAGCAAACCTTATATCGTTATAAAGAGAAAACACTAAAAAATCTTTTTAAAGTCCTTTATAAAAATATATCTATTAATACTTAAAGAAAAGTAACATATCATCCTTTTTCACGACATTTATTTCGCTATATGTACATTTCAACCACTACGGGGTCATCTTCCAGAATCTACTATTAATGCCATTAAAACAAAGTTTGTATTATAACTCAAAAAATATGATTTTGTTTCAAAATATAAAAGCATATCTTGCATACGCTTTTAAAATGGCAACTCTTTCCTCATTTAACCGAATGTTTTATGGTTTAAGAGATCCCAATGCTTAAAATGAAAAAAAAAACGGTGAGTTATGAAATTGTAAAAATAGTGATATTATGGTAAATATCAAATGTTGCCATGCGCATCTAACACAACAAAAATGTCTCAATTTGTGCAAAATTTTTCATAATTACGACTGGGAGTGGAAATTTTTAAAAGAAGTAAAGTTTTTAAAAGTAGAATTTTTTTAAACTTTTTCTTCGTGCGTAATATGCTTTGTACAACTCTCGTTATGTAATATACTATTAATACATTTACAGTAGATACCTTTACATCAACATTGATTGTGGATATATTTAGCCCATTATTTCTTGTTCTTCGCCATTTTCCTTGTTTCCGTCCATTCCGTTTTGTGTTCCTTGAGGTTCTCTGCTATTATATTATCCCATGTTTTCTGTACCCCTTTGTCTTTTATGAATTGTTCTTGATTCCCATATTACCTTCGCTTGTTGGTTTTCTTTCATTCTGGACAAGTGTCCAAACCATCTAAGTTGAATCCTTATAGTTGACCAATAGTGGATCCACTTGCAGTTGCTTTCTCTCTTCTGTATTTCGGACTCTGTCTCTTTTTGTAATGCCCACCACGGCTCTGAGATACTTCATCTCAACTGCTTGAAGTTTGCTACTTTTCCATGTGTCAAGTATCCAATTCTCACTGCCATATAATAGTATAGGTCTTACTATGGTTTTATAAACTGTCATTTTTGTATTTCTCGAAACTTCTTTTTTCGTATTTAAAAAACAAAAATATTATAAGTATGCAGCTACTTTCTTTCCAAAACTTTTTCAAATGTAGATTATGTTCAAAATCATAATTTCAAAATTTGATACAATTCAAATCTACACAGACATACATTTTGCAAGAAGTCTTAATGGCTCGGAGGAGGTCAAAAATGGATATTTCTGTTCAAATCAGAAAAATATTTTCCCTGTCTTCTAGTAGAGAAAATAACATTCATCATTGCTATGTAACGATTTATACCTACAAACGATTACAAAATGATCGCCAATCTCTAAAGCACAAGTGGAGATTTTTAGGCTCAAGCTAAACAAAGATGAGCTTCTTCATTATCTGCTACGCATTGATCTACATAAACTCTGCAAATCAAAAAGTCAGGTAGATCAGGTAGGTAGATCTTTTGGCCTTGAGTTAGATAAAGCTCAGCGAATCTGTGAATCACCACACATCGATCTGCGCAAATTCTCACATCTGCAGGCCAACAAATCGCTCTTGCACGGCACATTTGCGCAACAAAAGGCCAGTGTGAGCACAGTTTCCTCATGTTTCGCTTTTCACCGACACGTGGCTGATGAAACGCGACGGACGCTCCAGTGCAGATGCGGAGCGGAGTTGCTCAATTTACAGAAGTGATCTAACTCTGCGCGGTTCATTAGCACGGTTAATTGGCTGTTTATGTGTCGGCAGGTAACCGCATTTGCGTCACGTACGGCACCGATCTTCCATCAAAGGCAGCGTGTGCATCGGTGCCCGATGAATTTCACGGCTGCGATGAAAGTTTGTTCCTGGTATGACCACATGTTTTCAATTAAATAATTAACAATTACGAGCATTGAATTTATAATTCGTTTAAAGCCAGGTGTTACTTCTGCAAATTTACCAATCCCCAGAGGTACTTGGTTACTAAGGTTACTTTGGTGAAGTGAAGCCCAAAACATTAATAGCAAAAAAATCCCCGAGAGCCTTCTTTGGGGATTCTAAATTTAATTTTGATTTTATTACTGATTTTGTTATTGATTTTGACATTATTAACTCAAAAAAAAGGAAAACCCCGAAACTTACTATTCTAAGCATCTGTAGAAGAGTAGCGCACAGTAGAATTTTTCAAATGAAGGAAATAATTTGTAAATGGTAAATTCCTCATTTGCAGTAAAATGTATTATTATTATGTTTACTGCAGTTGGTTCCATAATATCCTCATTCGTTTTTACTCCTCTTCGCCAATTCACCTCGTTAAATCCGCAGCATCTGCGGCACTTAAAAGCCCATCAATTTCCCTCTCGGACAGGTGAAGCTGCCGTTCCTCCTTTTACTCGACCTGTCCGTTCTTCCTGTACCGCGGGAGGAACGGTGCAACATCCTCTGCAGTTTTATCAAATGCTGCATGACTTGCAGCTTCCTGCACGAAAAGAACGCCTGAGGCGTCGCGATGTTTCCAGCTTTCCAACTGTTCTGGTTTGTCTAGTTTATCCAGTCATCCGAATCGAGGGTGTTCGGCGCGAGAAATTAGTTGTTGTTTTGAGCTTGCTACTGGGCATTAAGGAGATGCATTTATTTTAAGCGACGCATTGTTGGCTGGAATTAATTTCTAGGCTAACAAATTAATCACTTTGGAATCGCCTGAATTAACACGCCCAGCTACTTTTCTCGAAACAATGGAACAATGACACACTTTTGCTCCCACAACTTATCGGTCTACTTTACAATCCGGTGCCCAACAGGAAGCTATGTATCAACTCGAGGATCGATATGAAGCAGATTTCGCATTGAGCAATACTAAATCAACCACCAATAAATATGAGATGCACACGAAGAAGGCGGCGTGTCGTAACTGCACCGGGTAACCCACGAGGTAATCTGTGACACACTTTGCGCGGATTACGAAACTCTTTTGTGAGCCTTCGCCGGGCCGCTTACCCACAAAGTCGCGTGCGAGAGTTGATTTGCATTGTGCCTTCTCCTCAATTCACCAACAGACCAAGGCGACGCAGTGATCACCATAAATATGCAGAAGTACGTTGGTGCCCGGCTCAGGTCATCGCGGGTCACCTCACTTTCCATTGTATTCACGTAGGTTCCAATGTCCAAAACGGAAATGGCTTTCACTTACCAAAAATAATCGGAGAAAGAATTGGAACTCCTGCAAGATTGTTGACTGCTCAACAATAGTATATGCATGTTTTTAGTTATTATAATTGTATGATACCATTTCTATTAAAAACTGAGAATGATCAATTGGTACAAAATAATTCCAAAATAATGTTGGTAAACCGACTGATGCTGAGATTTAAGCGCACTTATTCTCACTATAACTTAAGGATCATAAGTTCAATTTTTTGCGATTAAAATTCTCTAATAATAATTCCTTTGGAGGGGAATCGACATTGGTCTTCCCATGTACCATTCAATTGTGCTCGGGCTTTACAAATATCGATGTAATGAGGTTAAATCTATATAGGGATAGTAGTCCCATTGAGAGCTGACAATGACTCATCGTTATTACATTTACCTTAAGCATGTGAACGAGCATAGAAAACGCGATTCTTTGTTCGAAAAAACTAGTGCAAATATTTTCTTGTAAAATTCGCAAACACGCAGGTTAACTTGTAAGAGGAAATATTCAAGAAATATAAACTCACGAAAACATAAAATATTGAATTCATGAAATGACAACGTATGGGTTACCTATTACTGAAATTTCTAAAAATTTATGAATTGCAAATTTAATATAAGATTCTTTTACAGTACACCTAAAACTAATTCTTGCGAAAATTTGACAACGTTTCAGTATTAAATAAGGCAGAAAATTAAACTTTCTGCATTGACAAGTATGGGTAAGCTATTACTGAATTTTTTGAATAGTATATTGTAATAAGAGTGCGGAAAGGGCTTCAATGCAAAACGAGTATGAAAGTTGGAGCACGAGCGCCAGCGAGTGCTCCATTCATACGAGTTTTGCAATGGCCATTTCCGCAAGAGTGTTACATACTATTTTTTCTACGAAAGTGTAGAAAACTAAAGATTAATGTAAATTTAATCATTAATTTAAAATAAATGTCATTGTCATTAATTTAAACGTCAGAAAATTTATAAATCGCTTGTCACCAAATCGAGACTCGAAATTTATACATTAATACTGGAAGTAGAAGAATATAAATAATGGATTCCGATAGTGACGATATAACAAACACTCCGCCGGAACTTGCGGCCATTGCATCCACAGTTTCGTCCGATTTATTGCCTCAAAAATCAAAAGAGAGGTATTGGAGTGCGGAAAGTGAGTGCGAAAAGTACTTTCCGCACTCATATAAGTGCGGAAAGTACTTTCTGCACTCCTTGTAACAAATACCAACTTTCAAGGTTAAATTTTATGACAGAAAACGTGTCTTTCAACACTTTCGTAGAAAAATATTATTAATTGCATAGTTAAAATTACATATGTATTAAGTACACTAGTTAGTCTTAGGTATTCTGTATACGAATCAATATTAAATTTGCAACTAATAAATTTTCAGAAATTTTAGTAATAGCTAACCCATACGTGTCAATGCAGAAAGTTTTATGTTTGATTTATCCCTTATTTAATACTGAAACTTTGTCAGCTTTTTAGGAGAATTTGTTTCAGGTGTACTGTACACGAATCTAATATCATATTTACAAATAATTAATTTTCAGAAATTTCAGTAATAGCTAACCTATACTTGTCAATGCAGAAAGTTAAATGCGTGATTTTGTCCCTCATTAATACTAAAACTTTGTCAAATTTTCAGAAGAATCAGTTTTAGGTGTTCTGTACACGAACCTAATATTAAATTTGCAAATAATAAATTTTCAGAAATTTCAGTAATAGATAACCCATACTTGTAAATGCAGAAAGTTATATGTTTGATTTTGCCCCTTATTTAATACTGAAACTCTGTCAAATTTTCAGGAGAATTAGTTTCAAGTGTAGTGTATACGAATCAAATATTAAATATGCAATTAATAAATATTCAGAAATTTCAGTAATAGCTAACCCTTACTTATGAATGCAGAAAGTTATTTGTTTGATTGTCTGCCTAATTTATTACTGAAACTTTGTCAAATTTGCAGGAGCATTAGTTTTAGGTATACTGTAGACGAATCTAATATCTAATTTGCAAATAATAAATTTTCTGAAATTTCAGTAATAGCTAACCCATACTTGTCAATGAAAAACGTTATATGTTTGATTTTCTTCCTGACATAATATTGAAACATTATCAAATTTTCAGCAGAATAAGTGTCAGATGTACTGTATACGAATCTTATATAAAATTTGCAAATAATAATTTTTCAGAAATTTTGCTAATAGCTAATGTGAATGCAGAACGTTATATGTTTAATTTTGTCCGTTATATAATACTGAAACTTTGTCAACTTTTCAGTAGAATTAGTTTCATGTGTACTGTATACGAATCTAGTATCAAATTAGCAAATAATGAATTTTCAGAAATATCAGTAATAGCTAACCTTTACTTGTCAATAAAGAAAGTTAAATGTTTGATTTTGTCCCTTATTTAATACGTAAACTCTGTCAAATTTTCAGAAAAATCAGTTTCAGGTGTACTGTACACGAATCGAATATCAAATTTGCAAATAATAAATTTTCAGAAATTTCAGTGATAGCTAACCCATACTTGTCAATGAAGAAAGTTATATGTTTAATCTTTTCCCTTATTTAATACTGAAGCTTTGTCAAATCTTCAGGAGAATTAGTTTCAGGTATATTGTACATGAATCTAATATCAAATATGCAAGCAATACATTTTCAGAAATTGCAGTAATGGCTAACCCATACTTGTTAATGCAGAACGTTATATCGTCGGCTTAATATTACAAGGTTGTATGTGCAAATTTGTCAATTTGGGAATAAGGATTATAACTATGTTTGCTATATCAAAACATGAGAAATTTTGCACTGTCAATAGATATGTTATTATCACAGGTTCCTAATGATCCAATTTTAATCTTCCAACAAGTTGAAAGGTCCCGCGTTGAAAACATATAGCCCTGCAAAGCTATAGAACTAAAAATTTAAAAAATGTTACATGCAACCTTGTAACACCAAGCCGACGATATGTTTAATCTTCTTCCTTATTTAATACTGAATCTTTGTCAAATTTTCAGGAGAGTTAGTTATAGGTATACTGTACACGAATCTAATATCAAATTTGCAAATAATGTATTTTCAGCAATTTCAGTAATAGCTAACCCATACTTGTCAATGAAAAACGTTAAATGTTTGATTTTCTTCCTTACTTAATATTGAAAGATTATCCAATTTTCAGGAGAATAAGTGTCAGATGTACTGTATACGAATTTTGTATAAAATTTGCAAATAATAAATTTTCAGAAATTTCGCTAATAGCTAACCCATACTTGTAAATGCAAAACGTTTTATGTTTGATTTTGTCCATTATATAATACTGAAACTTTGTCAACTTTTCAGTAGAATTAGTTTCATGTATACTGTATACGAATCTAATATCAAATTAGCAAATAATAAATTTTCAGAAATATCGGTAATAGCTAACCTATACTTGTCAATGCAGGAAGTTGAATGTGTGATTTTGTCCCTCATTTAATACTGAAACTTTGTTAAATTTTCAGAAGAATCAGTTTCAGGTGTACTGTACACGAATCGAATATCAAATTTGCAAATAATATATTTTCGGAAATTTTAGTAATAGCTAACCCATACTTGTCAATGAAGAACGTTATATGTTTGATTTTCTTCCTTACTTAATATTGAAACATTATCAAATTTTCAGGAGAATAAGTTTCAGATGTACTGTATACGAATCTTATATAAAATTTGCAAATAATAAATTTTCAGAAATTTCGCTAATAGCTAACCCATACTTGTAAATGCAGAACGTTATATGTTAGATTTTGTCCCTTATATAATACTGAAACTTTGTCAACTTTTCAGTAGAATTCGTTTTATGTGTACTGTATATGAATCTAATATCAAATTAACAAATAATAAATTTTCAGAAATTCCAGTAATGTTTGATCTTCTTCCTTATTTATACCTGAAACTTTGTCAAATTTTGAGGAGAATTAGTTTCAGGTATACTGTACATGAATCTAGTATAAAATTTGCAAACAATAAATTTTAATAAATCTCAGTAATATCTAACCTATATTTGTCATTGCAGAACGTTATATGTTTGATTTTCTCCCTTATTTAATACTGAAATTAATATGAAATTTTTAGGAGAATTAGTTTTAGGTGTACTGTACACAAATCTTATATCAACTTTGCAAATAATAAATTTTCAGAAATTTCAGTAACAGCTAACCTTTACTTGTCAATGCAGAAAGTTAAATGTTTGATTTTGTCCCTCATTTAATACTGACACTTTGTCAAATTTTTAGGAGAACTAGTTTCAAGTGTGCTGTACACGAATCTAATATCAAATTTGCAAATCATAAATTTCCTGAAATTTCACTAATAGCTAACCTATACTCATCATTGCAGAACGTTTTATGTTTGATTTTCTCCCTTATTTTAAACTGAAACTTTGTCAAATTTTCAGAGAATTCAGGAGTCATTGTCAGCTCTCCTCGAGACGACTATAATTTATGCATTTCCTGATGTAATGTTTGACGATGATATCTGAAGACCATAACCTCAAATTTGCCAAAAATGGAAAAAAACTATTTGTTTCCTCTGTAATAGACTATGTGGTAAGCCTACTGATATTCAGAAAGTTGTATGTAGCCAAAAACTTTAAAAGATTAGTAGTAACAACCAGAAGATGAAAGTATTAAGTAGTATTAAGTTTTCTGTCCAATAAGAACTAAGAAGTATCAATTTTGAAGTTATGGTCCTCCATACTTCCAAATAACTTTAAAATGGAATCAAAATACAGGAACTATAAACTAAGAAGTACCACATTTTAGTTAAGTTTAAGATTTTATGCATGATTACCAGTTATATACAGAGTGGCCAACCTATCCTAGCTCGGATCATTGCTGCTAGACTAATGAAAATTGAGGACAAAATCTAATTCGAAGTTATTGGACACTTGATGTGCTACTCTTTAAAATTACTTTCGAGCTTAGAGACCATAAATCCGGGACACAAAATTTGGTCTCTTTTCCCCTGTATATTCTTTCAATTTTAGAATCTGCATCATGAGGGCTTCACAAATCATCTTAATTTTCAGGGATCAGTTGCAACGTTGCCAAGTTTTTCACATTTTAATCAAATTCAACGAAAAATTATGGAAGTGAAAAAATATTCAACAAAACCTTATTATAAGAGATCAATGAAAGAATCTGCGTATGTAAGTACCCAAGCAACATGCTAAAATATACACAATATTTTGAGTCAAGTAGAATACACAGGGTGTTCTGAAACAACGATACAATTTTGTTATTTTAAAATGGCTAAAACTCTTGTTTTTTCAAATAGAACATCCTGCATATGCTGGAATCATATTCTGAGAGCTCATCTCATGAGCTATTCAATAATAGCATATGGACAGTAATATAATAACACTTTTTAATAGGTAAATAACGATCAATTTCAATAAGTTTAAGCCATGTGAAAATAGCAAAATTCGATCGTTGTTTCAGAACACCCTGTGAATTCAACGTGAATCCAAATATTGTGTACGTTTTAGCACATTGATTGGGTACGACCTTACCCAGATTCTTTCATTGATCTCTTATAATAAAATTTTGTTGAATTTTTTTCCTCGTCCATGATTTTTCGATAAATTTGATGAAAATGTGAATAACTTGGCAAATCCCTAAAAATAAAAATGATTTGTGAAGCCCACATGAAGCAGATTCCAAAAATCAAAGAATATACAGGGTGTTCCTTTAAAAAATGATACCAAATGTGTCCCGGATTTATGGTACACTCTGTACACTCGAAAATTATTTCAAATAGTAGCACATCAAGTGTCCAATAACTTCCAATCAGATTTTTTCCTCAATTTTCATTAGTCTAGCAGCAATGGGTACACAAATGCGTATTGGTAATTGATATCTGTTACAGTTTCGACACAAAAAAATTAAATATGAGTGACTGCGCTACACTCGTTTGGTTTTTCATTTTCATTTTCATAACCGAAACTAGTCAGGCGATAAAAATGAATAATAAAATCAACAAACAAATACCAGTAAGTACCTATTAAAACAACCTTAAATCAATATTTAGGTTATGGATCCCCAAACTTCCAAATTACTCTAAAATGGAATCAGAATATAGGAACTAAGAACTATGAAATATCCATTTGGCATTTGGACCGTTTTGAAGTGATGGTTTTTAATTTGCTACCAACCTCCAAATATAAAAACGAAAATACTATTTTTCAAACATTTTGAATAATAATTAAGTACCTACAGCAAATTCATTTGAAATGAATTAAAAAAAATAACTCATTAATAATAATAATAATTCCTAGGCTCCTCCTTGAAATGTAAAAAAAAATCAATTTTTTGCAAACTATCACAATTCTTTAAGTTTACAATTAGATCAAGTTGTTCAAAAAGGTACAAACCCAAAAAACATTTACATTTTTTATTAAATTTTAACCAAACACTTTTTCTTAGTGCTCCAATCTTAACATTTAATCAGCTTATTTGCTTTTATTTTATTTTCTGTAATCTCGAATGTACGATTTACGATATTTTTTTGTTTTTTTACTTCAATTACTTTTTCCATAACTACGTCCAAATGGCTTTTATTTGATATTAGTCCTGAGCATCATCACATCATCATATAATTTTCTATAATAATTTTCATTGTTACTACCGGAAAATTTATGGCAGATATGTTATTCTTATATTTATAGACTTGATTAAAAACTGGACCTTTTTCCGCATTCTGTTAAAAATCGAGCGGTTCGGAGAAACTCGCCTAAAACAATTTTGTGGTCGTCGGTATCTCGTTCTCGACACGGCTGGTCTGTTCGCAAAACAGGCGAGACTAAACGGCGCAGGAACTTTGCTGAGAATGCAAAAAAACGGGAATGCTTTCCTCGCGTGAAAGTATCCGAGTTGTGAAAAACCAGAACAATTCGAGCGTGTCCTTGGGCGAGTCGACAGTTACTTTAGGTTCGTAGCTATGGACTAAGTATATGCAAAGATTTCAAAAAGATTTGCTTGCTAACAGGAAGTTATGATTCATTTTGGATGCAAGAGAGATGATAAAATATTCTCCAGATATAATCTCCAGATTGAAACCATCCAATTTCTTCAGAAAATATATGTGAGTGAGTATAATAATCATTTCAGCTATTTATACGGTATAAGCTTGAGTGCGTGGGGTTTCATGATGGGGTTCTTCGGTGCCTATAAAGAGATTACCGCACACGATATCAAGAAATTGTAAAATGTTTATACAGTACATTGATAGATGGTCAGAAGAAAATTAGCAACGCTGGTACGCACGTAGATTTGCAATAAATATCTATTTTTGTGATGTTCAATTATGAATTTTCAAAAAATCTTAATACTCTTTTTGTAAGGTTCAGTTACGGCTAGAAAAAAACTGGTAATAAGTTGTTCGGAAGTCATTAAACGTTTGTATGACAACTAGAACGTCACATCTATTGAGTATCCAAAGATTATAAACAATTATAAATATAGAATGCATAGGAACTGATAGATTGGTAGAAGTTACATAATGATTAAATTTTTGAGTATTAAACAAATTATCACAGTATAATTTCAATTACAATTACGAATTTGCAAAAAATCTTAATACTCTTTTTGTCAGGTTCAGTTACAGCTAGAAAAAAACTGGTAATAAGTTGTTCAAAAGTCATTAAACGTTTGTATAATAACTAGAACGTCACATCTATTGAGTATCCAAAGATTATAAACAATTATAAATATAGAATGCATAGGAACTGATAGATTGGTAAAAGTTACATAATGATCAAATTTTTAGGTATTAAACGAATTATTACAGTATAATTTCAATTACAATTATGAATTTCAAAAAAATCTTAATATTTTTTTTGTCAGGTCCAGTTATGGCTAGAAAAAAACTGGTAATAAGTTATCCGGAAGTCAATAAACTTTTGTATAACTACTAGAACGTCACATCTATTCCCTATCCTAAGATTATAAACAATTATAAATATAGAATGCATAGGTACTGATTGGTAGAAGTTACATAATGATCATTTTTTTGAGTATTAAACAAATTATCAGATTATAAGAAAATCCTAAAACCATTTCAATATCCCTACATGTGGCTAGAAAGAAATTATCAAACATTTGATAACAATTATTGAGAGCGAAAAAAAAGATTAGAAGGTCAGAAAAAAACTACTAAATATTTTGAAACTCAAAACTCAAACTCGAAATCTTAAAAAACTTCTAAATATTTGAAACTCAGAACTCGAACTCGAAATCTTTAAACTTTTCCGTATCATCCTAATAGATAATTGGTAATTGGTAATAGGTAATAGGTAGCATGTGGCTTTTAGAGAAATATTTTAAATCAATCTGAGTGTAAAAAATCCTAAAACTTAAATCACACGACTAAAATAAACCATAAATATTTTGTAACCAATATGTGTTATTCGAAATCCTAACATTTTTATATATCATCCTCTTGCAAGAATGCCATTAAACATTTTAAGACAAGTAGGCTATCAAAAGATAGCAAAACTCATCCTATTATCTTGATAAATATAAGAATAGAGAATGTTTTAAATTATTTTCAAAAATTTGAGATACATCTATCTATCATTCTACATTTGTAACATTATAATATATGGTCGAAGTATCTTTAGGTTGAAACCAGGAGCAATTTCAGGAAATCAATATCTGGAGGAAACACATAAATACGTTTTGCAATATCCGATTAACTTTAATCGGCGATTAATTTGCTTGGATAATATATCATATAACCTTGGACCATATCCTTGAATCGCATCCTTGCATCCTTGGATAACATATCATATAACCTTGGATCACATCCTTGGATCCTTGGATAACATATCATATAACCTTGGATCACATCTTTGGATCCTTGGATAATATATCATATAACCTTGGATCACTTCCTTGGATCCTTGGATAACATATCATATAACCTTGGATCACAATCCTTGGATCCTTGGATAACATACCATATAACCTTGGATCACATCCTTGGATCCTTGGATAACATATCATATAACCTTGGATCACATCCTTGGATCGTTGGATAACATATGATATAACCTTGGATCACATCCTTGGATCCTTGGATAACATTGTGGACACCGTGCCTGATACATACTTCTTATAGATCATGCAGTTGTGCAGTTGTAAATATAATTGTACGTATTTTAAAGTGCTGTAACCGTAATTGAAGCTGTCCCAAAGATATAAAGTTGTAGTTTTGATATGACCATAAATATTGTACGTATGTGTATATTCCTCATAAAACGTTCAAGAAATATTTCTTCAAGTGAAACTTTAGCATATCGAGCCAATTTCCGCTCTAATATCACTTTCATCCGCACCCACAGTTGGGTCAAATGATCATTAACTAAACGAATGGCATTAACATAATTTAAAAAATGAAAGTCATGTTTTTGCATGGGAATTGGGGAACTGGACTGGCCGTTTCAACATCGCGCCTCTGACTCAATTTGCATTTTTAATTGTATGCGAAAACTTTGCATGGATATGACCTACGGATATCGATACATCTAAGTGGCAGTAAAATTTATTACTTGAATAACTTGGCACAGCTTCCTATTTGTTATGCAATTATTATGCTGAGTGTCATAGATAGCTATACGTAATTTATACTTATACGTTTATACTGTATTCGTTTTTGTTGCTTTTCTATTATTAGCTACAATTGTCGACGTTTATTTGTAATTATTTTCATATGTTCTAATGATAATAATGAATAGTCAAATAATACCTTAAACAGATCAACATTATTTAATAGGAGTACGATGTATTGAAAAAAAAATCATGTCCGAGGAAGGTTGGTCATTGGTCGCATATTATTTTGGTTTCCACATATTTCTATTTTTATTAATATTTTCTAGGAAGTATTTCGTATATTGTGTATATTATTTTTTAGACCTAAAAATTAAAAAATATATACTTTTTGTTTTTCAAATTTGTTATTTAAAATTAGATTTTTTTTAAATTCGCTCAAAAAAAGTATCGTTAAATTTTGAAATTTCAATGTTGTCCAGGTCGAGAATTGAACCCACCAATTTAGATTTTTGGGGTATATTATCTTATAAACCTAAAATTTAAAAAATATCTACTTATCCTACACTTATGAAATTTCAATGTTCTCCAGGTCGAGAATTGAACCCACCACTGTAGATTAAAAATCGGAGCCTAAACTTTCTATGACACATGTGATATTTTTAAATTATTATTTATGATTTTTTAAAGATTTTTATTGAGAACATTTTAACTAAATTACTTTTCATATCTTATCATATTTAGATAATTTTGATTAAAAATAAGTTTTGATTATTATATTATTATTTATATTATTATTTATGATTCTTTTAAGATTTTTAATAAGAACATTTTGATTAAATCACCTTTTATATCTTATTGTATCTAGATTATTTTGATTAGAAATAAGTTTTGATTATTATTATTATTATCAGTATTTATTATAAGCAGTGATTATAATAATGAATATAATAACGTAATCAATGTTAATTTATAAACATGTAGAAATCTAATAATTATATTTGGTTTGACAGTAGGATAAGGAACCGTCATGATACTGATACTGGCTTATCAATTTTGTTATGGTTAATATCAGTAGTAAATATATTTGTTATAAGTTTTGATTATTATATTATTATTTATATTATTATTTGTGATTCTATTAAGATTTTTAATAAGAACATTTTGATTAAATCACTTTTATATCATATTATATTTAGATTATGTTGATTATAAATAAGTTTTGATTATGACTATTATTATCAGTATTTATTATAAGCAGTGATTATAATAATTAATATAATAACGTAATAAATGTTAAGTTATAACCACCTAGAAATCTAATAATTATATTTGGTATGACAGTAGGATAAGGAACCGTCATGATACTGATACGGGCTTATTAATATTATTATGGTTAATATCAGTAGTAAATATATTCGCAGAGATAAAATATAAGAAAATAATTAATTATTCATAAATAATTATACAAATATCACTAAGCGCCTGAATTTAATGGAGATGTAAAAATCGGAATTAATCGATTGATGAAAGTAAAGTTTTATTGCTTAAATTCTCAATGACATTTAAAATCTTCCGGAATACTATATATCGATTATTTACTACCTTTACGTGAATGTTGTGCAATGTAAAATTAAACTTTCGATAATTTTCTGATTCACACTAATGTAAGAGAGAACATTTTTAGCCGACTTCATTTAAATGGCTATAATAATCGATAAATATTGCTCTCTAAACTGAAATTTCACTGTGATTAAAAGAAATATATTATTATTATTATTACTAGTGTAATAAATTACAAAAAGAAATATACAAAATATAGTATTGATTATATGTATTTTTATCCGGTATGATTTAACAAAACTGAACTTTAGTTGGGCTTATTGGACCTACCGTAGAAAATATAGTCGTTGGCGATTGTTATGTAAATTTCTGAAAAATAAATCCTTCGTGTCCTGAGAAAGTATTTGTTCTATTCGTAATTTATTTAATTGTTCTATTAGTTATATGGCGTAGTTTATGCCGACATCTATATATATTTTAGGTTTTTTTTTGTTCTATGTCATTTGTTTTAGATATAAGTTTGTATACTTTTTATTCTTCAAGTTGTAGAGAGAACTAAAAAGACTTAAAGTAGCACAGAAACATACATTAAAATTAAATGTAATCTAAATAATTTGAATATGTTTTGTGGTAAATTCTCTTCACTATTTCATTTAACAACTTCTAGAAGTTCCAAGTTTCTGCTAGAGCGAGTTTCATATTTGAGAGTCTTCATCAAAACATTTTTATTGTGATCGATAGGTGAATACTAATTTTATCTACAAAACCACTTTTTCAATTCTTTACTTGTTTTAGTTATTGTTTGCGCATTGATATACAAAAAGCTTTAAATATTGAAAAACAGCATATTATAGCAACATCCCCGTGAATACTTTCACTTGTTTACGTGTTTTAGTTATTGTTTGCGGATTGATATACAAAAGCTTTAAATATTGTAAAACAGCATATTATAGCAACATCCCCGTGAATACTTTCACTTGTTTACGTGTTTTAGTTATTGTTTGTGGATTGATATACAAAAAGCTTTAAATATTGTAAAACAGCATATTATAGTAACATCCCCGTGAATACTTTCACTTGTTTACGTGTTTTAGTTATTGTTTGCGGATTGATATACAAAAAGCTTTAAATATTGCAAAACAGCATATTTTAGTAACATCCCCGTCAATACTTTCAGTGTAGTCGAAGTTCCACGTGGCGGCGTCGGCGCCAGCTTGTAGCACGTCCGGTGATCTTAATTACCGGGATTGCTCTATCGTGAGGTTTGCGCGGCTAGTCGAATCGTCGGTGAGCAGTCGCTTTTGGAACCACAGGGCAACGCAGATAGTTTGAGGAGGAACAAGTTAATGAGTTATGCAGTATAATGCCATTTATTGGCATTCAGAGAGTATATTACAAAGAGACAGGTTTATGCACAAGCGAGCAAGTAAATTCAAAATGCAATATGCGGTGGAGCGAGAGTTTAGACGCGAGTATTACAAAAGTGATTAAAGTCTTGATTGACAGGGCGAACTGAAACAGTCAGTGTTGCGGCGGCACTTGCACTTTAACTTTTCACGGGGCGAACTGAAACTGTCAGTGTCGCGACGTTAATGCACTTACACAACACGTTGGCAAAGGAGAACTGGTTGGTGCTCAGAGAGTGCACAAGGAGGTTGAGGCAAGAGAATGGACTGTAGTCAGTGGCAGTTCATGACTGCCGGTTTTCAGGGTGCTGATGTTCCTCGTGACCTCCCGGGCGCAGTTTCCACTTATTTTTGGGGTACCAGAAGCTGTATTTATTCTGTTAACAGCATGGGTACTATTTCATTCTTTACGATCTTTTCTTAGGATTATTTTTTTACATTTCCAACAACTTTCAAAGTTTTTGGGTCATTGTCTTCGATTATCTTGGAACTAATAACTGTAAGTAGTTCAAAATTTCACAATGGAATTGCATGAAAGGTAACTCAGGTCTTGCATAATTGTTCATCGCATTTCGATGAATTAAATTTATACCTACATATTATTAAATTCATATTGTAATATTTGAAAATATTTTTCTATTCATACGTTTAATTATCAAGTAATGAGTATTAGCTAATCAAGAGCAACTTGAAAATGTATGCAAATGTTATCTCGTTTGCTCTGTTAATGCCCTATAATCTTCATTTTTCTTTCCCTCAACTTGTTTAGCACTATTTACTCATATATTAAACTTTTTGGAGTACCTTTTGATAATATTTAAAAATATTTGGGTGGACTATTCACCTAAGTGGAAATGCTAATTTAAAGTGACAGTTAAAGTGAATAGTTAACTTATAACTTAAAACACCTTATATGTTAGCTAATCACAAGCAACTTGAATCTATTGCTTTCGTACTCGCACTATTAATACTCAACTAATAATATGTTGGCTAATAACGACTTCAGCTTTTCTTATTGCAAATCTAATTCTAAATGTCGTTGGATATGTTGCTCTGGAGGCTACTGGACGGAAGAGCAGGTGCTTGTCCGCTGCATCGTTACGGCCGTTTTATAACTTTCCATAAATAATTCATAGCCGTCGTGTTTGTGCGTGCGCTCAACGTGAGAACCAATGACCGCGACCACCAGTTTTAATTATGAAAAAAGCAAATAACCGAGCCATTGTTGGGCTTTAATTGTCTACGAAAATGTGCCGCGGGAACGTTGGACACCGTACAGTGAATTGTTAAATGCAGACGTCGCGCAGGTGTCAACTCGAAGCTTCTTTGGCTTGAATCAATACCATGCATTATAAACAAACTAATTGTGATTGCCATCACTGTGGACTATAAATAATTCAACGAAAATTTAAAAGTTGAATTAATTGGGGTGTCATTTTGACGCTTGAAGTAATTTAATAAGATATATTTTTTTAATATTCAAGAATTTCAAAACAGAATTTATTTTGCTCTCATAGTCACCCACACAATGCCCGAGAATTTAAAAGGAATAAGAAAATGGAATTTTTATATTGTAAGGAAGCATACATTGCCACCCATTGATGGGTGGCTTCATTCTGCTTTTTGAGCGCCTACATGATTTTGGAGGTGTACCTAGAGTTATTCAAAATAGGGATGTGTTTATTAAAGCAATTATAAAGAGCCTCGTATAAAAAATGTATTCAAAATTAATATTATTAGAAGTATACAGTACATTCCAGTGAATGTTACACATATCTACGTTTAGTGAGGGGGCAATGAAGTGTGTAAAGGTATAGAGTATAAGGGGTATAAGGTTATGGATTGAAAATATGGAAAATTAAAAATCGACAGTACATGTGGATGCACATTTTTTTCGACAATTAATTTTGATGCACTCCAGCCCAAAATTAATCAGGAAATTATATAATTGAACGTAAAGAATTTACTATGCAAATCTATGTATATGCAGCGTTGAGCAAGTCACCACCCTGTATATACATTTCATAGTTTACATAGAATTATTCAGGAAAAAATATCCCCAATTAGTTACCATTTGAATTTTTCTTTATGAACTTTTATTAGCGATTCGGCAAAATTGAAATATTTTTTGTTTGTTTATAATTCCGTCATTAATATTGCAATGATGGTTTAGATTTCTCTATATACCTAAGTTTATGGGGAAGTTTGGTTTTCGTGAAAATTTTCGAACTCTAGAATTCAACGGATATATTCGTATTGAGACGCACTGGGTCCATTAATACTATTTTTGAAAAATATCTGTCTACGCTTCTGTATGCATTTGATAACTTTATGGGCATATTATGTCAAATAGTACTTATGATAATTGAATAAAATTTGGAAATTTGGTTTTAGATTTTTCGAACAAAATCTAGATTTGAAAAGATTTTTGGAAAAACCTGCAACCGGAATATTTTTGTTTTTGTCAATAATTTCGAAAATATTGCAGATATTTAAAAAATATTTTAATAAAAGTTAAATCTTAAAGCTCTTGCTTTGTGGACAAAATTACGTTGATATTTAATTATTATTATTATTCATGTTAATATAGAGAAAGTCATGTGCTGCCATTTTTTTTATGTTAGAAAATAACATGCGACTTTTTTTCCAGAATGTTAAAATGAAAAGGACATTAGACCATTATTTTGGTCTCACGGCGTAGATGCTAGTAAAAAGCCAAGGGGGGAATTGTTTGTGTCATCAACAATTCAACATACAGAATTGAAAATGCTAAATCATCCGAAAAAGAAGAACGTAACTACAATAAACGCTGGGAACAGAAGTATACTTGGCTAGAATATATCGAAGAAAGTGGAGGTGCATTTTGTAGACTATGCCAAAATTTCACAAAAAGTGTTGCAAAAGACTAGTAGGGTATTCATAACCGTTCCATTTACATCATTTAAAAATGCATTGGGAAAAAGGGCAAGTTAGAAAAACATGAACATTCGTCAGCACACACGGTAAGTGTCCAAATGGAAACCCTCAGAAGACAAGCTTTAAAAAAATGCATACATGCTCAAATAATTGACAACATGAAAGGAATCTAATTAGAAAATGTTAAAAAACACTTCTGCGGGGCTTGTATTTTTGATAAAGGAAGAAGTAGCCTACAACTAAATATGAAAAACTGGTTGAAAGCCTTCGTGATAAGTTAAATGGCGATTTTAAAATATGGAGAAAATCTCATAGTGATAGATCGAATTACAGCAGCAAGGACACTGCATCTGAACTATTGGTTGGTATGGGTGAAGTTTTGAGAGAGGAGTTGAAGAAAACGTTAAAAAACTAGAAGTTTTCTATTTTGGCAGATGAAAGCACTTCTTTAAGAAATGAAATTGTACTTAGTATAATGTTCATAATTGTAGAAAATGGTGTGTCCACGTAAAAGTTCTTGGAAATAAGAATAAGCAATTGCAGATGTTATCGATAAGGATCTTACTGATCTTGATTTAAATTATGAGAATATTATTGCATTTGGATTTGATGGTGCTTCTAATATGGCTGGAAATGTTGGAGGTGGAAGAAGAAAACTTTCTGAAGAGGCAAACAAAGATGTTTTTTATATACACTGTTGAGCGCATATCTTATCGATGGCTGAAGCTTTCCGCAGAAATAGAAACCAGAAAGTAAAATGGTTTTTTTCACATTGTAAAGGACATAACAAGCTATTCAGTAAATCGCCTAAAATGAAAATAGTTTGCATGAAATTCAAGCACTAATCAGTGATCCTATTTTCAAGATATCAGAATTCATTGAAGTGAGAAGGTTATCTCACTACAGGATAGTGAACGCTATCTTTAGGAGCATAAAATCAACTTTGATAGCTTGTGAGTAGGAGGATCATTGGCAGGAGGTATTTTATTAGAAATAAAAAATTCAAGCTTTATCCTCACCTGCCATCTGATGAACGAAATACGTAGTGAAGTATCTTCAAATCAAATCAATATTTATTCACGAATAACGAAGTACAGGCAATACACAAATAGTATTATAATGAGCTACATATCTGCACATTAAGATGAGGGTCGTCACAAATGTTTGGGTGATATCTTACCTCAGTAATGCTTAGCAAAGGAAGGATTTGAGTTTAGTGGCAGTCATCCCATTGATTACTCCTACAAAGTTGCATTTAAAAGATATTGCAAAGCAGTGTGAATGGAATTATAGTTATTTGCAAAAAAATGTGTGATGCAAGATAATGAAGATAATGGACATTAGATCTGAAGCGTACCTGATTGATGATGAACATCCAAGGAAAACATTTTCAACTCTGAAGGAATACGGCGAAAATGTAATTACAGAAATTGAAGATAAATTTAATGACAAATCAATAGACATTGAGGTATTTGCAAGTAAATTTGTAGTCATTATATAATATAAATGAAATTGAAGTCAGAATGTTTTGTGACAACTTTTCGATTCTCAATTCAGAAGCTGTATGTGCAGATCTGAAATCTTGTAAATATTTTATCAAGTCTATGCAAGAAAGCAAAACATCTATAGCAGACGAAAGCCCTGTGTCAAAAATATTGAAAGCTGACATGCGATAGTATGAGTTATGAAAGCTCTGTGAAATCCTTCTTGTCGTTCCTGTAACAACAACCTCAGTAGAAATATTGTTCAGTTCAATGAACAGAATACTGAGAAAGGCATGAAAATTGTAACAACTTTTCTATATTTGGTAAATTAAACCTTTTTGGCAAGCAATTTTTGGAGAATACAGTATACTTATATGCTGTTAAGAAACCTCGACGTATACCATTTCTTTCAAGTTTTAATAATTAAAACGTTATACATGATATACATTAAAATATTATACATTATACATTTCTATAGTTATGTTTTTTATATGAAAATTATAACAACTTTTTTATATTTGGTAAATTATAACTAGGAAACCTGCCTAGGAAGCTGGATGTTAATAAGCCCATAGTCTCGACCACCTCATATACCTGCAGTTACAGCAAAGCCTACCTTAATTACAATTTAACTACTTTTACAAGTACTCATTAGACTACAAACTTTAATTAATTTTAATTAGACTACAAACAATAATAATAATTCTATTTTCAACATAAATAAACCTAAAAATAATGGCCTATGGAGATATTCGTCAAAATCATCATTTCGCATGACAACCTATTTGAATTCTGCTAATTGAAAGCTCTCCTTCACTCGTTAAAGAGAAACATCATCAGGGAATCGGATACGTTGATCAATAGCATAAATTACATATTCATGTCAGCCTAGCATACGGAGTTATTTTTCCTTCCCATTTTAAATCTAAGATGTTCTGGCAACATTTGTATATGACTTGACCACTGAAAACCTCATTCTTTGATTTCAGTCACCATATCGGGTTCGTTGTACAATTCATTCAATTCACTTCTCCGGATTCTGAAGAGATGGAAGAGTTGGATCTATGATCATCCTGAAAAATGTCAGTGTAGTTTCTTCAAAATTAACAGTTTTCGTTCGTCCCTGGTAAGTACTGTCGTAAGATAGTTTTGCAATTTTGTTTAGCGCCTCTAGTTATATGGATTGACCTCTGTACTTAACCTAAACAATTGCACTAAACAAGTGAGCACTTGCTCACTCTTTAAATTCCTAGTTTGATCTGTTATGAAATTTAATTTAATGTTAATTGCTCACAAATATTTCGCATTTAGCTTGTCTTATCATCTGCACGTATTTGGTCTTCATTTTGGTTTTGTTTTCCTACTTCAAAAATTGTCACATTTTATACTTCTTATATTATATTCTTAATCCAATTATTGCTAATACATGAGACTCAATTATAATAGATCCTACCATATTAGGAACTTTACGAATTTGAATATATATTAAAACTTTATGCTTCTAATCTAAAAACTGTGCTTATGAGTTAGTAACAACGTTAAAATCATCTGCACAAGAAGTAATAATTTGTAAGTTAATCATATTTATTGATCAGCTTTCAGAATCGTTCTGAACAGCCTCCTCTGATGATGTGCATCTCACTGATCTCACTCTACCCGACCTTATTTCATATGCTCTTCTTCTGAATATTTGCATATATCTGAGGAAGTTAATTAATGATTTGGGAATTGATACTGTAAAATAATTTCTTATAGAGTGATCGATGACAAGGAAATATATCATCAAAATCTGCCTGGATTGTCCGCCAGCTGTGGCAATTTTTTTTACAGTCAATGAAGATTGTAATGTCATGCCTTACGTGACGGACTTGAATTCGTTATGAACACAATTGTTTTCATCGTTAAACAATGGCATTTGGCGATAAAACATTTGTGGAGCTACTTGCAAAATAATCCAAATAGAATAGAAGGAGCTTCTAGAAAAAATAATCCAAATAAAATGAGGAGAAGCTCTCTTAGCCTATTAATTCGAGCAGAATTAGGCTCATTAATTGGTCATGATCAAATTGACGTAGTTATTGACGTAGTTTTAAGTTTGGTTGTTTACTTGTTTAGGACAGGTTTGTCTATTTGTCTAGATATTTTCTTGTCTGATTGATCAGTTAGTTCGTCAGTTCGAGGTGACAAAAATTATTGTTGTTCAAGATTTTTGCTATTTTTTTTAATAGCGATTCATTTCTGCTTGATTGCAGATAACACAACATTGGCAAAAATATTTCTTAAATGGCATTCTTTATGCAACGATTTAATTTGAATATATCATTAGGAGAATGATAACTACGTCAAATTGACGTAGTTATTTTTGTTGATTATTTGTTAGGTTTAGTTGTTTACTTGTTTAGGATAGGTTTGTCTATTTGTCTAGATGTTTTCTTGTCTGATTAATCAGTTAGTCCGTCAGTTCGAGATGACAAAAATCATTGTTGTTCAAGATTTTTGCTATTTTTTTTAATAGCGATTCATTTCTACATGATTGCAGATAACACAACATTGGCAAAAATATTTTTTAAATGACATTCATTATGCAACGATTTAATTTGAATATATCATTAGGAGAAGTTATTTTCAACTATGTTCAGATTTGTAATTCGAGGTTCCTAGTCTTTTTAACCAACAAAAACATTTTCTATATCTATATCTTATTATCTTTTTACCTTCTTAAATAAAATTGGTTTACACTTGAATCTATAGGTACAGATGCCCCCCACACCCCCGGACTTTCGAAATGCCCTCGGGCATTAAATTATCTGGAAGAAACCCTGAGCATGGACTATAAAGAAAGCAGACATCAAAAGACTAGGGGCATTTGAGTTGTGGACATATAGAAGGATATTACGGATACTATGGACAGATCGGGTAACCAATGTGGAAGTAATTCGAAGGATGAAGAAAGATAAAGAAATCATACACACCAACAAAACACGAAAAATACAATACCTAGGACCATAATGAGAGGAGAAAAGTACCACCTCCTCCAAGTAATACAAGGAAAAATACAAGGAAAAAGAGGTGTTGGAAGAGGACGCCACTCATGGCTGAAAATCCTAAGAGAGTGGTTCAGTTGCACTACAAACCAATTATTTAGAGCAGCTGTGTCGAAAGTCCGCATAGCGATGATGATTGCCAACCTCCGGAACGGAGAAGGCACCTAGAGAGAGAATGAAGTCTACGAAAATTATATTCTTTTCTGTTTTCAGAAATAAGTTTTTTTTGTTTGTGGCGAATAGATTGATATGTACTAATATGGCGCGATGGTGCACATAATTTTTCACAATTGTATCTACATCCTTTTTCACAATACAATTTTGATTTTTTGTAATGAATAAATCTTGGACTGGGGCAGAAGGCTGTTGGATAGTTCATAGTTTTTAGAATACCCGTTATTTTCAAATAATTTTAGGTTTTTAGGCTTACCATTAACGTACTTTATAGCTATACACGTCTCGCCAACAGCAGTCTTTTGTTTAATTCAAACAGCGTCTTTGCTTCCTCCCTTGGATAACTGTTACATCAAATTGATGTGTCTCATAAACGTGTATGATCTTCATGCGAATGGAGGCAATGCTTATTGTTCGCACACTTTCTGCATTTCTCATCGATTGTCACGTCACCCATCAAAGACAAATCTTGACACACATGTGTGTTCGCTAGAAACCGCAAATAACTCAAAAGCCACATAAAAGGCTCAGCCTTGCCATTTCACCGCGTCTCGTGTGGTGGCTGTAAAAAGTGAAGCTCATTTTCTAGAGCGCAATCGCACGTGTAAATCCTGCGCCTGGTGAAAAACGTCGCTGAAATGAAACCTAACGACATAAGGCGCACTTTGTAGAGCATAAACAACGCCGGATTGCGCGGTCTTGTGGGAAAAAACTGCTAACCGAATTCCCGTCGTCCCTGAGGTTGGCCTCGACCGCAAAGTCCAGCTCGCCGATGTCTGCACCAAATGGTGGAGGCGCCTCTTGGAAAATCCTTGAGGAGCGTTACGTCAGCAGCGTGGAAATGACTTTTTCCTCGAGAGGAATTCCAAGGAGGCTCGCATCCTCGCGAAGATGCCAGATTGAGTGACATGCAGCCTTGGTTTAGTTAATATGCAACGCTTGCAACAGGCGATGATTGATAAGTTAATTAAAAATAATAAAAATCCGTACAGTTCATTTGCTTGGAATTATTATTTTCTTACTCAAACTGGTAAGCGGTATTAATAAAATAAAATTATACAAATATCTAAATTATGCGGAGGAAAGTTGAACAATGGTATTATTCCTCTAAACGAACATCCAAATCACGACTGCAGTACTTTACTCAGGTTTTGCATCATATCAATAGTTATGTACTTGGGTTTACTTGAAACAATTATTCCTACATTCCTCCCTTGCTTTTTAATTAAATTATACAAGCTACGGCAGGTATGCACATTTAATTAACGGTAAACGCCTGCATACCTTAAGAAAGTAGAAACCATTAATTAATCTAATTTCTTATTTAGAACATGTGGCAACAGACGCGATGATTGTCACTTATTTGGAGTGTCGTTAGTTTTAGCCATTAGCATAAACAAACACGCTTGAGCAATCTATTTTTTTCGCATATTGCACGTACATAATTAAAATCTGGGTCCCTTTGGGTATTCGACTGTCGCACGGCCTTCAGTGACTCTTTTTTTGGCGTAATTCTCATTTTTTAGCCAGTACAACGCCCTCATTTTGAGGAGTATCTGGGCCGAACCCAAATATTTTCCGCAATGCAGGAAGACGTTGGTAGTTAATTTCGTGTTGTTTTTTATACAAACCGGGAGCGTTTTAGGTGCGACACAAGACTTGTCCATAATTGTCCGCTGGCCTGGGGATGAAATTTCATGTTTGTCTTCCGGGAATGTCACCGTTGGGAGTAGCACAATTTTTAGGCACGGAATTAATTTGTTATTATGTGTAGAGCTCAAGGTGTCGTAATTGCCAAATTAATCCATTAGTGATTCACTCGAGTGGGCTGTCTATCATGGGTGTCCGCAGAAAATTTAATCGTACAAAAATATTGCATCCAAGAAGCGAAGGTCGTATAAAAAGTATAAAAATATCTGTAAGCCATGAAAAAGTGCTACAATCCTGAAAGAAAATTTCCTGTTTTCATATTAAGCAAGTGAAAAATAATAGAATTTAATTAAAATTGCAAAATCTGCCAGGGGTAATATTGTTACCTGTGGGATAATATACAGTGTGAGCAACAATGCTTGAGGTTTGATAGGTAGGCAACCAAACACGCATGTTGGTATAACTGAAAATGTAAAAAGAATATCCCCTAGATTATTTTTCCAGTGGCGTAGCAAAGAACAAACAAAACAACAAAATGAATTAAATATTTAATCATAATTGCATATTTTAAAACGTTACAATAAAAGTTTCTAACAAATGTTGAAAATACCGGCCTTCGTTTTCAAGGCAGATGTTAATTCTACGTTTTTTATTTTCAAAAACATATTGGAGCTGCTCTGGAGTTATGTTTCTTATCTCTTCTTCGATTGCTTCATGGAGTTGGTTTAGGTTGTGCATCCTATTTTTAAAAACATTATTTTTCAAATGTCCGAAAAGATAAAAATCACACGGAGTGAGGTCTGGTGAACGTGCTGGCCATATTCCTGAGCTTATCAATCGATCATCGTAAAATTCCTTTAAATAATTAATTGTCGCAAAGGCAGTATGAGCAGTGGCTCCGTCCTGCTGAAAATAACCCATTATTTGTTCATCATCATGCACCTGATAAAGAAATGCACCCAGGATGATTGTTCGGTAACGCTCCGCATTGATTGTTTCATTGAAAAATATTACGCCAAATATCCGACGTCTCGAAATTGCTACCCAAACACCAATTTTAAGTGGATGTAAATCTATTTCGATGAACGTATGAGGATTTTCTGTAGCCCATGTACGATAATTTTGGCTGTTCACATATCCTGATAAGTGAAACCACGCCTCATCAGTGAAAAATGTCCTGTCCAGCATATCGTTATCATTTAAATGCTGATTAAACCAATTGCAATAATCAATTCTTTTTTGAAAATCAAGTGGGTGTAGTTGTTGAACTACCGATACCTTATACGGGTGCAAATGGAGAATTTTCTTCGTGACTTTTCGGCAACTCCCATACGATACTCCTATAAGCGGATTTAAACATTAAAATTTGTATGCCATAAAGACCGCATGAATGATAAAAAATAACTTTTTTGCACCCTAAAATTAAGAACCAACCTGTTTGTGCTGAAAGTTTTCTTATAGATTTTGTTGGACTTTGTTCAAGTCGTTGTTGGACATCGGCGACAATCTCTTCTATTAAGGTAGACGGTCTTCCAGTTGACTTGCCCTTACAAATACAATTATTTCCTTCAAAGCGCTGAATAATACGGGTTTTATGCTGGATAAATATTTTGTAAGTAATGTTGACATCGGGGAAGGCTTCGTTAAATTGATTCATACACGATTGTAATGAATATGTCCATGTGTCGTCTTCATTTAGTGTTCGACTTCGATAATGAGCCTTCAGGATGAAGGCATCATATTGTGGTGTAAAAACCATTGCAACAGGAAAGTGATTTCACTTAAACTCTAAATTTAGAATAAAACTTAACTTTTATAATTTTATAACCTTAAAACCTGCAAATCACTTACCAGAAATCAAAGATTTACTCAGAGTAGTCCTGATAAGAACTGATGTTTATGAAGCAGAAGACAAAATAACTATATGCGAAGAATTGGTACAATGGTAATAAATAATAATACGACGCGGGCGGCACTGGGCTGGGGCTGTCAAATCTTTTGAATTTACAGTAAATTTAATTAATAATAAACTTGGAGCGAAGAAATTCCCCAGTTTTTTGGGCGGGAAATTTAACTTGACTTCAGACATTGTTGCTCACTCTGTAGAATCACCGTATAAAAGCATGAACATGGTTGACAGCCATTTAATTAGAAATTTTTCCAATAATATGAAATAATATGAACCATTTTTTAAATAACAGAAATTGTAATTGTAAGCATCTCGGGTTCAAACTCACAAAATATCATCTGCAATTCATGGACCCGCATCTGTCTTGCCCCACACAATATTAGGGAACCACCAGCAATGGTAATTGCCCTAGGAAAACTTTTCCAAAAAAGGGGTTAGTGGCTTTCTTTAAACTGTAGATATCTTACATTTGGTGTTGAATGGTAATAACTAAATGCATGTCCTCGCCACATCCTGACCTATCTCTCCCCGTAGAAAATTGAATCGTACAAAAATATTGCATCCAAGACGCGGAAGTCAAATAAAAGGTGTAAAATCATCTGAAAGTCATGAAAATCTTGAAAGAAAATTTCCAGTTTTCCAGAAAGAACATCGGGAAATGGTAGAACCACCTTTCTCTTGCCCCACACAATATTAGTGGCGTTCTTTAAACTGTAGATCTTACATTTGGTGTAGAATGGTAATAACTAAATGCATGTCCTCGCCACATCCTGGCCCATCCCCGTAGAAAATTGAATCGTACAAAAATATTGCATCCAAGACGCGGAAGTCAAATAAAAAGTGTAAAAACATCTGAAAGTCATGAAAATGTGCTACAATCTTGAAAGAAAATTTCTTGTTTTCATATTAGGCAAGTGCTTGCTGGGGAAAATATAAGAATTGAATGAACATTGCAAAATCTGCCAGAGGTAACTTTATTACCCGAGGAGGGTTATAGAATCACCCTACAAAAGCATGAAAATGGTTGACAGCCATTTAAATACAAAATTTGTCAAAATTTTAAAATATTATGAACCAATTTTTAAATCACAGAAATTGTAATTGTAAGGGTCTAGGGTTCAAACCCAAAAAAGAACATCTGGCATTCGCTGTAACCGTTTCTCTCTCGCCTCACAAAATATTATGGAACCAGCAAGTACAATTGCCCCAGGAAAACTTTCCCAAAAAAGGGCCCACTTAAAACTGTAGATACCTTACATTTGGTGTAGAACGGTAATATGAAATACAGAAATGGAGCAATAGGTGCTGTTGGCATATTTTTTTGAAAATTCTAATCGGACTAAAGTTTCTTCCGTGTGGGCGAAATATTCGATCTATGTAAAGGACAATGCTGAACTTAAAAAAAAAACACATCGACTGAAAATTAAAGTTATAAACCGAAATTATCAAAGATTCTGATATACGATAAGTTGATGATTTACAAGACTTTCTAATGATTTAAGTAAGCATTAAAAAATATTGTCATATTATAAATATTGCATCACTGGTATTTCGCCCTCATAATTCTGTTGACGTTGATATACATTTTCAGTTTAAAAAAAATGTTAACACATATATCTGTGATGGGTGGGAAAAACAGTATAAGTCAAGAATTAGCATTTTAAGGAAGCGTCGACTTATACCTTTTCTCCCTCCAATAATCGTAGCATTTAAAGTTGTACTAAAACTGCCAACCTATTTAAAAGCCTTAACTGAATAATGTGACATATACTATTTCAAACACAATGTAAAGCATCACTTTCTGAAATATAATTTGACTTAACCTCATTTTCCCAAATTTTCGACTTATACTGTTTTTCCCACCCATCACAGATATATTATATTATAAAGATCCCTATAAAGCAGTTTTATGTCTAGTTCGTACTTTTTAAATTTTAATCGCTGGAGATGTAAACGTAATTTTAATCACTGGAGATCAAAACGTAATTTAAATCCCTAGGCATTAAAAAGTTAATTTCGGTGCCTATAAAATGAAATCAATGAAACACTTTTAGTCTTGCGAGTACAAATCATTGTTATTATTTGTTCTATTGATATGTAGAAACATCCTGAAATTAGGCTTGGTTAATACACCAAACACTAAATGAATGTCCTCACCACATCGTTGCCTATCTTTTAAAATGAGATATATCACTCAAAGAAGGTATCCATAAGAGGTGGTGGGCATTATGTTTTCCAATCTATGAGATCAATTTACTCTGGCTATGTCTTAGTCCAAAATGGGGCTACCTAAAATACTTAAATTCTACCTAAAATACTTAGAAATTATAAGAATTTTGGAGATCTATTTAAATGTACAATTTTCTTAAATTCTAAAATAATTTTGTGTTTATTTATATATATGCTAGTACATAACAATAACAGAATAATATACAATGTTCAAATCAAAGAGATGATGATGGGAAAATATTTTTTCCTGAAAAAATGTATTGCCAACTGTAAATCATGTATTTAAGAACAATTCTATATGATGACCAGTAGGTAATTATATTTGGTAGAATTCTGTGAAATTTTACTAATTGAATCAATTTCAAAATCTTCTAAAATATCAATTTGCAAAAATGTTGCGAACGTGATGATGATGTTTGATGCTTAATGTTACAAGCTTGTATGTGCAAATTTGTAAATTTGGGAATACCAACTTTAAATATGTTTGTTATTATGGAAAATGATGTATTGTGCACTGTAATTAGATTTTTTATAATTAATCATCCTTAATTATCCGATTTTAACCTTCCAACAAGTTGAAAAGTCCCGCTTTGAAATCATATAGCCCTATAAAGCTATAGACCTAATTAATTGAAAATATGTTACATGCAACCTTATAACACTAAGCTGACGATATGATGAATAGTAATATTTGCAAAAACATTCATTTGTAACACTTAAACACTGTATATTTGTATTACATTATTTTTTTCTTCTTCTTTTTCTTTTGGAGTACTTACTGGTATTTTATTATATAAAGATTTTTAGTTCATATAAATTTGATTAGTTTTTTATCACCCAACTAGTTTCGCCCTATGTAGGCCATCTTCAAAGGTGTTTATTTTACAAAAAAATATATAAAATGCAGAGAATATATTAGTTAAAATTAATGAAACTATATAAAAATATTGTTTTTTTTTAAAGATTGAGAAATCTAACCAAAATGACACCCGTAGAAACTACTAATATTTTGAGATATCCCGTAACCGTTTATGACCTATTTCCTGACTTGTCATTATCGAGATAGGCATATAAAATATCATGCGAAAAATTTCAGAATGTTTCTACATATCAATAAAACAAATAAAAACATTGTTTTGTACTCGCAAGACTAAAAGTGTTTCTTTGATTTGATTTTATAGGAACCGAAATAAACTTTTTAATCCCTAAGAATTAAAATTACGTTTTAATCTCCAGTTATTAAAATTTTAAAAAAACGAACTAGAAAATTCATAAAACTTCTTTGTAGGGATCGTTTTAATACGCATGGCCTATGGTTTAACATTTCAATTTTTATTGTAACTAAAAATGTATATCAACGTCAACAAAATTATGAGGGCAACATCATGCCCTCGTGTCACTTACTTACTCATATTACTCATGCACTTTACGTAATGTAAAGTTTTTAGTTATCGTAAAAGATGTTTAAATGCGTACTTAAATCATTATAACTAAAAGCCTTGTTCAGAAATTCACCAATTTGGTATGTCCGTATGTCCTTGGTATGGTATATTATGTGGTATGTCAAAATCTTTTATAATTTCGGTTTATAACTTTAATGTTCAGTCGATGTGTTGTTGTTTTCAATTTCAGCATAGTCCTCGGCATAGAACGAATATTTCGACCACAAGAAATAAACTTTATTTTGATTAGAATTTTCAAAACTTTTCTTGATTTACTTGGAATAATACACGAAATACAGTTGCATTTCAGGGTAGGAATAAATCATGATTTAAAAAATAAATCAAAAATCAATGATCGTGATTAAATGATTTTTATCATCATGATCTTTAATTTTTTTATATTTCTGATCAATTTTTACTATGGTAGATTTGATTTAAATTAATTGATTTACATCGCGATTTAAATTATATGATTTTTTTAAAAAAATCGTTGATTCATTGAATCGTGTAAAACAAAATTCGTTTTTAAGGTATTTACATGTTTTGTCATCCCATGAACAAATGATTATCATCATTATGATTACATCAATGCTGTGTAACTGTGCCATGCGAATTAAAAAAAAAACAAAAATCAATTATCTTGATTGAATGATTTTTAAAATCATGATATTTATGATTTTTTTATATTTCTTATCAATTTTTACCATGGTAGATTTGATTTAAATCAATGTATTTACTTGATTTTTTAAACAAATCATTGATTCATGAATCGTGTAAAACAAAAATAGAATTTAAGGGATTTACATGTTATGTTATCCCATGAACAAGGCATTCATGATTACAAAAAATGTGTAACTGTACCATGAGATGGATCAAAAACGGAAGCAAAAAAAAACTTTAAAGTACATTATCCACTTTAAAGCATGTTAACTCTATAGTTACATTATATTTTTAATTGTTCCTCAATTGAAATGCACAAACAGTTCAACGGCAATTATTAATTTAAAAAAAATAATTTTGATTTAAATCAATGATTTATTTAAAAAAAATCATACAGATTTCAATCAATTGATCTGAATCACACAAACTCTGGTGCATTGGCAGCTTATTCAATTTCTTTCGATGACATTGTTCCTTTTATTTCACCACTTTTTATCAAGTTTCCAAACAATATTATTAAATTAATAATCATAGTCTCCACAAGTATTAAAACAAGTCTAGCAAATGTTACACATTTATTAAATATTATTATATAATTAAAACGTTACTATAAGTCATTTATAATCATTATCATAAAACATAATATAAGTCCTTTATTTACATTGAGAAACAGTCTCTATATCCTTTATTAAACTTATTATAAATAAATATTTACACAATCTTAGAAGATAACACAATTAGTAATACTCTGACTACGCCTCGAGCAAGGCACTTCACCTTTGGGAACGTACACAATTAAAGAGCAAAGTTTTCAAGATCGGAAATGGCAATAATCTCATTAAGTTACACATTGTAGCTAAAATAGTTGTTAAATTTCAGATGATTAATAATTCTAGGGTTTTCTTGTACATCAATTACAAAATAAATACATAAATAGTTTAAGAAATTTTGGCCGATAATATTTAAAACGTTTTTCTTGTAGATTTTGATAACATAAATTGATGAAAACATTTCTTTTAATCATAAATTAGATGGTTTTAACTTAGTAATACCAGTGAATAGGCATTTAACTATTTGAAGTTTTTGAACTGTAACCCATCTCCGACAAAAATTGAAAACATATCAATTAAAAGCCGGTTTTTTATACACTAAAATTTCACTGTTTTGAAATTTTCCAAACTAACTGGGTAGAAAAATAATTTTTAAAAAGTGACACATACATCTCTCTCGCTCTCATTCAATATCCGTATCACTTTTTCCCTGTGTATATCCCTTCCTCTGTGCGTGTGTACGTGTGTGCATATACATATACAAAAAGGGAAAATGTTTAATGATTAAGGAAAATTTACAATTACGTAGTGTTTAAATCAAAGAGTTCCGGATGCAGAAATGATAAAAGTGAGCAACGCAGCATACATATGTTACAAGAAATAAATACTATCAAAGAAACAAAAACGAAGTACGAAACAAATTAGCGAGATAAATATTTTTTAAATAAATTGGATAGATAAAAGGTAGAATAATCTGTGTTTTTTTAAGCACAACGCAATTTAAGGCATATTATATTATTTGTCAAAATATTTAAGCAATTTTTTTTTTTAGAATTCATTCCATTTTTGTTCATTTTTATCAAAATGTATATTTTCTCCAAATAAAGGTTTAGGTTCGTTAATTTTGATATGATTCAGTCATATGATATACAGGGTGTTTCAGGAGGAAGTGCAAATATTTTGTGAGGTTGTAGTATGGATGATTCAAAAATTCCACCGCCAACCTCAATACATTTAGTAACTCCATTAGTAATGCTGCTCGTTGCTCTTCTAATAGCATCTTGGCGTTTCTTTATGAGCGCCGCACAATCCATTTTGGAATTTTTGAACCAACACAGTAAATTTGTTTAATTTACATTGATATTATTAAAAATCAACAATGTTATTTCTCGTACTTTAATAAATCTCTTAATGACCCTATCTCAGTATCTATTAACGATGGGGCACATGCTCATATAATATTTTTTACTTAGAATCGTCAATACTACAACTTTTCCAGAAACACCCTGTATATGTGCCGCTGAATCGATGCCGCTCTACCCAGAGAGCTATTCAGTAAATTACATTTTAATTACATAATCATTAAATACTAGTTCGATAGGTTAACAGCCATCTATTTGGTAGCAATAAGAAAACAGTTTAAACCAATCGAAAATGTTCACAATAACTTCTACGATCATTAAATAAAATATAAAAACAAATCATTCAAGCCAATTTAGTGATAAATCACAATTCACGAATTCAAATTAATTTTCATGATTTATGCACTATAATTGTTTGTAATTTAAGTAAAAACCTTTGGAATTAGCTGCAATTAAACTAAATAATATTAAAATAAAATTATTTATAATCTAATAATTTTGCCACGTGTAATTGGATCGATTAAGCTACAATTAAGTTACACAACCATAACACAGCATAAATTTAATAATTATGTTTATATATATATATATATAATCAGATTGTATGAATCGGTGGTTAATACTTGGTGAAACATCTTTAAATTAATATAAGTAGTATTTATAATAATATATACAGGGTGGAAACCTTAACTGGAATAAATTCGGTATTTATGAAATGAGAATTTCCAGAAAAAAATCCTTCCACAGCTCGATTTTTGTTCTTTATTGCGCCTTTTGAATGTTTTCAAAACAAGTATGACGTCACTAGCCATTCACGTATGACGTCATAGGCAATTTTTTTAAATGGAAACATTTTTTTTTATTTCAATAAATTTGTAGAACTTTTCATTCTCTTTATGACCATGTATAAATATTTTGTTTTTTTAAAAAATTTATTTCAAAAGTTATTCATGTAAGAAATGTTCAAAATGAGTACCGTTTCTCTCTTGGCAAATAGGCAATCGGTGATAAAACCCATCCCTTACATTTTGAAATATTTCCCGTGAAATATTTCTCATTTCATGCCTGATATGTTCCTTCTGATCTCAATAAAAAAAAATAAAAAATCAAATATTTTTACATGGTCGTAAAGAGAATGAAAAGGGCTACAAATTTAGTAAAATAAAAAATCCATTAAAAAAATTTCATATGACGTCATGTCTTACGTAAAAGGCTAGTAACGTCATATTTGTTTTATAGACGCTAAAAAGTGCGCAATAAAGAACAAAAATTGACCTATCTGAGGATATTTTTCGGAAAATTTTAATTTTATAAATACCGAATTTATTCCAATTAAGGTTTCCACTCTGTATATAATCAATCTTTATTGGCTATCGACCACATATGGAGTCTTTCCGCCTTAATAATTATGTAAAGGTAGAATAAACTAGGTACGGTACATAAAACATAATTAAAAACATATAGTATTATTAATTATTATTATTAACTTAAGTTAATTGAAAATGAAGCATTCAAAGTATAGAAAGCTAAGAGTTTGTTCAAATCTCTTTGATATTCTGTAAAACCAAAAATAGATTTCTTTTTCTGTATAGATTTGATTTTGTAACTTAATAAGCAATAATGCAATATAATTTATAATTATAAAATAAGCACTCATAAATTCTACAAGAATAGAGATTACGAGTACATACTTGGATAAAAGTAAATACCTAATAATGCTGTTTTTCGTAAAATATGCATTATTAAAAATAATTATATAAAGGGTGTTCCAAATTGAGTAGGCTACCATGGGTACCTATTTTATTATTAAATATAGAGATTCGGTTAAATGATCAATGTTGTGCAGTTTTTAGGGTTGGAACATATGCCGTTGAGAAAGTTTCAAAAATTCGAACAGTTAGCATATTACTCCAAAAAAAAAACGAAAATCGCAAATTTATATCAAGTCAAATATTTTGGAAATTATAAAACTTATGCAGAAACGATTCAGAGTAAAGTTTCGTGAGCTAATTAAACACACTTAAAAATTATATCAAAATAAAATTCAATATGGCAGTTTCCGATGTAATAATGAGAAAGATACGCATGGTAGCCTACTCAAATTGGCACACTCTGTATACATAAAAAATATTTTATAGTTCACTATTTTTTGTATTATTTAAGGCGAATTATGCACCACTAAAGTTAGAAGTTGAACTATGCGACCAAATAATCCACTTCCTTATAGTACGCAATTGACGCTTTGCGTTAAGGTAGTTTAAAAAAAAGAACGTCACCAACAGTTGCACTTAGTACTTTTCAGTACTAAGTGTACAAGGGTGTAAATTATGGAGCAGTTATTGTGTCACTGTTAAGTCTCTGCTGTAGTATACAGATCAGAAGTATATCTAAGAGATACATTTGTAGAAAACGCAATGGTAAAAATGTGGAGCTCACTTCTAACTTTAGAAACTAGAAAAGTGCCCAAAAATAAGGGCTTACCATTAATAAATAAAATAAAATAAGTCTCAGCACAGAGATGTAACTGACAGATAAATATGCAGAACATGAAAAGATAGAAATGTATAACTCACTTCTAACTTCAGTAACTATACGTTAGAACCCAAAAACACGGCAGTTACTCGTACTGAGTAACTTCTAATTTGCTGAAGCAGTGACTAAATATGATCAGCATATAGAGCTAATTTGAACTAATAAATTTCCAGCAAATATATCAATAGATACAGTGAAAATTTAATGTGGTAAAAAGAAATACTGTGAAACTGTAAAAGTTTTACTTTTGTGTATTTCTACTAATACTTTCTTAAGATAATTATTAAATGCTCAAGTGGTGACTTGTCATCGGTAAAATTCATTGATAATGTGCAGTGCAATTTACAAGTTCTTAATTAAAACTTATTATTAATAAAAATATATGGTGTGCATTTTGGTGGATACCTCCGTGTACAACTGTAGGCCGGTTTCTACCTGTTGGATCTCATCAGTACAGTGCGTCGGAATATAGTTACCAAAAAGCACACCACTCATTACTTATTAACCAGTCTTGCTTGAAGTATGAATTGAGAGATCATGTAATTGCTATCTCGTGGTGAAATAAAATTACAACTGAGACAACGACTTTGGGAGTCGTTGTCTAAATAGTAAATGGATTTCACCACGAGATATTACTTAGATGCTTCTCTCAATCATTATAAGTATTACCTTAACGATTTTAAGTATTTATACTAATACTTTTTTAAATATGCTAGAACCACACACATAGACTTGTCGTGATTCTAAATCACTTCGTGAAAAATATCACTTCAACTTAGAAGTACACATTACTTATGAATCGTCAACGTAATAAGCATAATTAACGTATTTCTCAAGTACGAGGACAAGGGAGTATTGGATCGTAAGTTAACGATTTGTTTAAAAGGTTTTATGAACCTAAATTCTAAAATAAATTGTAGCAATTTCTATAATAAATGTGAATTATCATTTACAAAAAGTAAATATTTTAGAAAAAAATATATTGAAAATTATTTCTTTGGTTACATTATGACATTCATACAACATCCACAAATACGCAAATAAATACAATACTAATTATATCCAATCAACCTTATAGCTGCTACGGCAACCAAATTTCTTACTAGAATAGAGAATAATAAAATATATTTTAAATAACTTCTTTGGTTACGTACTCGTGTTATATATTATAACCTAAGCGTTGCATATACCTACAATAAATAAATTTGCCATTTTGGTTAAGCCCATGTACTAGATAAAAACATAAGTGAAAGTTCATTACAAGTAAATTATCTCGCATTGCAGATAATGGCTAATTAGTAACTTGCAAAAGTTGCATATAAGCGTATTTAAGTACAATACTTATTTGAGTGTCACAACTTGGAATGGGCCTTTTAGAAAAATTAGTTAAGATTCATAACAAGTTGGGAAATTTTGATTAGTATTGCACTTAAAATTTAATTTTACTTACTTGCATGCAAATTTTTCACATATAGTCGGGTCCAGATTAACTTGGATATCTTATTTATTTGTTGGTGACAATAGCATTAAATAGTTTGATTCACTTCCCATTGCAGACGCACGAATTATATTATATGTATATTTTTTACGTACAAGCAATGCGGAGTGGATCGAAATATTTTATCACATCGAGTCTTAACTTCAAATTAATCTGTCCCGACACAACTATAATAATTACTGCGTGTCTCTCAACTTAGAATTTCCTTCATATCGCGGAATAAAGATTTGGGTAAAGTTGAGAGACCCAAACTTCCTTTCTCAATCTCTAACCTATAGCATTGAATAAGAAATATGATTCCTTACTCAATGCCCGTACCCTGCTTAATCATGAGCCCCAGGTCTTCTCCTGAAAACTTTGCTCTTCCTCTTAACATCTTCACACCTCCTTTGGATATTTAGGACTCCCTCACACGCTGAATCCTTGGGCGCAGTGTTGCACCCTGTTGTCCGGCGGGGGTACCTTGCAGCAGTAGCTGGCGACGACACCGGATCCGGCCAGCAGCAGCGACAGCCCGGAAATGCCGCACACCGCACCGGAAGTCATGTCCGCCAGCGGAGTCCCTGGCTTCGGCTGGACGGTCAGCAGCACGAGGAGGCCAGCGCAGGTCAGCAGGCTGAAGACGCTGAGGATGAAGTAGCCTGGAACGCAAGAAGAGGAGGTCATAGGTGCGGAACGACTGCTCGCCAACCGGAAGTCAGCTCCGGCGCGCACGGCGAGGGTACAACAAGTACAGCGCACAAAATTCATTCTTTACAGACATTTATTTTTCATGAATATGGAGGGTGATTTGTGAACGCTCAAGTACAAAAAAGGGACATTCTTGTAAAATGTTCTGAACAATGTGATGAGTGGTGGCACATACATTCATGCACGCATTGTGAGTTATTATCACAGTGCATATGCTGGCGAAAATAATGTGAGCATTTAACGTTCAAATCGCACTCAGAGGAATAACCAATTGGTTTTGGAGAGCCTGTTTCATGATGGGGTGATACACAATATGCAAAGGGGCGACAATGGAAATGGCTTCAAGCGCTTCAAATGACACGTTACGTACATTAATGTGTAGCGAAGCCTTTAACGACCATGGATTATATGTGTGCAGAGGGCGAGTAGAAGAAACTGGTGCTATTAAATATCAAAACCCACAGGAAACTATCAAATATCTGTATTTGTTCAAGCTCTAAGTTCTAGAATACCATAACCCTCTGCCTTAATGTATCAAAAAACGAAATATAGCTAAAAAAATAGTACCTTCTTCAATATTAGAGTGGTATCAATACAAGTATTCAATAGTATTCAATGTTTGTAATCAAATGTATTAAAAAAAAAATTAAGGCGCTCACAGCAGATACAATTAAGAATATTCAAATTTCGTGTTTAGTTTTAATTGGTTTTACTCTGCGCTTGTGAAATGAGAAATAATTGAATGACACACATTAACTCTTTTTCACAAAAAACAATTTTCCATGTCGTTGAAATAAAATACAAAATAAATTAAATACCTTGAATTCTAGAAATTCTATAAGCAAACAATGATTCAAAAATTGCATTGTTAGTGAAAAACACCTTTACCTTTAATTTCATAAAAAAGGAAAAAAATCTATAAAAAGTTCACCTGTATTACAAATGATTCTGAAATCGTATGTGATATTATTTGTGAATATAATACATTCAAGAATCCATATAAAAATAACGAAATCCATGAAAAGCAGATAAAATTTTCAAATCACGAGAAATAGGCGCTTGAAAATCAGAGTAATGTCCTTTTTTTGACATCGGAGACGTCCAGAAATGTACTAGGACATGTCATTGTATTCATTTCTGGAATTAACTGATAAAAAATAAAAGGATTTACACCAGTCTAGTTTTAACGACTCAAGTAATACTGCTAATATGTCCTTTTACCTCACTTATTTTTATATGTACTGTAAGCGATTATTATTTTTATATTTTCGGGGAGAAGTGCATCCAGAAAATTCCGTAAGAAGTGTTGGAAAAATCTATGAATATTCTATAAAATTCCAAAAAAAGACCGAGCCAAATAAATATAAATAAGGCCAATGCCTATTCGATGCTAGGGAGTGAACAAAACAATTAAAAAAACATTAAAATTCGACCATTTCTGAAATATGCCTGAGATTCGAAAAGTTCTATAAAACGTGCACGGAAACTTCCGGAAAGTAAACATACACTTCAATTGCAGACATTAGAGTCCTAGCTCTAGTAAAAATGTCTATATTTGACAAATCCCTATAAACGTGGGAGAGTATCTGTGAATAGTAGGCAAATGGTCAAATGATGATAATAAAATTCTGAGATTTGTCAAAGTTCGAGCAAATGTAAAAAAAAATGAGGAGTATCTATGGAATCTATGACGAGCGATGACAATAGAATCCTGAGATTTGTAAAAGTTCGAGCAAATGTAAAAATTGAGGAGGATCTATGGAAGGTAAACAATATTCAAATGATGGCAATGAAATCCTGGCAAACAGGAAGTAAAAATATGTAATAGATTAAAAAAAAATTGAGGATATTCTTTGAAAATTAGACAATTTAAATTTTAAATCTAAAAAAAAACTTACAAAAACCACTTGAAAATGAAAAATACACAAATATCAAGTTTAATGATAATACAAAATTCTATTGTTAGTTAAAATGTTTAAAATTTAGAAAATCCTTTTAAAAATCGGAGAAAATCTACCAAAAGCGACAAATTTTAAATGATGATACTGATAATAATTAAAAAAATCTAATAACAATGTAATATCAATGTCTTCTAATAATAAAAATATAACATTCCAGAAAATTGCAATAAATATGAATGGACTTCTACAAAAAGTAGACACATTTTCACATGATGATATTAGATAATATCTTGCTAATACATAATTAAAACTGCCGAAACTGGCTAACAGTTCGATAATATTACTATGGAAAATCTATGCAAATTGTACTAAAGTTATACACGTTTGGAGCTGTTACACTTATGAAAAATGTAAGCAATAAAGCAAGCGAGAACACAGTTTTCAATACTGATGTTTATTTCTTCGTAAAATATGTTTTTAATCTTTGACAAATTTTTTGAAACATGCGAAAATTGTCTAAATTAAGCAAAAATCAAAACTTAGACTTATGAATAGGCAAATATAAAAATAAAATGATATCACAAAAAACCTATTATTTGTAAAAATGTAAAAATGTAATCCTCTCAAAATGGGGGAGAATGTATGTTTAATGTAAAAATTAACCTGTTGTCCTTATTTTTATTTAACTTTAGGAAATCTGGTTTTCAAATTGTATTTATTTTACTCGACGAATGTAAACCAACGTTATAGCATGAATAAATTACTTACTAACTTACTTACTAACATGGAAAATCTATGCGAATTGTACTAAATTAACCCATCATTAAGTTGGTTTACTAGTTGCTTTACTAAATGCATCATTTAAAAAATAAGTTTCTGAAGAATACTGCGATTAAAAAAACCCAGTTATTTTATGGTAAAAACACCATTGAAAATGATATTCTCAATATTGCATATATTTTTCATATAACACCTCTAATGTGTTACATGAAAAATATATGCAATATTGAGAATATAATTTTCAACGGTGTTTTACCATAAATTACATTTTATTTTTTAAGCGTAGCACTCTTAATCAACTTATTTTTTTAAATGATGCATTTAGAAAGACCGTTGCGACCGACCAACTTGTAAACCACAATTGACGGACTCCTATTGCAAAAAATGTAAGCAATAATGAGAATACAATTTTCAATTGCATATTTTTTCTCATAAGATAACAGTTTTTTTTAATCTTAAGCAACTTATTGTTTTAAAAATCGGATAATTATTGCCTAAATTAAAAAAAAAACTTTAAAAGTTAAACTTACTCTACTCTCTACTTCTAAACTAATCTAGTTTGATAGCTAGACAGATATCAAATTTAATGATGTGTAATACAAAAATATTATTACGTGTAAAAATGTTAGAGCTTTAGAAAATCTGCAACTGCAGTTTTGTTTTTAAATTATTGTTTGGTATGTCTCCATTTGTAGTATACACTACAAACCAGGCGCAGATAATTGGCGAATTGATATTGAATGATCGATGTAGAAGCAAATTTCATCCGAATTAAAAGCATTAATAAGTACCTAGAGTATTTTCAAGGGAGACTTATTTGGTCAAAATAGTGTGACTTAATCAGTTTTTTATCTTTACACTCATAAACAATGTGATTTTTGGTACGGTAATCATTGATTAGCACAGCGAACAGCGATATCGTTTGGAGTTTCAGTTGATTTTGAAGAATGTCTTTAGAATTTTCAATGGCTAAATATTTCCTGAAATTACAGCCAATTAAATACTATAAAGCTCAAGAAATTCAAATCGTATTTTTGTTTCAAAGGTAGAAACGTTTCAAAATTTAAGTTTTTCTTATAGGGTAGATGGAGACGGTGATAAAAATTAAACATTTGAAGTAGCTTCCACTCCCACAAAAATATTCTACTCGTCCCATAAACGGATATTGCATAGGTTAAGTTGCGTTACATTTCGATTTTTTCTTTTGTATAAGTTAGGTTAGGTTAGGGTAGGTTAATTTTCATTTGATTCTATAGTAATCAGTAGTTATTCAAACGTAAGTTACATTTTGAAATGGATGTGATATATTTGTTTTAATTAACATACATGGAATACATAGTTCTGATGAAAATAAATTTGAATTTGTTGCCAAATTGCATATTTTTGTTCGTCGATAGTTATAGGATTAGATTAAAAAACTCGTGTTTTTAAATAACCCCATAGCCAAAAATCCGATGGACTCGTATAAGGGGAACGCGCTGAATTGGTATCAGGGGAACGTGCTGAATTGGTATCAGGGGAACGCGCTGGCCAGGTGTTAGCATAATGTCTGCATGTTTGGTACTGAAATTTCGTATGCCGTTTGTTAAACTTCTTCTGCATTCATAATAACACTGAACAAGACTAATTCGATATTGTCATGTCAAAACCATTTTAAAACACAATTGCGATTCAAAGACTCACTAAGAAGTTAATAATTTACGTTTGCCAGATTATAAAGAAAACCTGTTACCATGGTAACCAAAACAAATAAATGTGATTAATGAACACATCCCATTGTTCTATAAATACAAATGCGTTATTATTTTGCGTAATCGCTAATTTAAAAAAAATATATAACATACCATTTAAAAATGTAACTTTTAATCGTAAAATGTAATCTTTTTAATAACACACTACTTTGTTATTTATCAAAATGCCTTTAATTGATAAAGGTTTGGTGTTTTATATTGCATAGGTAAGGTTAGGTTAGTCTAATTTTAATTATATTTTCCTTTGCTGTCTTCTTTTTGCAGAGGTTAGTTTAGGACAGATTATGTTAATATTAAAAATATTCTACTTTGCTATTTATAGATAGGTCCTTATCCTAGGTCCCTATCAACCTATGACCTATCAAAGGATAGATCCTTTGGCAACTACTAGGTTATTAGTTTGTTTATATTTTACACCTACAATAATTTACTATTTAGCATTAAAGCATTCATTTGCTATACAGTGTGTTCGATAAAAAAGCACCAAAGAGTGTAGCGACTCACCATATATATTATTAAATGGAACAGTCTTAGCTACAAGTTAGTGAAAAGATACCAGTTTTAAACACCTTCATTTATTGGTTGTGATGTCAGCGACATTTTTTAATGGCTCGGTGTAATTTTTTTGACGTATTCTTATAGAGCATATTAAGTACTTTTCATCGGCCTGAATTTTTAGTATTGTTATACTACGAAATTTTGGCAAAAAGTGTGAAAAACTGATTTGAGCTATTAAATCCTAAATTCTCTGGAATAAACAATTGGTGATCATAATAATACATCAAAAAAGGACCACAAACGTCGGTTTGTGAAATTGGACGTAACACTAACACATCTGCTAGCACAGTTCACCCCATTTTAACAAAACATAAATTACGTCCTTGTCAGGTGCATTACATCTTTATTAGTTACAATATTAATTTACTTTTATTAATTCATGTTGTCACCCTAGTTCATAATTTACAACTGAATGACGCTGAAAAACGAAAAAAACCTATTTTTGGCTTGCTTAATTACTATCACCAATTGTTTGTTCCATAGAATTTCGGATTTAACAGCCTACTAGCTCAAATCAGTTTTTTACATTTTTTGCAAATATTTCATAGTATAACCGATAACCCTACTAAAAATTTAGACCGGTGAAAATTACTTAAAGTGCTCTACAAGAATACAACCAAAAAATTATACCGAGCCAATTAAAAAAATTGTCGGTGACGTCACTACAACTAAATGAAGGTGTTTTCCGTAACCGGTGAGGTGGAGTCTGCAAAACAAATTGTCTGAAAGTTTTAAACCGAAGCGTCGTATAGCAGTATTTTATTAACAGTTTTCCCGTAAACAACTTTCAGGAGTGTGCCAGACCACTATTTTTTTAAGGTTTAAATAATAACTACTACTGTTTTTAAGTTTTACAGCTAAACAAGTTATTTGTGTTTCTACATACATTTAAACCATTTTAGAAATGATTAGTATTATTTTGAATAATTTAAAAATCTTAATAAAATAGCGGTCTGGCATACTCCACTCTGGTTGTTTACGGGAAAACTGTAAATAAAATACTGCTGTATGGCGCTTCGGTTTACAACTTACAAAGACAATTTGTCTCTCTCTCAATCTATTAATATCAATAATCAATATCATTATCAATATCATATCAATCTATCTCGAATTAAAAAAAAATGTTTCGACCAAATCTTATGAATTTTTTTCCCGTAGAATCCGAATCTGTAATAAAAAATTAGGGTTCCCATTTGAAATTTTGAAGTTGCCTCCGCCCCACCCACTAGGGGTGGAGGGGAAGCGCTGATTTTATTAGCAGAAGATGTCCCATTTGGAAACATTTATTTGTTGTCTGAAACAATATTTCAGACTTTTATTATTATTTTGATTTGTCAGGTTAAATGGGACACCCAGTATATTTCTAGTAGTCATAATATGAGCTGGGAATAATTCAGTAGTGCAATACCACAAATTGTTTTGCACAAATTTTAAGCATCTCAAAAGTTTTTAATAACTATTTTTGTAAATATGTAACTTTTACTTTCTCATAACTACACAGAGGAAGCATATTGGCAAATTTATTGAATAGTACAAGAATGGATTGTTTTTTGGCTTTTTAGGCCTCCCAGATATTTTTTGAAGTATATTCTTTAGCACAGTACAAAATTTTAATGCAATATTCATTTTGGGGCCACCGAGCTTTTTAAGGAGATATTTCTTAGAATCGTCTTCATAGGACAAGTAAATACCTACTTGGGCTTTAGTGAGTTCAGTGCTTCAGATGCACAAACATTTCAATATATCATTATTAATATTGTAACGTAGATCGCCATTTTGTATGAAATTATGAGATATCTCATCCTCGCGGTAATTTATCTGAAGAATCCTAAGAAGATACTAAGCTCCCATGTTTAGTAATTAATTCTGTCAGAACTGCATTATTTTTTTTTTAAATTAGTTGTTAAGTTAAGTAAGAGTAATTAAGAGTGTTGAATTATACCTGAAATGTAATTTCTGTTTGGCAGCCAATAGATGTTCCTCGATCTGAATCCCAGCAGGCCAAGCAGCAGGCAAGTGAACCCGGCGACTACACCAAAATCGAGGAAGTACAGCCGCCCCATGAAGGATATCATGTAGAAGCAGAGGCCGGTGGTGACTCCTCCGCATAGCACCATCATAAACGCGGCGGCGGCGAGGGTGGTCTGCACAGGTGGTTTATGGCCACTCATCCACGATTCCTTGGAGTAGGTGGTTTCGCTGTATACAGACTGCACCGGGCTGGAGCAGATGGGGGCGACGATTGCCGTGTTGCGCTTTTCATGTAGCGGCTGCCTCGTGCCGATGGCGTAGTTCAGCTTCTGCTGAGCCCTAGGCGTCTGCCTTGGAGGTGTAAGCTGCCTATTCGTCGAGGTGAAGGACGAGGACCTGCTGGGGGCGGCACGTGGTGTGTACGCAGTATTCAGCTGCACCGGTTTTCGCGGCGTGCTGAGGATCTCGTGGAGCTTTTGCGTGGCCGCGGGATTCGGAGGCCTACGGGGAAGCTGTGGTGATAGCACCTTCCTCGGAGGGCTGCGTTCGTGGTGGGCATCTTCGATGTACTCGTAGCGGTGGCTGGGCCTCATCTGCTCCTGGGTGATCACCGCGTACCTATTGTTCGGGACCTCTTCTACTGGTACCAAAGCGTAGCGCCCGCTTGGTTTTGGTGGTTCCTCGTAACCAGGGCTAACGGCGAACCTGTGGATGATCCCCGTGGAAGCCTCCACTTCCTCGTGGTATTGAATGCGATTCTGCGCCACTGGGGAGGCGACCCTCTGCACCGCCACAACGTCCTGTTCCTGCATAGGGATGAACTCGTAGCGCGTCTTCACGGCGCGCTTGCCGTACGGGTCTGCAGGGTACCTGCTGCCGTCTTCCTGCGGGATGCTCTCGTAGCGTTTGCTGTCGTTGTGTACCACTACAAGTTTCTTTTCCTGCACGGCGCCGGTGTGATCCAGCACCATCTCCTCGTAGAAGTCCTGCTCCTCGTACTGCATCTGCGGCTTCGGCCCCGGCCTGGGAGGCAGCGGCTCCGCCTGCACGCTCCTGATGGAGGTGTCCAGGACGTGGTGCGTGGTCTGCGCGCCGACCGGCGAATGCCTCACGCTAACAGACCTCTGGGGGCTGGTGCACCTCTGCTGGGAGCCGTAGTACTCGCTCTTGTTGCAGAAAGCCGGGTTGCTGTAGGAACTGGTCTGCGGCTGGGTGGACATCTTCGCTACCTTATCATAACACGTACGCACAAATGGTGGAGTCGTTAGGACGGATGTGTCTTGGCGCGCTTCGTCACAGCGACTGGTGGCTTCTGGTAACGGTAGAACGAGGAGCAGCTGCATAGGTCTAACGTCATGTGTTGAAACTTATGGGGTAGATAATGCCAGTGGCGTAACGGACAAAAACAGCACGAGCTTTGATGTGGGGAATTTATTTGGCCGTTGTAAACTGAAGAATGAGTCGCAAAACTCATCCACAAATAATAACCAAACAATACATAAGACAACAAATCGTTATTAGTAGATACACATTTATTTAAATTTTAATACATGTATTAAAACATAAAGTATATAGAAAATTGCCCTTTTATTGTATGTGAGAATGACTTCACCTCAATATGGCATATTTCATTACAACATAATAATTTAGAAAAATTCAAAAATTCAGCAACTTATTGCTATTTCAAACATATTATTTCATTCCACACTTATTTAAAACATGATCATCAAAAAGCAATCTATTGTCAGTTTCTGCACGTTTATATTTTTAATATTTTCAATAAAAGTTGTGTGTAACAAAATAACAATCTTAATAATAACACGTTTATATGGATTTTTTTTACTAATTTCAATAAAAGTCGTGTATAACAATAATAACAACCTTAATAATACTACCTAAATATAATATTCATAAATGAGACACTGACACACATACATTTCAACGAAATAATAAAATATTCCGAGTAGCAAGATTTATCGACGATTGCTCACTGTTTTTATGAATTTGCTACATTTTATGTAATACGATCCATAGTAATATGATCGAAATAAATCTCCAAGAAGATTCAAGTGTCGGCAGTATTTAATTGAATTGCAAATTTTGAAAAGGGCTCATCTCAGAAAATTTTTTTTTTAGGATACTCAAAAATCCAAATTTCTGTTGAACCATTTGACTTATTTGGGCAGTTTTTTTTTCTCTAAAATGACATTTTCTCTACTATGAAAACTAAATATGAGCTTTCATCACTCATAGATATCGGTCTATTTGTGAAAAAAGAGCAAAAAATCGATTTTGAATCCTCCCCAAAATAACCTCATTTTCCAAATGAACAATCATTCAATATTTGTCACAAAAGTAACCATTTAATTACATTTGTATATGCACTGAAGTAGGTCTACTATTATCCGATTAGAGGAAAATATTTCTAATAGGAAATTTAGAAAAAAATACATTGTAATTATTTATTTTCTTAAAAATTATTGATTGTCTTTTTTGCACTAACACACATATTTTGTATATTTGTTTATATCTTTTTTTTTAATTTTTTTTATTTGAAAATAAATGCTGATTTGCTTTTTTTGCTTTATTGAAGCTTTTTTCCAGTGTTTTGTTGATTATTTTCCTCAATTCGCTTGTTTTTTAAACCAAGATCAATGTGAGATGAACAAAAATATTTTGAACATGTACTGTAGTATCGTTCCTCTTTTGTATTAATAATTTTGTTATCTTTCATGGTTTTGGAATAATATAATTAATCGTATTACAGAAGTACTATCTGGTTTTGTTCATCTGACATTGATTCTTACTTACATTTTGATAGTTGTTTTGTCTCAGCATGATCTACTTCAGTGCATAGAAATGTAATTTAATGGTTACTTTTGAGAAAAATATTGAATATCTCAACAACTATAGGGTTCAGAGATAAGATATGCCATCACATTGAAGAGAAGGAAGAGACATATCTATTAATGACATAAAATAGGGGGCATTCCCTTAAAAAATGGGTTATACCGCTTTGAAATTTGCAAAGTTTGGCATCTTTTTCTGAAAACCGTGTATTACTAAATTCAAATTGCTCATTACCAAAATATTGCCTATTAACCACACTCAGATTATTGCTAAAACTTATTCTTACCTTCATAAAACGAGGTCACTACTATTTTTTTAAATTGAGCCTGCTTATGCATGATATTCAGATAAAACAATTGTAAATTGGCAACACTGTAACAAAATAACCCTAATCCTAATCTAAATGGACAACAATGTAGAGGTTGAATAATGTCATCAGATAACTTGAATAAATACAGGGTATTCCATTTAAAAACATGTTTGTTTCTGTTATACCGAAAAATTGGGACACCCTGTCTATTTGAAAATAATTTTACGGCATAAGGATGCCGTAAAGATGTTTTAAACCAATAACTTTCTGTGCGAAACATTTTTTCTATCTCTCACGGGAAAGGCGCTACGAAAGCCCGACGCAGTGTTGCAGGATCCTGTATAATATACAGGCTCATTCTTATCAATTAAATTAAATACATATACTATACATATACTGTGAGCATTACTGAAAGAAAATGCCAACAATAACAGATAACAACGTATAATATTGTAATAGTATACAGGGTTGTCACTTTTACGACGCCCACCATTAGGATCTGTTAAATGGAAATATATACAGTGTTAGTCAAATGGGATAAAAGCTTCTCATTTTTGTGCCTTTCAATATACTGAAACGAAATCCGGGATATCGTGCACAGTTCCTGAAATATCGCTGAAAAACTGAAAAAGTGCACTTTCCTTTTCCTTTTATAACTTCTTTACTTTTGATGGAAATTTTACGTAACTTGTCACTCTTACCTTTTTCGACGTGAGCTTTCTGATGGCAGTGCCAGACATTTCCTGCGCCAACTAGATGCCCAAATTTGAATAGTCAACTTTTGATTTTCTTATGGCCGCAATATTGGATTTTAATAGCATTCAAAAGAGCGAAAAAATCCGATTTCAACCATGTAATGGTTATGAAACCATGGTTTTATTTTATTATTACATGACATTATTTACCACCAAAAATTGATAATATAAAAATTTGTTCCAAAAATCAAACTGCTGTGGACTGCTCTAAAAATCAAGTTGCCATAAAATAACATATTACCATTTTGACATTTCTTCAAATACAGAAAATAACTTCTGAGTAATTGTGTAAAGTGTATAAAGTGAAAAAAAGAGATAATATCTTTGATTAGTAAAAATGGCAGATCTTATCCTCAGCATGAAAAAAAATGACATGTATAATCTCAATGTAAGGAATTACAGAAATGCGACAGTCACATCTTGAGTTTATGGTGAATTGTATCCCGAAAGAAGACAGCCAGATCCAACCACTTTTCGGCGTTTGTGGAATCGTATAAAATGTCAGATTACCTATGTAATACATGGTTGAAATCGAAATATTTCGCTTTTTTAATGCTATTAAAATCCAATATGGCCGCCATAAGAAAATCAAAAGTTGACTATGAAAATTTGGGCATCTAGTTGGCGCAGAAAATGTTTGGCACTGTCATCAGAAAGTTTATGTCGAAAAATGTAAGAGTGCCAAGTTTCGTAAAATTCCTTCATACGTAAAAAAGTTATAAAAGGATAAGGAAAGTGCCTTTTACGGTTTTTCAACGATATTTCAGGAACTATGCAAGATATCCCGGATATCTTTTCAGAATATTAAAAGGCATGAAATTAAAAAAAAACTTTTGTCCCATTTGACCAACTCTGTATATATTTCCGTTTGATAGATCCTAATGGTGGGCGTCGTAAAAGTGACCACCCTGTATAACGGTATTAGGTTGATATGGGTTATACAACAGACGAGGCGATTATACAACAGCTATTGTAAAATCAAGGCGCAGCCGAGATTTTATAATCAACCGAGTCTGTTATCTCCATATCGCAGTATGTTGTTCTATAGTTTTCGTGATACTAAAATAGAAAGGATTACATTTTGCGAAATTATTTTCATAAATCATAATGACAAATTTCAAGTATGCTGTGATGGTTGTGTAGTAACGCTTGTGAACACCAAAAAAATAAATAAATAAAACAGTACACTTCTATTAAATTTTAACGGCCGTGGCTGATATCAGTTAATTAACAACCATGGAAACCATGGATACAGTACCGATAATATGAAATTACAATCAAGTATTACGAAAACTATCTAATAGAGAAATAGTTCGTTTTGAAATGTATCAGCTGAAATTCGGATTTGTGTGTTAGACCTCGAGCAGAAATTGTAATTGATACCATTTGCTCAAATTGTAATTTGAGCAAATAGTAGTAGTATGGTAGTAATGGTGGTAAAATGTTATGAAACTGATAACTAGGGTCGGGATTTCTAGCAAATTTGAATTTTACGTATATTAATAGCCCACCAACATAATTTTAAATGTGGACGGATCCCAAAAAATACTGAGTTTTTTGACACCCATATTGTTTTGATTTTTCTGCTTATTTTCGCTCATTTAGCTTTTTTCATATTTTGTTGTAAAATCTGTTTTATTATGCTTATTAAGCGATTTTTACTCTTGACTAGAATCATTTTTTTCGCAAAATTCAGTTCCAAATGAAAAAACTTTTTGGAAAGTATGCCGGTGCAAATTTAAAAAAAATCACAAAAAAATTAAATTACTCCACATGGCTTGCACATGGATTAAATAGAGCAGCAGAAACAATTAGAGCCTAATTAAAAGCCACTTTATACCTCCATATATCCCATATACCTTTACATCTGAAACCAATCATCACTAATTGGTATTTGTATGTATGAGCCGTGTAGGTTTTGGAATTTTCTGCATCGTCTGCTGAAGCCACATAGGTATAAATGTGAAAATACAGGGTGTCTCTAAATTATGTGAATATGGCTTAATCACAGATTACTGGGATTAAAAGAAAATGATTTAACAAAACTTATCTATATACAAATGCGTTTGGTTTAGCCAGTATTCAGCTTCAAAGTTAATTTAAAAAAAACACAAAATATGCTTATAAAAAGATAACGTTTACATTGATTTGGATGTTGTTTGGTATGACACTTTATACGGGTATAACTCATATTTTGACATAATGTTGTTATTATCAGTAGACCGGTTGTGTATAAAACAAGTGAGGCCCAACATTAATACATTCATATTTTTTAATGATAAAAGCAACTAAATTTTAAAAATATCAAATCGAACGCAGGAATTCATTATTAAGTTTTTTTGTATCTTTATAGTTTTTGATATCTGTTACAGTTTCGACCCAAAAAAATAAAATATGAGTAACAGCGCTACACTCGTTTGGAAACAAATATAACTCATTTGTATATAGATAAGTTTTGTTTAATAGTATTTTTTACACCGCTAGTTTGGCTGACAGGTTAGAACGCTTGCTTAGCATGCACGAAGACCTGGGTTCGAGCCCCAGTACAGGTAGTACATTTGTACTGAGGAACTAGTGCCATTCGCCGTTGGGAGCTCATTAACGGCGCTCTAGAGATCGGGGGCGAATTTCTAGAGTAACAAGCCCTAACTCAATACACACACTTACACAAAACACACGGCAGAAGGACCCCCGTTGGTCGATAGCCAGTTAGGGATAATATCCCTAACAAATACAGTCACTACTAGTATTTTTTTGATCCCAGTAATCTGTGGTTAAGCCATGTCCACGTAAATTAGAGACACCCTGTATATTAAAGAAATCAAGAGATATAGAACAACATTTAGCTTTCCTAAAACCTAACTGTGCTTTTGTTAGTGTACCTAAAAGTACCAATAAAAAAACTGGAAAAGCAAGGATTGTCGTTAGTGGAATATGTCGTGATTGTCCATGATTTTAAAATATCCCTTCAAGAAGAACCTGGAAAAATTGAGCAAATAATTCGCAAAAATTTTGATGATGCACTCAGAAAAAGTGAGGGTTTTGCAAAACTTCAGAAAATAGTGAATTTATTATAAGGCAATTTTGAAGAAAATTCAGAATTTAGATGCTAATACTTTCCTAATATTGGAATGTGTGTGGATACATCCTGAGTTTTTGGTTAATGGAAAGTATTTATGCACTCTCAGGTGTAGGGTAAATAATACCTATGTTTTTATGAACTAGTTCATAAAAAAGTCCCAAGCCGAAACTAGTTCATAAAAACATAGGTTTAATTTACCCTACACTTGAGAGTGCATAAATACTTCTCCATTAACTTTCCTACTGGATGCATTTAAGTGCGCACCTAAAACATTGGTGGATGTCGAGAGAAGTTTTTTCGTTTATAAACATATTTTATCCGATTAGAGGAAACATCGTCTAATAGAACACATTGTTATTATTTGTTTTCATAAAAATTATCGAGTTTTTTTTACACTATCATACATATTTTGTTTATATTATCGTTTTTTTGTTTTTTTTTATTTGAAAATAAATGCTTTTTGTTTTTTTTTGCTACATTGAAGCTTCTTTCCAGTGTTTTGTTGCTTATTTTGCTTACATCGCCTACTTTTTTAAGCGCTTATTTTGAAATTTCGAGTGCTTATTTATCTGGACCCTACTGATAACATTAATTTTCGCTCTAGTGGCAGCGCAGTATATTCTTCCAGTGTAGTGGGTTCATAATAAACTTAAGTTTCATAACTTTCATTTCAAAAACTAAGTTTCATTACCAAAACTTTCTGGAATAATGCAGAGTAAACGATATTTTTTTTATAAATACGTACAGGAATCACCGAATACACACTCACTTGCATGCAAGATGATTTTCTATTTTTGGTTTTTGTTGTATGTTAATATAAACGTTTAATTTTAGTTTTTGTATTTTACATTTATAAATTTACGTAACTGGGAGGTACACTTGTTAGCATATTTTAACAACTGCAAATTTAGTGATATGAGAAGGTTGAAAGGTGGCAAAGGCAATCCTAGATTTTAATTTTAAATTTAAATCTAGGATAAAGATCTAGGATAGATTTAAATCCAATAATTTGGTAACCATACATTATAGGTCTATTAAAATCATACCTCTTCTGCGACTGTACAAATTCGTGAAAACATGAGTCACAATTGCGTAATTATTAGATAAGTAACTGCACTATAGTGGTTTCATATAAGATTATTCTGTTCCTAGAATGGCATTCAATTTCTTAAACAAATTTCCTGTGAGTTGCCATTTAAAAATTCTCATTGGCTGAATCGAGGAATCGATATCTATAATACTGTCGATCGATTCACATCTCCCCTATTCACGCCGATCAGCAAACAAGGCAATCCCAATAAAGTCAAATTTCAACAGGACACCTCTTCATCCGGCGGCAGCTGCAGACTTTGGGCACGTGTCCTCGGAGGCCCCCCCTTTAATAGCGAACGCGTACCATTTCTCCTCATCTGTCTTCGGCCAGCTGTCTGAGGCGCGGCCTTAGGAGCGATTTTCGCACGTGTCGTCTTCGCAGGGTCTCCCCGGACGTGGTGATCCGTCCTCCTTAATTATCGAATACGAAGTTGCGTCGGTCACGATGCCCTATAGGGGCACACCGAAACGGTCCACGATTTCCTGCGACGTGAGGGTACAGAGGCATTGTTCGGCCAGCGGTATTAAAATGCGTTCCTCTTTGTACGCGCCGTTTAATGTACGCAGGGGGCATTTTAATAACTAATTCCAGTGGCGTAGGTAATACATGTATGCCACATAGCCGTTGGTCGCTTTCATTGGCAACAAGAAAACATATAAACGCACTGAAATTTTGATATTAAATATATGATTTACTTGGGTGTGACCCATTTTAGTTACTTGTTAGTTTTAAAAAGATATATAGTTTCACCTACAGCTCTTCGTGCACGAAGAAGGTAATACATATGAATCTTCTAAATAAATCGAAAAACATATGACAATAGCTACAAAGAATGTACTTGTGTTTTTTTAAATTTCACTTATACATTTTGTAACAACGAAAAAAAATGCCATAAAGTGCATAAATGCATAAATTAAAGGTTGATGCATAATTGTGCCTGTGCCTGTGCCTGTGCCTGAGTGCCTGTGTTTTTTATGCATTGTTCTGTAAAATTATTTTTCCAATTATTCAAAAAAAAGCGTCTTGAATGATTCCATATTCATTTTTGTCATAATGCTTTATCACTTTGGGAAAGGATGGAAAGCTGCTCAGTCATTTCGTGATCTTAAAGAACTCTTTAGCAAAAGAACGATCAGTGAACGTCAATGTAGAGATGTTCTCTTGCTTCAAATCTGGTGATACAAGCTTGGAGGACAAGTCTGGAAGAGGTCGGCCATCGGATTTTACTGACCTAGCCTTTCTGGCGGCTGTGGTAAAGGACTAATCAATCGTTCATTAAAAAATATGCAGTTGGACAACGTCTATGAGGATTTGGATGAGTTGGTAGCCGATGTCAAAGTATGGATTGCTTCCAAAAACAGGGGTATTTACCATTGAAATTGATCGTTTGCCAAGCAAGTGGGCACCAGTAATTGAAGTTGCTCCAGATAATGCTCCAGAATGAGTATGTAACATATATTGTGGGAATTTTCGTATTGTTCTTCAATAAAAATTGTCTTTAAAAAACGCCGGATAATTATGCATCAACCCAATAAAAAATTAAGTATAAATATCTTTAAAGAAGTACTCAAAAACTGCAAATTTTGTCAAATTTTTCAAAAGTAATTACAGAAATAATCGATAATAATACAGGGTGAGTTTTTCATTTTAAGCATTGGGATCTCGGAAACCATAAGACATAGACATTCTGTTAAATAAGGAAAGACCTGTCGTTTTAAGAATGCAAAATATGCTTTGTTTTTTTGAAAAAAAGACCACGGTTTTTCAGTTATAATACAAACTTTTTTAATTTTTAAATGGCAGTCATAGTTGTCTTAAGCATTTTTAAAAAGGACAATTTTTTCTCCTTATAACGATACAAGTTTTGCTATACTTACTTTGATAAGTACAGGCCATCTTCTAAAATGAACTTTATAAAAATTCATGCTTTGATAAATAAGCACGATACAGGACTATTTGTATTATTAAGAGTATCAAAAACCGAGTTTGCCACGAAAAACTGTTTGTTTTTCTCTTACTACGAGAATTCTACTATTTTTCTATTCCAATTATACTAAATTCTTTTCAAATTATACAACGAAAATTCTTGCATCTCATTTATTTATGACAGTAACTATAGCAACCTTGTATCGTTAGAAAGAGAAAAAAATGTTCTTTTTAATAATGTCAAAGCCAACTATGACTGCCTTTTGAAAATTAAGTTTGTGTTATAACTCAAAAACTATGTTTTTTTTTCAAAAAACAAACGCATATCTTACATAAGCTATTAAAATGACAACTCTTCAAAGTGAAAAAAAACTCACCCTACATATTCATATTTTAAATTTGAATTACTCTTATTCAACTAATCAACGAAAAAATGGAAACGCAGAGATAATATGTGAGATGGACATTTCTATATTTTCAATGTATCAAAGAAAATAATAATAAAGTATCTTTTGGCATCATATTCCCTTTATATTGGTATGTGTATGGATCCATCCTAAGTTATGTAATGAGGTATTGGAGATATTAGAGTGCATAAACATATTTCCATTATCTTTTAAATGTTTTCATAAGTAATAATAAAACTATAATATTACCGATTAGCAGATTGCTTTTAAACAAAATTCTAAATTAAAAATTTATAAATATGTCACATATTTTTTATGTATATGGGGTCTGAAATAAGGTACTCATGCATGGAAATCTAGTAAACGGTAAGAGATAGTGAGTGAGTAACATAGTAATATGCAGCACCATAAGTACCTTAGGGTATGAGTACCCGTGTATAAAGTTAAAGTAATAAAAAAGTTGATGACTTGATATTTGCATTTTCTTATTTTCTTCATAATTCGTAATATGCAGCACCATAAGTACCTTAAGGGTATGAGTACCCATATATAAAGTTAAAGTAATAAAAAAGTTGATGATTTTATATTTGCAATTTTCTTATTTTCTTCATAATTTGGATTTTATTACAGTCTCATCCTAATCATCAACTTTCTTTTTTGTATTATTTGGACAGTTTTTGTCAAATTTTCAATCAGTTTAATTATAACTTATGTACTTTTGGAGATATTGACTGCAACTTTGCTGTTTTATATGTAAGTCCCAATACTGTTACAAAAATGTCTCGATTACTTCAATGACAACTGATTATAAAAAAAAAGAAAACAAGAAAATCGTACATAACAGTTTTTTTCGCAGCGAGCTGTAAACTAGCAACTGTCTTGTAATCTTTTACTTTAGATATGGATATTTCTTGCTGTAGCATATTTCCCTCCATTTAACAGACTCTCTATTTCTTACCGATTATAAGAACCCATCTAGGGGCTCCTTAGTCCGAACACCCTGTATACTTATGTCTCATCATTTTTTTAAGTTAATATATTATGCTTACACATAATACGTAAAGATCGAAAGCGATTTTTACATTTATACAAAATTTTAAGAACACAGACCAATCGAACAATGTGTGAAATATACTTAATTAAGAGATTTTCAAACAAATAATTTTATATCAACAAATATATTAATTTTCAATAATCAAAAGTAAAATAAGCAAAATATAATTATATTTCTATCAGAATGCTGCAATAATATAATAATTCAATTTCGCACCGAATTGTACAATTTTCTATCGATTTATACAGGGTGTCTACGCTAAACCGTTCGTTAAAAGTTTACGGAGTCGCCGTTGTACTAGAAATTTCAAAAAAATCCTCGTCACACGGTTGTATCAGTTTTCCTCATGTGAAATATTTTCAACTTTCTATCACTTCCGGTTCCACCGGAAGTAGCACCAACTTTCTTATTTTAAACGGAATACCCCATATATTATTATATTTTTGAATTCCTCGCTTAAATTGGAACATATTTTGTAGGATCGTATGTACACTTATCTCTTCTAGTTTTCAAGAAAAAAAATGTTTATCTAAAATTTTGACCTCGAAAAGGTAGCCTGTAATCTATCTCTAACTTCTCTTAGGAATAAGATAAAATTATAAGTTATATTTCTAATTGTACCTAGAGGATGCCTCTACGAGTAAAATAATTGGAAACTGTCAATTCTGATAATAAGGTATATCCGAGAAAGTTGAAAATATTTCACATGAGGAAAACTGATTCAACCGTGTGACGAGGATTTTTTTGAAATGACACCCTGTATAATTTTCCACCGAATTATACAATTTTCCACATAATTATTCAATTTTCCACAGAATTATACAATTTCTCACAGAATGATGCAATCACCCCCACGTTTTGAAAGTTTTCTTTAAATATCGTAATTTCAAATAATGTCTTTGACTGAATTAATTATTGCATTAATCATTAACTACCCTATCCACCCTAACCTAACCTACCCTAACCTACCCTAAACTAACGTAACCTAACCTAACCTAGCCTGACCTAACCTAACCTAATCTAACCTCACCTACCCTAGCCTATCCCAATCTAATGCAAAACAACCTATCCCAGTGTAACCAAAAATATAACACGGGTCAAGAATATTAAACTTAAAAATTTGCAATATGCAATGCACTCGCATTATATACCTTTACCTTTTATTGTTCCCATTTATTCGAAAACATGCGAATATACCCAGAAGTTATATTAATAGACACTATTATAAAAATACTCCTAATGTATATTTTTTATTTGCACATTTTAAATGTCTTTAAAATAATACATTGTTATTTGTATTTTTAATGACGTAATACTAAATTTGCATATAAAACTTTCTAAAAAATTTCAAATGTGTATTAGCAATTATCATTGATCCGATTTTTTTTTACTTAATCAAATTTTGACAGCCTAATGAAGATTGTAGAACTACTAAAATTTGTAAGTTGCACAATATTCATAAGATCATCACGCACTTACATAGTTTTCAATTTTTCTTTCGATTAATTATTTATTTATTCATACTAACTATTTACCTACGAACTCAAACGCAATAATACATCAATGAAAATTTCAAAAGTTGTCAAAATTCCTGGCTTAGTTTATCACTTCATTTTGCAAGTTTTCTTTTGGTTAATTAAAAATTTGAGTATTTGTGAAATGTCCTGGTACATAGATTCTTTTATTTTTGCAACCTTACTGACATAACTGAAAACTGAAACAAATAAATATTGAAAGTGTTTAGGAGAGATAATTTATTTTTCAATTAATTAAATTTTACACATAGTATTTAGTTTCTAGCGATGTTCTCCTATTATTTTCCACGGTTATTGAAAATTCGCCAATAAGAATTATTTATTCAAGTTATTTTTAAGTTAATCTTTTCCGCATTTTTCTTTGATATTAAAACTTATTAAAGTTTCTAATTTTTGTACGACTTATCCAAGTTTTTAAATTTATGAATGTCCCTAGGAGACATTATGTTTGTTCTTCTAATTTTTTCGTTAATTTATTGAATACAGAGAGAGAGAGAGAGATAACGATCGTTATTAGGCTATTGGCTCTCGGCCTTTCCGCCTTATTGAATACATTAATTAAAATGTGCACAAAATATAAAATCATGGACGACACTTATTTCTTCGATATTTTGATTGATTTAAGATGTCAAAAGTTTCAGATAGAGATATTTTTATATTATCCAATTTTGACGTACAGTCATGCTCACATATATCTAGTACAAGAAATTAGGTTACAATAGCAATTTTATATAGCAATGTCAAATTTTTTGTACTAGATTTATGTGAGCATGACTGTACCTATATATAAAATTTCCTAGTAGATATTTTCATTAACTTCTGAGGTTTTGCTGTAGTTATTGAAAATTTATAAATTTGCGATCAAGGTAAATAACACACTTGGTTAAAGTTTCACGAAAATCGTGCAACTGTAACTAAGTGTGTTATTTACTTTTTGATTTAACATGTTTCACCAAGTGGTAACCACACAACTGGTATATCCAAAATTTCCTGGTAGATATTTTCATTAACTTCTGAGGTTTTGCTGTAGTTATTGAAAATTTATAAATTTGCGATAAAATGGTAAATAACATACTTGGTTAAAGTTTCACGAAATTCGTGCAACTGTTTCACATCTTTCACCAAGTGGTAACCACACATCTAATTTAAATTTGCGATGGTTACTGGAAAACATTTTCCTTCTTTATGGTTGTTAAAAAATGACACACAAATGTGCCCCAAATGGCCAAGTACTGGCAACAATCAGCCCATAGCTGGGCAAGTATCTACTGGTCATCACTCGCCCTCATTTATGTGCATTGGAAATAACATATTTTGTAAGGCATGAATACAAAAGTTAATAAATTGTGAATATATAACTTCATATACATACTTGCTTGGAAAGTGTATCATCTGTCTGCTACCTTATAAGATTAAATTACGCACAACTGCAAATTCCATTTATTTGTAGATAAATGCGTAAATATTAATATTCATTCTAATAATTATGAAAAAGCTATACTAAATATTCCCAACCAAAGGTACCAACCGTCTCATTGATGTATAATTATTTTTTTATTTGGAAAAATTAATTTGGAACATAAAATGTCATTAATATTCGTATACCACATTGCCGGGAAAGCAGAGATTAATTGTTATACTTACATGAAGAATATAAACATTTACACCACATGTGCATCACATGGACTGGTTTATCGTCATCATCTGCATTATGTTTGTAGCTGTACTTGCCACAAAAAGTGATAGCCTAGAAAATTTATTTCAAATACAAAGAGCTAAGTTGTAGTCTAAATTTTATATTTTGTTTATATTCAATATTCATTGTGGGTGTCTTTGTAAATATATAATTATACCTATAAACAAACATTTCTCGTATGTCTATGAAGATATAATTTTTATTAAAGGTAATTATTAAAACGAAAGTTTTACTTACGAAACTAACGAAATTAACGAAAGTTAATAGTTAATAAATATGTATTATTTATTGGATATTGTTTAGATTAACGATATATGACATTTTATATAATTTCAATGCACAATTAATATTATTAATATTACACCATTATTATTTTAAAGTTCTAGAATCTAGCAAACTTTCTGTATAAAATATATATGAAATTTCATTGAAAATTGATGTGCATTTTAATATACTAAAGTATAATATGTAGAGTCATGCTCACATAAATCTAGTACAAGAAATTAGGTTACAATAGCTATTTTATACAGCAATATCATTTTTTTTTGTACTGGATTTATGTGAGCATGACTGTACATCGATGATTTATTACATACAAAATGTTTACCTACATATAATTTTATATATTTTATTGTAGAATTCACGAAATCATTAATTGCGAATTATTCAACCCATTTAAATTGCTTCAGTGAGTTTATTTATACAGCAAATCAGTGACGGTATGATTACACAAGATACTGAAATAATCTAGAGATTACTATTACTTTGTTTGAATGTATATTCGATAATTGAATCAAAACACGTATCAATATAATATAAACCACCTCCAACAGAACTATAAAGCAATCAGACGATGATTCAAATAGATACATCCCAGAAATGAAGAAAAAATCAGAACACCGAGACAAATATCTTATTTGAAAAAAGAATAGAACTAATTTGTTTTTAATAATACTAGGATTACCAGAAGATGAAATCAAGTACCAGGTATTAGAATTAGCCATACTAAAACTTATACAAAACCAAACTAATGAATATGATTACAAAGATTAAAACATTTATATATGCACACGAGCCCTAAAATATAAAGATATAGATTGACAGAGTTAGAGTTCATTTTAACAAATATTAAATGGAATATTAAGTTCAAATCATACAGATGCCTATTGGGGCGCTGCGAAACTACTTGTTTCGCTAGTTCTTATTTTTGCCGCTGCTGAAAACATATGCGGAGGTGGCGCAGTTATCGCGCAATCACAACTGCATTATACTTTGAAAAATATAAAGATCCTTTCTGAGTTGATGGATTTAATAAGAATTAAATTTATGCACTCTCAAAATGAATACAAAATGTGTATTTGGGAATTACGAATTACCAATTACGACTATATTGGACTGATGAGATCTAATAAGATCGAAACTAGTCTTCAATTGTCCAAGGAAATAATTCCCAAATTCACATTGAAAAATATGCGATTTATAGTTCACGTTTGTGAAAATTTAAATCGCTACATTCCGAGAAGGCATAAATTCAATCCTTTTTGCATTATACTTGTTTAGCTAGTTCTATTTCTGCCACTAGACGTCGTACCGGAATCGTGTTTAGCACTATACTAGAACTCAAAAATCGGGGTAAATTATACCACTAAATTATCATCGAACTACTTATGATGAGGCCACTCTGCAGCAGTAAGCAATCAATCTGGACTAGGTTTTTTGATAAGAAATACATGGAAGGAAATAATTATCGAAATTGTTTTGAAATTTCGTGTCAATCAATTCGTATATTCATCTAATCTACATCATAAAACAAAGTTATATCGTACTGAGAGATTTTATCGGTAGACTGTTCCGTCCAGATATGAAAAATAATTGGACCATGTGCAGCCACGGACTCAAGAATGAAGCGTTCGCTCGTCCGAGCAGTCTTCTATCCTTGTCTACCGTGTTCCTACCGTGTGGGAACAGACAAAGATAGCAGACTGCTCAACGGAACAGACGCGTCATTCTTAGAGCCCGTGGCTGTACCTACGGCGGAAGAAACGAAAGAAACTCGCTTCTTCTGATAAACTTATAGCCCAAAACCAACTACAAATTGCACATGCGAAGAAATTAAGTGGACCAAGAAATCCTCATCAGGACATACAAATGAAATAAACTTCGCGCTAACTAAAAGTATAAGAGAAGTAGTCAACGTAAAGGTAATAAGCCTTTTTGACTTCATCGGCAACCATAGGTTAATCACAGCAATACTAAAAACTACAGATACAAGAAGAAGCCACATGAATATAATTTGACCAACATTTAAAAAATACATAATTGACCAATTATTTATACCTTAATTTGATTGTTCTCTACAAATGAATAAATTGTTAATAAAGCCTAGTAATAATATTAATAATAATATACGTGTGTGTTGAGCCATCAACAATCAAGTTTCATAAGGTTATTTGGTTGCCTATGTTTTATTGTATTTTAAACTTTAAATACCCAATTCAAATATAAATAACGGACTAAACTACGGTTTAAATCAAGTTCCACATGGCATTATTCTTTATTCACCTATACTCCAAATCATATTATTTCAATTTCCCCTCTTCTTAATCGCGGCGAGAAGGGCATTGTCCAGTACCACCAATTTCACCATACTTTCGCCTCTTTTAACCACAATTTAACCACAAAAACTTCAAGTTAAGTTCAAACTGAGGTATTCGACGAAAAATGTGCTGGAGAGTCTCATCTTAATATGAAGCTCTTCTAGAGTCGATACATTCATTCTCCGTTCGGTCCAATGTATCCACAGAAGTTACACGATTATTTACAATGTAATTGCACCGAGTACAGGATTACTCAACACGTAAAATGATGTAAAACGTATTGGCATGGAAGCTTGTGGCGATAAAATCAATATTACGAATGCACTAAAAATAATTAAAATTCCAGTAGTGAGCTGCATATGAGAGAAATTGTGAAATACAGTTTCACATTATTGCAAATGTAAATTAGAATGCATCGCAGTTAAGTTATACAAAAACATATATTCACTGCATAATGTAGTTGCAGTGCCCTCTTTGAAAATGAATAAATGTATTAAAATTGGTAGATACAATCTTTTGTTTATCAAATCTTTATAATGGTGTTGGAAATCATAGAGGGTGTTAATAGAATATCAAATTTGGTGACACTAAAAAAAGATTGCGTCTCAATATTTTTTGAGCTCATGAAATTTTATTAAAAAATAATAATAAATTTTTGTCAAATTGGAAGATTGGAAAACCATTTACCTGCTTCGTCTTAATTACATTTAATCTTAATTCTTATTCATCGTAATTATTTGTCTTAATTCGTCCAATTACTCATATAATTTAAAAAACAGCAAATTTAGTAAAATTATGAGACTAAAAACAAGTTATCCATTGCGTCTCAATAATTTCTCAGAGCTCATGAAATTTTATAAAACGAGAATAAATGCAGTAAAATTAAAATATTGGAAAAATGTCTTAATAATTTTGGTACTTATAGAGTCTAGGTAATAAGAAAAAAAAAGTGAAATTAGAGAATTCTAGTTAGGGAGAATTAGAGAGAATAATCAAGTTAACTACATACACATAAAACTTTCAAAATCTGAACAAATTAAGCAAAATTAGAATTCTAAAATAAATCCGATGAGTTTTAATAATGTAGTTAAAGCATGTGGATATTTCTAAAATCTAGAGAGAGTTGTCTACAAAAAAATGTTATAGCACCCAATTACGTTTCAGGTGGATTAGCTTAGATTATAAATTGCATTTTTTTAAAGACTTTAAATGTGTTTTAATGAAACTAATTGTTTGTTTCATTCTCCACCAAATAGTGCTGAATTTGAGATGGAATTGTTGACGATTATTTTTCTATAGGACTAAAGAAAACTAAAGCCACATATTAGCATAATTATTACATACTATACTATTCTATTCATAACTTATGCAAAATACTCCCAATTGTTGAATTTTGTCCCAAATCTGCAGCAGATTACAATCTGAAGTTCCCATTGACCCAGAAAATAATAACTAGAGATTTTCTCACTGCTAAATTTAAATTATGCTTTAAATACATAATGATAATATTTTAAACAGACATAATTAATATTAATATGTGGGAAATTTGGATAATATCTCTTTTACGTTGAGAATGGCGAGGGCAAGCCGAGATTGATATGGATAATTGAAGTAATTAAGTTAAAGCTAATTGACCATTGTGTTTATAATTGGGTTGCAAGAAAGTACTTACAATTTTTTTATTAATTGGGTGGTGATTACGTGCCATAATTTACAAACTAGGTCTTCTTAATTGCGCACAAAAATTTATTATAATTTATTGGTAGTTTAGATGTATTCTAAGATACAACCATTTTGACGTATATGGGTATGTTGTCACAATATACATTAATATTGATTATTTAGATTATTTGAAGATGCAATCAGTTTGATGCATAAGAAATATCGCAAAGAGATTAATCAGAATATAGATGATTGACGGGAAATATAAGCTATACGGGTCGTTGCAAAGCTGGGTATAATTTTTTTACAGTATAAGGACGTTAAAAGATACCCATTGCTTTGTGGGTATCTTATAGCATTAGATATTAAATTACCATTATCCTTTAACTTATCGAAGATAAGAAATATCGGTTTTAAATGACACAATCAGTTTCAGAGAAATATTAAATTTAGTAATAGGGATATTGATCTAAGAATATTTACCCCCTAAAATTTTACATTTTTATGATTTCATGACAATTCAAATTTTTATATCAACATATTATAGTTATGTCTCAGTTGTTCAGCAAAAATATAAACTTCTATAAAGAATAAATAACTAAATAAATTTTCACCAACTTTCTTTAGATTTACTGTAATTTTTCTGACAACCTTTTCAAATATATATTCTTCTTCTTTCTGTAATTGAAACAATGTAGAATACAAAATATGACGCCAATTTTGGGCATTTGAAAACTAGCACGACTTTTTGTAAAGATTTCTTTTTTGAGAAATGAATAATGAAAAAAATATATATATATATTTATCGCAAACTCTCTGGGACACGTTATATATCGTTGTAGAATTTATATGGAAAATATGAAAACTATTAGTTAGTAACTGCCAGAAGTTTGTATAATTTTGATTTTGTATTTGCTATAAATAACAAAACTTTAGTCACTTCGTATTTATAGAAAATTCGGATATATGACATTGGCCTAAATACTTCTGTTTAATGTCGAACAATTTTAGCAATATTTTACAAAGCATCAGATTTGAATTTTCAAATCAATCATCGTTATAGATGTGGAAAATGATGATGAAAAATATTTTTTTTTAATTTTGATATTGCATGAAGTTTTCTGAATAATTTTAAAATTGATTTGCAGTAATTAACAAACTTCAACGATGTTTTTGAAAAAGTCACCTCGCATTTATAGAAAATTCGGGTATTATCTATTTTAGGCATTGACAGAAAGACTGCTGTTTAATATAGAATATTTTTAGCAATATTTTACATTAGAAAATCTTAGTTTTATACATATTAGATATTGTCAGAAAATTTTCTTAAAATGTTGCACATTTTTAGATTAAATTTAAAAAAACTGAAGAATTTCAAAGAACTTATTTAGTACCAAAACTATGAACATAAGATTGTGGGATTGGTAACTTTTAGCTTTGGCAGAACGTATTCTGTATGACATACACACAATAATTTGGTCTACGTTTTAAAAACTTATAGTAGAATTTAAAGAAAGTCTACATTTATTACTCATCTCTCCTTTTTTTTTCTGGTTTAGTCATCTTGGGCTTGTGTTTGGACATAGGCTTCCTCCAAAACCTTCCATCAAAGCCACGTAAGATTGTCCAAACTCATTGTGTTTTCGGTCATTCTCAACCTCTATTATACACAGGGTGATTGATTTCGCAGTTTCCAGCTTAAATCTGCGAAACTGTCAAAGATACATAAACAAGTTTCAGAAGAAACTCGTCATACGCAACCTGGTCTGCAAAGTGCAATGTATTGCACATTTTTATTTCGATAGCCGACCTATTTTCCGGAAAGATTCTAAATTTGGTTTTTTAAATGGAGCACCCTATAAATTTTTACAGAATTAGATTCTGGATCAAATTCTTTTTACCTACAATGATGTATTATAAGTACCATCGCTTCTTTAAATTATGCTCAATATTTCAAAACGCAGAATAATTATCGACTTTTGTATATCTTTAACAGTTTCGAAGATATAAGCTGGACACTGAAAAATCGACCACCTTGTATACAGGCGCCACGATTAGATCATGTGGTTCTATCTTCCTTCTTTCTGCCTGGTATTATGTCCAGCCAAGTTCAACTTCAGTAGTGCTACTTTATATGGAGCTAATTATTAATTCATGAAGAACTTCAGAACTCGATTTCCTTTTTCGAAGTTATGGTTAATGAAATACAAAATTGAACTATTCGAACTATTCGATATTGGGACAAACACTATGTAAGCTGCATTTTTTGTATTCTACATTGTTTCAGTTATAGAAAGAAAAAAATGTATGTAAATGAAAATAAGAAAAAAAACTTTCATCTGACACATAAATCACACAACCACGTTTATAATATTGCTAATCTCAGAATGATAATTAAATACATTTTTCCAATTTGAATTATAAAAATGCTCATTATGTATATCGAATCTCATCATTAAAACAACACTTTAATCGAATGGGTGAATAAAATGTTTACATTTTCACTTTATTTACTATAACAATTGACAACGTGAATAAAGTAAAAAAATATGTAAATTCGCACTATCGTTGAAATTTTCGTTGTCACCCGATATTTTGACACTTCACGCAAATTCTTCAATTCTAATAACGAATTAGAAAAAATCTTGTATGATACACATGAATAAAGCAATATTATCCACTCGAAAAAATGTCGCACTCGCCTTCGGCTCTTGCGCTGAACTGTTTTTTCGTGGATAAAATTCTACTTTATTCACTAATACCATAAATAGCTATTTTCCCAATTTTGCTATTAAAATGCTCATTGAATGCATTGAATTTCATTATTAAAACAACATTTTAATCATATAGGTGAATAAAATTAATCAAAACAGTGAATAAAATGTTTCTAACAACGTCAAACGTCGCACTAACTTTGAAATTTTCCTTGCTAGGATCGATTGTTTCATGTCTCATGTGGCATTTCACGCAAATACTTCAATTTGCCGATTTCAAGTCCGAAATTGTGTTTGAAATGACAAATAATTAAAAAGAAACTATACCAGAAGATGTTCTGGACGCAGCTACGATTGCAGTATCGAAGTTATTGCCAAAAAATCTAAATTAGTTTACGAAAAAGAGTACAAACCATTTTGTGACTGGAAGACTAAAAAACTGTGAAAACTGTTAACGAGGAAATACTGCTATAATATTTCATAGAAAAATTGGAGAAAGTAAAGATCTATAATCCATTAATGAAAATATTGATATTTTCAAGTAAGTAAACCTAACTATTCTAAATTTCATTTAATTATTTCGAAGTTTTGCAGGTTTTCAAGGCTAATCGCTTTTATAAAAAGACAATCTTTAGGTTACAAACAAAAAAAGTCTAGAACTTTTGAAAAAAACTAATTTCTTCAAATTTTTATCCTAGGCCCCTAACGAAATGTATTTATGTATGAAGGTAAGAATATTTATAATCATCCTTGAAATACGTTTCCTAATTTTAATTTTTTATAGGTAGTATTAATTATGTATTATGTATGTATTATGTATTTTTGTGTATTATTGATTGACTTATGCGAGGCTTCTTGTTTGTAATCTGGAGCATGAATAAAATGAATGATGAATTATGGGTATAGCTGGCGGATGTAGAATTGACGAACTACACAAAATTCGAGTTGATGATATTAATGAGAAAGAGTCTGTTCTAATAATTTCGCTTTCGAACACTAAAACAAATAAGAGCAGCAAATTTACAATTATCAATGAAAACTGTCAAGTTAATTTGATAGAAATTTACAAGAAGTACAAAAATGTACGTCCACAAAACGTAATACACCGTTTTTTGTGTGTCTGTTATCGTAATCAAAAGTGCACAATACAACCTATCGGTATCAACACTTTCGCAAAAATATCTCAACTGATAGCAAAATATCTGAAGTTAACAAATCATGATCTTTATACCAAGCACTGTTTCCGAAGAACTTCCGCAAATTTACTAGCCAATGCAGGAGCTGACTTATTAACTCTAAAAAGGCACGGAAGCTGGAAGTCTTCTACAGTAGCTGAACTGTATCTTAACGAATCAATTGCTCAAAAAATATCCACGTCAAGAAAAATTTTGACAAATGTAAATTCAAATGAAGGGCCAGGAACTTCCACTGCACTTGACCCTGACGAAAGAGAATCAACTCAACTTCCACTATACTTGACTCTGACGATAATAGAGTCAACTTTCCTGGTTTAAGAGTCATCAAATTAATAATAGGACAATTAACATTTATGTTAATAAATTACCTAATCAATAACTTTTTTTTTATTCTGCAAAATTGGAAAAAATCTTGTATGATACACGTGAATAAACAAATTTTATCCACTAAAAAACATTATCTAAATTGCTAAACAATATTTTTTTAAATTCGCATTATTAAAATTCTCATTATGTATATTGAATCTCATCGTTAAAACTATACTTTAATCGAATGGGCGAATAAAATGTTTACATTTTCACTTTATTCACTATAACCATTGACAACGTGAATAAATTTTAAAAAATGGTAAATTCGCGCCTTCCTTAAAATTTTCGTTGTCACCTGACAATGTGACACTTCAAATTCTTCAATTCTGATAACGAATTGGAAAAAATCTTGTATGATATACGTGAATAAAGCAATTTTATTCACTTATACCATAAATAGCTATTTCGGGGATAAAATTTCTCTTTATTCACTTATACCATAAATAGCTATTATTCAATTCTGATGTTTTAAACTGACGTTATATACCTCTTAGCAGACATCATAAGCAGTTGTTTATCTTAAAGTGAAATCAAATTTTCTTGATTCCACTAGTGAATTTAATACTTTGAATTCATTCAAAATCAAAATCATACAATATTAATTTTAAAGCATACCTTTAACTTCGTGGATACCAACTTTCTCACTGCTTCTGGGGCTTTATTAGGATCCCCTTCTGGTACAAAAACACTGCAATCGGCCTTTTAAAATTTTGATTCGACAATAAATGTCAGTTTGACTTTTCACCGACATGATACTATAAAAATGAAATGTGTAACTTTATATACTTATTTCGACAAAATTGAATAAAATATTGTATAAAACACGTGAGTTAAGGATGTTTTTCACTCGAATAAATTAGGCTACGAGCCCGTCAGGGCGAATTTTATCCTCGTGAAAAACATCCACTTAACTCACTTGTTATACAGGGTGGTCACTTTTACGACGCCCACCATTGGGATCTATTAAACGGAAATACATACAGAGTTGGTCAAATGGGATAAAAGTTTCTTATTTTTGTGCCTTTCAATATACTGATACGAAATTCTGGATATCTTGCACAGTTCCTGAAATATCGCTGAAAAACTGAAAAAGTGTACTTTCATTTTCCTCTTATAACTTTAACTTTTTTACTTTTGATGGAAATTTTACGAAACTTGGCACGCTTACATTTTTCGATAAACACTTGTTTAAGCTTTTCTTTAATACGTTTGCCAAGCCCACCAGCCACCTCATTCAATTTGCCACTTAAATCTTTGACAAGATCTATTAATTTATTTAGAGACATGCCTTGTTCTTCTAATTTTTTTAAAGTATCGCTGATTATATTAAAATTCGTTTTTATGAAAGCCAATTCTTGTGGAATCTTGGGATCATTAAAAAATGTTTTGCAATCCTTAATAGAAATCGAATCGTTGGAAACACTGAGAACCTAATCCTTAATGGCCAAAAAATGGTTAGCGTAGAAGACAGCAGCATCAATCCAAGTACCCCACCTTGTGATAATTAGCTGTGGTGACAATGGCTCATTTGGTAATGTGTCTCGATACACTTGTACTTTTAACGGAGCTTTGAGAAATATCTTTTTAACGTTGTTAACAATATTATTTACCATTGGAAAATTAATTCTAACTTCTTCAGCGACTCTATTGACTCCATGGGCTAAGCAGGTAGTGTGAATAAGGTTTTTATAAAATATTTTCTAATGTTGTCCAGTGTTCACCATGTATGATGCTGCGTCTGAAAGCATTAGCAACACTATTTCTTCTGGCACTATCTCAGGCAAATAAAAATTAGCCAATCCTTCATGTACGAATCTAGATATGGTGGCATTGTTTGTTATGTCAAGTTCTTTTGTACTAATTAAATCCGAGTTGCCTGGTTTATTCTCGTTTAAACTCCCAATTAATAAATTCGCGATGCAACGACGTTTCATCGACAATGAAGTATATATATATATATATATATATATATATATATAGGTATTTCCAATAATTGTTCTTATAGTAAGCATTGTTTCTGTGTACAATGCATCTACATATTTTTTCCTTAAACAGCACTCGTCTGGTATATCAATTTTACAATATTTTTGCAAAAACGTCTTCAATTTTGAGTTATTCAGTTTGCTAAACGGAATATTGGCAAATATGAGACATTACACAATTCAAAATTAAAAGCGCCCCTCTCTTTCATTTTCGAGCTTGAACTTAAGCTTTCATGTAGCGTTTGTTGTTTTTTTGATGTTTGGTTTTTGACATTATTTTCGTGTAAACTTGTTTTAATGTGTTGTATTATTTGAAAAAAATTTTTGCATAGAATCTGATGTAACATAGAAATAAGAAAAAGCAAATGTCAAACTATACAACGGCGCAGTAGAAAAATAAAATATGCATTGAATACATAAAATATGCATTATATGCAAAAAAAAAGATTAATTGGCTCTGTATCTTTATGATTCGTGTAGATCTATTGAAATTTCCGTAGTCATATCATTAATTCAGGACATGCATTTTACATATAGTCCGTGCGTTACTTATAATTGATCTATTTCTTTATTTTTGAAATGGACAAATTTCATACATACACAAACATACATATAGATCTGAAATACATTAAAAATATTGTGTCAAATAATTTTGAATGTTGCAAGAGAGCTCTTTTTTTTTAATTAGGTGGTAAATTTCGATGGCCCATTTTCAGAAATTGATCACCACTGTACCAAAAATTTAGTAATGGGCGCCATAAGTTTCCCCCTGCGTTCCTAGTGCGTTAAGGCTCTGACTTCTTAATGCTCGTCTGTTTGATTCTATCTGAAGGCAAACTACAATTTATCTTTTTTAGTTCGAATTTCTTTCTCTGAAATTGGTTAGCAACGTACCGACCATCTTAACAATATACGTCTTAAATTTCATCAAGTATAATGAGTTAAGACTTCGACTTTTCAATGCTCGTGTGTTTCAATGTCATTCAGGAATTATTTTATTTATTTAGTTTGGCTCCAAATATTATTTTGGCAATGCATTAAATACCCTAAATTACGCCTAGGTGTAGTGAATGAATGTGTGGTGCTATGTATGACGTTAAAATGTATTCGTGTAGTTCAAAATTAATTATTTAATATTTATGTCGCCCATTAAGTTTATTAATAGATTTTCAAAAGCTGATGATATGTTATCTGTCGTATATAATTACTCATAAAGAGGATGGATACCACCTGCCCAATGCATTTTTAATCTCCTTGAGGGTATATTTATCTCAGATTACTTTTATAACTGTATCATTACTGAGGAAAAGATGTTTGTAAGGTGGATTAGAAAGTATTTTTTTAAATATCTCCAGAAAAGTGTGAAATAACTATTTGCATCTTATTTTTTTTATGGAAAGACGGGAACAAAACAGCTTGTGCTCATAGATTTTAAAGTGTGTTTATCTAAGTTGTTAGCTATTTAAGTTTATCTAGTGGATGGAAATACTTCTGATAAACCATTACTGAACCTTAGTAATGTAATACCAGCTAAGTATTTAAGTGAATGAACAAAGATGAATAAAGTGGTGTATCTTGTCGTCCGTTGAAACCGGTAGCAGCTAATTGGTATATACTTATTAGAACTGAGGGGTCAACTGTTATCAAGTTATAATTCCTTTGTTATGTAATTGTCAGGATTTCAAAGGACCCGGATGTCACTCGTAGTATTCAAAGGGCCTTGCCGGGCGTCTCCTTCGAGGGTGCCCCGGGTCCGTGTCCTGCAACGGTCCGTGCAGTCCATCGAGCGGTGGAGGAAGAGGTGGGGTAGCAGCATTCCAGAGCCTCAAGGTTCACCTACCATCTGCAAGAGACCGAGAAAGAGAGCGAGAACGATGCTCTTTAGGCCGCTGACTCCATTACGGCCCGTTCGCCTGCGGTTCAGCTTAACACCATTCCGATCCGCGTGCGGATACCGCGCGTACCCATCCGAGGACCTCCACAACGTGCGTGTGCCACCACCAGGTGATATCACCCTCCGTGCTAGTGACTGTGCTGGTGATTGTGAGTGATTGTGTGACCCGTGCGGGTCGCGAACCCGGGACCACTACGGGTTGACCGCATCAAAAGCCGGACGCTGTGTTGTTTCTCAGGACCAGCCGATGTGGAAGTCATAATTGCGCTCATATATAGAAAGAGAGGTAAAAAGTTGTTCTGCATTCTCCCCCTGGCGACCGCCGCGGCTCCCACGGTGATGAAGACACGCAACGCGCATTTTTCTAGTCTAGGATAACACCTAGACTTGAGGTAAGTGGTGGCCAGACGCTGCATCGTTTTAATTGCCCTCCAAAACGTAAACTGCTTCCCATCAAGAATAACCGAAGAGCACATCCCAAGCAACATTCCTCGCTAAAATTACCCACACTCATGCATTACAAAAACGCACATTCTGGTTTCAACAAAAATTCCGCCACTTTACATCTGCTGGTGATAACTCTGCGGAGGCAATTGCTGCTATCGACAGGTGCCTGAATATTTGTAGAAGCGTCATGTGCGCGATGCAACCGTAAAAAAAACGGAATGTAAATTAATTTACGGGCCGACCCAGGAGAGACCATTGTCCGGCATCTCGAGTAGAGATCGCGAGGTGAGATTTTTACGTGAAAGTACAGTTTAATCTACCATTAATGTTAGATCACGCACGGACTCCTCAATGAGGCAGTAAGCGACGAACCCACAGAGTCTCTTGAGCGGGCTTGTATGCACGGCTGCTGCTCTTTAATTGCCGATTAAAAAAATACACGAAAAAACGTGTGTTCTTATTGTCGCTAGAGGTGTTTCTCGTACGTTAGCCCCCTCCAGGCCGGAGATTCAAAGAATGCCGCTCAAATTCTTACAAAATTGCAAGCCGAAGCCCCGAAAACTGCAGCGAGCAAATTGGCTATGCGTGATGAAACGACATCCAATAACCAAATTATGCATACCGAGTTACAAGTCCTGTAAAATTGTACCTTACAAAACCGTTTACATTGTAATACTTAACTATTACTACAATTGCAACCTTATTTTGTGCAACTAAAAATAAATAAATGGTTTGATCACTGGTTGTATTCACAAGTTATGTACAATTGCAAAATACCACAACATTTTGCTACAATTATGTATCTGTTTTAGCATGCAGATAGTGAATTGCTCATTTCTACGTAAAATTACAATAGATTTGCATTTTTATCTCTTCTAATTCGCCCTATTCGAAATTCTTCGTGATTCAAATGTTTTATTTTTTGTACACAACGTTACGTTTTTATATTTTTGTATTGTCTTCTTTCTTATTTATTAGGAGTACTTACTCTATTTAAACATAAAGATGTTTCTTAGTTTATGTTGTTTTTATAATTTTTATTATTTGTTCTTCACCTGACTAGTTTTGGCTATTTGTGAGCCATCTTCAGAGGTGTTATTCTACAATTCGGCATTCTTTGAATCTCCGGCCTGGATTTAATTTTACTTACTTTTTAAGTACAATGTATATATCGAGTGTCTGGGATAAGGGGCGAACATAGAAATTTAACATGTAAAATTAAATATGTGTAATTATTAGTTCCCCTATTAGTTTTAGAGAAAAATTGCAATTTTTCGCTCTTTTGAATTCCATTAAAATGCAATATTGCGGCCATAAGAAAATCAAAAGTTGACTATGAAAATTTGGGCATCTAGTTGGCGCAAAAAATATTTGGGTCTGTCATCAGAAAGCTCACGTCGAAAAATATAAGCTCGCCAAGTTTCGTAAAATTTCCTTCAAAAGTAAAAAAGTTATAAGACGAAAATGAAAGTGCACTTTTTCAGTTTTTCCGCGATATTTCAGGAACTGTTCAAGATATCCCGGATTTCGTTTTAGTATATTGAAAGGCACAAAAATAAGAAACGTTTATCCCAACTTTGACCAACTCTGTATGTATTTCCGTTTAATAGATCCCAATGGTGGGCGTCGTAAAAATGACCACCCTGTAGATATAGATAGATATAATTTAATGATGCTGTCCCAGCGGGTTGCGTAAGTCAGGACATATTTAAGTATAAATCATACTAGTAATAACATAATAATAAAATAAAATAATACATCGTTAAATACGGAGGTGCATGATATGTAAGAAGTATCAATAAAAACTAGGTACAAAAAACGAAATAACTCAAGAAGTTCTTTATAAATATAGGTACAGTTATGCTCACATAAATCTAGTACAAGAAATTAGGTTACAATAGCAATTACATTAGCAATGTCAATATGTTTGTACTAGATTTATGTGAGCATGACTGTACATTACTGTTACTTACTTGTATTTGTTAGTTTTGCTTTGAAAACAGGAAAAAAAATGCAAACATATCTAAATAATTTTTCGCTTTAAATGTTACTTATGAGTTTTACCTCCAAACCATGAATACATAAAATTTATGAAAATGGCTTTCACCATTTTTTCGAATGCTGCCAAAATACCGTAATTCAAGACCAAATCGAATATTATATTGGGGGATTATTCTGCAGTCCATACCAGATAAGATGCCACTTTTTACTTAAAACTGAAATCCACCCCCCTCCCAGCACTGGTGGAATTGGACCAATGAGAATGCAACCCAAAATCGCGGGGGCTGTTTTGAGCCATAAAGTCGCAAAACATACATGTAATCCTCTGATCCCTTAGAAATTAAGTGCTTTGGAATAAGCAATCGCATTACATAGGGACTTTAAGATTGCTATCGTACCTCGCTAAATGCTGCCTTCACAAGGATGTTCCAAGAGCATTTGCATTTCTGTTGACCACTCCGACAGGGCAGAGGAGGGACTTCGGTTTTATGTGAAAAGGGACATCTTATCTGGCATGGACTATATCAATCAATTGACCAACAAGTGTTCACAATAATAGGTATATAAGTTGAATCAATTATATGATAAATCCTCAGGTCATTAATTTAACATTTTCGTGTAACAATATATTTTTCTCATGTTTTTGGTCATTTTCAAGCGATAAATCCTATGTCATCGGGTTCTACAAAGAAAGTTTTAGATTTCCAACATGTAAGAAAAACTGGCCATGATAAGGAAAATTTATTTCTTATTATTTAACTTTTTATATTAACTAGTTTTATTATACTATTTAAAAGTAATTGATCAAAGAGAAAACCTTAGCTCTTTACGTTGTCATGATTTTCGTTCTTTCTTGTGGTTTGGACTACTTAAAACTAGAAATAAAGTATTACATTTATTTTCAACGTAAAACTTTGAAGCATTTATCCATATATTACATACACACCGTACTTATCATTAATAATAATTTATTATTATTATTATTTACTTTATTTTTGTGATTTATTTGTTTATATAACGAATAAACCATTTCCGCAGCTATGGCTAATTAACGAAGCCAAGGAACTATCTTCATTGTAGGTCTATCTTAAGTCAAGGAGTGACTTACATTTTTGGCTCTATGGATTTCCAACCATCCGAATCAGGTTCTTCAACTGAAACCCTAAGTCCCAAAGTAGTAAAGTAGTTCCTATCTAAACTTTGTATCCGTCAGATTTTTTCGAATATTATTGGAAAACTGCATAAGCCAAACGATACATTTTGGAAATACATAGTTGATTTGTAAAATTTATAATAAAACGAATAATCTAATGAAGAGATTCGCTTTCAATTGTTATTTATTTTCTTCTTCGCTCTCTGTATCCCTCAGATTTTTTCGAATATTATTACAAAACTAGCAAGATTGTGAAACTGCATAAGCCAAACGATACATTTTTTAAATACATAGTTGATTTGTAAAATTTATAATAAAATGAATAATCTAATGAAGAGATTCGCTTTCAATTGTTATTTCATTTCTTTTTCGCTCTAGCTTCAAAACAAAATACTTTTATAATCTTTTGTAAAATTTAACTTTTTTGATTTATGGGCTTTCCATAACTGATTCAATTACTCCGCACTTACTACGATGCCTTGAGTACTATGGACCTCTAAAACTAGATACTGATCCCGACTAGTGAAACAAAATATTGCAAAGTAAAATTTCACTTTCAGTGATTTTAATACATCCGGCTTTTCCAGATATTAGCCTAACATTTTGTTTGATCGTAAATCTGGATGAACGAAAAAAAAAACTTTAGTGCTTTGTTGCACACAGTTTTCTCTAAACGTTCAATTGAATAATTTAACAATGATTTTTAGGTTATGTTTACTTAATGTAAATAATTAACAGGTAATAATAATTATATTTCTAATTGCTCACTATCAATTAATAAGTATATTATTAAAGTAAATATCTATGCTCACGCTTTCATTTATGGATTTGATCTGATGAATAATTTGTCTGAAACGTGGCAGAATAAATTGAATAATAATGCAGATTATAGATTGTATAACTATGATATATGTGCAACTCAATTTGCACACGACCCTGAATCGTACTTGATCTTAAACTGTGATCCAGATATAAAAAAATTGCACTCAGAGCTTTTGCTACCAGTGGAATAATCAATTGGAAATATTTATGTACATACATACGCTCTGATATGGCATTAATAGTACGAATACTTTACATACATACGGCAGAACAAACTAAATGATATTAGGTTATATACTTTCTGTTTATATTATAAACAAATTTGCACATAATGGTACAATAATGGGCTGCGTTAGTGCCGATTTCGACTCATTTTAGTTCTGATTTCTCATACCTTACTGATATTTGCAGGGGAAAAAGTCGCTGTACTAAAAATGATCCTAATGAAATCCTCCATGAAATCTTAATAAATAATACATACACAAATAACATATGTTGTTAATAATGTATATCTTAATAGCAAATAAGATATGTTGAAATCGTAAATTTCATTTTCAAAGGAATTTAAAAGTTCCTGCTAATTTTTGTATAAAATGTGTACCTACTCTGTTCCATTTTTATTTTTAACTAAGAAGGCTGTGGTTCATTTTATAAAGTTTTACACATGAACGCCAACAAAAATTATCTGACAGTGAAAAAAAAATGTCAAATTTCTAACAACGTTGCCTAATTCATATATTAAAATAATTAAATGATTGCTTCAATCATTCAATAGTTAATTAATTAGATTTATGCTTTATGTAAACAAATCTAACTATATCTAACAATACTAATCAACTATAGTCTAATCAAACTATATTTTATATTATAATTTGACTGATTTGCTTTTGTAAAATTAAAATAGCAAATAAATTCTGTACTCAATAGATACTCAATTTGATGGCAACATTGCTCACTGTCATAAGATATAACTTTTTATATCTTTTTTTAAATATAACTTATTTTTCAAGTCTTTTTACATTGGCCAACAATACTTTCACCCTAACAGAGCCAACTTGCTTAAAAATAAAAATGGACCTAGAATGGAGTTTAGGTTGTGATTTTATTTAAATAATTAAATATTACGAATTCTGGTATCATTGTGCATTGTGCAAGTTGAATTGCGTACAGTTGCGAGTTATTTGGAAATATTATGTTTTAGTCCCACAGAGTGCACATTATAACAGAAAAAGTTCTAATCGAGCAGAATTTACCTTGAGCTTTAACAATTCTGGCATTATGGTGTAGAAAGGTCTATGAAAAATAAACCGAAATATAAAAAAAAATCAGTAGCCTAGGTTGTATTGTATATGTATAGCTGTTTATTAATGGTAATTTGGGTTCTTGAACTTTAAAATATGGAAAGAAAGGGTGCCATTCAAGCAGAGTGCATAATTACGTTGATTACCAACTGGAACTAACAGGCATGTACATATAGATATTTATTTTTAATGGAAAATAAGATGTGAGCAGATGGATGGAGGTATCCTTATTTCTGTATCTCAATATGTTATCATTAGGTTAGGTTATACCAGTGGATGTTGAAACCACTCAAGCTGTTACTAGAATCCCAAAATTGATGGTTTTCTGTTTTCTATCACGGAACTACACTATTCCAAATTAATTCCGTTAATCCCTCCAATGACTGTTTTCCAATAGAGGATCGCCTTCTTATGAAAATCGTTGGCGATAAATCAAAACACGGGCGTTCTCGTGGGCGTAGAGATGGAGAGTAGAGACAGAAAAAAGAACTGGCGTTCACGAAGCCGCTGCTTGACCTCTTTTCCTGGTCCAAAGCAGCAAGTCGATCCAATGAGATGCGAGAAACAATTGAATGGTGCCCGATTGCGAAATGTTGCATGTGAAGTTATTGAATAGCGATCTAAAAGTTCGAGAGGCAATGCAACTGATAATTGTCCTCTTGTAGAGAGAACTGATTACCTGCATTTTCCAAAATGTTCAGAAAAAGCAATTTAAATTTTGGTATTCTGGTGGACCACGTAAACGAAAATTTTCACTTAATTTAATGCTTCCGGTTATACAAATTTTTTTTATAAGTAAAAGAACGTAACTTGTGAAAAATACAATGCAGCTCAATTTTTAGTACCTAAATTTATTTAGTACCAATTAATTTTTTGTAGCCTGAGTTGAATGCATAACGTTATTATCATAATTTTGAATTTTGAATTTTTGATAATATGTTAGTTTAGATGTTCTTAATTTTTTTTTACAAAATATGTCGCCCAACGAGTTATCAAAAAAAAAACAAGAAATAAAGCAAAATAATTATAAAATTAGAAGGATTTAGATTCCACCAACGACCTACGTTTGGTTTCCGACCAACGATTCCGTTGGCCGATAGCCAGTTAGGGCTAATATTCCTAACAAATACAGTCACTACTACAAATAAAAAATGATAGATGCTGATATATGATACAAGAATACATTTATAACAAAAGTCCAAAATTACCATTTTAGTAGAAGTTCATTAAACATTTTCATATAAATATATTTTAAAGTAAATGCTAAATGATTTTGGATGTTCATTGTAGATACTCTAAATGAACAAATGCTTTGAAATATGTAAAAATACATTTTTACATACACTATTCATGTTCTCAAATGATAGCCAAAAACATTTTAAGTTTATTAAAGGCCTATTAAAGAAATTCATATAAGTTTTCGTCCTGAATGGTCTTCTTTTCGATATTTATGTCTAGAGGGTGGGTATATAAAGAATACTATTTATCAAAAATTCCGAAACAGTCAAAATATTTTATTTACCTGTAAAACCAGATTCGTGCCGCAACTAAGATTCTTTCAGTTTGAGGGTATTTAGAATACCCAATAAAATCTAGATACATTTCATAAATATAACAGCTGAAGTTTCAGATTACTGAATCTATAAATTAATTTAGGTTTTATGTTTAAAAATTCTCAAATATGTTTCAAAATATTTTGGTCCCCTTTTGTGACCCACAAATCTATCTTGAGATGCCACTGGTATACAAACCGATAAGATTTGTATGTACGCCTAAGATTCCTTCGAGTTTTTCTGTGATATCTACTAAAATGTGTACAAATTTCTGAAAAATAACTGTATAAATTTCTGAAAAATAACTGAAGCGTTTTTGACAATTTTGTAGAATATAAAAAAATGTTAGAAATTCAAGACCCTGTATCTTAAAGGACATGGAATTATTCTTAAGAACTTGTATTTTTACTATCACATGCATCGATTACCGAACCAATGTCCGAATATAAAGAACTCTCTGTGTTCCATTTATTTCGGATTTCAAGACAATAACGTTGTTCGTATAAGTAACAAACCTGCTTAAAATGTCCGCATGAAGAAGCTCACAATATCCATGATCTCTTTTCCACTCGGCATACTTTTACGCACCGCTTCTAAAATGTATTTTCACACTTGTAACGAAATTCCGATTCACGCACAGGTATCCCAAAAATTCCACCGGACAGGTAGCAACCCTCCGAAGACAAAAAAGGGTGCTGGGGGCTTGGGTGCAGATTCCTATGCCTGTCGGGGGCTTCAAAGTGCATGCAAAGGTTCGTTTGAGGTGTACTTATTCTATCGGCTGCCCATAGGCATCCACAAAAGTAGACAATGGGGTTGGTCAAGAAATGCATTAGTATAAAGAGAGCGTAGTTAAAAAGTTGATGTGGGAAGCACATAACTCAGGTTTAATGTGAACAAAAGAATTAGAAATGTAATTATTTTTAGCAGCAATTTTCTTAGAAATCATTCTTGAATCATCTACAAGTATTCTTTCTACCTATATTATATCATTTAAGTAATAGGAGTAATTGTATTCACAACACGTTAAAAATGTAGTTAAACTTAATTTTTTCCGGAAAGCTTATGAAATTTTATTTGCTAAACTTTGAAACATTTAAAATTGCCAAGAAACAAACAAAAAAAACCAAAATATATAATATAATATCTATTAATACTATTATTTTATTCATTTCACAATAAAACGAATTCTTGAAAAAACAGAAATATATGAAATTTTAACTGCATTTTAACTTGCATTTAGCTATCTAATATTCCAAACGGTATTTTCCTCTAATAAATCAAATAAGCACCTAAATATACTTATCTGTAACATTTGAGATTTTTTAATAAAAACTCGTAAGATATACAGGGTCGTCATTTCACCTCCCGTCTTCTATAGCTCAGTTACTTATTGAGTTATTGTAATTTATGGCATAACATGGCTCTTACCATAGAATAGTATGACCATACAGTCGAAGATTTAATTTGTTGAAACAAATTTAAGAAATATGCCAGTAATACATTCTCAAACGAGTTTAAAAAACATCTTTTAATGTGTTAGGAATTGCGATAGAGTTGAACTTAGGAAAAATGTTTGTCTTTTAATTCCACATGGAATGACATAAAAATATACAGGGACTATAATTTAAAATAAGAAAAATAAAGTGCTTTCAAGTTTGAAAAGTTTGCACTAAATTTTGGACACTCTGTATAATGCATATCAATGAAACTTGGTTAACGCAACTGTCCTTACTTAAGACCTTATTTAATGAGTACCTTGTATGGTTTTATTAACAAGGCATATTTTTATCTCTTATTAATTTTCTTAACCAATGGTTCAAAACTGATTTTTATATATAAAACTTTTTTTAATTTTAATTTGTTTGTGCTGAAATCACTGAACCGATTTTAATAAAATTTAATGGGTATATAGGCATCCATAAAGGGCATCCAAATAAGCAACAAAAATATACCATGCAATCTAAATATGTACATCATGATGACGTCACACTTTTTTGGGACACCCTGTGTAATCACTGAAATACACCCCAGAATGTAAGTAAAGTCTGCAAAATATCAAAATCCTAACTCAATTAGTAACTGAGCTATAGAAGACGGGAGGTGAAATGACGGACCCTGTATAAGCAAATTTAACTGCATTTTAAAATACTTATCTGTAATATTTGAGAAGTTTTTATAAAAACAAAAAACAAATATAAACTATATGCAATTTTAACTGCATATTGAATATAATTAATATTAGACAAATTGTTCATGAGAAACAATCTTTTGTAGGTGATTCTCACCGAAGACGATAACACTTACATATTTAATAAAGTTTTAATCCGATTTAAACCAAAGTTGTCCTAATATATCGTGGGTACTAATCTATGGCAAAACCGTCTATATCATTTTTTTTAAATTTCTTTAAAGGAAATGTTTATTTTTTAAGGAAGGTGTAATTTTTTATTACAAACCCATCTATTTCTGTTTTGTGTTGCAAATCTTTGTATTTCCATTTTTGTTCATAATTAACTTAGAAGCAAAACTATCTATTTTACTTTTCAGCTTTTAGTATGCTACTCGATGGTCCGAAATCTTCAGAGACAAGCCCAAACATTGTTAAGTACCAATTTTCGTCATGTAGCAGAGTTTAATTGTAATGTAATCTAACACGATTTATGTTACAGGATGTAACACTAAATGCCTAGTATCCACATATTTAAAAAATGTGATTTATATGGCTTTGCTGTGGCATAGACGATATTAAATACACATAAAAATTACAACATTATTTTACCTTATTCAAGTGTGTTTTATAAATAATTAATAAAACATATATTCATATATTTCATATTTGGCATTTGTTATTATCGACAATGTGTGAATCGAAGTTCCATATAAGAAGTTTTGAGATATTTCCTTTTAACAAAAATTTTAATAACTCTAATTTGGAAGTATTTATTTTTTAGGGAAGGTGTATTTTTTGATTGCAAATCCATCTATTTCTGTTTTGTGTTGCAAAACTTTTTATTTTCATTTTTGTTCATAATTGACTTACAAGCAAAATTATCTATTTTACTTTTCAGCTGTTAGTATGCTACTGGATGGTCCGAAACCTTCACAGTCAAGCCCCAACATTGTTAAACACCAATTTTCGTCATGCAGCAAAGTTTAATTGATGTACTCTGACACGATTTATGTTACAGGATGTAACACTAAATGCCTATTATCTGCATATTTAAAAAATGTGATTTATATGGCTTTGCGGTGGCATAGACGATATTACATACACTTAAAAATTACAATATTATTTTACCTTATTCAAGTGTGTTTTATGAACATTAATAAAACTCATATTTCGCATTTGTTATAAAAAGGTTTCTGAATTGTCGAAAATGTGTGAATCAAAAGTTCCATATAACAAGTATTGAGATATTTTCTTTTAGCAAACATTTTAATAACTCGAATTATAAACTGGTTAGAATATATAATACTATTTAATGCGATTAAAATAATAGTTATTTAAGCATTAAGAGAGGTAAGTATTGTTTACCAGTCGAGGTCGAGTTTGCGCTAGCAATAAAGACCGAGACTGGTCAAAACTTACCTCTCGAATTGCTTATAACAGTTTTCCCACTCCTGAAGTTGGTTTAATTGTTTGTGTTTGATTAATTTATATTCGCAATTTGAACAACATGTCAGTACGGCTTTGGTTGCTAAGACTATTTTTGAAACAAATTGTGAATGTCAGAAATTGCATTCGTTCAGCTGTAAAATGAATTCCATTGAAAATAAACAAGAAGAGGCTGCAGATGCTGCCTGTTCCTTCCTACAGCCGGAGAAGTCGAAGGGGTGTTATTAAAATGCGTATAAGTGTTTTAAAGAGTGGTGCCAGAGAAAGAACACTATTCAAATTATTTTACTTACTTCCCTGAGGGAAGTAAGTGATTACTTACTTCCCGTTGCTCATAGTAACCAAAGCTTTATCGGTAAGTGGGGCTTACTTCCACCAAATCAATGTTACAACAGTGTACTTACCATGCAGGGAGTGGAAAAAATATGTTATTGTATGTTATTTGTTATTTTAAGTACTTTCTGATATCTTCTAGTATTTATTTAATTATTTTGCCCTCGTGTCAGTTTGAAGTTTTCTTCAAACTTCAAACTGACACGACACGACACGTCAAAAGTCAAATATAATCTTCAAAAATATAATTTAATTTACAAAAAAACCCTGATGATGGTTGAATGTTAAGCCGAAACTAGCAGGGAAAAATAAATAAATAAATACTACCAGAAAGTACTTAAAATAACAAATTAACAATAACAAACAAAAGTTTTCTTCAAACTTCAAGCTGACACGACACAAAAAGTCAAATATAATCTTTAAAAATATAATCTAATTTACAAAAACCCCTGATGATGGCTGAATGTTAAGCCGAAACTAGTAGGGAAAAATGAATAAATAAATACCAAACGATACCAGAAAATACTTAAAAGAACAAATAACAAATAATAATCAAAAATATCTGGTAACATGGATGAAATACTAACAAAAAACAAAGTAGGTAGATATTGATTTAACGACGCGACGGCCTATTTCTTGTATTATGGTTAATTTCCTCCATCAAGGAGTGATACATTGACTTTGAAAATTTTGCCTTTATGGATTTCGCTTAATCCATATCGCTTCTATTCGTTTTCTATTGTTTTTCATCCATTTCGAAACGAGAAATCTGCTTTAATTGATATTTTAGTACATTCTTTGACAATACTTCCAAATTCTCATTTTAAGAAAATTGGCATGATGAAGACAATGATACTTACTCATCTACGCCTTAAAATACCGTCATGCTAAGAAAACTGAAAATATCAGATTGCGCAAGCTTACACTTTAATTACACTTTTTTTCATTGATTTAAGTCGTCAATTGTTGAATACTGGGCTTTAATGTGTTCAATTTCTGAGAATATGGCATGAAAACGACATAAGGTATATTAAAATTACTAGTTGCAAATGTAATAATGCGAAAATTGAACCACATTATTTCTTTCTGTAATTTAAGGCGGTGGATCCCTTAATGTGGAAAATATCCGCTATGGAATATGCTATCAAAAACTAAAATTCACATATTATAATATGCCCTGGCTGATAATCGAATGCACCACTATTGATTATAAGTCAGAGCCTTAACTAATAGCGGCCATAAGTTTCTCACTGTAATCACTGTAAGTAATCATATGTTGCAATGTATTAAAATTCATCAAATATTGATGAGAACCACATTATCTGTGATCTTTAATTCCGTGTAAATACGGTCATGTTACGTAATAATTCGATAATAAGTATCCGCACAAGGATTGCAAAACTAGAATAATTTTAATCGTGCAACTCGAAGCGTGCTCTTCAATTCCGCGCTAAATAATCACGCACTCACAGAAGCCTCTTTAGCTCAGTGGTAGAGCACTGGTCTCGTAAACCAGGGGTCGTGAGTTCAAACCTCACAGGAGGCAGTCGGCTTTTTAACTTTTTTTTAATTCCCAATAAATGTTGGGCTGTATCTAATCAGCGCTGAAGATTTTAGATTTCCGTGGAAAATCGATGGAACGACGTTTCCGGTACGTAATGCGGCCGTTACTCCACGGACAATAGTGCGTTGCACGACTACCAGGATCGTGGGAAGGCGGATTCCACAAAACACGCCATCAGGTGCGACCGGCTACCTGCATCTTTGCACACGCAAATTCGCAGAAATCTACAGGTTCCCAATAGATGGGAACGAAGGTACAATGTAAATTGTATGTCTGGATGCTACCCAGTAGCCTAGCGTTATCTTCATTGTTGGGATTGTAAGACAGTTGCGGAAGTGGTTTTGTGCATTGCTTCTAAAATTTCGGTAAATATTTATTATGTGAAATGGCAATTCTTTAAAGGTTTCAAAGTAATACATATTCTTTAGTGATTTTTTTTAAATGGGACAATGACACAATATATGTAAAGTCCAGACCAGATTAACTTGGTTTTGACCCAACGCAGCTATTTGTTGGTATAGGTGTTAGCAAATTAGCGAAATCAAACATTGGTCGGCCCATTTAGAGAAAGAAGTGAAACAATCAAAGCCCCCTCAACTTAAATCGGATCTGAAGGCTCAACAAAGAATGTTTAGTTTAGCATGCAACCAACCATCTAATATTGTTAAAGCAACTTATTCTGTTACATTTGTGAATGCAAAAAGAATGAAACCCATTTCAGAGGTTGAGTTTGTGAAAGAATGCTTGGAAGCTGTTGCAAAAGAACTTTCGCCTGATAAAATCACATTATTTTCAAACCTAACCTAACATAACCTAACGTAACCTAACCAACCATCTAATATTGTTAAAGAAACTTAATTCTGTTGCATTTCTGATTGCAAAGGGAATGAAATCCTTTTCAGATGGTGAGTTTAAGTGAGAAGATAGTGAGAAATAATGCTTGGAGGCTGTTGCAAAAGAACTTTCGCCCGATAAAACCAAATTACCTTGAAACCTAAGTTTATCTCGACAAACAGCGTGTCGTCGAATTAGCGACATATCAAATTAAATTGTGGCAAATCTATATTTTTCTTTGGCATTTGATGAAAGTACCGACATTTCAGATATAGCTCAACTTGTTGTATTCGTTCGTGGAACAAATTAATCATTTCAAGTAACCGACGAAATGTTAACCCTGATGAAGGGTTTAAACCAGTTTGAAACGTACTGCAAAAGGAGAAGATATTTTTCAGGCTGTTGATAGCTGTTTTTATGCGAAAATTACTTGCCTTTGGAAACTCTTTCTGGAATATCAACTGATGGCCCACCAGCTATGGTATCTGCAAAACTTATCTGCAAATCTGCAAATACCAAATCTGGATTCGGGTTTTTAAAACCTTCCAGAAATCCAGATTTAAATCAGGATTTCAAATCCGGATTCCCACCCCTACCCGCAATATGATTTGGGTTTTCCAGGCCTGCTCTAGATATTCCGTCTTCCTGTTCTTTATTGTCAGTAGTAGTTCTTTTGTTTTCTTTATGCTGGTTAGTATCTCAGCGTTTGTTACTCTTTGAACCCAGGATGACTTTTGCATGCATCTTCTGTAAAGGAACATTTAAGCGGCCAACTTTAGCATCGGTGGAGGAAAATTGGAAATACATAGCATATTACGATGCTTATCCTAGTTTCCAGCTTTAGGCCAGGTGTGACAAAAAAATTAGGTATGGCAATGAACGTCCTTCAGGCCTATTCAGCCAATTCGGGACTTTATTTCACATGTTAAAATATCGATTTATTAGTCTTATATCAAATTAATTTTTGAAATAATTGCCCAAAAATAAGAACCCACTTCATGGGCTGTCGTTTTTTCTAAACATAATCAAATGTAGCTTTTATATTAAGTATTAATTTTATTATACCCCTATTCGGCCTATTCAGCCAATTAGGGACTTTATTTCACATGTCAAAATATCTATTATAAGAAATAATGCATAATGCTATTAGTAGCATTTATTGGTCTTGTTTTAAAATAATTGTCCAAAAATAAGAATCCACTTCGTGGGTTGTCGTTTTTTCTAAAAATAATCAACTCCAGCTTATATGTTAGGTATATATTGACAAATTTGGAAAATAATTTGTAATTTTTTTACCATTGATTTTTTTTTTCTGTTATTTCCAGATGTGTGTCGAATTTCCTTGGCCATTCAGCTCGTGACGTGGGGACTTCGAAGATGTCGTCGCCGTCCCCGGACCCCCAGAAGTCCGCCGACCACGCGTACGCGTCCAGCGAGTCGACGGACCACTCCCTGATCACCCACGGACACCACGTGTGCCAGTGCGGGGGCGAGAAGGCGCCGATGGACGCCCCCAAGCCGACGGATACGAGCCACACGCACTGCCTCCCGCCGGGGCACCACCACGGCGTCATCGGGTTGACGCACGTGCCGCCCTCCGCCACCAGCCACGTGCACCCCATCGGGCAGGTGCACGTGCACGTGCACGCCTCGCCGAAGACCGCGCACCAGACGGCCGCGATGGCCGCCACCAAGGCGATGCCGTCGTGCGGGTGCCACGCGCAGGAGGCTGGCGACGGGGGCGGCGGGCCCGGCGACCACCACGACGCCGGCGGCGGCGGCGGCGGGAGGAAGATTGACGCCGACGACAGGATCGAGGTGTCGCCGCTGCCCCCGGCGCTGCCGCCGCGGCCGCCCCCCAGGCCAAGGTTCGATGGCACCCTCAACTCCAGGTGTAGGCCCAGAGAATGTAAGTGAAGTATAGAATATGTACACAAGTGGATGCAATATCGGTACCATATAAACCGTTAATCACCGAGTTACAGACAATTGGTGGGCTTCGGTAACCCCCTCAAACAGATCGTATGGCCCAGTGGTTCCCAACCATATAGTCAATGAACGAACTAATGACATTTAAAAGTATTTGAACTCTCACAGCGGTTAGTAGGCAAATACAAAAATTAGCGGTAGATTTTTTTTAGTAAAATTTCTTCTAGGAAACCCTCTAAAACCCTCTAAAATGAAAAGCTAGCTATTTCTATTCAATTTATTTTTTAACGAAATTTATATCTCCAGCAGACTATTTAGATAGACAAAAACTTCTTAGAAACATTCTAAACCCCTTAAAAGGTACAATAAGAAAAGTTGACAACCACTGGTATAGTCAGATTCATGACCGGCAATAGAAAGCACGTCGAACACGTCGATTTTCTTTGATAAAAATACACATTTTTGCATGACAGTCGATTTTCAACCATCATTTGTTTTTGAGTAATAACGTCATCCATTGTTTTTTTTTTAATGACAACCCCCTATTTTTTTCTTGATTTTTTGATGAATGATATTTTCATTGTAAAAGTGACAGTGATCATATTAACAATGTTGCCATGTTACATGAGATATTTTTCGAGTAAATGACAATTGAAAGTGAAAAACTTGGAGAAAAAATTTCAAGAAACTGAGAAAGACATTCCAAAACCTGGACGTCCAAGGAGTCGCCTTCGTTGAGTTCCTGCACGAGTTATATTTTGTAGGGATGATATTTTTCCTTCCTAATGATACTGTTGTCTGACTTCATTTTCTTATGAAACCAATCGAGATGTATACTGAGGATTCTCCTCCATACTTAACAAAATATTCAGTTTCTGATCTTCAATAACGCTTGGACAAACAGGTTTTGGAATATCTACCAGTTTCTCGTAATTTAGATTCAATCTTACTAACTATAGATTGGCTGATGGGGCGATCTGGATATTGTGCATTAAACAAATCGCATACTTCCTGTTGAGTTCTCATTTCTACATCTGATGAGATTTATTAAAATTTAATTTTTTGTGTGTCATTAAATTTTCCATTATGCTTTAATTGCAATATTGCTATTAGCCCTTAGGCTAATAGCAGACGGCTTATAATAGCGCGTGGGGTTATTGTTTGTTTCATCCTCAAGCACTGTGAAAAACTAAATCTGATGACAATTTTGCTTTATTTTTCATGATTTGTCGTTTTTCACTTTTAACTGTCATTTACTCGAAAAATAACTCATGTAACATGGCAACATTTTTATACTGTCACTTCGACAATGGAAATATCTCTCAAAATCAAGAACAAAAATAGGGGGTTGTCAAAAATAAACAATGGATGACGTAATTACTCAAAAACAAACGATTGTTGATGATCGACTGTCATGCAAAAATGTGAATTTTTATCAAAGAAAAACGACGTGTTCGAGTTTTTTTTTTTAAATTTTTAAATTTCTGTCTTAATAAATTTATTCCATATATTAGGCGCATACTGTATAATAACCTTCACCTTAACATGACGATCAACCCTAACGTTTATTTATTCATCAATTTTCATAATGTTCCATTGAAATTAGTCCCCATCGGATATAATACACTTATTCTCTCGTTTATTCCAGTCTTCAAAACACTTCTGAACCGCAGATTTTAGAATTACGTTCAGCTCCTCCAGCGATTTTGGGTGTTGGTTCATTTGGAAGCTTCCATCCAGATGATTGAGCCTTGGTTCGATGTAATAATCGTATACCCAAGACTTTGTCACCCGTTATGATGCGCTGAAGCAATGTTAAGTCATTGGCGACATCATCAATCATTTCCTGAACCACTGCTTTACGACACATTTTTTGATCAAAATTTCACAATTTCACAATTTAACAATCAAATTTTGCTGCCGCTCGCGTCTCGCCCAAAACATGCTGAAAAATTCTTCGCATGACCATACGATATACCATCAAGATTGTTTTATCTTAACTTCTTCCACGTTTGTTTTTTGTGATTGAAGTTCTGGGCCTGACAACTCTATCGTCATCTTCAAGTGATTCTTGGCCATCTTAAAAGCGTTTATATAGTCGTTTTTTTTGTTCTGTCCAGGTTAACCAACATGTCAATAACAAAGTTTATCAGTCAGACAAATGAGGCGCGTGAATTAAAAAAAAGCGCGATATTTTTTACCATTCCTCTTATATGGGAGTACTTTCGTATTCTTGTTTAGAATGCTTAAGAATGGGTTTTATTATTCTTTCTCAATTAAATTGTAAGTCTCGGTGGTTACCCCTTGGTGAAACATATTTGAATTAAAAGAAAAATAAAACACTTGGTTCAGTTTCACTGATTTTGATAGATTTATCTACAATTGTTTGGGCCTCACGACCATTTTCAAGAGTTATACAAAAACTAAGTGAACTAAGTTAACGACTTTAACTAAAAACTTAGTTCTTGTATAACTCTTGAAAAACAAATAGAGAAATCTATCAAAATCAGTGAAAGTTAACCAAGAGTTTTATTTTTTCTTTAATTCTTTCTCAAACTTTCTGTTGCAAAATTTGACAATTATTGGCAATGCAGTTGGTGAAATGGTGACACGATAATATGTATTGACATTTTGATGGGCATCTCTCCATGCTACTTTATAGTAGTATAACTGCATATTTTACATAATATTTATAGAAGGTGTGTTCATAACTATCTACCTACCAGCTTATCTAGCCCTTTATTTGCAAAGCTTGTGGGTTTGTTCAAAAGGAAAATGACGAAAACAAAATGTAATTCTGACAAAATGTAATTGAATTACATTTGAACTGGAACACTCCCAGTAATATTTGTTATGATATCATTCACATTTTCTTGAAAAAAACAAATATTCTTGAAAGATGAAAATATATATAAACAATATTTATGGGCTATCGACCCCATGGAGCCTTTCCGCCTTGTCTAACATTACATTTGTACATTACTGTTGTTACTGTACAAACTATTAAATACTTCTTTAGGGACAGGTACAAATGAATAAAACTTTCTCGTTCAAGTGTTCCAACTGCTTTATTTCTATTCAGTCGACGAAAGCCCGGCATGGTTATAAACACTAAGTCACCTTGTATGTGCTCGGATAAGATACCTCACATTGTCACAATTACATTATACATTACATTACATATTACATTATATTACATTACATTACATGTGTTTGCGATTTATGAGTGATTGTTTTGGTAAGAAAGTGTTATGAAGTGTAATATGATTCATCGAGCGTTTTGTCGGATGTAATTTTGAAGTTCGTTTGCCTTGTCTTTTAATACATAATTCGTCGAGTATTGTCCTATTGTCCAGTTTTTGTTGATATTTATTTCGTAGTTTGTCAAGTCTTTGTTGGATGCGTATGATTTTGGTGACCTTGTATAAATTTATGTTTGATATGTTATGACGATGATTGTCCTTGTGTCTTAGTTTGGTAAGCAAAAATGTCTTAATGTCTTCCGTTCAGTTTCGTCCGTAATTCGTTTGCAGGTGTATCTCACACTTTTGAGTATGATCTAGCCGTAGCCAATCATGGGCCTGTAGATGGATTTTTAAATTTTTGTAGCGGCACTAATTGATATCCCTCTTCCTCCGTATGTCAGACATCTAAAATGTTTTGCTCGTTTTTGAATTTCCGTCTTTGAGTTCCGTAAATGTCTGTCGAATTTGTGCTAATTGTCAATAGTCAATCCTAACTACTTTATCGTCGTTGTAGGGTGTACTTTCGTTCCATTAACTTGTATTGTTGGTGAGTTATTATTGATTTTGTGGTTAAGAATAAGAAGTTGACATTTTGTAGGATTGGGTTCGTTTGTCCATTTGTTGAACTAGTCCATTGTTTTGTCAGTCAGAATTTGACAAACACTTTAAAAAAAGATTTGAACAAACAAATATTCTTGGAAGATGAAAATATTTTATCATAAATACGAGTGGGCACGATAACTAGGTAGGTATATGACTTTACTTTAATTTTGTATTTTTTATTTGATTAATTTTGAATTGGTAAAATATTTATTAAATACTTTGCTATGCTGACATACTTATCAGCTCGGAGAAATATTTTTCGCAAATACATCTATTTCAACTAACTTTACATTTCCATTATATCTTCTTTCAGTTCAGTTCCACTAAAGATGATTTGATATAAATATCTTTCTGGAAATGGTTTCTGTGAGTTTTATCTCGTCAAACTTCTTCTTCAAGTTCCGCTCCTTGGAGATTGGAAATCATCAGCACTGCACGTGCTTTATCAATTGCTTGTTTGAATAAATTCAGCAGATTATTTGATGCAATCGTCAAAAATAGGTTTAACCAACATGTCAACAAAATAGTTTATCAATCCGACAAATGTAGCGCGTGAGTTTCGAAAACTAGTCTCAATAAGGGCCGGCCGTCCCACATCCCAATAAAGCTACTACTAATATCTTTTTGGCAAATAAGAAAATATATGGCTTTCCACCTCCAAACAGTTCTTATGTGGCACATAAGATTCACTATTTGCCCCATAACTTATTGGATCTTCTTATTTAGGTGCCGTCTCCGCTCTGAAGGTTGGCAATCATTAAGGCGATTTTTATTTTTGAAACAGCAGATCTAAATAGTTGGTTGCTAGTACTGCCAAACCACACCCTAAGGTTTTTCAGCCATGAGTTTCGTCTCCTTCCTATGGATCTCTTCTCTTCGATCTTTCCTTGCAAAATTAGTTGAAGGATTTGATATTTTTGTCCTCTCATGATATGTCCCATGTATATTAATTTTCTTCGCTTAGTTGTTAGAATTACTTCTTTTTCTTTGCTCATACATCTCATCACTTCTACGTTGGTTATTTTCTCTACCCATGAAATCCTCAGTATTCTCCGATATATCCATAGGTCCAAAGCCTCTAATCTCTTTATGTCGATCGTTTTCAATGTCCAGGCTTCCATCCCGTAATATAGTACTGATAGTACGTAACATCTCACTAGTCGTATTTTTAGTTCAACGTTTAGATCTCGGCAGCAGAAAAGCCTCTTCATTTTTGTAAATGTGCTTTTTGCCTGCTCGATTCTGATAGTGACCATTTTATTAATTAGTCTCTGTAGGTCAGAGACCGTAGTACAACCTCAAATGTTTTGAGATGCCGACTTCTATACAGCGGTCCATGACGAACAGGTCTTTGAGTGTTTTTGCTAAGAGAACCGTATCGTCGACATACCTCAGATAATTTACTGCCGTGCCGTTAATTTTAATACCCATGTCTTGATCATCAAGTGCTTTATTTATTATTTCTTCTACTTATTGGATAGTTAAACCATAAACTAAGCAGCTATTTGTCGCATATATATTACTTAAAACTCATGTCATGATTATTATTCAAGCGTTGTGTATGTATATTCTTTATTGATTTACACATAAGTTTGAGTTGAAAGGCACCTACTGCTTATGTGGTACATAAATCTACCCAATAAGTTTATTTGTTCAGTAACTATTATTATATATATTATCTAATCCCCATTTTCCATTTTAATGGTGTAGGGTGTATAATTTACAAATCATTTTTCGTTTACATTTTGCTTAAACTGTTTCATTTTTATTGTACACAAATTTTGCCCATTCTTTTTTGTTTCGTGCAATTCTTTTGGCTTCTTTCCATGTGGTTCCTCTTGCTTTCAGTATTTTTCCTATCTCACTATCCCATGTTGCTTTGGGTCTTCCCCTTTTCTGTTTACTTTGTGTCTTTGCCTCCCATATTTGTTTTACCGTCCTTTTGCTTTCCATCCGTTGCAGAGGGCCCCACCAGCTAAGTTGTCTTCTTTCGATAAATTTTAGTATTGGTCTAGTACCTAGTTATTTTCTGATTTGCGAACTTCTTATCTTGTGTTTGATTGTCACTCCTTTAACTCTCCTAAGGAACCTCATTTCCGCTGCTTGGATCTTACTTTTTGCATTTGGTTCAACATCCATGTTTCGCAACCAAAGGTCAATACTGGTCTGTATATGGCTTTGTATACGTTAATTTTGGTTTTCTTTGATATTTCCTTCTTGTTTATGAATGATCCCATTGCGCAATATGTTTTCAATGCTTTTTCTATTCTATTGTTTATTTCCAATTCTTGATTACCATTAATATGTATATCCACTCCAAGGTATTTGTAGTTTTTTACTTGTTCAATCTATTCGTTTTCCAATGTTATGTCGATCTTGTGTTGTTCATCTCCAATTACCATTACTTTTGTTTTATGCTTTTATTTATTGTCATTCCATATTCTTGTAGTGCTTCATTACAATTATTACAGTCCACTTTATTAGGAAGCGAATAGACCGGTAATAAGTTACACAGCTAGGATATTCTTCTTCTTAATGAGCATCTTAAGGAGCTAAAGAGCTCTTAAGGATATTTTATCTCCTTATTCTTATGATTCGTCCCAGATACTCTAATTTTCGATTTTTTATAGTTTTGATATTTTCGCTTTCCTCTTTCGTCATTCAAACGTCTACAAGCTCCAAATGATTAATCATTTTGGACATCTATAGAGCAGCCCTTATACTTCTTTGGATTATATTTACTTATATATTGTAATGTAATCTACTTTTAGATGAGTAACGCTTGACAGCTTTACTTTGTGATACGTTGTAGAAAAGGTAAAAAACGCACACAGGTTATAGTCACTACTAAATAAACCTAAGTGATACTAACAAAGTAACCTGTGTGTGTTTTTTACCTAATCTACTTTTAACTACCATGTCTAAAATTTGCTAACTAAAGGTCTTCTTCTCCATTGGGCTCTACAACGCTACATGATTTCCTCTACTACATCGCCCCATCTTTTCGTTGCTGCGAAGATTCTTTTCCAGTTGGTGATATTGTTTGAAATATTTGTCTATAGAGGATAATCACCTTCTATGTTTACCTACCTCTTGCCCTTGTTTCTACTGGCTTCCATTTAGGTACATTTTTTGAGTTTATCTATGCGTTCTTTGTGCTGTACTGAATCTTGCATTATTAGCTTCTTTAATTATATATCAAACATCAAATCAAATAAATTCACCTAACCTAAGGTAGGTTAATTTAGGTTAGCAAGTATCAAACATTAGTAAAACGCATTGCTGCTAGTAAATTTCATAAAAAATCCTAACCTAACATATCCCAATTATTACTTTATTACTGTTCCTAGCTAATTAACTTTTTTGATTATGAATGGATTATAGCTGGACGTCTTACCCAGAACTAACTTCCAGTCCATTAACAGCTAATCAGTGGAGTATTTTTGTTTAAATATGAAGCAATTATATAAATATTTTATTTTTCCCGAAAGTGTAAAGGAATGAAAGTAAACGACTAAAACAATGGCAGTATAACAAATTAATTCTCGTTGATAATATTGTTATCGTGCGTAAATATTGTCGCATCGTCCATTTTCCTCGAGGTCCTTAAGATTTGTATTTGCGATAAACGCTAAATGGTGTTATAATTACAACGTTATTAGTTAATTAAATATAATCTGCTACGATCATCATTATGACCTAAAAAAAACGATGTTAGTAAGTGGCGCCGCGACGCCGACGGTCGCTTATAGAAGCGCATTTGTGATTTGGCGCCTATAATTAAATGGGGTGGAAATTGTAGTAACGCAGGGCGCATCCGTGAGACGGGGAGAAATATTGACTATCAGAGAGAAAAACGCCGGCGTCGCCATGACGACGCGCGCCTTGCGCAGGGACGCACCCAGTGAAATATTACAAAAACATACAATTCTAAGTACCTAATTGGTCTGTCATGATGGTATTCTCACACTTACTATAGTTACAATTTTTCGCAACTGGTGTCGGTTTTCTGTTGATTGCAAGATCTGCATCTGCACCCAGAACTGTGCATCCGTTACGGGCCTGCCTTAACGATTTTCATCCTCGTGCCGGGATCAGAATTGCGTCGCGACGCCCGTGGGAGTGTTACGCGCGAAACCGAGAAGCGTCTCCATGTCTTCTGCCATGTGAGATGTAAGAGTGTCGAACATTAGAGGAAGATGCACGGGTATCCTGTGATGCAGGTGGTGCAGTACCATGTACCGCACGTGCCGATACAGCCCATACCCTACACCCTGAATGCTGGTTAGTGTCGGCGATGGCGATCGTTGGCCGCCAACCATCGCACAGGACTAATACCACCATGGTTTTATTTTTGCAGCGACCGGAGGAGGCGGCAGGATCAGGAAGTATGTGTTCTGGTGCTGTGCCTGCGGGGGCCTTGCCACCGTCCTGGGGGCCCTCTTCTTGGCGGTCTACTTCCTGCTGCGCTCGTACACCTCCACCCTAGGATACTTCGAGACGATACCGACCTTCGTGCCCGCAACAATGGTAAAATACATAAGACTCCTGTGTCTGCTAGCATTCGTTAGAAACGAATTTAATTAACAGATAAGATGTGATATGTTTCAAATTTCCCGCGCTTTACACATACACCTTGCCCAAAAACTTAAGATAATCTCTAATCCAAGACAACACACAGATATTCATAGATGGAAATGTCGGCCATTGGTTCAGTGAACATCATAGCATTATGAGCTCAACCACTGCGGAAACAGTGCTACGTATAACACGATACTACATCACAAGCATTTTCCGTTAATAGACTTAAATATTGATATTCTTAAATTAAAAATTTAATTACATTTGTACACCTCCATTTAACAAGTTTCGGCGTGTTGTTTTCATTATTGTATCTTGAATTTTTGTAAGCCTCAGTTGAAGTATCTCACACTTAGGCCTAACAAATTTCTAACATACCATACTCTAGTAGTATAGTACATACCATACTACTTTCTGATAAACAAAGTCATCAATTAGAAATATGTCAATTGTACTACATTTTAAATAACTAAGATATCTAAGATTGTAAATAGCACTGCAGGAAAAAATCTGATCATAACATCATAAAATTGCGAATTTTATCTGATGATTTATGGGGCCTTTTTATTTGCTCTTCAGCTGCGAATAGTTGTTTTATGGTTTGCTATAAGATTAATAACGCATTAGGTATTTAATACCTAACCCATTTAATGTTTATATCTATAAGGCAAAATACTTCGTCCCCCTATTCTTTGTAAGGACCAACCATAAGGCATTGACAAGTAGATTAGAAATGGAATGTAGAGGTAGGGCCTAACAACTGTATGGATACGTCAATGTAGCGAAAAACTCAGCTTAGGATATAGCATCATCAATATTAACCATAAGATTTACCTTCAATCTGATGCACAAGAAGATTCGAAAGAAAGACATAAATGCATTCGACAGGTAGAATATACTCCTTCTGGGTATTCTCACTATTAGAAGCTTTGCTGAAAAGACTAACCAGTATTACAGTACAAAAGTTTTTGTCCACTTTAGCAACTCAGAATGTTCTCCTATTGTTTCTAATTTTTAACTGTAGACTTTTAAATCTAGACGTAGTCTCTAACAACTGTATGGGTATATCAATATATTAGCTTTGGATATAGCATCATCAATTTTAACCGTAAGATTTACCTTCAATCAGCAATCACAAGAATATTTGAAAGAAACACAGAAACGCATTCGACAGGTAGAGTACACTCCTTCTGGGTATTCTCATCATTAGAAGCTTTGCTGAAAAGACTAACCAGTTTTACAGTATGAAAGTTTTTGTCCATTTTAGCATTTTAGAATGTTCTCCTATTGTTTCTAATTTTTAACTGTAGACTTTTAAATGTAGAGGTAGTCTCTAACAACTGTATGGGTATATCAATATATTAGCTTTGGATATAGCATCATCAATTTTAACCGTAAGATTTACCTTCAATCAGCATTCACAAGAAGATTTGAAAGAAAGACAGAAATGCATTCGACAGGTAGAGAATACTCCTTCTGGGTATTCTCACCATTAGAAGCTTTACTGAAAAGACTAACCAGTTTTACAGTACAAACGTATTTGTCCATTTTAGCAATTCAGAATGTTCTCCTATTGTTTCTAATGTTTAACTGTAGACTTTTAAATGTAGAGGTAGTCTCTAACAACTGTATGGGTATATCAATATATTAGCTTTGGATATAGCATCATCAATTTTAACCGTAAGATTTACCTGCAATCAGCATTCACAAGAAGATTTGAAAGAAAGACAGAAACGCATTCGACAGGTAGAGTATACTCCTTCTGGGTATTCTCGCCATTATAAACTTGGCTGAAAAGACTAACCAGTTTTCCACTACAAAAGTTTTTGTTCATTTTAGCAATTCAGAATGTTCTTCTATTGTTTCTATTTTTTTACTTTTTAATCCACAATAATTAGATGTTTATAGCAATTTTGTAATCCAACTGAGGGACTATTCATTTGTCTCTTTATGCTTATGGTCAAATAACTTTATACCTTTACATTTTGTTCTTCCTGATAATTAAAACTTATTTTAAACCCAATTGTATGTAGGTAGACAAATAATTTTGAGTTTTTAAATTTAAAATATTTCTCCAGTTTTTCAATATCCAGAATAGAGTATATGATTGTTCCAATATCTTTAGCACCTTTTATTAAATAGAAATTAAATCTAAAAAAAATTCAGGATTATTTATGTTCATAATATCATTTGCAGTCGGCTAGCTTCATAATGCTATGTTTGTTATGGAGAAAATCGTGCATAAGCACCTACTTAATGGCATTAAGCCATAAGTGTGCCATAAAGTAGCCATAACAACATAATAAGCACAGTTAAAAATTACGTTGTATTTTATTCGTAGCATGCATTTCAACTTTGAGAATATATACCATAACGAAGAAGACTTGTAAAGTTTTGACTAATAGAGTACGATGATTAATAGATAAATAATATAATAAAATTTACCTGATCTAAAAGGTACGCAAGCATAACCTTTTCTGTAACTGTCTCCATGGTTTTGATCCTTAGCCATTGCCAAAACTTGTCATACTTTTTCCTATAAACATCTTCCGACTTTTTAGGAATCAGACTCAGCTCAGCTTCTGCAGATTTTTTCAAAATTTCATCACTTATTAAAACTTCGTCACATCTATTCATTTTGGCAGAATTCGAGAAAAATGGTTACCATAAACAACAGCTTAGTAACCGCATGCATCAGATCATCATAGAAAAATTATGTCAGTGCAGGCCTCCCCTTATCAGTTTTTTATACGCGGATTAGTTTTGAATAATTATTTATCAGAAATTTATAATAATGCTCTAGTCGACTACAAAATAGTATATGAAATTCGTTTATAATTCCGGATTATACATTCGTGAAATTAGTGCATTCGCTTCGTTCATGCGCCAACCACTTACTCATGCCATAATCCTATGAATTATAAACAAATTTCATAATATACTGTTGTAGTAAAATGCTTACGTAATAATATATGTGATATTGATAAATCCTAACCTGTTGTTAATTTTAGGTTTTTAAATATGAATAAAGTTGATGGAGGAAGCCGTTACTATGTGATAATTAATCATGACGATACAAAAATGAAACACGTTACTACGTTTTTTATCATTTGATTTTTTCGATAAACACGACTGCAGTTTCGACCACAATTAGGTCATTCTCAAGTGATTTAAAATACAAGAATAACCAATATTATAAGAATATTATAAAGATATTGGTCATTTTTGTATTTTGAATCACTTGAGAATGACCTAATTGTGGTCAAAACTGCAGTCAAATTGGTCAGTAATGACCAATATTTTAAGAATATTGGTCATTCTTGTATTTTGAATCACTTGAGAATGACCTAATTGTGGTCGAAACTGCAGTCGTGTTTAAGGAAAAAAAAAGTGACAAAGTAGTAACGTGTTTCTTTTTGTATCAGCATTTTAAAATTTTACTTTGATTATATTTGTTTTATAAACTTTTGCATATTTCTGAAATATTTCTCATATTGACGTTCATTATTTCAATGAGAGGTGAGGTGTGGTCCATGGGAGACACACCTCACGACTGAAAAAAAAACTTTACTGAATAATAAAACAACATGCAATTCAGCAAGATGCTCTACTCGCTTATATAAACTTGACAATTTGGCACCTGAAGATGAACTCATATAGGGCTCGAAACTTGTCGTGTTAATGCCAATGTAAAATAACTAAATTTATCAAGATTAAGGACGTACAAATTTTTTACTTAAATTATTTTGCATATTTGTTAAAAGTTTTCTACAGTATTCTGGAAATTTGTTTTCACTGTTTCAGTGAAGCATAAATGTAAATATATGCAGTATTATTTGCTACAGGGTTATACTGTAACGAAAATTTGACAATATTTTTTAAAATCTTAATGAGCATATATGAAACATTGAGAAATTTATGTGAAAATTTGACAATCATTAAAACCGTTATACCTTTTAATACAAATATTTGAAACTTGACAGAAATAATTTAAAACTTGTTTTTTAATTCAATCGTTGAAAAAGAAATCATTGAAGAATAGTAGTGTATTTGAGTACAAGCAATTCAACTTGACAGAAATAATTTATAACTTGATTATTCATTCAGTCGTTCAAAAAGAAATCATTGAAGTATAGTAGTGTATTTCAAATTTTAGTCGTCAGTTGTGTCGACCAAAACTGACAATGACCACCCATGCTGTTTCGAACTAAGAATCAAAGTATCTAGCAATCTACCTGGTAAATGAAATAGAATGAAATGAAATAAGAAACGTATGTCGAGAAACGCAGTATGGAGCGATGAGTCACTGTCAGTTCCCGACGGAACGAGTATACCAATGAAATTAACATTGTAATGTTAATGAAAATAATTGAAATTTTCTTTTGATATACAATGTGATTGCTTCTTCAGTGTCCATCTTATATCTACAAAGAATCCTGCAGAGGAGTCTTTAAGAGAAATAACATACTCACAATACATGCCCTGTATGTGTACGAGTGTTTAAAATTTACTTTTATACATAAATCATTTTTTCTTGAAACAGCTAGTGGCCACGGATACGCCATTAGAAACAAAGACTTGACATATCCTGCACACATACTAACGTTGACGGAACGAAGTGCATCCTACCGATGTATAAAACTATTTAACAAATTGCCAAGTAATCTTAAAGATGAAAACTCCTTTGCCAAATATAAGTCAGCTATATTTCGCTTATTGCTGGACGCAGAACCATACTCTATTAATGATTATTTAAATCTGAGATATAGTTGATAATTGATTGTTGTAGTGTTGTCTAAAATTGTTAATTTTTTGCGATTTTTTAATCTTTTTTCCGTTGACACAATTTCATTTATGTTTGTAATAACATATTAATATATTAATATTATTAATATTAATTATTATTATTATTATTATTATTTATTATTATATCTGCGAAACTCAAAGATACAAAAAAAAACTACAAAATCTTCTGTAATCTGATTCTGTAAAAATATACAGACTGTTCCATTTAAAAAACAAAAGATATTTCTGGAAAATAGGTATGGGGGTAATGATTGCGCGATTTTGTAGACTAGGTTACGTTTCTTATAACACAAGTTCCTTATGAAACCAGTTTCGCACATATAATCTGGACACTATTTATTTCTGTTATTTCTGAAAAATTAACTATCTTGTATAAATGTGTAAAAGTGTAAAATGTTTTATGAGAAAGATTATAAAATAAGTTTTGACTATAAACATTGAAATGTGACAACGTAATTGAAATGTTGACAAAAATAATAATTAAAAATTTGACATAGTTAAAAGTTTATTACAAGAAACAATCACCTAAACTTATCACCTAAATAGCAGTTTTACGAAAATAATTGAAAATTTGAAAGGGACGATTTAAATGCTTGTAAAAATAATTTAAAATTTGATAATAATCATTGACATATGACAGAATATACAAATTTTTCACTAAAACAAAAACAGAATTTATGAGAAATATAAAATCTTGCTATAATTGATTAAAGGTTTCTTTCAGATTTCACAGAACATTTTACATATAACATTGAGATGATAATAAATAAAACATTCTGAAAATCGCTGAAAAGAGATTTTATACATTTTAAAACATTGCAATTATATTTTAAATTTTCATCAATTTTCGTAAATTACAACATTGATTCATATAATGTTTGCAGTTTTTGAACTTACTGCTTCTAATACTTTTGTTAATATTCTCCACGTTTCAACTTCGATATACATATTTTGATTGCATATTTTGGAAAGTTTTGACTAACAATAAAATCTTTTGGCAATTTCTGAAATTTCTTTATTAATTGTTATACAGCTTCATTGGTTATTATTTTATCAAAATAGGGGAAAATTTTCATAAAATTTTGTATATTTATTTATATAACTGTATTTAAAAACTTTTGCTTTTCCCCTTTTATCCCCTTTGTCAAATTACTTTCCAGTTTATCAAATGTGTAATATACCAAATAAAATAAAATCCATTGTAGTCTAACCACTTTCACTTTATAACTGCTTTATTGTAAAGCCATATCCCATATGTTAAAATACAATTAAAATGTTTACAACAAACAGGTATGATGAATATTTGAAAAAGAGTCGCTGATTATACCTATTATTATGTTTTCTATAATTTCAATAAAATTTAATAGTTTTTCACTTTTTTAGGTTTCATGCTTTCGATAAGTTTTTGAAGTTTACTACATAAAGCTTCTCTATTAATAGAACAATTGCTCCTATTATTTTTCCATGATCATACATTAATAATTTAATAAATAATAACTCTGTTCACAATTTCTACACCTTCTGATATTTTGATTGAAACTCTGGACTTCTTAACTCTATTGGTGTATTTATTGTACATTCTAGAAGTGTCCATGAAATTTTACGGCATTTTCTGAATGCTGTGATACTTGGTGTTCTACCACCTGATCTAATCAAAAATTGATTCATTTCTAGTTAATCCTGACCGGGCTGTGCGTAATGAGCTTAGCTCGTAGGAAGAACCGCTACAGTTACCTGGTGAGTGTTAAGTTGAAGATTTCTTAAACTATTATTAACCAATCTCGTTATAGCTGAAGGTGTGTGGACTTTGTTGCCTGGTGTGCGCCTTGACTTGCGTTCTGGTCACGATTACCACGACGGTGATCCACATGAACCGGCTGCAGACCCTCCGGGAGTGCGTCTATACCCAAAGAACACGTACCTGCACTTGTTACTCTGTGCTCCTGGAGGCGCACGCACAAACCGACGAGGGCATGAGGTTCGTGTTCGATTCCACCCCTGATTGCGAGGTCATCCACGGCGCCCTCTATACCTGCCTGAGGGCTATGTTCGGCCTCTCCGTCAGCGGAATCCTGGTGTGCATCTTCTCCTGCATGCTGGTATACCAGCTGTTAAGGTATGCCAAAACTCTGATATTACCACCTAGAGCGGAAGTGTATGTATTAGTGTACATAATGTTGTCGACGTCGATTAATAGTCATTGGTGGGCATCGGCATGTTTTTTTAAGTGATGAAATTATAGCCACGAGAGAAAGAAGATGTACTGGGAGCAGCTGGAACTCCGCTGCAGGTCATTCTACCAGCAGCAGAGCGGCCCGCCGGCGAGTGCACCCTCCTCGATGCGGGGCCCACCCCTACCTCCTGCCACCTACTGCAGCTGCTGCGAGGAGTGCAGGTACCCTTCCATCACCACCACACCCCAGATGTACCCGTGGGACGCGCATCCCACGGAAAGGTGAGTGATGCGCCAGCACCGGCGAGTGGTGGATAGTAATCGGTACATACCTAGGTTCTGGACGCCAGGACGAGTCGGAAATTTTTATTCCCCGAACCCCGGCGAGGATATGCCCCAGGCCGAAAACAGGGACCGCATCGCCACGGGATGGAACTGGAGGAGGCTGCCCTGGAGCAGGGGTACCACCCAAACCAATATCTCCGACAACCAAAGGTAGGAAAGATCTTTAGTTGATGAAGTGCGCTGGATCGATATTTACGGTTCCATCAGAATCGATCTATACAATTGCGTTAGGGAGGTTCCAACTTGAATGGTGCTGGTTGCTCATCTGCATTGAGGCTTAAACCTAGGTCTTCCTAGGAGTTCTAATGTATTGGCCAAAACGGGGTTTCCTGATGATTTTAGATTAATATAATAACAATTCAATTAACGAAATTATATTGTTTGTATATGAATAGCGAAGCTACTAGAATTTGACATCAAATCCCCATAATACTTAAAGGTTACTTTCTTTTTAATATTTGACCGTTTTATCCTACTTTTAATATTCTATTCATTTGCTATAATGCCCCTATCATGCTGTCATCCTGTCATGCCCCCGTAACGCCCCAATCATGACTGTACTGACTCTTAAGAAGTATACTCATTTTATGATTTATTGATCTTCACCTGCATAAATATCTTGGTACAAACTTACTGCGGATAAATATTTGATGGATAGATTTATAATTAATTGTTTTGATTTCAGAGACAATTCGTTGACATACCAAGGTATTGCCAGCAGTGCTGATAGTCAGTACGGCTTCAGCAATCGCTCTGGGGGAGAGTCAAACATTCCAGTTTCCTCCACGGGGTCGTACAGCGTCCTGGACAACAGACCTGTAGGTGGTGTGTACGTGTGGGGTCCTCCGCCACCGTACTCCAACCCGAACTCGCCGGCGAGGAGGCAGGTGCACTCGCCGGCCAGGTACCACCACATCCATCACCATGTGCACCCCCATGACACCCACTGCCAGATGAACGAGGAGAACCAGTTCCGCAACGCCCCGGACTTCCAGAGGAGGTCGCGGCATAGCAAGGACAATTACGAGAATACTGGCGAGGCAGACCAGCAGCAGTCGATGGAGAACAGTGAGAATACGGATACGTCCAGTTGTGCGGATAGGGTGTCCCACACTCTACCAGTGCGGAAGATGAAGAAGCGCGTGGATATGTCATCAGTTAAGTCGGTGGCACCGGTGCCAGCGTGCCGGACTAATGTGAAGAACGTATTCAACCAAAACGGGCATAGCTTGGCAGAGGATGACTCGAAAATGGAGGAGGAGCACAAGTACCACGAGCCGAACCTCCCGGATTTGAAAAGCTCTGATGACCAATCTTGTAGGTTCCTGCCTAGGCTGCAAGGCGTGGAGAACGCGGCGTTCCAAAAGCAGGAGAACAGTCCTCAGAAGGTCGAGCCTACGGAATCTGAGGTTTACTTCGCTGATGTAAGCAGTTGTTGCAATATATCAGTGAGGAATGATGGCCAAGACTCGTCTCTTTACGACGAGGCTCTCGAAGCGCAAAATTCAAGGCTGATGTCGCTGCAATGTGTGCACAAGCAAAACACTGATGGTGAGCCGATGCAGAACTTCCAAGAGAACATTTCCTCATCAACTGTAACGGAGGACGAAGATTACTTAGCGCACAAGATGGGGAACAGGCAGATGTCTACGCGCAGCCGCCTCCCGTTCCCACTACCCAATATTGAAGACCTAAATGAGCCTTGCGGGCTTCCAAAGGATATCTCCCAGAACAGCCTATGCAGCAGCGTGCAGACGCCAATGACCGAGTCCACCGACGACTGCGTCACCCCCAGTGGGGATTGTTGCATCAACTACCATCCGGACAAAACCCACGACCAGTCCCAGCACCACCGGGCGTTTTCCAACCCAAGCCTCAACGAGTTCCTCGCACCCGACGCCCAGTACGAGGTCATCCAAGAGAACGCCGCCCCCAACTATCGACATCCGTACGACTCCGGCACCTGCAACCTCACCAACACCATCTCCGGCCTCAACAGCTACGCCCAGAACTACATGCCCAACTTCGGCGGGTTCGGGCAAGGGGGCTTCGGCCCCGGCAGCCCCAAGGCGACGCCCCCGAAGACGCTCAACCTGGGTCAGTCACCCGGGCGCAGAAACATCGGCTCGAACATATCCAGCCTCATACAGAACCTGGGTTCCAACCCTGCCGGCCTCCTCTACAGCGAGGCCAACAGCGGTGGCGAAGAGGAGGAGGTGCAGGGCCAGAGCAGCCACAGCGACGCCACCATCGACTCGGGATGGCAGAGCGGCTCCGAGAAGCCCGAAAGGAACTGCGACAAGCTCGACGGCCAAATGAATAAACCTGTTAATGTGTAAATTTTCTGTACAAAGCCAGATACGTGGTTGTTAGTGTTTAACTATAAAGACTATTCTATTGTAAAAATTTATGAATATCGGTAATTTTGTATATTGTGTTTAGAAATATATTTAATAACAAAATTTCACACATGATAAAATAATTGCAAACTAATGTTGGCTTCAATGGCAGGTACGAAAATTCCTACATCTGCAAATTGCAAGACCCTAGACTTTCAAGTCCAGGGATTTGAGTACTTTGACCATTCAAATTCTTGGTTGGGCAAAAACTAGTCAAAAATCTAAAAATAAAAAAAAACACTTCAACATTTCATAAATAGTGTAGGGCTTCATAGGATTCAAAAGTTACAGAGTATACACGAAGCATATCTCGAGGCCCTAGTAACAGAAAGGTGTAGACTCGGTTTAAAATAACAACAAATAATAAAGATTCAGTTTTTAAATAAACTTTAATCGGTGGTTAGTTTCCATGAAAATCGTGATATCAACGATGGTACCTAACATAAGAATCACCGATTAACTGTTATAAAACCACTGAATAATCCTTGATATAATAAAGCAATATTTCCTCCCCTTAAACTTGATTGGTGGGATTAGGCAGGCACACAAGTAGGGGATTTTGAACCGATCTGTCCGGTAGTCCGCATCGGGCATCCTTGTCACGCCGATTTGGGATAGATGTGCATGACAGGGATGCCAGATGCGTCCTGCGGGACAGATCGGTTCAAAATCCCCTACTTGTGTGCCTGCCAAATGTTGTGGAACTCCAAGAAACATGTTATAATAAAATACGAGTTCTATGATTTTTGTTGTTGTACAGTAATTACTAACTCTGTTTTGCTATTTACACGTACCGTCGATTACTGATCCCCGGCTTTGCAAATTGAAGGAATGATTTAGCTACATATCCACGTTAACTTGAAGAAGAAGGTCTATGTCTTAGACACCCTTATCGAACCAGAAACTGAGGAGTATCGTTATTTAATCGTTGCCCAATTGTTATGTCCCAAAGACATAGTAAACACCTAGATAAAAATGGTAACAAATCTAGAAAGCATACAAATATATCTTCTTAGGCACCAAATAACCTCCATTATTCAAGTTCAACTGAGTTCCATAAATAACTGTCTTCATATGAACGATTTACAAAGTTAGAGTGCGGATGATGGTTTTCAGCGTATCATAGGGAATGTAACTTAAAGAAGAAGGTCTATGTCTTATACACCCTTATTAAACCAGAAACTGAGGAGTATCGTTATTTAAACGTTGCCCAATTGTTAAGTCCCAAAGACATGACAAACACCTGGATAAAAATGATAACAAATCTAGAAAGCATACAAATATATATTCTTAGGCGCCAAATAACCTCCATTAGTCAAGTTCAACTGAGTTCCAAAATAACTGTCCTGGGTAATCGATAAACATGTATAATGTAATCTTCTGGGAATTCATGATTTCTGTGCGAGTACAGGGTGGGCAAATTTCGATGTTTTAATAGGGAATCTCGATAACTATTAACAGGTATGATAAACTGAACCCCCCCCCCCCCCCGCCGATCTTTCGAGAAAAACTTAATGATGAGAACCAACATTTTTCGGCTTTTCGTTTTATGGCTGTAAGTGGCTTATTTATGAGAATAGAAAAAATATTTCTACGTTCTTCAGGCACTTTGTTGATACGAAAGCAGCGGCGTAGTCAATATTTAAAAAAAAACACTTTGAAATTCGACTTAAATGACATAAAGTTGTTTTTGTGTTCAATACGATTTTTTGATAAAATCAGATTGAATATTAAAAATTGACCCAACATATCGTATATTGTTGAAATGAGAAAATGTCCTCTTTTTAGCTAAGTCATAGCTAACTACGAGTTCCATATAAAAAAACAACTTTATTTACGTCATGACTCGAATTTCGAACAGTTGTTTGAAAAATTGAGTACGCAGCTGCATTCTTATTAAAAAAGTACCTGAAGAACGTAGAAACTATTTTTTTTAATTCTCATAAATAAGCGACCTACAGCCATAAAACCAAAAGTAAAAAAATGATTTTTTGCCAATAACTATTTTGGCAAAAATTCTTATCATATCTGTTATAGTTATCGAGATTCCCTATTAAAACATCGAAATTTGCCCAACCTATACCTAATTCCAAAAAGTAATATTAAGCAATTAAATTTTTAATTTAGTTCATTTGCTAGGGCTAGTTTGTTATCATTTTAGTATCCATAGCAAAACTCGTATAAATCTGTAACACTACCTATTAGTACGAGTCTTACAATGTTACTTTAATGTAGAAAATTCGCATTGTATTGTAGTATTAGTTGACAATTAATATGTCTTAAAGTTATCAACCTTCCTGATAACAAACCGTAGAACTGTTTTAGTTGCTATTATTACAGTAAGGGCTAATGTCTGGTTTAACTGCCTTATCGAGCAAGCAGATATTTTTTCAATTTAGTTTCTTACAGGTAAAAAGGGCATAACTTAATTCCACCAGTAGTGGTCTAGGATATTAGCTAGGATGTAGGTAGATCAGATATAGATAAATATGGTTTTATAAAATTGATGTAGAACTATACTTTGCAATAGTATTAATATTAATAACAAAATTTTACAATCTTTGATCAAGAAATTCAAAGAGGAAAGCCCCTACAAGTTTCGGTGGTAAAATATAAAGCAATTGGGTCAGAACTCTTTGTCAAAAAATATGACAACATTTAATAATATCACAGAAATAATAGCTGCTTTCCTTTTACAAGTTAACTGAGTAGTATGAAGTGAGTGAGAACTGTCAAATTCAAATTGGCATTGCTTCTTATGTGGAAATTAGAAACCTTTTAACTATCAAACTACCTTACAATTGTTTCAAATTTCCCACATAACTTTTCGGGCATATCTCTTGAAATATCTCGCAAACCGGCAGAAGGACCCACGTTGGTCAATAGCCAGTTAGGAATAATAACCCTAACAAATACAGTCACTACTATCTCGCAAACATAAAAAAAAACAGGAGAAAAATCTTAAAATGAGCTGAGATTCTGTGTGAAAAGAAAGCACCTAATGTTACGACTTCTCCAGTAGAATTATTATCCCTGGGTGTAAATATTGGGAAAAGCAAATGTCATTTGAAAACAGAAAGAAAGAATGGAAAGCTGTGCATAATTCAGTAGTCAGAGGTACATGAAGAAGATACAATGAAACCACCACCAGAAGATATTTGACAGTGGTATATCTAATATAGTGCAGAACTCTGCAGCAACTCACCAAAGGGTTATTTCTTGCACTGGAGAAATGTTTTCTATTCGAACTACTTCCCCGCATACTATACATGGGCATATGGCTGTACCATCATCGGTTGCATGTTTTTATATCACGAAACTCGGTACTTGAAGCGATTGTTCGATTGCGTATACCCATTGAGTAAGTAAGTCTAAGGTATACTCAATGGTATAGCTAAAGTCGCGTTCTCACGAATCATGGATTAATTTCAATTAATCCATGATTGTAATCAATTGATTACAATCGATCAACAAAAGTTCAATAAAAATTACAGTTGAAAGTTAATCAAGTCTATTGAAACCAAGGTTTCCACTAGAGTTTTCATTCAACTTTTGTTGATCAACTACAATCGATCAATTAAACTTGATTCGTGAGTATGCGCCTGAAGAGAGATGAGTAGAGACCCATAAGTGGTCTTGGATTTGATTTGGACAGGCAATAAGATCACTACTTGCCGTTGACAAGTTTTATAAGTTGAAGTTGTATCGCATGCACAGTATACGGGAAAGAAACTTGCATTGAAGTATTTTGCGTTCGAAAATCGCCTCGCAAAAGATTTAACATAGGTACCAATTTGAAATTCATTCCACTTAAGAAGCAGAGGAAAGCCGTCTAAGTACTAGCACTACGATTTTAGACATTATGGACTGGCGTACATCCAGGCAGCACAAAATCGGGAACGATAGACACAACTGGGAAAAGCCTAAGTCCAAAATGAGTATACAGGGGTAATGATGATGAAACTGACTCTCGCAATGCCATTCCTGGAATTTAGGGCCTTTTCTTTTGAATACTGAGGCTTCGTTTATGTGTTTCTAGGAGCAGTCATGAATAAGGGATATCGAAGATTTTTTATGCGATAAAGAAGTCCAAATACATGAAGTAAATATTTTATATAAACCTATTGCAGTTCTTGTAACTTTTCCTCTCTTTTTCTGTCTTCCTCTTGTGGTCTTGTATAGAACTATGGAACATATTGTGACGTACCAGAAGGGCAATCAGCGCGGTAGGCCGTGGAGCGAGTGGAGGGTCCCTTCGAAGCAGTGACGAGGGCCAGGCTCTCGGTGTCAGAGAGTGGGGGGGTTAAAAAAGGCTCCACGTAATTTTAACCTCGTCCCTACTTCGTCGCAAAGGGAGGCTCCACCCTACCTGCGTGGGTGGACGGCAGACAGTCAGCGAAGTTCAGAAATCACGAACTGTCGCAACGGCTGACCATATGGCGCCAACACCACCAGACTTAAATCTCGCAGTGAGAATAGGAACTGAAAACTGAAAAGAATGCCCGATCGAGAAAACGTGGGGGGAACAAAAAATAACAGGTGTGAATTTTGTGGTGTAAAATATCGGCGTTTATTCACACAAACGGCAGGACACCGTGCCTACGCTTCCTGAAATAAATTCCTCCTTCCGCGACCTTATCACGCAGGGTTCCTCATATTCGATCGAATATCGCGAACACCTAATCGCGCGATTCAAAGGGCCGTCGGAGCGACATTTTTCTTACACAAGCGCAAAACACGTACGGCACGAAACACGTAACGCATATTTTACACAAAAGAAATACACGATATATCAAATGAAATTAAATTCAAATGAGAACAACAAAAAAGTAAATATAAAGATCTGGCCTGTGTTCCTCGTCTGCGTGACTTTGCTGGCGGGCTGAGCTCGGCTCCTGGACGGGCGGCGGCCGATAAGCGTCGGGAACGCCGATCACTTTATTCCAGACCTCAGAGCAGGATGGTCGCTGCCCCTAGCCAAGAACTGACTGGCTGAGCTACTTAGCCCTTACCCCGTAAAAAAAAAAACGCTCGGATGTTGTGAGCGTATGGAAAGTACCTTGCCTTGTACTCGGTGCCTCAATCCCCTCAAGGGTGGTTAAATGAGTCCCCGTTTATTATCCCGGAAACTGGATGGTGGTATACCAATTAAAACGGAACCTCTGGCACGTCTGCACTATCAGGAAGGCAACTGGTTGTTGTCTTCATGGCGGCGATTCGCCGGCGATTTTAAAAATCACACACATCGGTCGGTGCGCCAAATTAATTATTAAAAGGCAGTTTTTGTCGGTTGCAAAACCAGACCGTTACAATATAACCGGCACCCCTGAGTTAAAAAAAAAAGATTCTTCTAAGAAACTTCCGACAAAATTGGAATACTAGGTTTAAGGAATCGATCATAAGAGAGAATTACAGGAAAAGTCAGAAGTGATGTAAGACTGTCATGGAAGATTTTGACTGCAATAAAAGGTCTTCAATCTTAAATATCAATCAATATAGTTAACTATTATTCCGTAACCGAAAGAGCAAATTATTGTTTTTTTTCACATGTTGGTACGTAGTTTTTACATAGATTCCAATTTGATAAATAAAAGTACATCATCCTATTTAAAATTTCAATGTTATCCTCAACCATTCAAAATAGATAGAGGGGGTAAATGCCAAAAATGTGTTTACAATGCCCCCCGCCCCCTGCCTATTACCTTGCCAAATTTTCATGAAAATATTTTAATCCGTTTTCGGCCTAATACGGAGTATCGGTAACACATGAAAAATCTTATCCTGCATACTAGGAGAACCACATTTACTAAATAATAACTACTTATTTCAACATTTAATCTAATTGGACATAATTATTTAAGAAACTACTCAATTATGGTGTATCTTGTAACTTCTAAACTCAATAAATGTAAGATAAGAATTGCTTATATGTACGTGATTACATGCAATTGATAAGATAAATAAATATTTTAATGCAATTGGATTTACTGGAACGCGAAATTACAGTTTGCTTGTGCGTTTATGAAATGACGGTATTGAATAGTTTTGTTGTAGTATTTCTATTTACTAGTACGCTAGTTAGATGTGATAATGGAGGACCATTACTAGTCTCTAAATTGGAGACAACAGACCTTTTAAAACTGACATGTTTGACAACTGATGTTGAGAAACCATTGATATGGAATACACCATACTACATGAACATCGGTAATTATAAGCTGTTTTTCAATTGAATGAGTTGAACATTCCAAAAATATGCGAAATTAAACTCATTTTGCATGACTATCCTATATTTTAAGTGTATTTTTAGTTCACGTTTAGTTCACATCATTTTAGATACTATAATATTGTTTAATACTGAATACATATATTTTATATGTATTATATGTATATATTTTAATACATCTTATAGTTTGGAGAGCAAACAAGTTTTTTACTTTTCCAAAAAGCATTTAGCATTCAGCTATTCAATTCTAAACAAGACAAACCAATAATTCAAATTATATATTAATGAATACTTTATAGATTTCACCAGACTGTACACGGAATTAATTCCTATAAATAACGATTGGACGAGCGAAGATTCGTTAGGGAAGACATTAGGACCAATTTTGGATAGTAGATGGGAAAGTGTGTAAATTATTTAATAAACTAATTAAACGTTAACGATACTTATTATAGAACTGGAAACAATAAAATCTTCGGAATCTGACAGTCTTCATATTCTGATAATAAATAATTTAACTAAAAGTATCGAACTACCAGTTTCAATCAAAAGTAATGGTGAAGTACAGTTTGAGCTTTGTCAACAAATTAATGATCATAGTAATCCTAAAGAAAAATGTTACCGGATCACTTTGAGAGCAGACATAAATAGCGAAAGCATTATACAAAGTTGCAATGACTACTATTGCAAATATACAAATGTAATAATATTACAAGTACGTGATACTTCAGAGACTAAAAAACACATGTTACAGAGAACATCGAGTTTATTGGATAACAGTGACTGGATACATATTATTGTAACTATCAATGATAGTACGAAAACAGTTAATGTGTTCCAAATTGGTGTAACAGAACCGATATTAACTTTGTACGATGAGGAATATGATACAGATATTATTTATGGCTCAATTCATATCAGCTCTACACAAACATCAATATGGAAGATACATAAATGTAAGTATTGTTCTTCTTCCAATGGTGATACAAATCTACGAATCAAAATGGTCTCAGCCTTGATTTTTTGTTAGCACAACACTTGCCACTCGCCATTAGTACATTATAATTATTATTAATGTTCCGAAATCCATTGTTAACTAGGAAATCATTATAATAAAAATATAATTTCAGATAATTATTTTGTTCACAAAGATGGCAGTGAGAAAGATCTACTTACATCACTCGATACTGAAAATTCTATATGCATCGCAATGTATGTGGCAATATGTAAAACCTGTGAATTAATTGTTAGACTAAGAGGTGACGATGACATAGTAATGCATCAGCAAATATTTATTTCGAAAAAGGTAACAAGCACATTGTATTGTCAAACGATATCTTATTGTTTTTAAGGAGAGGACTTGGGGAAGGATAAAAATTAAGGTTACTAACTTGGATGATCCTGTAAGTCGTGTAACTATCCAACTAAGGAAGCAGTCTGCGGAAGTTATGTATTTCCTGGCAATAGATGATGTGATAAAATCCACAAATTGTTTTGAACAAGGTGAATCTATCACAAATCAATCAATATCTTAATTAATAAAATTTCGTTACACTTGAAATTAGTTGAAACTAAAATTTATTACTGTATTCTATTCAATTGATAAAAGTTATTAAATATTGGCTAGAATATGCAGAGAACTGATCATTTGTTGAGAATCGCCTTTATCTGAATTCTTGGACCACTTAGATAAGCCAGTTAGCTTAAAGTTTATCGAAGTTTTCGGGACAATTCCTTTTGTGACATTTTTTGGTAATTTTCACTTTTTGGTGTTTTTCTATCAAGTTTTCTATCCTGCATCGAATACTACATAGCACAGTAAAATTGTACATGAAAATAGCAAAATATGCAGTCTTTTTTTTGTGAAATAGCTTCTATACCTATGCCTTCTTATTTGGGTGTGGAAGGTTATACTAAAGTTAAGCAGATTCTATAATGATTCTTTGTGAGAATAACTTACAAAGTTTAACCAAAGAAAATCTAGAAAATCTTAAGTTTTGTATCCTGCATCGAATAATACATAGCACAGAAAAACTGTACATGACAATGGAAAAATGGGCAGTCTTTTTTTTTGTAAATAGCTTCTATACCTATGCCTTCTTATTTGGGTGTGGAAGATTATACTAAAGTTAAACAGATTCTATAATGATTCTTTGTGAGAACAACTTACAAAGTTTAACAAAAGAAAATCTAGAAAATCTCTAGTTTTCTATCCTGCATCGAATAATAAATAGCACAGTAAAATTGTACATGACAATGGCAAAATGTGCAGTATTTTTTTTGTAAAATAGCTTCTATACCTATACCTTCTTATTTGGGTGTGGAAGATTATACTAAAGTTCAACAAATTCTATAATGATTCTTTGTGAGAATAACTTACAGAGTTTAACCGAAGAAAATTAATATATTTTGTGTAATGTTTAATTTCGTCTCCTGAAAAGTTTAGGTTTTATCACATAGGACTCATTATTGTCCCGAATGCGGCGTTATATTCTTTGCTGTTTGCTCTTGTTCAAATATTATTAAGCTAGATTGTGAAATTTCAATTATTTTTATTTATATCATTTAACACGAAATTAATTTTTGTTATAAGTATATCTAAGTATGGAAACTGTGTTTTATTGTATGCTCCAGTTTAGGCTATCGATTCTTGGTAACCTAAATTTATCTGTACCTAATGATTAAATTGCAGGTTTTTAATTAATATTTGTATATATTTTAGAAATTAAATATTCATCTATAATGGTTCACAAGTCCTTAGTTGATGACATCAATTGCAAATATTTGTTAGAAGATGGAAGTTTGTCAGTTATTTCTAACATGCATGTACAACCAAGTAATGCTTGAAAAAATTTAAATGAGAATTATCAGTAAGTTTTATTATTTTAGATTATAATTGTCCTGTGGATTCTATTGGAAGTCAGTGTATTAACTGTTCTGAAATTCCAACGATTAAAAATTGCAGCAACAATTTAGTTTGTGAATTACTTGGAAGTAGAGAGGTGTGTTATTGCAGTATTGGGTTTACTGGTGATATGTGCTTACATGGTTTGTTTTTACTAAAATGTTGCTATAGTAATTTAATATCCAAATTATAGACTGCCTTCCGATGAAGTATGGTATAGATTGTAATCAGAATTGTGGCCATTGCAAGAATCATATGTGTAACCATATAAACGGATACTGTTTGGACGGTTGCTTACCAAATTACATCGAACCATATTGCCAGGAAGGTTGTTTAAGTAAATATATTTGTGGTGCTATGTGATTCATATGTTGATGAATTTTTAGTCGAATTTCCTGTACTCAAAACAGGACCTGTAGTTGAAGCGAATTGTTTTTCAATTTGTAATATAAAATTCAATGCTAGCGATTATATAGGAAGGAACAAGCCATATTCTTATAAAGTTGAAATCAAGGCAAGTACAGGTGATGATTTTTTAAGTATATATGTATTTTGATCGCCATTGGAAATACTATGATAGGTATGGCGATACAATGCCAGATGATGATGGTTCTTCTATCGTTGACTAAAATCTCGGCATCGGACTATGGGAAACTGCCACTGGCAAAACTTTCAATAAATTAAGCTGTCATCTGATGGCGAGAATAATGGAAAGATCAACGATCCAATCACTATAATATAACACCTATAGATAAACTGCTGTACCAAAAATTATCAGATTATGCATCAGCCACAATAACCATATAAAATTATTATTCAAAGTTCTTGGTATTACAGTTTGCAACATGCCCAAGTAAGAATACATACAAAATACAATACAAGAAGCATGTTGCACGCAAGGTCCAAAAATAGTATTTACCATAAGTTAAAATACTTTTAGGTCAAATTATAAAAACTATTTTAGATGCCGCACCAAGAAACGTGGACATTCTCAGCGACCAATTCCATCGAAAATTCCGCATTCATCCTCGGTAATCTAAAGGTGTCAACAAATTACATAGTTCGTATAACGTTAATCGCCAGAAGTGGTCATTACTACAACGCCAATGCGCCCACCACTTTATTCACCACGTTATGTAGAGGTGATCAGTTCTGTACTTCTATAATTGGCACATATCACGTTTTATATTTTGCAGAATTGGAGATCGATGATGTATTGGTGCAAACGGAAACGGAAACCAATTCCGCCAAAATAACAATCCAGGTCGCAGCAAAATTTGTAAGCGAGTCGGTTTAGAGGTGTGAATAAATTTTTGATTGCAGCCCAAAATCATGAAGGAAGCATGTGCTATCGAGACCTACGTTATCAGCGTCAATCAAAATAATTTGGAGATATATAAGCGGCAATTGCACGAAACTCTACGAGTAAGCCAGCTTTCACATTCACAGGAATATCAATTTGTGATTTACAACAACAAACACAAGGCTGTTATTAATTCTACTTTTAACACCGATGAAAAAAGTAAATACAATTGACGAGAAAAAGAATAGATAATAATAATTATTTGTGTATTTAGTACCAGATGCAGTGAGAGATGTTACCGCTGAAAGTACAGAATCAAAGATTAATATATCTTGGAACCCACCGATAGGCCTAAAAACAGCAACACACGTCTACAGCATCCATTTTGAGGTAAATCGCTACAATTAAAATTCCTATATAAAATTCCTGCATATCCTCCCTTAGAGACCACACTTCGATATTTCTACAACCGTTTAATTTAGCCACCCTAGAGATGGTTAAATCCAAGATTGGTATTGACAATAAGTCAATACCAATCTACAATATTAGTATTAACAACTACTACTATTAACAATATGTCTGCTAAACCGAACCTCATTTTCATTTTATAACCTCCTTAAGTGTGGTATTTGGAGCTGATCATTCCATCGGTACCGGTATCGGTATCGGTATGTTGGCTTCCCCAACATGATAAAAGATGGGTTAGCACATGTTGGACATACGATCATTATGTTAATTTTGGTATATAATTGGACATAATATCTAGGTCCAATTTAGATTAAAATAACTTCAATATTAAAATATTTTACTTTAAAATCTGATTTCATTTCAGCATAAAAACTACAAGTTTTGCAAGTATGAGAGGAGTGACAACACCCGAAATGACTACACTACCTCAAAAAACTATATAGTATTAGAAGGTCTTCAACCTTACTCAACCTATATTATTAAAATTATAGCCAGAAACAAATACAATGGCAGCGAATTTACGCTTGAATATGATACCAAACCATCAGGTAAAGTCTAGCACAAGCCAACGCAAGGCACAAGCAAATAATTGTTAATTGTTTTAGAAAAAGTGTCTGCAGATTCCTACATAGTGACTGTATTACCATCGGCAACTGAAGCAATACTGCAACTGCAGCCAAACTGTTCCAAAATTGGAGGTCCAATCTTTATGTCTGCTTTCGTTCATTGCGCTGAAGAATGGTGCAACTATAGTGGAGAGCAAGTTATAAATCTTCCCAAAACAAATCACACTATAACAGGCCTTGCGCCATTTTCTCAACACCAACTAACTATAACCCTTTCACGCAGTTACAGCTTCGAGCATTCGCTTATCCTTCCCGTGATGAGTTTTAAAACAAAAGCTGGAGGTGAGTTTACTGTAAGTTTGCTGCGATCAACTAAACTTTATATTTCAGTACCAAATCCTGTTGGCAATTTCGATATTTACTCAAGAGACATGTCTAGCTTGTCTCTGAACTGGGGACCTCCATTCCCTCCTACAGGAGAACTTGAAACGTATAGAATATCATACAGCACATCTAGAATCTATTGGCACGAGATGGAGGTTTGGAGTGAATGCACGATATGGCCTTTAATGTATTGCGCGACGCTAACAAACTTAGACAAAGATGCATATTACTATATCAAGGTACTAACAGACTATTAATTCGTTCCTGTTCTCTATTCATAAAATATTTCAGATTGTGGCCAAAAACAAGGGCATCGATCAATGGTCTCGTGAAAGTAATTTGGAGACTTTCATAATTTATGAACGTAAGATATTTAATAGGTCTTCTTCGTAAGTTAAAATTTATATTTCCTCAGCAACCTCATCTCCCAGCTCCTTACAAGCGTATTGGGATGAATGGTACAACTTAACAATTAGTTGGCAACATCCTAAAAAATCGAATGGGCACGTGAAAGAATTCATAATACACTTAGATGGTGTACAGGAACCAAACTTTAAAGTCGTAACACCTAATCTAACGTACATCTACAAAGTACGTATCCCCAAACATAATTTTGACTAACAGTTTTTCTCTTTATTGCTCATCTAATTGGAAAAATGATTAGTAAATTATGGTAAATAAACATAAACTTCTAAATAAAATGTTTGTGGTAGTTACAAATGGCATTATAAATTGCGTACATATATTTTTTCTAGCGTTCTTATAACCCATCAAGAAAAACGTTAGAAGTAACTGTATCAACCGTGGACATAGCTGGAAAATCAATACCCATTGCAGTTACTATTAATTGTCCTCCACCTACACCTCGTCTGACCGGCTACCCTAAAATGGAAATGTTGATGAATGGGTCGGTGGCTTTAAAGATTCCTCCGGTAGATGATCTGAAGTACCACAGGTATTCATTCAACGACGACCTTCAATCAATTTCATGCCACGCTTTTCAGTTGCATGTATGTAATTGTCACTACACCGGTAGAGAGCAGCCGTCTACTGAACGTCCAGAACTTCATTGAATCACTCACCAGTAGTACAAAAAAACAGGAGTCGTGGATTGCAAACGAGTTCGGAGAAATCGACATGAGAAAAGGAATTGACATGCTTCTAGGTGACAACAGCATACGACATTCTCAACACTCGGAAGCAGTATTCGTGAATCGTGCTTTGGAAATCGACATTGATTACATAATTTATGTGATTGCATATAATGTGTTGGGAAACTTCCGGAGAACAATGGTTTATACCTTAAATATGCCCGTAAAATCAGATGCTGTCGCTTCAAGTCGAACCAATATCATGGTCTATTCTCTGATTGGAGTTTTCACCATTTTGCTCCTAATTGTGTTATACGTTACTAAGTTAATTAGTCAGTAAAGCAAGTTACAATTATATTATAGAAGTTCTTTTTCCAGAATATTTATCTGCAGAAAAAATCGGGAGAGAGAAGACTACTGCTTACAAAATATGGATCGGTGTTCATCTGCTGAGAACGAGTATCAGGAAACGGGAAATAAATCAGCAGAATCCTGGAAGTTGTTACCTAATGATACAGTTGCTATCGAAAAAGAAGAAGTTGATATTTTACCACCCCCACGTTATGACATACCAGGCTCTGAGAAAGTTTATTATTCCACCTTAGTGGCGCAGTATTACAATTTCAAATAATATTCCGAATTTTATAATTTCGGGCCGTTTTTTGAAACTGAAAGTTCTTAATAAAAATAAATACGATCTTCAATTTTCTTCTAGGCTAAACATGATTTTACATAATAAAACTGAGGTGGATGAAAAGTACAAGTTTATGAATACTTTTTTTTTAAACCATACTGAATAACTCTAATATAACATTCAGGTATATTGCGTATCAAAATATGTTAGCAGTAACGTGTACGTTACTTATTCAGTATCACATTCGAATGCCAGATGCATTCATGGCATAATAGCATCTGACATTCGAATATGATGCTGTCAAGTAACGTACATGTTACTTTTATAGTATACCGGGCGATTCAAGTTTTATTACCATGGTTTTTTTTTATCCATTTGGAGTTGCCCAAAAAATATGAAAATTTGGATTTATATAGGTCTGATACTAATCTACGGAAAGGTAGTTTGACTTTTTCGATATAATTATATAGACGGTTATAAAATTTAAAAAAACTCTTTTCGGGCAAAATTCTCTTTCGTTATTTTTGCCCTAAACTGTTTTATTTTATTTATAGAACCCATTTATGAAATCAAAAATCAACGAAAATGATTAGATTTAAAATTAAAGCATTTTTTACATTACTGACTAACTTTTCTCGGTATGATTTATGATTTTGTAAGTCAAGTAAATCAAGTAACTACAAAGCATTGACCGTTCCGGTGCGGTTGGAACGTTTTATGACTTTATTATTATGCAAATATTGAGCTCCGGCTCTGAATAAATCCTTGCGTATCCACCCAGCAGGCTGAGGGATTGGGTACGGCCCTATCATAAAACCCATAAAATCCATTATAGGGACTATTACTGGAAGCAGCCGTCATATTTTACTATTTAGTAAAAAAATTTACTGTTCTTACTGCAATATCAAAATTCATTTAATTCAATAATTGGTTCATTTTTTTTTGACTTGGATTACACTAGAATGTTTGGAATAGCATTAAAGTATGTTCTGACAAAAACTATATAAATAAAATTACGAATTCTTTGTGAAATAACGTTTAAACTACCGGATGGTTAAAATTAGTTTTTTTAATCGTCAGATTGTGCTTCCTCAATATCTAAACATGTGTACTTATTTTGGATTTTTTATTTCAATTAGAAGTCGCCATTTTTGGCCTGGTAATAAAACTTGAATCACCCGGTATAACGGTATTAGGTATACGGGTTATATAACAGACGAGGTTGAGAATTTATAATCAACTGGTCTGTTATATCCATATCGGCCGTATGTTGTTTTATAGTTTTCGTGATACTAAAATAGAAAGGATTAAATTTTGCAAAATTATTTTCATAAATTATAATTACATATTTCAAGTATGCTGTGATGGTTGTGTAGTAACGCTTGTGAACACCAAAATAAATAAATGATCAAAATGTCAGGTAAAAGTGGTGAAAGTGTTTCTCCTGAATGTTATTAAGAAATTCTGGATAAAGCGGCTGCAGCGAGTCGAGAGTTACTGCTTACGAAGACCAAAGTTAGTATTGTTAGCACCATAGTATTGTAGAAAATATCCACGGCTGTTAAATATTAACGGCCGGGGCTGATATCAGTCAAATAACAACCATGGAGACAGTACCGATAATATGTAATTACAATCAAGTATCACGAAAACTGTTTTTTTATACCGGGCCCTTATCACCAGAATTTAAAAAAGGCTTATTGTTCTCTTGGTTCCTCTACAATTAGATTGTTTCCCTATTTAAAAAAATAACTTTTTCAAATAATTTCAAACTAAGAGCTATTAATAAGAAGCTATTTTTCCAAATATATCCAAACTAAATTTATAACGATATAAAAAACTGCTTAATTAATTCGAAATATGATATGCCGAGAAAAACTTTTAATACATTACCGAAACGGCTTCAATTCTTAAAAAAAGTCTTCCAAGTACTAATAGCTTTGTTGATGGTTAACTAAGTAATCAATTATAATTTCAGTTGATTCGATTTCTGACTCAGGCACTTGTCTTGCAACAGTCTTATGACAGTCGTTGGTTAAAATTTTATGGGGTTGTTGATGACATAAAAAATTGAAAATATTCACACAAACATAGTTCGTGATCTCCCAAAATAAAATACGTGTATATTTCTATCACTTCTGCTTGTACCGTGAGTGGCCGTCAACTTTGTTATATTAAATGAATTCCATTTTATTAAGCCTAAAGAGTACTTATCTTTAGTACTTTATGAGAATATAATTTCCTAAATGTTTGCTTCAAATAGACAATTTAAAAAAAATCATAATTTCTCCTATGAATGAAACAGAAACTTAAACTTTTTGTATATTGTAGCAGAAGCATGTCTTCATTACAACAATTCGTATTAGTTGACACAAAGTTGAAGCAAAAATTTTGAAATTATTGTTTTCCTCAAAAACTACTAAATATAAGACCTAAACATTAGGTCTATAGACTTAATAACATTGATTCAGAACTAAACGAGCAGACTGAATATGTAAAAGTATACAGGGTGTTCCATTTAAAGTAACAAGCAAAATAACAAATAACATAAATAATAAGGATGGCCACTTCCGGTAGAAACGGAAGTGATATGAACAAGTACGTATTTTATTTTGGGAGATCACGAAGCACTTTGTTTGAGTGAATTTTTTCAAATTCTTATTTCATCAGGAACCCCAAAAACTTTTATCCGACGACTTGCGTAAGAGTATGTATACTAGTGGTGAAATTTCTACATAAAATTATAAAACATTAACATTGAAGTCCAGCCTCACTTTAAAAAGCCACTATTGAAGCTTATTTATATTAAAGTGCGGATTTAATCATTAAAGTAAATAGTAGTAACTTGATAAGCTGATAATTTAGTTTTGTGTATAAAGAAGGTCAGCATTCATAATTTGCACTTCTGCATATAATATGCGAACAATGCAGAACTATATATTTCTTACAATTGTTATTGTCATAAGTTGTAATACATTTATTGTGTATTCTAAGTATAATGAAAACCGTGATTTGATACTGGTAGCTCAAGCAAAAAATAGAAGTGAAGTTCAACTAACTTGCTTAACTACTGATATTGGAAGGGCTTTAATTTGGGAGACAGAAAATGCTTCACACCAAGCAGGTACGTTCTTGATAATCATATAATCATATACCGAGTGTCTGGGATAAGGGGTGAACATAGGAATTTAACATGTAAAATTAAATATGTGTAATTATTAGATACCCTATTAATTTTAGAGAAATTTAAATTAATTTAGAGTATTAAACATTGTAAATGTCTCATCCATTTAATTTACGTTTGTACCAGAATCCACCTCAGAAATAATAAATATAAGTTGAACAATGTACCATAAAAACCATTGCCACGAGTTTGACAAACGTCATGTTATAGTGAAAATAATTTTGCTATTCAGATATCAATGACTAAAAACGATAATCTGAGTTATTTCAATGAAGATAGGGTATTTAATATCAACACTTTTTACAGTGGCATCAGTTTACGTAGAGTTCGTGACTTATTTGCGGTTAAATTTAACAATTGACCAATTCCGTCTGTATCAACAATTAACAAGTTTGTATAACATGACATTTGTCAAACTTATGGCAAGGGTTTATATGGTACTTGGTTCAACTTATTATTATTATTTCTGAGGTGAATTCTGGTACAAACGTCAAAAAGATGATACATTTACAGTTTTTAATACTCCAAAAATATTCCTTTGCGATTTTTCCCTAAAATTAATAGGCGAGCTAATAATGACACATTTAATTTTACATGTTAAATTCATATGTTCGCCCCTTATCCCAGACACTCATGGTATATAGGTATATTTATTGATACACTTTATAAATGCATCTCAATTTCACATTTATTTACGTAGTCTATCTATAATATGAATAGAGTAGTGTATAATATCATACGATGCGTTCTAAACTAAAAATGTTCTTTATATTTATAAATTATTTGTACTAGCTGCATCTCATACCAAGCATGATGTGAATCATTTTATAAGATAAATGTTTCAGATATAAAAACCTTGTATACGAAAGAATTAGTAACACGGCATAGTCCGCGAGAAAACTCATTAAACAATACGTTTGGTCTGATTTTGGATAGCACATGGGAAAGTATGTATACCTACTGTTCAGGTTACTATTACATCTTCACATATGTATATAATTATTTTAGAACTACCTATGGTAATATCAAAAGCTTTTCTGTTCTATTTGACGTTCACATTTCTCAAATCCATAAATTTAATTAAGAAGTTCGAGTTGCCAATTTCTGTAAGGTTAGAATTAGATGGACACATTTACATTTGCCATGGTGATAAAAATCCAACTAATTCCAATTGCTACTGGATAATGTTAGGTGCTTGGAATGGTACTAAAAGCGCTATAAGAAAATGCAAAGCTGGAGAAATTTCACGACTTAATACTTACCCTTTTGGTAATTGCATAAAAATTCTTACTGAGGTAATTTCAAACAATGTCATTATTTTCAAAATATGAATGTTTAGTAACACTTATTTTGTATTCTTTAGGTTAATAGAAATCCGTTAAGTAAGAACGACTGGAAACATTTTAGCATTATATTCGATGATATAACAAAAATGATTAGCTTAATATTTATTGGTGAAACTGTACCATTCTTGAAGTTTAAAGATTTAGAATATGATATGAATATGCCTTTTACTAGCCTGTGGGTAAACTCACGGGAAGGGCGTCGAGGATACTGGAAGCTTCATTCTCGTATGTTATGGGTATTTCTGAAGAAATAAGAAATAATATCTCATTTTTAGATAACTTTCTTATGGTTAGAGATTGGAAAGAACGAAGCTTGGTAGACACTGGATATGTCACTGAGTTCGTGAAAATAAATTATATTCGTAGATATTTAGAGTGTTTCTTTTCTTCCGGGACACCCTGCATATGGATTGAAAGTCGAACCTACAAAATACTGGTCTGCAGTTACCCCACCTTATTATTTTTTTAGAAACAAAAACTTTGTATTCTGAAGAATTTACACCAATATACGGCTGGTTAAAAGAAAATTCATTGAAGAACACTCTTGGTCCGATTTTGGATGCCAGATGGGAAAGTACGTAAACTATTAAGAAGTTTATTACATCTTCAAATTCTTATATATTTAATTATTTTTAGAACTAACCACGGAAATGTCAGAGCCATCTAAGCCCGTGTACAGCAATTTGAAGTTTAAATATCTCTCAAATATAAATTTAGTTAACAAATTTGAGGTGCCAATTTCTGTAAGGTTAGCATTAGAAGGACACATTTACATTTGCCATAAAGGTCTTGACCCAACTGACGCCAATTGTTACTGGATATTGTTAGGTGCGTGGAATGGTACTAACAGCGCTATAAGAAAATGTAAAAAAGGAGAAATTTCGCAATATGATAAAAGTCCTTCTGGTAACTGTGACAAAAACCTTGATATGGTAATTTGAAATATTTTTACTGTGCTTTCAAAATATCAACGTTTTGTAATTTTTTTTTTTTAACTAGGTGGAAACAAATCCATTGAGTAAGAAGAACTGGAAACATTTTAGCATTATCTTCGATGATATAACCAAAATGGTTAGCGTAATATTTATTGGTGAAACTGTTCCATTCTTGAAGTTTCATGATAATAACTATGACAAAAATATGCCTTTCACCAGCCTATGGGTAAACTCCCGGAAATATCAAGGGTACTGGAAGCTTCATTCTCGTAAGCTATAAGTGTTTCTGAATTAAATATAATACATACATATTTTTAGGTGATTTTTTTATACTTAGAGATTGGCAGGAAAGAATCTTGGGATACACTGGTTGGGTCACAGATTTTTGGTGTATATCAATGTATGTGGCAATGTGCGAGTCATGTCGCTTAGTAGTTTCTCTAGTAGATTATTACAACACTAAACATGAAGTTTATAATCAGGTGTATAATATCGCCGAGGTATTATATTATTTGTACACATATTTATGGGTCATATAAATGTATGCTTTAAGAAATCGAAGTGGATGAAAATAAAATTTGCATATATAAACAAAATTGATAGACATTACTTCACTTTAAAAGTCCGCATTAAAACACACAGTTACAAAGATGTATATCCTCCTTTTTTGGCAATTGATGATATAGTACATTCCACAAACTGTTTTGCTAAAGGTAATACTAAATTTTTACTAAAAAATAATATGATTTGATAAAACTTTCTTTCAGAAACTAAATATTCTTCTATATCGGTGCAAAAATCAAATGTAAATAATACATTTTGCCAATTTTTGATAGGAGATGAAATTCATCCTGCTTCAATTAAACAGCCAGGTATGATTAATCATATGTATTACAGCTTATACTACTAATTATTAAATTGTAACCTGTTTTCTAGATATTGATTGTTCATCAGATTCAATAGGTAAAAACTGTGTTACTTGTTCAGACATAACAACACTGGGAAGCTGCAAAAATAATTTAATTTGTGAAAAAAATAAGGCAAACGAATTCTGTTACTGTGGTGCTGGCTCAACTGGTAGTTTTTGCGAAGAAGGTTAGTTTATTTAAATCACACTTAGTGTTGCAAATAGTAAGAAATTATGTTCTAGAATGCACTTGGCCGACATACGAGGTATGTCTAAAAAGTTCGCGAACAAGTTGAATAAAAATTTTATTTTACAATTTATTGGGTATTGGTATATTGTCTCCATTAAAATATTCATCCCCTAGAGAAATACACTTGGTCCATCGACGTTTTCACGGCTGAAAACACGTTTTCATTTGTTCTTCCATTAGACTCTTCAGTAGCCTCATCGTATAATTTTTAATGTTGTCCATATCATCCAAATGCCGCCACCGAAGCAACATTTTGCACTTTGGGAACAAAATAGTCACATGGCGCAAAATCAGGCAAATAGGGGGAGGTTTTCGAGCACTATGATTGAGTTTCTGGCCAAAAATTTACGCCCGACAAGTGATGTGTTAACAGGCGTATTGCTGTGAGGTTCCACTATACCTTTTCAAGTTCAAATTGAGACCAGTCAAGTTCAAATTGAGACCAATCAATTTCAAATTGAGGCCAATCAATTTCAAATTGATACCAATCAATTTAAAATTAAGACTAAACAAAATCAAGTTGACACTAAACAATATCAAGTTGATAGCAAACAAATAAAATTTATTATGACTACTTGATATTGTTTAGTGTCAAATTGATTTTGTTTAGTCTCAATTTGAAATTGATTGGTCTCAATTTGAAATTGATAGGTATCAATTTGAACTTGATTGGCCTCAATTTGAAATTGATTGGTCTCAATTTGAACTTGATTGGTCTCAATTTGAACTTGAAAAGGTATAGTTTTTCCCGCGCCAAATTCGGCTGCACACTAAAAACACGCGCTTTCAACAGATTCAAGACTTCATCGTAAAACACGGTACATTGTCTGTTTGGCCTCGTGGTACGACCTCGTCATGAATAACGCCGCCTGGGTAAAAAACAATGAGCATTGTTCGGTCTATACCTTTTCAAGTTCAAATCAAGTTGACACCAAACACTGTCAAGTTGAGAGTAAATAAATCAAATTTATTATGACAACTTGATATTGTTTAGTGTCAACTTGATTTTGTTTAGTCTCAATTTGAAATTGATTGGTCTCAATTTGAAATTGATTGGTCTCAATTTGAAATTGATTGGTATCAATTTGAACTTGATTGGCCTCAATTTGAAATTGATTGGTCTCAATTTGGACTTGGGTATAGATTTTTAGATTTTTTTTTTGTTCTTGGATCCCCTGCTTGCTTTCACTCAATGCTTGAGAACTCCTCAGAGATTTGATTTTGCCTTTTATAAGTTTGGTGAGAAATTTTATCACGATCCGTTGTTCCTCACTAGCGGAAATTTCCATGGCGATATGAGATGACGCGGGTGCGTGAAAGGGGTGAAAATAAAAATCAACACAATTATCTCACCGACTGGCTGACCACTTATGCACTGAGAGGGGTTCAGTTAGGTTGTCAAGAGAGGGCTTGCTCCTACTCCCCTTCTTCAAACCATTATGTGTGCAGTTCCCACACTTTTTAGATAGACCTCGTATAGTATAAACTGTAACCAACAATGAGGATTTTTGAAATACAATATTTGTGCAAAAAACATTTCATCGAACCCAATTGCCACCAATGTTAGCAGCTTTTATAAATTACTGAAATTAAATTTAATTGTTTTAATTATAGCCACATTTCCAATCTTAATAGCAGATCTTATAGTTGACTCAGATTGCAATACAACATGTAATGTTACATTTAACAGTACAAGTTATATAGGTACAGAAAAGCCGCTTTACTACAGATTCGAATATAAGGTAATGGTACTTACTATTTAGAGATAAATATAAGTTGTTTTAAAGTTTTACAAAATTATTTTATAATTTTAATTATTTATAATTTAATGGTTTACTACCTATTTTCCCTCTTTTCAATAAAAACGCAACCTTTCATTTCAACTGTAAGTATGTTGCAATAAGAATTATACGTGTATACATATAATATTCCAGAAATATTTTGCTGCTGCCTGGATACCTTTTACCAATTTCGAACTTCAATATAATACATTTACATTAAGAAACCTAGAAATAACAACACAATACATGGTCAGGGTGGTATTACTCACAAAGTCTGAAGAATTCTTCAAAGGTGATATCCCTTTCACAAATTTCACTACAATTCCTAAAGGTTAGTGAAAATAATATGATCATTTTAATTTCAGAATAAGTGTTTTAGAAATAACAAGTGATGAAATGACGTTGCAAGCTAAGAGTAGAAAGGCTACATTCTCTATAAAAGTTTGACAAATAAAATGCATTGCATACCTCACTAAAATTTAATCATGAATAGATGTTGCAGATTTGTTTGGTTGGACCAAACTCGATACAACTGAATATTATTCAATTATGCAGTAACTCTTGCTACAATTTTGACATCTAGTTAGTTTTAAGCTTGGTAAATGGTTCATTTAGTATACGTAAAGAGCTTTTCTCGTCTAATTTCGTAATTTCTGAAATATAATCAAAATTAAATTTGCTTAATGTTGTTTCCAAAATAAAGTAAGTAGTAAGTAGTAATCGAAGTAAGGTACAATTTATCAATGCTCTCGACCTTTTGATCTTTCCGCTTTATAATGAAAATATTAGGTTTCAACATGATCATAGATTGTATACTTATGTCGCCAATTATATGGATATATAATTACTATAATGATATGCAACTATCTGAAACCATTGGCATAAATACACCAATATAAACTACTCGCTCCTTGTTATTGTTATTGTGTACATTGTTAAATTTATTGATAAAACACAACAGAAAACAAATAGCAATAACTCTGCTAGCTTAATGTTTAATATACTTTAGGTCTGCTATACATCATTTTTGTTTTGTTTTGCATAGAAGTAATTATTAATTTGAAAAGGTTTCAATTTTGTCATTTGTGAAAGTAAATCATGGAAATCTATTACTGAAACAGTTAAAGCAATTGCTGAAATATTTTTATCTGTGTTTAGTTTCAGAGTCATCAACCACATTTCTGGCAGGATTTCTAACAGGATTTAGTATACTCTCATTCGGGATTTCGATCGTCTCAAATATTGGTATAATAATTACGTAAATCGTCCTCAAAATATATTGTTAACTCTACTAATACTTTCAATTGCAGGAAAATATATCATAAAATTCGTCGTGGCACGGAAGCAACAAAGGATGGTAGGCACGAGGAAAATATAGAATTATCTAGCAATGTTTTGACTTTACATGAACACGAATACGAAGTAATAAACCCACTTCAGTAAACTTCAACTAAAACTTTTTATTATTTGCCAAAATAAACTATAATTATTTATGTAATAAATCTATCTTTTATCAAATTAACTTTATTGTTTTCTTCATATCACTTATATTAAGCTTGTCAAATTTGTGTCAAAATTGATTTCCAGTAATAATCATATATTAGACATAGCAATGAATTAGCCAAGTAATCTACCAAAATCAATGAATATGGAGAAATCCACATGCTCCTGTTATCTATTTAATGTGTAAATTTCAACAAAACATATTATGATGAGATGTATGATGTATGCATGTGTTTGTGGGTGCCATTTTTTATGCATCGATAAGAATGATACGTCAGTCTAAATAACATATTTGTATTCTACTCAAAAAAGTACCTTGATAATGTCAAAATATCAATTCAACATACATTCGATTAAACGAGCTAGTGCGTAAAACGTTGATGCATGTTGAAAATGCAGTTTTTTTTGTCAATGGCAGCTAAATTATTCAAATTTTGACACTTGTATTTTCCCTGCTAAGTAGACCTTGACCTCAGGATTATTATGTCCAATTTAACGAACTCTCTATTTTTCACCGTTTACGAGATCCCCTTGTTTAGCACAATAATTGGGATACCCTGTATAGCTTATTTTATTCGAATGCGCATATAAATAAAACTATATCAATATTTATATTTATTTACCTATGATGAAATATGACCTATATGACCAAATTACTAATGTAACCAATACAAATTGGTTAATCTGCGAAGTAGATACATTTTCAACAATATGTAGCTATCAGAATGGTTTCGACCTTTACTACGTGGTTGAATATATTAAAAAACAGAGAAACAACTTGCTATGTTTTTTAATATGTAACTGTTTATTGATACGAAAAGTGTTTTAATTTTTATATGACTTAAGGAGAAATTTGTGGTTTAATTTCTGGTAGGAAGTAGGTGATAAGGAACTTACACTCCAAGCAATATTTGCGACAGGAAACAGTTTTACATAAGTGAAGCGCAGCGTATAAATAAAGTTTAAAATAACCCAAGAACAATAAAATGATCTTGATTAGTATTGTTGCTGTACTAAATCTAGTGAGATTATCGTATCAAGAAAGTGATCTGCTTCTGATAGCACACTCAAGAGGCTCTAATTTACAGTTAACATGTATTACAAGAAATGTTACGAGAGCAATAACCTGGGATTCAGAATTCGCTCCGGAAGTAACAGGTTCTCCAGGTGAGAGCTTTTGAGTGAACATTTTAAAGAGTTTTGCTTAATAATAATCGATTATAAAAAATGTATATATCTATAAATTAAAAGTTTCTGAAAATTTTAACGTAAATACTATTGTGTCTTCGTCAGGCAGATGATCAAATAATATAAAATTTCCCCAAGTACCAGCGTGAGCGATCCCAATATTTTTTTGTGTTAATTTTGGAGTATTGATCCATAACCAATTTATTATTTCAATATGCTACATAACTTTTACATCGGAAAAAAAAAATTGCGAGATTTACACCCAAAACTGTAAGATAGTCAAGGCTCCAAACCTCCATATCACAAAGACCAGGTTTCTATAAAATTTGCTAGTCCGTCCTGTGTCAATAGTTTTCATCCTGAACGTAAACTTTTGTGAAGCAAGTTCCATAATAATCTTCAGCCCAAGAATTTTTGATAATTTAAGGTTTTCATATGTTATGCATATTTTAATCTATTTACAAAACCGCCCTATAATTTTTACTGCTCACCTACACAAAATAATCATACATTGGGAAATTTTAACAATTGTTACATATTTTTTGCTGAAATAACAATGAAAACACAGCTGCTTATCAAAATTAATCGCACTACAGTGTTTCATTAATATTGTTTAATTCAACATAACCTAAGATCTTAATTGCATCGAAATTGCTTCGTGAAGAAATCGTAAACTATAGCAAAGACATTTTTTTCATTAAATTAAATATAATTATAAAATTATACAGGGTGTTCAGAAACTGCCACTAAAGCTTCAGGTTACCTTTTTCTATCATCAAAGATAAACACCAAAACTGCAAAAAAGCTGCCCTGTGTAGCTTAATTTTCTTGTACGACATGGTCATCTCCAATCTGGAGGCACTGTAAATAAAACTTTACGAAAACGCATACTTTATTAAGAGAAAATTCATAAAAAGGATTGACTACAATTTACTTTAACTATCATATGTCGTTTGTGAAATGGTGTTAAAAATTAAGAAATGTTGTTCAAATTAAACAATGTACATTCGTATGTCACATTTTGTCTGTCAGTAGTGATATGAGAAGATTTATTCCGAAAAATCCAAGGCTTCCAAACGACCTTCCTGTTTAGTACATTTATTAAACAGAGCTAACAGTATTGTAAAATTTCATTTTCTTATAATGCTTCGTATAAAGAAACTATACACCGTATAGAGTTTTTGTATGTAGTTTAAGAGTTCTCATACTTAATCTAAGTCTGCTATCTGAAGCTTTAGTGGGAGTTTCGGGATATCCTGTATACATTGTGGGAGTAGAAGTAGTAATATTATTATTGCCAATATAAAACTAACAAGTTCGATTATATTTCATTAATTAACTTTCAGATATCAATACGCCAAACAGCTATAACATGCCTCCTGGTGACCAATGGGAACGAGAAAATTCATTAAGCAATACATTAGGATTCATTTTAGATAATAGATGGGAAAGTGCGTCCAATGTCAATTATCTTGATTAAATCTTGAAATACTCCTTAACCAATTTTTAGAACTGGAAACTGTAATATCAAACACATCTCACAGGACCAAGTTTTCCAGACTCGCTAGGATCAATTTATCAAATAAATTCGAGATGCCTGTTTCAGTAAAGTTGGACTTAGAAGGACATATTTATATTTGTAAAGACGACGAGGAACCAACTAGAACTGATTGTTACTGGTTTATGTTGGGTACAAGGAATGGTACTACGAGCGCACTAAGAAAATGCAAAGCAAATGAAATTCCAATATCTAATCAAAATCTTACGGGCAACTGTTCAATAAACCGTGATACAGTAATCTGCATTTTAATGTTAATCTACAATAATAATTAGACAATATTATTTAGGTCAAGAAGAATCCGCTATCTAAGAATAATTGGAAACATTTCATTATAACATTTGATAATGTGACACGTACCGTTAGTCTATGGTTTTTTAACACAACGAAACCATTCTTAAAATTTCAAGATGATGACTACATCAGCGCTAATTACAGCAGCGTTTGGGTAAACTCCAGAGGCCTACACTCGGGTCTTTGGAAGCTCCATGATTGTGAGTTATACGTATATTTTAACTTATAACATGAAATTAATATTTATTCCCCAGATGACTATTACGTACACTCTTCAGGAACAGTGAAATTAGTACCATATATATATACTCCCGAAATGTTTTGCATATCAATGTACGTGGCAATGTGTAAATCATGTAATTTAGTACTCTCTATAAGAAATAATTATCATACCCACCCATTACATGAGAAAAAATATGTTGCAAAGGTAAGATTTAATAATAATATTGTCAATAAAACTTATATATTTTTTTTTGAGGATTCAAAATGGACAAATTTAAAATTTGCATACAGTAATAGTATCAAGGGTCATTATTATTTAGAAGCTAAAATATTAAGTAGCAGATCCAACAATTTTTTGGCAATTGATAATATTCAACAGTCCAGAAATTGTGTTAAAGAAGGTAATATCAATGAAATAATTTAATCCAGCGTGTGATGCTAAAACTTTTAACAAAATATTATTTATCTTAATTTTTATTATTATCTAGACCAATGGTTCTCCATCATTAGAATCTCTTGGCAATGATTCAAAATTATTATATTACTGATCTCAGTTACAAGATATCAATGTTATTACAAATCAGATATTAGTACAGTAAAATTGACGGAGAAACTCTTACCTCGGAAAAAATAGTACTTCAGATTTTTCTTTCGAGAAGTGTTGATAAACATAAGACAAGTCCAAAACCAAAAAGACGTATCCCCACTACCGTCGGAAGGTACCGCCATTTTGAAAAATTGTAAAGTCGATTTATCTCGTTTTCTATTGGTAGCAGACAAAACTTTTTAGACAAGAAAATAAAAAAATTACACATTTCTTATCATTAGCCCAATACTGTATAGTTGATATTTCGAACGGTAGAGGTCGTCAAAGTTATCAAAAATCAGGTTTTCCCCAATTTCTCCCCGTGGGAGTCGCTTTTTTGAATCATCGGAAATATAAAAGTTATAGAATTTAAAAAAGTCTACAAAAATCCGTTTGAATCATGTAATTGCTGTAAATAGTTTCCGAGTTACAGCGCTTCAATGTCCGGATGGCACAAGAAGTCGATCAACGTTTTTCGAATGGGACATTACGACACAAGCCTCGAATGAAAAACTGTTTTGTCTGTAAACATCTACCTTTCAGGCTATTCCACAACTTGCATTCCATTCCCATTGCATTCCATGCCAGTGTTGATTCTCCTACTTCACTCGTAATAGATCTATTACCTACACTCCCTAGTGTGCTATTACGCTGTTACGCGAATGCAGAACGTCTGGGCAGATCGAACAAGAAAACTCGGAGACTATTTGTAGCAATCACATGATTCAAACGGGCATTTGTAGATTTTATCAAGGTCTACAACTTTTACATTTGTAATCCAAAAAAAAAAACGACTCATACGGTTAGAAAATGGGTAAAAACTGATATTTTATAGCTTTGACGACATCTGCCGATTGAAATATCAACTATACAGTATCGCGCTAATGACAAGAAATGTGTAAAATGTTATATGCAAAATTTCTCGTCTAAAATTAGTCTACAACCAATATAAAACAAAATAAAACGACTTTTACAAAATGGCGGCATCTTCCAACGGCAGGGAGATGTCTTAAATCTCTCAACACTTCTAAAACAAAAGTACTATTTTTTCCGAGGTAAAAGTACAATTTTACTGTACTACTCGTATATGGACAAATATATTTCAAAAAGCACTGTCAGGTTGTTTTTTGAAAACATAAAATAGAAAAATTTCAAAATCAAACGAGGTCACTTCTTAAACCATTGAGTGTAAGTTTTATTTAAGCATAAAGTATAATACATAAAGTTGCTAACACTAACTTTTACATGTCCAATATACAGATTAGTATAGCTGATGTGTGGGCCAAAACTGCACAGTTTTGACCAACACATTGGCCAGTTTTTGCCAAGTAAACAGTTTTTTTTTATATATATTTTCAAGAAACAACGTGATAGTGTCTACAATATTCCATATTCCACAACATGCCTCAACATTCCACATACAGATTCAATTCAGGATAGATGTGAACACCTACAACATATATGTCAAAGCATTGATATTTTAATTATTTTAAAAATGTCTAAAGGTCACTTAAGAGAAGTTAGAGATGCAGCGATTGATAACAACAGGTCTAGATGATTGATATAATTTAGTGCTTATGAAGATATTATTTCAGAAATTAAATATTCTTCAATAAATATAGAAAAAAAGTATGCGAATTCCACATTTTGCCAGTTTCTGATAGGAGACAAAAATAAGTTACGGATAAGTGATAGAATGCAGCACCCAGGTAGGATTTATGAAGGACAATTACCTCCTAAACATATTACAGCCCAATCACTTTCCATGTGCGTTTGACAATTAAGCAGGTTCACGACCAAACTCTTCCATTCCAGTATAAATGGATAAGTTTCGATGTAACCTCTTTATTTATTGTAGATTAACATATTGCAAACCAACCTAACCTAATCGGGCCTAACCTAAAGTAACCTAACCCAATCGAGCCTAACCTAAGATAACCTAACCTAATCAAAACTAACCCAGCAGGATGTATAGCATAGTTATCAAAAAGTAAATATTTCAACGATAAATATATTTCGCGACGCGTCATTTATATACAGTGATCCGTTTTCGAGCTCAAGCATGGGAATCTTGGCTACATCTAAGCCCACATCAAATGATTTGTCCTTTCTCAATTATACCCTAAACTTGCTGGAACAGTTTTGAGCCATACAACGAAAAACCATAAATTTATTCCTTTGATCGCTTAGAAATGAAGTGCTTGAATAAGTAAATTACTCAGGGACCGCAAGGTCACAGAAGTACGTCAATAAGCTTGGACGTTCCAAGAGATGTATATGCTTGCGTTTGTTCTGTCCTTCTGTCCATTCTGATAGGAGAGAGGATAGGGTTCTGGTTTTATTGGAAAAGTGTCAAATTATCTGGCACGGACATTATCTTAAGATATACGAATAAGAAACTTTGATCCCTCAATGTATTTATAAGCTTGCCTAGCATAAGCTAATCATTAATCATTAATAAAAGTCGATGTAAATTGTCTTTCATCGAACTAAATTGCAACAAATTTAAGGCAGTTATTCTTCCGTAACTATTCTGTACAAATCATGTACTATTTATTTCTAGAGAGTCGCGTCTAGAATTTTCCTGCCGATTTATTATCAGAGAATTATTTTGCCGCTGCGGCTTTGTTAACCTAACCCTATCCAACCTAACTTGGCACATAATAAGCATCGCGTCAAACTTCCCGGTGTGATAGTTCTTACAACCATAACTATACTATATATTCTAGTAAACAAATGCCCCCTGGAGTCAATAGGCACTAAATGCATTAATTGCTCAGAAATACCGATTTTGAACTGTAGGAACAATTTAATTTGTGAACCTTACATGGACGCACAACAATGCTATTGTAGTATTGGTTCAATGGGAGAATTTTGCGAACAGGGTTTGTTGCAACCAATATTATTAGCATTTGTGATTTTGCAGTAATTTTGCAGGCTGTTCTTGGCCAAATTTTGGTGTGAACTGTAAGCAGCGTTGTGGGATGTGTAAGGACGACCATTGCGATAACATTAGTGGGGTATGTACGTCGGGCTGTAAGGATAATTATATTGAAAAAAAGTGCCAGCAAGGTTAGTCACTAGTCCAGTGAATTAATAAGAAAATTAATGCAAATAATTGCAGCTGAGCTTCCCATTTTGAAAGTTGGTCCTACAGTTGATCCAGATTGTAATACAATGTGCAATATTACATTTAATTCTACTAACTACATAGGGATTGAGGAACCATATTATTTTAAATTGGAATATAAGGTAATGAAATCAGTTACAAATTAGTAATTAATTAAACATGATAATTTAGTTTTTCATGTGATTTACCTAGATATCATATTTAATAGTTATATGTACTCAGATAAGACTGTAGCAAAGTGTCCTCTAATGAATTTTAATCTCGTCTGCATGAGGTTGGTCTAATGTAATAGTGGCATAAGTTGGGGTTTAGATTCCATAGCAGTGGCGACATTCTTTGGTACGAGAAGTGGCGATCTATTTTAACCGGCGACATATTAATATCGAACGTCGCTTAGTTTTGGAAAACTTGGCAATTCATACAAGAGTTGTCCGATAGAAGTACGCAAAATCAATATTTGTACCTTATTCCTGATCCAGCCTAGGCAATATCTTTTCGGTTTATAAATACATAACCTGACCTGTGTATTATCTGCTCTGTTATGTCAGTATAACCGGCCTCGGAAATAATTGGAGAATCACTTATTTCCAACGAAAATTGATACACTTTTTCCACAACTAAACATTGCTATATTTTTTAATTTTATTTTATATTTTGTATTTTATATTATCATGACACATCACATCCATGTAATGAATATGGCTACGTGAAATAAAGAATCTGTCAATCTAGCTGTATATCTATAGTGCAGTAACAGTTGAAGTCGTACCAGAGATGGCTGAGGGTACGAAATATTTATTTGTGGAATATATGTTTCAAGTTTTGATTATTATATACTTCGCCAATTTCCTGATTTCAGTTGTTGCATTCCATTTCAGACAGTTTCAAGTAATACCTGGTCAGAATTACCAGTTACTGCCTTGAACTCCGATACAATTGTTTTAACGAACCTCACTGCTTTTACAAATTACACTGCCAGGATAATATTGGTAACAAAGGACATGAAATTCTACAGAGAAGCACCTGCCACATATTTCACAACATCAATATATCCAACACTTGTTGAAATGAAAATCTCGTTAACAATAACGTCAGTGATCATAGTCGGAATCATTGCAATTGCTGCAATGTTATTTTTTGTTTTGATTAGGTAAGTCTACCATGAAATTAGTGTAGTTACTAAGCTTTCATCTTGCAGGAAATTCTTTAAAAAAACACCAGTTCCTAATATACAATCATCTCAATATTTATACGACGAACCCATAGAGTTTGATGATGACGTACGTAATAGAGATGTGAACAAATTGGCCAACACTGGTTTATATAGTTATCCTGAAGAGCATTACTATGAAGAACCTGTAATGCTTAAAGAAACATCTATGTGCATCAATTTACCGGAGTATGCGAATTTTCCTAAAATACAAAATCATGCTGAGCTCAAGTATTGTAATCTATAAACGCCGATTCATATTTATTTTTCTAAAATTAATGAACCTTAAATACCTGTATAATGATTGTTCATATTGTCAATAAATGAATCATATTGTGATTTATAATGTAATAGAAGTAATGTATTATTTATACTTCCCTCCATATGTATATGCAGTATTTTTATTATTATCGAATTGAATCGAAGTCATAATGATTACCGATTTAATTAAGTTATTATTTTGTTTATTTAACATTATTAGTAGTGGTACAATCTTTATTAGGCCAGCGGCGACCAAACCGGTCTATTCGGCGTTTTGTAATATTATTTTTTTGGGAAAATTGAATAATTTATGACGTCCCCTAACGAGCATTCAGCACAAAAAAGGCCATGGAGACAACCAGTCCCTTTGGAATAACGATTAGGGCCACTAGCTCTCGATGTCGGAGAGTGGGGTGGGTGAAAAGGGGTTCCACGTAATTTTACCTCGCACGTTACTCCAGAACGAAATAAGGCACTACACAAATAAAATAATTGACAAATGACAAATAAACATGAAATAACGAGGAGGGCCACTAGCTCTCGATGTCGGAGAGTGGGGAGGCTGAAAAGGGGATCAACGTAATTTTACCTCGCACGTTACTGCAGAACGAAATAAGGGACTTCACAAATAAAATAATTGACAAATGACAAATAAAGATGGAATAACGAGGAGGGCCACTAGCTCTCGATGTCGGAGAGTGGGGTGGGTGTAAAGGGGATCCACGTAATTTTACCTCGCACGTTACTCCAGAACGAAATAAGGGACTTCACAAAAAAATAATTGACAAATGACAAATAAACATGGAATCACGACGAGGGCCACTAGTTGTCGATGTCGGAGAGTGGGGTGGGTGTAAAGGGGATCCACGTAATTTTACCTCGCACGTTACTCCAGCACGAAATAAGGGACTACACAAATAAAATAATTGACAAATGACAAATAAACATGAAATAACGAGAGTGGGGTGGCTGAAAAGGGGAAATAAGGGAATACACAAATAAAATAATAGACAAATGACAAATAAACATTTCTATTATGCAGTAACAATTGAATTCTTACCAGAAATGGCTGAAGGAAATAAGTATTTATTTGTGGTAAATGTTTCAAATTTTGATAATTATAAACTTCGCCACTGGCGGCCCATCGCAGACCCGCTCATAAAATCAATGGATTTAAATGTATATAAAATAAACAAATGGGGAGGAAGCCCATTAGTGATAAGATCCATTTCGATCAGTGACAAATTTTTTGTTACACATATTAAATGATCTAAATTTTTATATGTAGATCAGAATATTTGAATTTATTTTCTGTTATTTTTAATAATCTATTTTATGAACCTAGTGAACTTAAGCTGAGTTATCATACCACGGCCAAGGAAAACCCGTACATATCACACATCCTTCCTCAATTATTAATAATAGGTATTACTTATGTGTCACTTAGACTGTGGGGCTTGCGCGAATAATTTCTAATATATACTACCAAATATCACAATTATTATCATACTGCGTGATCGCCATTGTAAAGGGGAGATTCGAAATTGCATAAAACTGCGAAAAAATTGCGAAATCCATTAAACTTTTTATGTATCCTAGTAATCAATTTTCCATTTGTAAACATGTTATAGATTATTTGTAACGTATTAAATAATCGATTATTATTCTGAATAAAGATATATTAACAATACTGTGCATAATGTATTATTTTCAGACACTCGATAAATCCTAGTAATATGGTGGAAATTTGTGGTTATTTTTTTCTGTAGGAAGTAGGTGATAAGGTATTTACACTCCAAGCAATATTTTCAGCACGTAACAGTTTTAAATAAGTGAAGCACTGCTTAAACGTCGCGTTTAAATTGACCGAAGAAAATTAAAATGATTTTGATCAGCGTTGTTATTGTAATGAATTTAGTGAGATTATCGTATCAAGAAAGTGATCTAGTTCTGATAGCACAACCAGGAGGCTCTAGCTTACGCTTAACATGCATAACAAGGAATGTTACTAGAGCAATCACTTGGGATTCAAAATTTGCTCCGGAAGTATCAGTTCCAGGTGAGAGCTTTTGATGAGAATTGAGGGGTCTAGAAGTAAAACGGTTTGAGAGCATTTTCGGTAGTTCTGAGATAAATGGCTTTAAAGTTAATATGAATTTCAAAATTTCAATTTAGATTTAGGTTTAGACTAAAATATTAACACAATTTTCTAAACTTATTCCTGGAATTTTGAAATTCAAGTTAACTTTAAAGCCATTTATCTCAGAACTACCAAAAATGCACTTAAACCCTTTTACTTCTAGACCCCTCAATTTTATACATTTTTGTGCAAAATTTTTATTTGAATATAACTTATAAAATTTATAATTGAAAATTAATGAAGAAACAGTTTAGTACGAAACTTGACACAAAAACTACAATTTCTAATTGAATATGAATGAAGATAAATTTTAGCCTTTACCCACTAAAAAAACCATAAAACTCAATAGTTTTCAATAGTCCGTAATTTATCAATTGTTTTTGTCTTAGGCGTAATAGTCTTGCGAAACAAGTTCGATAGTATTCTTCACCCCAAGAATGTTTCGTTTTTCATATTTTTATTATTTGTATTATAAAAAATGACTACCTTAACAATTCGATCATATTTTAAAAGTGAATGTAAAATAGACAATTAACTTTCAGCTACCGACACTCCAAACAGATATGCCATGAATCATGGTGGCCTATGGGAACGAGAAAATTCATTAACCAATACATTAGGATTTATTTTAGATGATAGATGGGAAAGTGCGTCCAATGTCAATTACCTTGATTAAATCTCGAAATACTCCTTAACCAATTTTTAGAACTGGAAACTGTAATATCAAAGACATCTCACAGGACAAAGTTTGCCAGACTCGCTAGGATCAATTTATCAAATAAATTCGAGATGCCTGTTTCAGTAAAGTTGGAGTTAGAAGGACATATTTATATTTGTAAAGACGACGAGGAACCAACTAGAACCGACTGTTACTGGTTTATGTTGGGTACTGGAAATGGTACAACGAGTGCTATAAGAAAATGCAGAGCAGGTGAAATTCCAATAACTAATAAAAATCCGACGGGCAACTGTTCAATAAACCGCAACACAGTAAACTGCATTTTAATGTTAATCTACAATAATAATTAGACAATATTATTTAGGTCAACAAGAATCCGCTAGCTAAGAATAATTGGAAACATTTCATTATAACATTTGATAATGTGACACGTACCGTTAGTCTAAAGTTTTTTAACACAACGAAACCATTCTTGAAATTTCAAGATGAAGACTACACCAGCGTTAAATACCGCAGCGTTTGGGTAAATTCCAGAGACCTGCACTCGGGTCTTTGGAAGCTACATGATTGTGAGTTATATATTTTGATTCATTACATGAAATTGATATTAATTATCCCCAGATGACTATTACGTATACAGATCTTGGAGAGAAGAACGTTTAATACCATACATATATACCCCCAAAATGTTGTGTATATCGTTGTACGTGGCAATGTGTAAATCATGTACTTTAATACTTTCTGTAAAAAATTACGACCATCCTCAACCATTGCACCAGGAAACATATGCTGCAAAAGTAAGATTTCATAATAAACTTAACAAGAAAACTTATAGTACTTTCTTTCGAGGATTCCAAATGGACAAATTTAAGATTCAAATATTTCAGTAATAGTACAGACGGTTACTATTTTTTAGAAGCCCAAATTCTAAGCAGCAGATCTTACGATGTATCTCCCTTTTTGGCAGTTGATGATGTACAACAGTCACGAAATTGTTTTGAAGAAGGTAATAACAATGAATTAATTTAATAGGACGATTGATACTAAAACATTTAACTAAAAATGTATGTATCGTATATATTGTTATTATAATCTAAACCTATTATTGCCAATCATTATGATCTCTTGAAAATTAATGAAAATACGTATATTACTGATTTCAGTTCCAAAATACCTAACAATATCGTTACAGATTAGATAGGACCAAATGAGTAGCGCCTATGCAAAAGCATACAAGTCCACAATATGTTCCTAATAAGTTAATGGTTGCTTCTGGTAGGATTTTCTGAATAACATCTGAATTTGATCTGATCAAATCAGATACAATCAGATCAAATCAGATCAAATCAGATACAATCAGATTTGATCAGATCAAATCCGATACAATCAGATTTGATCAGATCAAATCAGATACAATCAGATTTGATCAGATCAAATCAGATACAATCAGATTTGATCAGATCAGCGCAAAACATATCTTGTCCTGTAACATCCACAGAAAAGTACAAGCATCCAAATAATGGCTAAGCTACCAAAAATTAAAGTCAGAAAATACAAGCTTTTTTAGTGAACATGTGTGATTTTTCATGATTGCTCCTCAAATATATTTCAGAGTATTGTTATTATTAATTATTTTCTGAATTTCTAAATTTTTAATTTTTAAATGTAAGGACACTTAAGAGAAGTTAGTGGCGCTGCGATTGATAACGACAGGTCTAGACTCTAGATCAGGAGTCTCCAAACTACGGCCCGCGGGCCAACACTGGCCCCCGAGCACCACCAATCCGGCCCGCCGTAGCGGGCCGGACATGTCCAGTATGTCACGGCGGGCCTGACATGTCACATACTGGACATGTCCAGTATGTTGGTACGACGACCTAGCTTGGTCTTGGCCCTTGGGACTTAGTAGAGAAGCTAGTGTGGCCCTTAGGCTGAAAAGTTTGGAGACCCCTGTCTAGATGATTGATATAATTTACTGTTAATGAACAAATTGTTTCAGAAATTAAATATTCTTCAATAATGATAGAAAAAAATTACGCAAACTCCACATTTTGCCAGTTTCTGATAGGAGACGAACATAAGTTGCGAATAAGTGATAGAAAGCAGCACCCAGGTAAGATTCGTGATGGACCATTCCTTTCTGAACATATTACAACCCAACCACTTTCCCATGAGCGTTTGACAATGTTAAGTAAGTCCATAACAAAACTCGTCTATTAAAGTATGAATGGACGAGTTTTGATGTGGACATCTTCATTATTGTAGCTTATCATATACCATTCCAATCTAACCTAATCGAGCCTAACCGAATGACCTAACCTAAGCTAACCTAAAGCCATCCTAAGCCTAACCGAAGATCCAAATTAAACTAACCCAGCAGGGTGTATAGCATAGTAATCGAAAAGCAAATATCATACAATTCAACGTCAAGTATTTTCCGCGACGTTTATATACACGAGATCCGTATTCGAGCTTAAGCATAGGAATCTTGGTTATCTTATAATATACGAATTCGATGAAATCAGTGCAACATTGGACATTTTTATGCCGATCAATTATAGAAAAGGAATTTGACCTGTTATTTTTGTTCAATATTGGAACGTGTTTGCAGTTCGAGTAAAAAATTTAAATTAATTGCGTAATTTTCAGTTTTTTGGAATATTTTGTAATATAAGTTATCAAGTAATATCTACCCCCAGATTATTGGCCAGCATATAAATTTCACCTATTCCCCGACTTGGTCGAATTTGTATCTCTCAAGATATTCAAGATTCATTTACTTAAGCTGAAAAAAGCGGCCACCTTGTATATAAAAGTAGCAGCAATTTATTTGGCGTTTGCCTAATGTTTGATTTTCGATGTGTACAAATAGTTTCTTGATACTTCCCAGCAGATGTTGCAGCTACGTCTTATTTGATCTAACCTAACCTAAACTTAATCACCCTGTCAAAATTTCTGTGGCAATAATAATCCTTACAACAATAACTACATATATTTCTATATTTTAGTAAGAAATTGTTCATTGGACTCAATAGGCGCTAAATGTATTAAATGCTCGGAAATATCACTTGTGGACTGTACGAACAGTTTAATTTGTGAACCTCGAAAGGACGCACAGCAATGCTATTGTAGTGCTGGATCAATGGGAGAATTTTGCGAGCACGGTTTGTTGCAACCAATATTATTACCAGATGTGACTTGGCAGTAATGTTGCAGGCTGTTCATGGTCAACATTTGGTGTGAACTGCAACCAGAATTGTGGAACTTGTAAGTACGACCATTGCGATGGCATTAGTGGGGTATGTTTGTCGGGATGTAAGAATAATTACATTGGAAGCAAGTGCCAGCAAGGTGAGTCATAATTTCCAGTGAAATAATGACATAATTAATGTAAGTAATTGTAGCTAAGCTTCCCGTTTTAAAAGCTGGACCTACAGTCGATGCAGATTGTGTTACAACGTGCAATATAACATTCAACTCTTCTAACTATGTAGGGATTGAAAGACCATATTATTTTAAATTGGAGTATAAGGTAATAAAATATGATACAAATTTGTAATTGTGAATAATTGTATGTTTGTATGTGCTTTACCTAATAATTGTATGTAAGTAATAGTCATACTCAGGTGGAGCTGTAGTAAAGTATCTTCTAATTATTTTCGTCCCTTCTGCGGGAGGCCGGTTTAATGCAGAATTGGGATAAGTTGGTGCTTAGAAGTCATAATATATTTGCATTGAAGTTTTTGAATTTTGAAGAATATGAGATTTAGAAAAATGTCTGTTTGTGTTCGTATGTTTGTATTTCTTCGATACAAACTTTTTGTGGGCAACATAAATCAAAGACTGCCCAACGTAATAGAATCTTTTGAAATTAAAATATTTAGAACAAAACATTTATTTGAATAGATTTAGAATAAAAACGACAACCAGAAAATAGTATATTAAAATACTGGTTGCAATAATCATCTATTCAAGCACGAATTTGAAATTCCAAAACGAGCTGCGTAGCAGCGAGTTGAGGAACAATGAGTGCTTGAAGGACCTTCTACAACGAGTGTTTTATACTATTTTTTCTATTTTGCCGCATCATACTATTCTATAAATTAAAAAATTAAAATTTTAAATCTAGGGGATTTTGCGGTGGTTGGTGACATTTATGTGACGTAAATTTAGGCGGCTCTGAAAAAAAAAAATTGAAACGTCAGATTTTATTTTCGCATTTTTGCGATGTTTGAAAATGAATACTGAAGAAAATTTATCACTAACGCCGCTGAAAATTAGGCAAATTGCACAACAAACCTTAGAAAATTTACTGCCTGACAAGACCAAATCCCAGTACGAAAAACATTTTCAAAAATTTGAAGTGTGGCGTCATAAAAATAACATACAAGAAATTTCAGAAAATATTTTACTTGCCTATTTTGATCTTCAACGCCAAAAGTATAAATCGTCTACTTACTGGAGAATCTATTCGATGCTGAGATCATGTTCATTAATTTGCTGTTCTCTGTGAAAAATATTTTTTGACGTATGTCAGTTGACAGTTCAACGTCAACCGTCAACGCTACCACTACCAACATCAATGCAGTAAATTTTACTAGTCTACTCCAAAGAATATATACCTAAAGAAGCGACATCTCTATGTTAAATTGAGTAGAAGAGTTTGTAGCGCCATCTGAATTTCATCTACCTAACTAAACGACAGAAAAATTGCCGCCCATATTTAAATTTAACTTTATTTGCAATATTTATTATGTAAATCAAATACGGCTTATTTTACAATATATATATTATGCATTTAAATACACAATAACAAAAGTATGATAAATACAATTATGTATAAAAGTAAAGGTTTAACGGGAGAGAAGTCCAAATACAAATCAGGTTGTTCACGTAGGGAGCATGCATGTTAAAAATTCCTCAAGGTCCAATTTATTGCTATATTCGTGCTAACATTTCGCACCTCAGTTGGTGCGTCTTCAGAGCCTAAAATTGAATTACATTGTCAAATACAAAAGTGTAGTTACAAAATCGATATATGCAAACTTACATTGTTCACTGCAAACATTGTCAGATGACGAAGGCAGCTTCACTTCAGATTGTGTTGTTGATTCAAGCAATGCAATGGATTGTGCAATCAACAATCAAACCTTCATTATTGTTATTATCGTTTGAAATTGAATTTAGAAATATTGACGGAATTGAATTTCGGTTTAATTTTAGACGCTTGGGTGTGCAGTACTGCGAAGTTTCAAAATGAGCATCTCACATATGATAATTATGTATTGTGGATGTACTTTTCTCCATTAATTGACGTAAGCCGAGCAAATTTATCCATAGCTTCTGACGTTCTCCTTCATTCGGAATAGTATGTAGTCTGGCAGAAACGTCCTTAGAATTATTCCTTCTACACCCAGACACATCGAACAGGAATCTCGTTCGTAGCATCTATATATAATACACGACAACAATAACACTGCATTTAAATGCTCATTGTACTTACCTATAGTTTTAGAGTTTAAACTTTTCACTGGGCATCTTAACAAAGACGAGATTACATTTTCACAACGCAGTAGTGAATACAAATGTAGGAAGACACAATAGTTATATATTATTTGCACAAAGATGCAAACAAATAAATTATACGACAGGGCGTTATTTATAAACAATGGAACTAATAAATGCGCGCTATGGCAACTTGGTAGGAAGAACGCGGTAAATTTGAAATGTGAACATCAGCGCCTCTGATAATGCTCTACCTCACTATAACTCGTCTCCTTTTCCCCCATAAGCCTGTCGGAGCCCTGGTCTACTCTAGCACACCAACCGCTTATTCTAACACTCAAATGACATCATTTGGGTGCTAGAATCGAGTTATTCTAAACGCAAAATAGAAGAATTTATGTTTACTCTTCAATCACAGAAACCACAGAATGGATGAAGTGAAATTCATAAAGGCGAAATTTCCAAATGTGATGGATCCCTCCTTGGCGACTTGCAATAAACTTGTTCTATGTATCTGACTATTATGATCGTACGTGGAATTGCGATCATTCCTATCATATGGGATACATGATAAGATTCGGTATATGTGCAGTAAGTTGCATCTGATACAAATATGCCGTCTCTAACAAATCCTGTATTGTCTATGGGCGGGCTTAACCCGGCTCTGAATGCAACATGTCTAATGGGCTTGGAAAAAATGAAAAAATATATTAAAAAAATACAATTAATTATTGACCTTCATCGGTTTAAACCCAATGGTCGTTATTTCATTTAAATTGGGTAAGAATTTATGGAGTTATAAGGGTTTGAAATAAGACTTTGGCGCCTCCATCCGCGCTAGTCAGTCTAGTAGGATTGGGCCGTTGATGACGTCAACGTTGCCTGTTGCACGTGGATCTTGCGTCCCGTGCGATAGCTCAATGCTTATTCAAATTTGATCGCCCGAGTTAGTGCGTTACAGTCAATTGTTTTGTGTGTAATATGGATAAGGGATTTGTTCGGGGTCAATCAAACAACTTGCCTAAGATTGACGCAGTTACATTTGCTAGTTTTTTTGCTACGAATAGTAATTTCATCAGCTCTGAGATTCGCGGATCGAAAGTATCTAGGTAAGCAATAATGTATTAGTTACGTCTAAAACAATGTTTTATTGTAAAATTGTATAATGAATTTTATTGCTATAAACAAACAACTGTAAGATGTTTCATACTATACTATACGACCATTCATAGTATTATTGAACCGATGTTTTATATCCTCCTTATAGCTCAATTAACAGTGTTTATTGATTCACTTATAAAGGAGAAATTAATGATTTATGCATATTTGTGCGAGTGTAAACTGACACACGTATTGTTTTAAGTAAAGGCCATAACATAACATAACATAAGAAGCCATTGAGCGCATTTCTTATATGGAGCAGGAAAACGTCAAATGCACGTGCACAACGTCTCCTTATGTTATGTGACTCTGAATAGGCCTTAAGAACAAAAAAATAAAAATAAAACACTCAGAAGTATAAATTGTTAATAAATGTTCAAAATTATTGTATAAGTCAATAGAATTGAAATTAAATGAAAAAAATTCATTGTTAAAAAACATTAAAAGAACATTAAAACAAAACAATTAAAGAACAAATTCTTATTTTTTATTAACAATACAATTTTATTAGAAACATATATAATTATTTGAAAAAACAAAGTTGGCATTCAAATGACCTTGAAACTAATAAAAAAATATATATATATATATATATATATATATATATATATATATAGTAGGTACTTTATTTACTCCCTCGAAATAAAATAAAAACTTTTATTTTAAACATTTTCGCCTTAAATAATAACTTCTTGAATTATTAACGATTATCTAGTTAAATTCCGCACCATGTATCGTATAGTAGACTCGAAACTACGGCAAATTAAAAACATACTTTCATGCACCTATAAAGTGGACACGATTTAGTGGACTTACCTTTTGTTAGCATTTGTTAATTTAAACAAAATCTAATATATTCGTTAAAGGAGCACATTCATAGCATATTTTAAATTATTATTTGTTATTTTAAGCACTTTCTGGTATCTATCTTCTAGTATTTATTTTTTTATGTTTCCTACTAGTTTCGGTTTAACATTCAGCCATCATCAGGGGTTTTTGTAAATTAAATTATATATTTGAAGATTATATTTGACTATTTGTGTCGTATCAGTTTAAAAACCCCTGATGTTGGCTGAATTTTAAACCAAAACTAGTAGGAAAATAAATAAATAAATACTAGAAGATACCAGAAAGTACATAAAATAAAAAATAATAAAAAATAATTACAAATATCTGGTAACATGGATAAAATACTATCAAAAATATTTTAAAATATGTTCGTTTCTCAGCAGTAGCCATTCGTTTCTCGCCTCTCGCCCGACTTGAGTTGGCAAACTCGAATAATCATTCGTTTTCATTTTTTAAGGGTCGCGTTTCATAGACATTTACGAATATTTTGTTTGGGGTCGAAATAGTAGTATTTGTACATCTAGGTATAATTCAATATTTATAACGCGTTTTCTCTTTAGACATGATAAATCCAGAAGTGCGAACTGGTTCAACGTAGGTTCCAGTATACTGCTGGGCGTGTGAGCAACCGTGACGTCACACACGCCGCGCGTCCTGAAAGGAAAAATTCACGCGTGGTCAATTTTACCCGACTTCAATAATTAATTGTGAAGCCAGTTGAAGTGCTAGATCAAAAATTTCAACGACATTATTTAAGTTTGATGGTGTATATTCAAATGCAAAATTTTAAAAAAATGCGTTTCCAGACCCATTATACGGGCGATTCAAGTTTTATTACCAGGCCAAAAATGGCGACTTCTAATTGAAATAAAAAATCCAAAATAAGTACACATGTTTAGATATTGATGAACCCCAATCTGACGATTAAAAAATACGTTATTTCACAAAGAATTCGTAATTTTATTTATATAGTTTTTGTCAGAACATACTTTAATGCTATTCCAAACATTCCAGTGTAATCCAAGTCAAAAGAATTGCACCAATTATTGAATTAAATGAATTTTGGTATTGCTACAGTAAGATTTATTACTAAATAATAAAATATGAGGGCTGATACCAGTAATAGTCCCTATAATGGATTTTATGGGTTTTATGATAGGCCGTACCCAATCCGTCCTGCAAGGCCCGTTCAACCCACGGGCGACTGGCGGAATCATAAAAAGTCATAAAACGTTCCAACCGCACCGGCGGTCAATGCTTTGTAGGGCTCTTGACTTACAAAATCATAAATCATACCGAGGAAAGTTGGCCAGTAATGTAAAAAATGCTTTAATTTGAAATCTAATCATTTTCGTTAATTTTTCTTGTCATAAATGGGTTCTATGAATAAAATAAAACAGTTTAGGGCAAAAATAACGATAGAGAATTTTGCCCGAAAAGAGTTTTTTAAATTTTATAACCGTTTATAAACACTGCTCAACATTTGAACTGGTACACTTACAAGAACATATATAAAAGACAATTGACTACTCTTTGATCAACACATTCTTGCTTAATTGATAGTACAAGGTTCTGGAAGCACTATTAGGGCGAAGAATTAAAATACTAAAACTGAAATAACGAATTTCAACTGTTAAAATAGAAAAATAACAAAATCTTCATTTTAGTATTATAGAAAAGTATGCTCTGGAAAGAAATGATAACCAAACACTTAAAGATTAATAATGCGTGGGACATCCTCTAGCTCTTATGACCTCTTGGCAACGTCTTGGCGTGCTGGAAATCAAATCCCGAATGTAATACTGAGGAATATTTTGCCATTCTTCCAAAACAGCAGTTCGGAGCTGATGGTGATTGTTTGGATCCACTCCTCGTGACCTTGTCAACCTTTTCAAGTAATACCATACGTTCTCTATGGGATTAAGATCTGGAGAGTTCGCTGGCCAATCCATATGCGTAATATTGTTCTCATAAAAAAATGCATTGATATGTCTTGTTATATGAGGACGCCAACGATAAATCCAAATTTTCATAGTTTTTGGGCAACTACAAATGCCTAAAAAACCCATTTTAATAAAACTTCACCCGGTACTATAGAAATCTTCGTCATAATGGTTTCTCATCGCTCTCTCGGTACATCAACGGTTTTCATCTTACGGTGTTATTATGACCGGCCTACCCTAGAGGAGGCAGAAATAATTAGAATCAATTGTTTCCAACAGAAACTGATACTTTTTTTCCACAAATTATAATTTCTATTGTGCAGTATTAATTGAATTATTTTCAAATTCCGAAGATGTCTGCATTTAACAAATGTTTATGAAATGATGTTTCAAGTTTCGTTAATTATAAACTTTGTCAAAATTCTTATTTGTAAATAATTGCATTCACTTTCAGACAGTTTCGAGTAATACGTGGTTAGAATTACCAGTAACTCCTTTGGACTCCAACACAATTATGGTAATGAACCTCATTGCCTTAACAAATTACACAGCCCGGATACTGTTGGGAACAGAGGACAAGAAGTTCTACGGAGAAGCACCAGCTACCAATTTCAGTACATCTTGTAAAGGTGAGCGAAATTCGTTCTTTGAAAATGGTTATAGTTTTGCCTTTTCAGAATTGACTGGTGACGATGTTGTTGTGCATGCGGAAAGCCATCGAGCCATATTCTCAATTCAGGTTTGGTTAATGATATATTCCTAACGTGGCAATAAAATATCTATTTGCATGACATAATATTAATTAAAAAAATTAAAATATCTTAGTAACTTACTTTTAAGAAACATTTTAATTAATATATACAGGGTGTGTTTTTTCGGATGTTTAGTATGGCGATCTCGGAAACTATCATAGATAGAAGAACGATTAAATAGGGAAAGAATTGCAGTTTTACGACCTCAATTTCATGAGCTTTTTGTTTTTTGGAAAAATTGCATGGCTAACTAGATATCTCGAAAAAATATATTTTTTGTTATTTTGTTCGGGGCCTATGGATCTGTTATTATTGACTTTAGAAAAAATGTGTAAAGGAAAAAGTTGTACGTAATTATATGCTTAATAATACAGTCTAACCGATTATTTTATTTAAGTTATTATTTTTGAGTTATGACACGAAGTTGAGTATTTTCTAATGGAAACCATAGTTGGCCATAACCTTATAAAAAGGCCCTTTTTCAACTATTCTAATGATATATCACTTGATATAGTTAATATATATAGTTATAACTTCTTCTTTTACACATTTTTTGACACTAGTCAATAATAACAGATTCATAGGCACCGAACAAAATAACAAAAAAAATATTTTTTCGAGATATCTAGTTAGCCATGCAATTTTTCCAGAAAAACAAAAAGCTCATGAAATTGAGCTTGCAAAACTGCAAATCTTTTCTCATTTAATAGTCCCTCTATCTCCGCTAGTTTCCGAGATCCCCATACTAAACATCCGAAAAAACTCACCCTGTATATAACGATCTTTATGAAGGCTATCGACCCCAGACGGGGTCTTTCCGCCCTTAATTAATAATATAGCTATTTATTTTAATTACAGGCGGGAAGAAGTACATCAACTTGCAATTTTGGGTCTTACAGCATAATTTTAATGAAGGATCTTGTTTTTAGAGCAGCATTTACTGATGTTATCATAGCTTATAATCTTTCATCATTTCAAGAGTATAACTATACAATTTATAATAAACACCATGATGGCATAATTATTGGAAAATTTAAAACTGATGAAAGTGGTAAGAGTATTTCAATAAATAATTTTAACATCAAAGTTTCGTTTCTTTGGTGGGAACTGAGGCAGCTGTTAAATTGTGCGTGCATGTTATATAACTTGATTTAGATCAAGGGAAATACATTGAAGCAACATTCCAAGATTGGCATGTTTATGGTTCCAATTCTGATTCCAAATTGTGACCGGTTGCTTAATATATTTCGTTTTAGCACCTGGTCCTGTAAGACATGTTACATTTACAAGCAAACAAGCAGAAATTTCAATTAAGTGGCTGAAGCCCTCAAATCCCAATGGTGTAATTAAAGAATTTTTAGTAAGTTATGAGGTAAATAATTGTTACATATTGTTAAATAACAATTAAATACGGTAATATTATTTTCTAGCACAAAAAGAATATATTTTGTCAATCACTCAAAAACAGATCATCGCGACGTGTTCTACATACTAAACACAATCACATAACGATAAAAAATTTAATACCGTACTCGATTTATACTATCAAAATCCAGGCCAATAATAAATACGACGGCAATGCAACAGAAGTTAGTGTCAGTACTGAAGCGACAGGTAATCAATTGCACTTCAATTTCAAAGCGGAGCTAACGGCTAAATATTTAGTGCTTAGAGAACAGTTATGTCGAGCTCTAAATAGTTGGCTTGCAGCTAAATACAAAGCTCTCAGCTAAAGTCCATGCCAGATAATTTGTCACTTTTCCATAAAACCGAAATCCCGCTGCCACCCTTATTTTATCTCTTCTCCCTTACCATTATATGACCTACCTTCTTGACAATCGTTACGTTTGAGTGTCCGCCCTTAAGGAATACACGCCCACCTCGGCCAGGCATCGCACAGTGAAGACGGTCGTGTCGGTCGTCACTAGCTTGAAAAGATCGAAGTGAGGTTCCACGTAATTTCGAAAACAAAGCGGGAGTGCGGATCTGGGGAAATGATGAAATTACAAAAGAATTCCCTTTAAACGAAAGGCGTATTTATTTTAACTAAGGGAACTGACTGAATCCAATCCACAAAACAACATTATTAACAATTGAATAAGGGGGGGGGGAAGGTGCGTTGAGAGCAATGGACGTCGGTGACGACACTTCCACAATGGCGCTGCCGTCAATAAGAATGTTGCTATTAATATCTCGGAAACCGCGATCTTGACTTTTGTTTTGACTTGATTCTCAAGTTTGTGCGATCAAACCAAGTAACTTTCATTTTAAACTTTTTTTCCCATCTTTAATGAATATATCGGAGTTTTTAGAAAATCTCGATTTTTAGTTTTTTTAGAATAACTTCTTAACTTTTGAAAAATTTTCACCATAATCTGAAGCAGTATATAAAACTGCACAGTATTGCCCAGTTGACCAGATCTTTAGCTTTAAGAATAAGAAAGATACCCATGAAATCCAACTCTATTAAGGACACCCTGTATATGAATAACAAAAAAAAGGAATTAGAACATGAACATAATAAACTCCTATCTGTTTCATACGGCGGTTGATGTCACGCCTCATGTCGTCTCTGCCACGAGGTTTCCCTGATCCTTCGGGCCCAACGGCTCCTGGACACTCTGGGTAACTCTGTTGCGGAGGCGGTTCATCTGCCCGTACGGTGCGGCCTTATATGAATAGGGTGGTGTAAGTACCACAGAAAAAAAAAGGTGAACAGAAGAGATATAGTCTAATTTTTCTAAACTGGCGTTCACGTCATCAAAATAATAATCATAATAATGATGGCACAATTTTACAAGGTTGCCAGCTGTCCTGGATATTTAAAAATGGCTGCAATCATCTGTTGCGCCGGTGCAATCTTGTGCGACAGTGCGCAGTTCGTATCAAATTCGTCGACTTCTCTGTCGTTTATCGTACAGATATCAATCTTGTGGTTATGGTTTAACATATACAATGTCAAAATATGCATTGTAATAATCGATCAAATGTAACATGTTAGACGTCAAAGAAGTTTGGTTATACACACATGTATGAGCATGTGTTAGTGAAAAAGATGTGGCATCATCGCCGAAAAAATATCACGGCTGCCAACATAACACGATTTATTACAAGATTGGCAAGCGAAAATTGTGTCCGCGGTTAATACACCGATTACCTATTTATAACCCCCGGTGATCAGTGTTATGTAACAAATGATCCTCAGATTTACTTCGATTCTTAAACTATTGTTATGCATATTCTCGAAAACAATCACGTTGGTACGAAAAAACCTCATCGCTCAGCTGTTTGATGACGTGAACGCCAGTTTAGAAAAATCAGAGTATATGCACTTGCATTTGTGCTATCCAGTCCGATAGGAGAGAGGGTAGGATTTCGGTTTTATGGGGAAAGTGACCAATTATCTGACGTGGATTATACCAATAATAACGCTTTGAAAAAAATAGTGTCATAAAATATGTATATTTATGCGTAGAGGAGCTCGCTCCAAGTTCATACAATATATTTGCAAATTCTTCTGCAAACGACGTTAATCTAACATTAACTCCAAAATGTGAAGAAATTACATCACCGGTTTATATGGAAATATTCTTGAGTTGTAATGAAATATGGTGCAGCTCGCGAAAGAAGCAAATAATAAAGCTCCCCAAAGGACACGAAATCATTTCAGGCCTGATTCCATTTTCTAACTATAACCTTACCATAACATTATCCAGCAATCAGAATTTTAGAAAACCCTTGGTACTTCCTATGATACGTTTCAAGACAAACGCTACAGGCAAGTTTTTTATTATTTATACTATTATGATATTAATATTAATATCTGTAATTATGAAAAGAAAAATAACAATATTTATAATATTAACAGCACCAAACCAGGTTGGATTCTTCGATGTCTATGCGAAGAACTTGACCAACCTATCATTAAGATGGCTTCCTCCATATCCACCTACAGGAAAAATTGAAACATTTAAATTGACATATTATGTTCATCGATATCTGTATAATTTAAAACGCGAAAGCAACGTCAAATGCAGAATTTGGCAGTCGATGTATTGTGTAACATTCAAAAATCTATTTGTAGCTATCGGTTTTAATTCTAGCATCGAGGTATTTATTTTATATGCAGATTTTGTTTTTGTTTTGCTGGTATACTAGTCATTATTTTCTAGATTGCTGCGAAAAACATTGGGATTAATGAATGGTCACCAGCTGTACGTTTAAATATTTCAAATATTGAGAGTACGTTGAATTAAATATGTTAGTGAATGTAATGTAGCAATGATAGTTTTAGATCTGTGGCAGCCAGAAAGCTTGAGAGCTTATTGGGATGACCGATTTAATCTAACAGTTGAATGGCAGCACCCGAACAGAACACACGGACGAATTCCGGATTTCCTTATTAGAGTAGCATCTTTGCCAGAATATACATATCACGTTAATGTAGAAAACTTGACGTATTTTTTCAAAGTAAGCCTCCATATTGCGAGACTTAAATTCTTGCAAATTTGTTGGAATTAATTATTGTTATGTATATTTTTAGATACCAATTAAAACCGATAAACTGTCATTCAATATATCTGTGTTGACTTTAAGTAATGGGAATAAATCACCAACAGCTGACATTATAATCAAATGCCCACCACCGGTTCCTCAGCTAAGTCAAATACCTGAAATTAAGTTAAGAAAGGGAGATTATCTAGCATTAGAAATACCTCCATCAAATGATTCAAGATATAACAGGTTTTGTTTTTTTAAATATAGTAGCATACACATTAACTAAATTGATTATATTCCAGTTCCTTGTACGTGGTGATATCTAAGACGCTGCCAAATGATACATTTGCTCCATATATTTTAACTAATGGAATTTTAAACTTCACACGTGGAGAATGGTGGATTGCTAGGGAATGCACTGTTGCAGAGGTAAAGCTAGGTATTACAATAATCCTCGGGGACGATACCAAAGGATATTTACCAGACTTGCATTCCAAGTTTTTTAACCGTAAATTGGAGCCAGGAGTTAAATACAAGATATACGTGGTGGTTTATAACAAATTTATGAATCAAAGGCGAAGTCGCTTGTACACAATAGAAACATCCACACTTGTTGAAACGAACAACTCATTAATATTAATATTAGTGATAGTCCTGAGCCTTACAGCTGCAGCAGTATTATTTTTTGTTTTGTTTAGGTAAATATACCATGACATTTCTAAATCAGTGTAATTACTAATGTCTCATCTTGCAGGAAATTCTTTAAAAAGAAACCAGTTCTCAATATGCAATCATCTCAATATTTATACGACGAACCCATAGAGCTTGATGATGGTATACTCCAAAGGGATGTTAGCGAATTGGCTAATTCTAGTAAATACAGTTATGCTGAAGAACATCATTATGAAGACCCTACACTGCTCAAAGAAACCTCTCTGTTCAACAATTTGCCGGAATACGCGAATTCCACTGAAATACACAATCATACTGAGCCCGAGTACTGTAGTATATAAAAGTCGATCCACATTTATTTATCTATAGAGTCTTAAAATTATCAAAAAGCTTCAATACCTGTAAAATTAGTATTAATGTTTAATAAATGAATCATGTCCTGGGTCCTGGCTAATTACCGTAATAATCTATCACACTTGTCAATTTAATCTGTGTGAATTTCACTTCATCCACAGTTGGTTCTTTATTGAGCACAATTTAACAGTTCACGGGATCGCCTACTTGAGATCCCGTTCAAAGGAACGGCACTTAAATATCAGATTGCAATTTTATATTGAATTAATAATAATCGTGGGTAATCTTGAAGATTTGGTAGCCCGCGAGTTACGTGGAAGCATCCTGCAACTCAGCAGAATATAATCTTATTGTTGTTCTGTGCTCATCTGCGAGCTCTTCGCAACGTTGTAGTTCTTCGCGCAGTACCATTTTATTATAATCAATCAAAATTATAACGAGAAGAACAAAAGCGTAACCAATGCAATTTTTTAAAACTTAAATATTCTGAAAATGCTCTAAAAATTATTAATTTACCACCTAGAACAGAAAAGTTTGTAATTTTACCTGCAGTCGGACGCAACATTTATAATCTAACCCCTCGATTAAATCTAACAGAAAATGTACTAATGCCTTCGTCTATAAGTCTATAAGTCTACATAATAACTGGTTTAAAACTACCTTAATTAATATTTCAGAAGGACCTCAAACATTAATTATTTCTCAACCACTAATTTTGGAAGATCACAGCTCTTCTAAAGAACAAATTCAGATTAACAATATTAATTACTGAATCCTTAATCAACAACACACTTTTAAAAAAATTGTGAGAAAATTTAAGATTGAAACATTTAAATTCGGAAGAACAAACGTTATTGGTTAACCTTTGTCAAGAATATGAAATAAATATTTTATACTCCCGAAATTTCTTTGTCATCATCTACTTTGATCAAACACCATATTAGGACAAAAACAGAAAAACCAATATTTACATAAACGTACATGTATCCCATGTACTTAGACAAGAGATTAAAAAACAAAAGAGATAAAATGTTGCAAGACGACATTATAGAACCTAGTGAATCACCCTATAACTTTCCAATTTGGGGGATTTGGGGAACAGATATGGCGAATTGATATTGACTATATAAAATTGAACGAACAGACAATTGATAATAAATTTCCCTTACCTGGAATTGAAACGGTATTAGGTAACTTAGGCAGAGCAAATTACTTTAGTACTCTTGATTTGGCTTCGGGCTTTCATCAAATTAAAATTGAAACTTGAGATAAAGAAAAATACAGCTTTCTCTATATAAGAAAGTCAATTCCAATTTAAAAGGATGCCCTTCGGCTTAAAGAATGCCCCAGCTACCTTTCAGAGGGTAATTAATACAGCTCTAAAAGAATTGACCCCTCAACAGTGTCTAGCTTATCTTGACGACATAATCATTTACTCCAGCTCATTACAAGAACACATAAATCGTTTGAAAAATGTAAAAAATAAAGAGAAGCCAATATCATAATTCAATGAGACAAATCAGAGTTTCTTCAAAAATCAGTCAAATATTTAGGACATTTTATAACCCCTGATAGAGTTAAACCAGACCCGACGAAAATCGATGCAATAAAAAAATGTCCATTACCTAGCAGACCTAGGCTACTACAGAAAATTCGCAAAAGATTTTGCTAAAATTACCAAATTTCTTACTTATTGTTTAAAATAAAAAATAACATTGTTCATTCCCAAAATGTAATTCATTCATTTGAATATTGCAAAAATCTTTTAATTAACGAGCCAATTTTACAGTATCCCGATTTTTCCAAAACATTCGAACTAACCACCGATGCTTCAAAATTTTCTCTTGGCGCGGTTCTTTCTCAAAATGGAAAACCGATATGTTACGCTTCACGTACACTTAATGACACAGAACAAAGATATAGTACAATAGAGCGTGAATATCTAGCTGTTTCAACAAACAGATAGAATTGATTGAAGTTCAATTGACCAGACAAATAAATTTCAAAATTTGATGGTTACACTCACTATTCAGTTTTTGTTAATCCTCAAAACAGAAATGACAAATTTAACGAGTTATTGATAGAACACTGTGAGCCTCAAACGAATTATTACTGTTATTTTCCTAATGACCACTTTTTACCAAGAATTTTCTCATTATATAAATTCAATCACTAATGACAACACCCCAAAATTTCACAGATGTATAAAATAAGTTACATATATAACTGATCCCGAAGAACGACAAAACCAGATAATCTGTGTAATTCTCTATGCACATTGCTAATAGTAAGCAAGATCATATCTTGCTATTCCTAATATTTTGTGTTACTTAGCAATATTTTCTATATACGATATATATTCTATATATCGTATATAGAAAATATGATATTGATTAGCAATATTTTCTATATACGATATATTTTCTATATATCGTATATAGAAAATATTGAAGTAAGTAACACAAAATATTAAGAATAGCAAGTTATGATCTTGCTTACTATTAGCAATGTGCATAGAGAATTGGACAGAATGAACTACCATCTTGGCAAAAGCAATGGGTATAACCGAAACAATTAAACATATCCAACGTATTTTTTTTCTGGAAAGAAATGTCGAACGACATAATAGTTATTTATGATATAAATGTTAAAAGTTGGATTTTATTTTGTGGGTCGGGAAGTTTGCGACATGAGCGAGGCGAATGGAGCAGCTCCACGAACAAAATAATATCCTTTTTAACAAGTATATCATACACTATTTTTTCTACAGGTTACGTTTTGTATGACACGTGTGTCAAACAATAAAAAGTCTTGCTAATAACTATGCATGAAGAGTTGCCGAAAGAAATTGAAGCAAACCTAGGGCAACCTTAAATCTGGTGCCCACGCAATATTGTAAGATGTTATTATTTCAAACAAAGTATTATGTTTGTAATATTTCAATAAAATATATGTGACTTTGACAAAAGTCACTTAACACTAGTATTAAAAGTGATTACTTTTAACACTAGTGGAAAAATATTCCATTTTGAATTCATGTATGCCGTGTTAAAAGTTCAACTTTTAATAGTGTTTGTAGAAAAAAAGATTTATTAACGATTGTCTGACTTGTAAAACCTAAAAATATAATCGGCCTCTTATAAAAGAACCATTACAATTAATACCAACTCTTTATCGACCATTCCACACAATCAATATAGACGTATTTCAAATAAACGGCAACAAATATTTAACAATAATTGACGGCTTCTCCAAATTTGCTCAAGCTTATCCTCTACGATCTAGCAACTTGATAGACATGACAGACACATTATTTTGTTTTATTACTACTTATACTACCCCTAATGTAATAGTAGCAGATAATGAATTTAATAAACAACCATTTACTAACTTTTTACGGTTGCACAATATTCAGTGACACATTACGACACCTTACCATCTTCAATCAAACTCTCCAGTAGAACGTTTGTACTCAACACTTATAGAGCACTATAGACTCCTAGACGAAACATCACATAATAAAAAAAATCTATAGTGTATAATGGCTTACAATCATTCGATTCATTCAAAATTAAATTTTACACCATTTGAAATAGTGTTTGGACATACTGACAATAAAAACTCTTTCGATCTAGGCTAGCAAAAATCGTTTTTAGAAAATTATGTTAGTGGCCATAAAGAAAAAATAAAACATTTAATTTTGAAAACATGTAATGATTATTCAGCTCTAATAAATCGTGATAAACTAATTTTAAATGTAAAGTCTACCTCTGCTAAGGAGATAACTTTGAAATTGACCAGCATTGACAGACTGCACCTTGATTCTAAACCGATTAATATCATTACCAATATCTATCACCAATTAATACCATGGATTTAGTCAAAAGTCAAATAAAATTGAGCGATCAAAAGGATACGTTACTCTTGAAAGATAATTATTTTATTGTAGCTAGTTTTAATGTTAGTTCTCTTATTATTAGTTGTATTTAAATTGTTATAATCATATTTTTTGTAGTTTACCTCTATTGTAAACGTAACTCTTTAAAAGCAAGATTACTTCGGCTTTGCAAAAATCAAATATTGTGGAAATTGATTTAGAAAAATTTCCAACTCCATCTTAATTAAAAAGTGAAACCTAAATATCGCTTTAACGAATTTAAGATTCTTGGCATGGAGGAGTTACATGTAAGCATCCTGCAGCTCAGCAGGAAATAATCTTAATGTTGTTCGCTGCTCATCTACGAGCTCTTCGCAACGTTGCGTTTTATTATTATGTAGTCTTTTATGTATAATGATGTGGTCAGTCACATTTTGCATTTTGTAAAAACATTATGTATAAATTGCTCCGGCGTTTTTAATTTTAATAAATACTTTTTAAAAACTAAATTCGTCGTTATCCAAATCAAACTCGCGCGCCCATCTCGAGAATTAATTGGGAAGGGACCATTTACTTAGTTGTCAGACCTATTCTTCCTGTCTAAATAATAAAGATTCGAACGAAATAAATCAAATTCTGTAAAAGTTAAACTAAAATAGAAATCCTGTGAAATAGATAACAAGCAAAAGCGACTTAAATTCCCCATTAAATTGTAATATGTAGGTCACTCAGTTATGAATTTATTCGTGGGGAGGAAACATCCTCCCGCCTCCGGCGCCTTTTCTTCACTTGGTTGCGCCTTGATGACCTGACTTAATAAAACGCGGGCTACCAAATCTTTAAGATTACCCTATCGTGATATTTTGTTTATTTGCGTAGAATCTTATCAAAATATGTTTCCTGCGGTAAACAGTATCAGGAGGAAGTAACCGGTTAGTTAAAGTGACTAGTATCGTTAATATTGTATTGTGACAAAAACAATTATAATGTGAGATATAATAGTGATCTCAATTCGTGAGTGTTCTCTGAAGTTCTTACTTCATATGTTCGCCAAAAATGTTTTTTAAAATACGTATTTTTATAAGTGTTAATCTAATACTATTTCAATTGGTTGCTGTATTCTGTCAAGATGGCGACAAAGGTAGACTGGTACTAATAGCTCAAAAGAAGAACGGAAACAATGTGCAACTGACGTGCATAACAACGGATGTTGGAAGAGCATTAACTTGGGATACAACAATTACTTTAAAACATAAAATTCCAGGTTTGATATAATAAAATCCATGCAAATGTCATATACGAGGTGTGGCTATTAAATAACCGGACTGGTCGTTGTGCTGACAGTAACAGTAAGCGCGTCGAGATTAAATTGTACAAACTGTGTCACGTGACGTCTCCTCTTTCTTTTGCTGTTAGGGCGTGGTCTTCGTTCGAAGTGGACCTTGTATCTGTGCTCTATCGGAAAAGGCGGAAAATGTCAAAAAATAAGTCAAAAATAGGACCAACTGTGAACTAACTTTACTACAATGTACTTCTAATTACCCTTCGTGAACGAATAAGAAAACGACAACATGCACAGTAGACAAACATGTCATTATGTCTTCAGCACAACCCACATTGGTCTGTCAAGGTGTTTTTGGCCAAGCATGGGATCTCTGTGTTAGAACGTCCACCCGATTCATCGGAGCTTATCACTTGTGACTTTTTTCTATTCTCCAAGGTCAAATCAGCACTGAAAGGAAGCAGCCTGTGTAAGAAAATCCGATGGAGCTCACGACAATATTTTCAAAAAATCATTTACTACGAGGTATGGCAAACAAATAACGAGTATATTGCTATAAAACATATATTTGCTTTAATTACATAAAAACTGCATTGTATTCCTTCGCAATACTCTCACCAAGAGCAGCGCTCTTGCGACAGCGCTTCTCCCAGCTGCAAAAACATTTCAGTCCTCTGAAGTGAAGCACTTTAAATCGCCGGTCATGGCAATTTGAATAGTCTGTACGCCATCAAAATGATGACTCTTGTGATGGGTTTTCATTTGGGGAAACAGGGAAAATGTCGCAAGGGGCGAAAGTGGGCCAGTACAGTGGATGGGGCATCACAGGAATTTGTTTTCGGGCCAGAAACTCACTCTCAGCCCATGAAGCATTGTCGTGATGCAAAATCCATCCTTGCTGAACCAAAGTGGGACGAATTCTGAAGATTCTCTGCCTCAGATGCTCTAGTAAGTCTATGTAGAAAACTGAGTTAGAGTCTGACCCGGACGGACGAATTCTTTATGAACCAAACCGTGAATATCGAAGAAGCAAATGACCACTGATTTAATTCTTCACTTTGCTGCTCGATCCCATCTGAAGTAATGCCTCATTGTTAGGCAATGTAGACTCATCGAGCTGTATAGAAAATTCGGTCGTTTAAAAAAAATCCGTTAGAGAACTCTCCACATCCTCGGACATTTCGTCAATTTGTCTCTGTACAGTATTATTGCTCAAGGGGATTATTTTAATAATATCTGAAGGTGACTTGTGAAGTACAGTACGAAGAACTTCACTCACAGCTGACAGTATTAATTCTTCTCCAATACTGTGCGGTTTTCCCGATTTAGCAATAAGCAACGAAATATTGTAAGATGCACGTAATCCATCATTGTCTTGTTTTGAAGCTGCTAAAAACATACCGGCTAACGTTGGACGTCTCGTCTCGAATGTTGATTTTTGAGCATTTGAAAGTAAGATAATTTTTTATCTTTTATGGCTGGATGTATTTTGCTCAAATGTTCTTGTAATCGTGAAGGTTTCATGGCTTCATTTGAAAAAAACTTTCTGGCAAATCAGGCACATTGGCAATGTCTTGTTTGTGGGTGACTGAATAATACCATATTTTAAATATTCGACATTGTATTGTCTACATTTTTCTTTGTTTCCGACATATCTTAAAAATAAAACAAGAAAAATAATAACAAGAAGTTGTTGTTAGCGCAGAACCAACCAATTTAAAAACAAAATTAAAAAAAAGTTAGTTAAAATTTCTTGCGCGCAGCATCAAACACTATTTGGGTCTACATAGCTCAATATGCAGAGTGTCCCAGGATAGAAGTATTTACACGTGTATTTATTTTACACGTGTAATCACACGTGTATTTATTTTACACGTGTAATTAAAATTACACGTGTAAATATAATTAAACGTGTATTTATTTTACACGTGTAATTGTGTAATTACATGTGTAATTATGATACTCTCGGTTTTTTCATTCAGTAATTTATTTTATACTTTGGAAAATAAATATGTACATGAACTTAGGATATCGTAAGATTCTGATGTAACTAAATAAGTTACTAAGTAACTAAAAAAGTAACTAAATTACCCGCAGTAGAAAAACAACGCTAAATTCGCGCGGCGATCAAAATAACGATTTATTCTTAAAATAAAGAACGATTCTGGTTCAAAAATATTAACATATCGACGTTTTCTGAAAGCAGTGAACAACGCTTCGCTGTTACACGTGTAATTATGCGTGTAAATAATTACACGTGTAATTATACGTGTAAATAATTACACTTGTAATTATACGTGTAACTAATTACACGTGTAATTAAGCCGTACGTACACGTGTACATGTGACCCATGTACCCGTGTATTTGAATACAAATATAAAACCTGCGGCTCTACAAAAAATGTACGTTAGAGAATTGTAAAAGCAATTTTCAAATTTTGTATACATATTTTGCATTTATAATTTAATAATAATATTTTGCCGTATGTATGTCATAATTAATATATTTTACCGCTTAGAAACAAATCTTTCCTGAACTATCAATTTCCTATTGACTCAAAATCCAAAATGTGGGTTCATTTTTTTTTTAAACCATCAGGGCTTAATTTCAAAACATGAAATAATCATTCCTATAGTTTTGACTAATGTATCTATAAAATAATCTTATAACATCTATCCGAAGACACATTGTATATTGCAGGCGATTAAAAATTAAAACAAATTATATGAAACCAAAAATATTAAATATTTGGAACTATATGTTCATAAATTGCAGCCCATCGAATATAACAATAGATAATATGTAAGTACTTACCTCTATTCCAACAGTTATTTCACCAACGATATATATTTAATTACCAGGTCCACTTAATATGAATATTACTTTATTTACAATTATGATCACAATATGACAATTAATTACAATCCAAAAACAATAGGTCAAATATACTTGACTCGTTGCATGTCAGTCAGGAAGTTAGAATGCAGGCCGGAGCGTCCCCGCTCCGGCACCTTGCACACCAAACCGGGCAAGCGGGGTAATCCCCAGGCTCTCGGAGTGGGCTGAGGTACAGATATCGGTCAGTACGGGGAATCCCATGTTGATTCGGTGGAGCCAACATTCAATTGTTCTTTTGAATGTGATCTGTAGAATTTAGGTTTACACTCTTGCTCTGACGGAACTCCGTTTTTGCCTGGGGGCGGCGGCTGGTCCTCAACGCCCCCTAACTATACATTGGGCCAGAAACGCCCCTCTAAATCCCTTCTGCGCCCACCGGGGGGCGGTTATCTCAGGATTATACTGGAACACCAAAAACTCAACTTGCGTAATAACTCGCCCCATCTACCCAAAAACTTCACTTCTGTTCTCTGCTTGCAACTACGGACACTCAATTTTCAAAACAGAAAGTAAAATCAAGCACTTGGACACGCAGATACAATAGATATCGATTTCCATTTTTTTTTGTTATACGTAATCTTCAATCATATGTTGCCACCTGATGCGCAATAAAAAAAATCTCGTTATTTACTTACTACACCTCGTACACCGCTTTGACTCGTAAATTCGCTTGGAGCTGTGTAGGTAGCTGTGTAAAAAAGTATATTAAACGGGATAATATTAAAATTTGTTAAATAAAATCTATAGATGATTTTATAGTACCAATCCGGTTATTTAATAGGCAGACCTGGTATATATTTATAAATTATTTGTGCTAAATATTTCACCAAGGATCCCCAACTAAATATACAGGGTGAGTCGGGAGGAACGGACCAAACTCCAGGTAGCACGTGTATTGTACTCGTAAAAATGATTTTAAAAAACTCAAATGTTGTTATCCGATTTTCATTTGTTTTCAAGTGATAGTTTCGAACAGTTTGTTGAAAAGTAGGATAAATACATTTTTATCCAGAGTTTTCTGATGTGGAAACCGTTGACGATATCTTTCAACAGCAGCTGTAGCACTCTCATTACAAAAACCATAGACAAACACCACATTTGCATATTCAACATTTCAAACTATAACTTGAAAACAAATGAAGATCGGATAACATATGATTTAAAAAAAATTATTTTCACGTGTACAGTGAAGTACAGGGTTTCACGTGTAGAGTTTGGTCTGTTCCTCTCGACTCACCCTGTATATACGACTATTCATTTTATGATATTTTGCTTTAGAAACAAAAACCTTGTATACTGAAACATTTACACCAGCATATGGCTGGCTTAAAGAAAATTCTTTGAAGAACACTCTTGGTCTGATTTTGGATAGCAGATGGGAAAGTACGTGTACTATTAAGATGTTTATTACATCTTCTAATTCTTATGTATTTACTTATTTTTTTAGAATTAACCACGGAAATGTCAGAACAAGCTAGGTACTCTTTCGATAATTTGCAGTTTAAATATCTCTCGGCAATAAATTTAGTTAACAAATTCGAGGTGCCAATTTCCGTAAGGTTAGAATTAGAAGGACACGTTTACATTTGCCATTCTGGCTTAGATCCACCTAATGCGGATTGCTACTGGATAATGTTAGGTGCGTGGAATGGTACTAAAAGCGCTATAAGAAAATGCAAAGCGGGAGAAATTCCGGAACGTAATAGAGCTCCTTCTGGTAACTGTACTAAGAATCTCGATGAGGTAATTTCAAACAATGTCACATTGTTTTCAAAATATGAATGTTTAGTAAATTTTATTTTATAATCTTTATTCATTAGGTTGATAGGAATCCATTAAGTAAAAACGACTGGAAACATTTTAGCATAATCTTCGATGATATAACGAAAACGGTTAGCGTAATATTTGTTGGTGAAACGGTACCATTCTTGAAATTCCAAGATAATAACTATGACCTGAATATACCTTTTACTAGTCTGTTTGTAAACTCAAGGCTAGGGCGACAAGGATACTGGAAACTTCATTCTCGTAGGTTTAGTGTGTTTCTGAAACAAATGGAATAGTTTTTTACTTTTAGGTGATTATTTTGTACTTAGAGACAGCCAAGAAAGAAACTTGGGAAACACTGAATATGTCACTGAATTTTGGTGTATGTCAATGTATGTGGCAATGTGCGAGTCATGTCGCCTTGTGGTTTCTCTAGTACAATATTACAACCCTAAAGTTGAAGTTTATAGCCAGGTATACGATAGCTCTGAGGTAATATAGTATTTTTAACACATACCTGTATTTATTGGTCATATAAATTTATACTTTAAGAAATCGAAATGGATGAAAATAAAATTTGTATATGCAAACAAATCTATTAACAATTACTTTACTATAAAAGTTCGAGTTGAATTAAACAGAAACAAAGATGTAAATCTATTTTTGGCAATTGATAATTTAGTAAAATCCACAAACTGCTTCGATAAAGGTAATACTAAGAAATAATATAATAATTGGTGCATACGAGGTTCGTCCAAGAAGTAATGAGAGTGATTATCCCAAGGCTAATCAGTGGCTCGACCTGGTGAAGAAGGGGGATGTAGGAGTGGGGATAGGTCCTAAGTAAAGACGACGCGCCTCAACAGTTGAATTCACACTCGTCATTCGAGTCAAATCCTGAATCAAATCAATGTTGATCATGTTCTTTGACATAAAAGGCGTACTTTGTAATGGGTTTCAGGCGCAGGAGTCTACAGTTATTCATAATTTTTTTTTATCTGGAGGTACTTGAACGTTTAAGAAAACGAGTTTTCGCCTCATTGCTAGCACAGCCACACGTTATGTTATTATGTTATCTGTCCGAAAATTGTCAACAGTTTTTAATACAATATCTTTTTAGAAATCCCTCTCATCACTTATGGGGCACACCTCGTATGTACGATATTACGTACTATGTATTACGTACTATGTATTGTCGATTGTGTAATTCTAATACCTGGTAACCCACATTCCTCGATTTTGGGGTTATGAGCTATTCCCATGGCAAAAAGTTCTCAGAATCGATTTTAAAATACCTCGCCAGCCGCAGGCCTAGTGCCATACCCTCTATAAAAATAGCTCGTATCCAAAATTGGTTCAGTTCTTAGGTTGCGAGATTTCTTGATTTCTTCTCCTAAAAAGTTGAGTTTTGTTGAGTTACGAGGTATAAAAATTACACCGACGTTGTGAGTTATGTAGTATAAAAACTTTTCTTTCAGAAACTAAATATTCTTCAATACTGATTAAAAATACTAATATAAATAATACATTTTGCCAATTTTTGATAGGAGAAGAAAATAAATTGAAAATACGTCCTGATTTAATTAAACAGCCAGGTATGAATTGAGACTAGGTACGTACGTATATATTTAAATTGGTTCCCGTTTTTCTAGATATTAATTGTTCATCAGGTTCAGTAGGTAAACACTGTTTTACTTGTTCAGACATAACAACATTGGGAAGCTGCAAAAATAATTTAATTTGTGAAAAAAATGTGGCAGGCGAATATTGCTACTGTGGCGCTGGATCAACCGGTGATTTTTGCGAACAAGGTTTGTGTATTTAAGTTACACTAATCGCTGCAAATAGTGAGAAATTATATTGTAGACTGCATTTGGCCGACTTATGGTTTCAACTGTAATCAACAATGCGGGTCTTGTAAAGGCAACAGTTGTAATGGAATTAATGGTACTTGTATGCAAGGATGCAAAGAAAATTTTATTGGAGATGATTGCCTTCAAGGTTAGCAGCTAATATAATTATTAGCTATATAATTCCTAAATTTAAATTTAACTGTTTTAATTATAGCTAAACTTCCCATCTTGACCGCAGATCTTATAGTTGACTCAGATTGTTATACAACGTGCAATGTTAAATTTAACAGTACAAGTTACATAGGTGTAGAAAAGCCGGTTTACTACAGATTCGAATATAGGGTAATTAATAACGATTAATATTTAGAGATAAATATAATTTTTTTCACGTTGTTAGTTATAAATTATTTTAGTCATAATTATTTGTGATTTGATAATACAAATAATTTTCCACTTTTTATCAAAAACAAAATTGCAGTTTTGCATTTCATTTCAAATGTAAGTATGTATGTGGAAATAATTAATATATACCTATACCAACATTTCAGAAATCTATAACTAACACCTGGATTCATTCTCACGATTTCGAGCTTAAATATAACACATTCATCTTAAGAAGCCTCGAAATATCAACACAATACATGCTAAGGGTGGTATTACTCACAAAGTTTAAAACATTCTTTAGAGATGATATCCCATCCATAAATTTCACTACGATTTGTAAAGGTTTGTGAAAATAATATGAAAATTGCATATTCAGCATATTTTATGTTTTAGAAATAACAAGTGATGCAGTGAAATTACAAGCTGAGAGTATAAAAGCTACATTCTCTATAAAGGTTTGAATAATATAACCACAATTAGGAGAGAACTAATAGAATTTGTTAATTACAGCCAGCGGAAAGTACAGAATCATGTAAACTTTATATGTATTATATAAGTATCAAAAAGGAAAACCGTGAAGTTTCAAAAAAGGAATTGGCTGCCGATGTCATTATATCAAATTTATTACCCCATCAAAGCTATACATATACAGTTTACAATCAACAAGGCAGTGCCATTATATCTTCTGAGTTTCAAACTGACGAATCTGGTAAGTATAAACGTATTATATAGGATAAGTACACATTCATAATATAAAGTGTTCCCTCATAGCTGCAAGTGTTGTAAGAGAAGTACAATATGATAGTTCACATTCTATAATTTCGTTATCTTGGAATAAACCTGAGAACCCAAATGGAGATATAAAAGAATATCGTATTTATTATGTGGTAAATATAACTGGAAATATTAATAAAAGTGTAATAGTATTAGTAATTTATAGCACAAACAATATATATTCTGCCCACTACGAAACAACCTTGAGTCACAAGATACTATAACCACTTCCAACAATTACGTAAATATAACCGGATTAATACCATATTCTATTTATATAATTAAAATAAAAGCAATTAATAAATATGTAGGAGACGAAACAACGGGGGAGGCTGATACTAAATCGAAAGGTAATAAATATATCCAAATTAATAAATATTTTCAATTAACAAATGTAATATTTTAGATGAATTACTTTCCAATGCATACAATATTAATGTGACAGCTGGTATAAATCAGGCGAAAATTAAATTTATTCCCAAATGTGAAGTAATTAGTGCACCTATATTTATGAATGTGTTAGTAACATGTACTGAAAAATGGGGCAATACCAATAAAAGTGTCGAAATAAAATTGCCCAAAGATATGGAAATAATCGATAAGCTCCAACCATTTTCTAACCACGCATTAACAGTAACACTATCGAATCAAAATGGTAATGCAATGCCTATTGTCTTACCAGTAATTATTTTTAAAACTGAAGCTACAGGTAAGTTACAGAAACAAATTATGCACTTTATTACCATTATAATTTTTTAATAGTGCCAAATAAAATTGGCTCCTTTGATTTTTACTCTACGGATTCGACCAGTATATCGTTAAGATGGAGTCCTCCTTATCCTCCTACAGGAGAAATTGAACGGTATAAAGTTGAATACGCCACCCCTTATACCAACTGGAATATATTCGATAAATTTTATAATTGTATGATTTGGCCTGGGATGTACTGTATGATTATACCATCACTATATAAAGATGGTTATTATTACTTTAAGGTACATTATTAAAGCAATGCCTTTTCTTTGGTTGTAATTTAATCTAGTTGTCCGATAGATTTCGGCGACAAATATTGGAGTAGAGGGATGGTCCGAAGCAATTGAATTGGAGACGTATATAAACATTCAAAGTATGTCATATTAATCTCGCAACTGCTTCACACAAAATTAAAACCATGTTTTAGAACCCTGGCCACCGATTAACTTGATTGCATATTGGGATGATTATTTCAATGTTACTGTTGAATGGCAACATCCAAATAAAACAAATGGACGTCTTCGAAGCTTCTCCATCGGTATTGGTTCAATGAAAGAAGTAGAATATAACATTCCTAGGGAAAATCTTACATACACATATACCGTAAGTTTTGGATAACATTTCTATTAATAAAATTTCGCATGTGCATGGAGTAAATTTTACTGTTAATTTATAAGGACCCGAAGTAATATGTATACTGTACCAGGTGATTCAAGTTGTATTACTAGGCAAAAAATGGCGACTTCTAATTGAAATAAAAAATCAAAAATAAGTACACATGTTTAGATATTGATGAAGCCCAATCTGACGATAAAGAAAATTAATTTTAACCATCCGGTGGTTGGTATACGCTATTTCACAAAAATTCGTAATTTTATTTATATAGTTTTTGTCAGAACATACTTTAATGCTATTCCAAACACTCCAGTGTAATCCAAGTCAAAAAAATTGCACCAATTATTGAATTAGATGGATTTTGATATTGCAACAGTAAGATTTATTACTAAATAGTAAAATATGACGGGTGCTACCAGTAATAGTCCCTATAATAGATTTTACGGGTTTTATGATAGGGCCGTGCCCAATCCGTCCTGCAAGGCCCATTCAACCCACGAGCGACTGGCGGAATCATAAAAAGTCATCAAACGTTCCAACCGCCCCTCCGCGGTCAATGCTTTGCAGGGCTCTAGACTTACAAAATCATAAACCATACCGAGGAAAGTTGGTCAGTAATGTAAAAAATGCTTTAATTTGAAATCTAATCATTTTCGTCAATTTTTGATTTCATAAATGGGTTCTATGAATAAAATAAAACAGTTTGGGGCAAAAATAACGATAGAGAATTTTGCCCGAAAAGAGTTTTTTTGATGTTGTAACCGTCTATATAATTATATCGAAAAAGTCAAACTACCTTTCCGTAGATTAGTATCAGACCTATATAAATCCAAATTTTCATATTTTTTGGGCAACTCCAAATGCCTAAAAACCCATGGTAATAAAACTTGAATCACCCGGTATATGAGGGCATCTATTGCTACAATGGGAAAATCAAATAAAAACATGAAATGTATATGATTTACAAAACACTTGTATTAATGAAATGTTTTCATAATATTTATATTCTATTTTGTGTGTTACAGTTATACATAAGAATATTTTATTATTTTACTCACTCTCTATCACTCTTTGCTCTCTCAGTAAAAAAATGTGGGTAGGTACATGGTGTTTAGTTTTTAAATTTCCAAAATCACAAACCTGTTATTCGTAGGTATTACATAATTGGGAATAGCCGATCACTTACCTCTTGCTAATTTATAAAAAAAAAAGTACACTTTCTTTCCACTTATATTAATTAAGAAATGCAGCAATGTATACCCTATAGAAAAGAGAAAATACTTGAAATAATTATATTTTGATTTATATTATAGTGATATAATACTATATTGTATGGCTAGTACAGGAAGTGATATATTCCCGGCCGATGCGGCAATTGATGTCCGAGCCATTAGGCGAGGACAGCAAGTCGAAGAGGCCAGCAAGGCACTTACTATATTTTCTCCCATCGCAATATTTTTGCAAACTTCGTAAAAATAAGGAAGATCTATGAAGCCATTATTTGCTGTTGACCTCCAGGAATATTTCATTGCCGGCCTAGGCCGGGAATGTAATATTCCAGTACTGTTATTTCTTCGTTACATAGCAACCGTTAGCCCTGAAAAAACCATTCTCATTCTGGCGTGCGTGTAGGCTGGGAAACGACTGATAATGGGACGATGGGAGAAAAAGATATATTATTCACTGATTAATGTTAGAAGGTTTCACTTCGTGATACATTATTAATATTGAAATAAGAAACACTTTCAACTTTGTTAGTATTACATTAATTTATAAATAGTTTCTATAGTTTCAACCTAGACCTAGTCACTTTCAAATTACTAGTCACCATTTATGAATAAATGTGACATTAACAAAGTTGAAAGTGTTTCTTATTTAAATATAATATTCACTGAAAAGTGTTTAAACGAATCTCAAAAATTGCTGAGTGGTGTCAAATAAGTTTACTCGTTGTCTGGATATTTAAAAATTTTCAATCAATTAAATAAGACAGATATTTGCCATCGTTTTTATGTATAGGAATCTACCAAATAATGAGATAGTCTGTAGCAATAGTGGCTTCTCTGTAATATTCGTTTGTCTTGGTTGAAATACTTGAGGAAACCGTATGATTACATGTGTATCACATTTCTGCAATTTCAGACTTATATTAGACACATCAATCCTAAATTTAAATTGAACTCCACCGTTGTAATTTTCTTCAGCAATACCTCTTATGAATCTCTATTGTTTCTAAAACAATCATCATTAGTTCTAAAAAACAACATGATAATCGGAGATCTAGAGCGAAGATAAATAATAACACCATGTATAGTGTTTTCACTTGAAATTGAATATGTAACTGCAATGAGGGTTTATTACTGTCAAGGGTTCTCCATTGTATGGCGTGCTGCGAAGAGGCGATCAGCCAGGAACGTAACCAAATAATTTACTTTCGACGAAGATGGTACTTAATTGTTTTCTCTTCGATATATACACATTTATATCACTATGATCATAATATAAAAATTATTTATTAATTAAATTGAATTCAATAAACTTACAACTATCTACATCGTTTTTTATGAGTAGGCGGACGTAATTCTTTTTACAATTTTACAATTCTATATAATTACAAGACTACATACTCCAGTAGATAATAAAGAGCCGTCACCTAGGAAACGGTTTTAAAAGGATTATCCATTCGCCCATGCAATTAAGCTTCATTGTACCTTAATTGCTGGACGAATATGCAGTCCAGGTAGACAATCAGTTAAGGCTGCCTCAAGTAGTATTTTTCTCATATAGTCCACATCTGTCTTTCAGTCGGTGTTAACCTTTACATTGCAACAGTACTCATTTTACATACGTATACATATTATCATTTATAAACTTGTGAAAAGGTAGAGTTTATTAAGATGGAAACGTCGTTAAGTGAAACTGCAACAATTATTTCATCAATTTATAATGACACACAGTTCGACGATCTATTTCAATTATGTGAGGAAAGAAGCCATTCCGAAAGTTTTGTTGAAGCATCCCTTCGACAGTCTACAGAGGGAAGCTGTTCTCAAATTGATTTTGATAAATTTCAAAACAACCATCATCAAATGGACCCATCAACTATCGAAAATGAAAATCAGGGATTAATAAAGCATGCTTTTCTTTCAACTGATACTAAAATGATAGTCGTAAATATTTATAACACCCTTATAAGCGAGAATCATGCATCTCCACTGCAAGGAATTTCCATTCTGACAGAAATATAATATTCAACGGTTAGGAGAATAATTACGAAAGGACCTCTAGAAAGGAAAAGAAGAATAAGTTACAACTTTACCGAAATAGACGATGCCATCGCCAAGAGGATCAAAAATATAATTTACAAATATTATAAATCGGGTATCGTTCCCACGGTCCAATTTATTTTGGAAACTCTTGGAAATGATTTTCCATATAAGGAAACTACTTTGTATAAATACCTACTTAGTCAGGGTCTTAAGTATAAAACTTTAGACAAACCAATTGACATCATGGAATCGCCGAGATTGCAAAAAGAGCGATTAGAATATTTATCTAAAATAAACGAATATAGAAATGGAGGGAGATCGATAATTTATTTGGATGAAACATGGTTCGATACTCACGACGTCGTTTTCAAGGGATGGGTCGATAATACAAATAAGTGTCACCTTGGAGCACCGTGCAATAGAGGAAAAATAATTGTTTTCTGCATGCAGGAAGAGATGCAGGTTTTGTGTCAAATAGTTTGCTCTTATCAGCCAAGAATATTGCATCAAGCTCGTTAGACTATCATCAGGATATGAACGCCGAATTACTTGAAAATTGGTTTCGCAATCAATTATTGCCCAACATACCCAATAACTCAATAATCGTAATGGATAATGCAACTTACCACTCAAAGCAAATTAATAAAATCCCAACCGGCGCTTCCAAGAAAGGCGATATTGCGGATTTTTGCATTCAAAGTGATATTATTATTCCCCTAAGTGCAAAGAAAAAAACATTATTAGAACTTTTAAAAAAACAAAATTTCAAGAAAACGTATGTAGTTGATAACAAGGCAGAATAATTTGGTCACCAAGTGTTGCGCCTTCCACCTTATTACTGTATCTTTAATCCAATTGAGCTGATATGGTCAACTTTAAAAAGATATTTTCGGAAAAATAAGGCATATCCCAAAATGAGTGAAGAAACAATTCAACTTGTTCAGCGAGAATGCAACAACATTTCAAGTACCATTTGGAAAAGCTGCATCGATCATGTGATTAAAATTGAAAACGATTATAGGACGCTTAGTGTACCAAATCTAATTATTAATGTTCAAAGTGAAAGTGATAGCGATGAATCTAGTTGTGCGGAATAATATTTGCTTGTTACATTACGATTCATGAAAAAAATAACTGATGTTAACGTCGTTAATTTTTTAACGCAATGAGCAAGTCAATAATGTTATGGGTAACATAATGTTATTTGTTTCGCGAATCATACTGTATATAAATTTTCCATGAAATTATAACTACATTTGTAAAACACTATTAATTATATGTACACTTAAAAATACAACGAAAAGTACATATTATTATATTATCATTTAATGATAATGAATCAGTAATGTGAATTTTCTACGGGGCACTGAATCTGTATTTGCTGATGCCGGCTCTGGACTCTGGTCTCTTCCCATTGCCCGTCATAAAATTCCGTTCGCACAATAGGGCGCAATAAACACTCTTCGTAGGTAGATTTTCAATTTCAATTAAAAACACTATACTTCGAAACAACCCACAATCCCCAATGACTATTTAGATACCTTTGCCGATGACGGTCACCCGGCCAAAACATATCCAAGTAAACTGAATAAACTGCCTTTGATTTCAAAAGAACGTTACAAAACCTCAGAGTGCATACATTCCCCTAATTAAAAAAAGCATCATTAGCTATAATAAATTGATAGACCAATGCTCTGTAAATCTGCTATACTGGGGACACTGAACGAAAACTTGATGCTTAATACGCTCCCTGACTTAGCACGTTATTTAATTCTCAACTATTTTTGGGTGATGAATGGTAAAATGCATATAACTTATCAATAAATGACTTGATTGTGTTAATTTCAGTGGCGGTCCCTATAGCTAAATTCCAATCCCAGTGCCATACAATTGTTGATGAAAATTTATCTTTTAACAATGCCTTAACGCTACCACGAGAACATATTCAATACTGCTGCACTATCACAAAAATTGGTTAAATATTGCTGAATTTTATATTTTTATCATATCGCCCAGACAGGTCATTATTATGCCTACTTCTGACGTAAAAATTGTACTTGTAGTCATTGTCTATAAAGTCATCTTAATTTTTTTTTTAAAACAACCCCTATTTTTTTTCCTTTGTATTTCATAGACCTTTGTACTACTTAAACGGTGATATATAAATAGTATCTTGCATTTGACTCACATTAAGGTAAATTATTCAGTAAAAAAAAAAGTGTACTTCCAACCAATTTTGGTTTCAACCAATTAATTGGTCATCATCAGGCAAAATTGTCTAAAACTAAAAACTGTATTTTTCTTGTATGTGACACATATTGTAAATTAATTTGTAGGTTTCTGTATATTTGTCGTGTATCGTCTTGAATTTATTACTAGTAAATTAGGTTCGTTTGAGCTTGTAAAAGGTGAAATATAATTAAAACACGAGTTAACCCTTTTTCAGAAAAACATTTACTAATTTTAAATGTACATTTCCGTCGCGATGCGACCATCTTCAGTAAATATCAAATACGTACTAAAACTAAATACAATTAGCGCTTAACTCATAAAGTCAAAAATAAATGTTTTTGTGAAAAAGGGTTAATTCGTGTTTTAATTATTACTAGTACTCAAACGCTACTGGTTTTAATTGGTCGAACCCGGTCCCAAAGCAATTAAAAGGTTTAATTATGAAAGTACACGTTATTTTACTGCATATTTTAATAACATTAGTACTTTACATCACATTTATTTTTGAGAAAATGCGTAGGTAGGTGCCTACTCCTGTTAAGTATGAAACCAAATTGTTTTATTTAAATAATTGAACATTTACAAGAAACTGGTTGATTACAAGCAACTAATTACACTGCCCAACAAAATTGTACTTTTTGTTTTTTTCCTTGGATTTTTTTAACGTTTGTCTTTTACTTCAATGTGGTAATTGTCAATGTGACATTAGTTTTTGTATACAGTGTTTGAAATATTTTTGAAATATTCCTGCTTAAGCGGTTTGATCCTTTTTCCTGCTTAAATTTTGAACTTCTGCGTGACTAATAAATAGTTTGCCTAAAAACTGCCAATAATATTATGGCTCGGAGATGTTATTAAAATAATCCATATGTATTTTGTTAGATCTGTCGTGTATATCTGTGTATCTTTAAACAATATAGAAATTCTATCTCAGATTCTGTTAAAACTGCATATTTAAACAAAAATCAGAATTAAGTTGCGCAATCAAGTCAAGCCATGGGTACGTCATAATATATGATAGAAATGTATGGAGTGTCAAGTGAAAAAAAAAGTTCTCAAATTAAAAACTCCGATGATTTGGCTGGAAAATCAAAATCACCAAGTGTCTCCACCAAAATCACCAAGTTTCTTCACCAAAATCACCAATTTTTTTTGTGAAACCATAAATCGGACAAGTTTTTTTAGTTAGTTGTTAGTAGGCTGTCCAATTTCAAAAATTTGGGTGCAATATGACTATTAAACTTCATTATTTGCACTCACATACCACATACAGATGAAACAATGTAGCAAGATATATGGACAATGGAAAGGTGTTATCAGGGGTCAGTAGTACATCCATATGAAGGCAGATTATTGCTGGAGTATACAAAGGGATCAACCTCAAGCAATGCATTCGAGAAAATCTTACAAAAGAAGATTTTGTAGTGATTTTGAATGATATTTTTAAAGAAACTGCTAGAAGAAAACCAGTATTATTTTTGTAATCAGAACCTTAAATATAGTTAGAAACGGTCATTAAATTTCAGGCAAAAATTTCAGTGTTGACCAGTGTTATTATTTACAAATTTTAGGTACCAATTACAACCGAAGAACCATCATTGAACATATCTGTGGCAGCGATAAATAGTGGAGGAAAATCACCAGTCGCCAAATTTGTAATTAATTACCCACCACCGGTCCCAAAACTAATTAAAACTCCGGAAGTTAAGATCAGGACGGCAGATTCCATTGCATTAGAAATTCCTCGAACACGTGATTCAAGCTACAACAGGTATTTTGTGATGTAGCAGTTTTGATATTAACTAAATTTGTTATTGCAGTTCCTTGTATGTGGTTATATCAAAAATACTTCCAAACGACACGTTTGCCCCAAACACTTTATCTAATGGAATATTAAGCTTCCAAGTAGGGGAATGGTGGATTGCGAGAGAATGCACGGCCACAGAGGTAAAGCTGGGCATCACCATGATCCTCGGCGATGGTACAAACGGATATTTGCCAAGCTTACACTCCACATTTTTTAACCGTAAATTAGAATCAGGGATTAAATACAAAATATACGTTGTAGTCTATAATCAGTTTATGAAGCAAAGACGGGCCAACTTGTATGCAGTAGAAACAACCACCGTGGCTACAACGAGCAACTCATTACTAATAACCTTAGTCATAGTTGTATGCAATATTTTAATCGTGCTACTATTTTGTTTTTTGCTTAGGTAAATATACATCGAAACTTTGAAATCAGTCTAATGTTACGTCTTACAGGAAACAGTTTAAGAAAATAACAGTCAGAAATGCGCATATATATGAAGAACCCATCTTGTTTGTTAATAGTGATGTAGGCAATACGCATGAGTATGAATTGGCAAAACCTGAGTATAGTTGTCCCGAGGAAAATCATTATGACGAACCAATTCTGCTTCAAGAAAGCTCTGAATGCAGCATGCCGCCTCAATATGCCAATTGCACTGAAGTACAAAACAATGAGGACCAGCATTATTGCAATTTATAAGCGCCGATTCCACTTTTATATAGACTTAATATGTCTGCATTATTAATAATAATGCAGGTACTAAAAAGGGGAAGATTCATTCAATGAAGCCTTAAGTAATTTAATGTTTTAGCAATGTATTTAAATATTATGGTTTGTACTTTGTATATTATGGAGTTATTTTATGAGTTATTGTATGTTATGGAGTATCTATTTAAGATACTATCTATTGGTATTTAAGATAAAAAATGTAATAAATGTTTCCAAACTTTAGAATTTTAACGCATTGTAGATTTATATGCTGTTTATAATACCAACTCGATTTTTTTTAACTTTTACTGTATTATCTAAGATCATGTGTTGAGAAACCTGATACCTGGTGACCCAACATATTTATATATGAAAAACTATGCGTTTCTAAAAAACAATTGTATACTTATGATGTAAATATAAAGCTGGTCATGAATAAACCTTTTCAAACATCAATTAAATCAAAAATTGAAACATTTTCCCCCTTAAACCCAAACAACAATTGTTAATTTTTTTCCTAAGAACGTATCGTTTCAGATCAAATATCGTAATTTACCATGTGGACCACCCTGTATATATGATATGAAATGGGTTTCTATGAGTTTCTAAAAATGTTAAAATATAATACCTGATTTCATTAAAACTGGTTAATAAGATATGTTTATATGTGCTTGAAGTTTTTCAACTGAAAAATAAAAAATCACGCAATCATATAATTCTATTCATAATTGTAATTTGTAGCTTTTAAGATTTTATTTTTCTAACATTATAATGAAAGTACATAAAAATATAAATGCATTGATTATACTTTTATGACATTATACTACACACATATAATATTTAATAGATATTTAAATGGTATAATTTATGGTTATTTTAGTAGTGGCGACTGTATTTGTTAGGGATATTATCCCTAACTGGCTATCGACCAACGTGGGTCCTTCTGCAGTGTGAATTTTGTAAATGTGTGTATTGAGTTAGGGCTTGGCTTGTTACTCTAGAAATTCGCTCCCGATCTCTAGAGTGCCGTTAATGAGCTCCCAACGGCGAATGGCACTAGTTTCTCAGTACAAATATACTACGTGTACTGGGGCTCGAACCCAGGTCTTCGTGCATGTTAAGCAAGCATTCTAACATGTCAGCCAAACTAGCGGTGCCAGTTATTTTAAATTACAAAGATTATTTAAATTTTCATCTGCCGGAGTGATCCGAAAATTATGATTAAAACCGAAAAAGGCTTGATAATTTTGTACATATGTATTATGTAAGCTTATAATATACTCTCAAATTAAGTAACAATGTTTATTCGTATTTTAAATGTAAAAGTTATGCAATTATTTTATATACCAAGTGTTTGGATAAGGGGCGAACATAGGAATTTAACATGTAAAATTAAATATGTGTCATTATTAGCTCCCCTATTAATTTTAGAAAAAAATCGTAAAAAAATATTTTTTTAATAATTATAAATTCGTGCTTATCGTTTGGGATAAATAATTATAATTACACGTAATTAGTAGAAGAATGATCATTTATTGATTATCAAACAAGATGATCATGAATGAATCTTTTCAAACGTCAATTAAATAAAAAAAATAAACATTTTTCTCCCTTAAACCCAAACAACAATTGTTAATTGGTTTCCTAAGAACGTATAGTTTTAGATTAAATAGCGTAACTTTCCATGTGGACCACCCTGTATATATAATATGAAATGGGTTTCTTTGAGTTTCTAAAAATGTTAAAATGTAATACCTGATTTCATTAAAACTGGTTAATCAGATATGTTAATATGTGCTTAAACTTTTTCAACTGAAAAAAAAAAAACCGCTCAAATATATAATTCTAGTCATAATTGTAATTTGTTTTCTCACATTATAACTTATAGCTTACAATACACTCTCAAATTAAGTAACAATTTATATTCGTATTTCATATGTAAAAGTTATGCAATTATTTTATATACCGTGTGTCTGGATAAGGGGCAAACATGGGAATTTAACATAAAATGAAATATATGTAATTATTAGCTCCCCTATTAATTTTAAAGAAAAATCACAAAGGAATATTTTTTAAGTATTTACAGTATTATTAGAGTATTTGAACTGTAAATGTATCATCCATTTAATTTACGTTTGTACCAGAATCCACTTCAGAAATAATAAAAAAAAGTTTACCATAAAAACCCTTGCTTTGAGTTTGACAAATGTCATATTATAGTGAAACTAGTTTTGGTAGTCAGATATTAATTATTATGAACAATAATCTGAATTATTCCAATGAAGGGAGGGTATTCATTACCAAAACATTTTACAGTGGCATCAGTTTACGCAGAGTTCGTGACTTATTTTCGGTTAAATTTAACAATCGACCAATTCCGTCTGTATCACCAATTAGCAAGTTTGTGAAAAAACTTGAAAATACAGAAAATACAAAATACAAATATTTCGATAATAAATAAATTATCTTTCTTCCACTAATTACGTGTTATTATTATTATTTTTCACAAAGGATAAGCACAAATTCTTATTAACAAAAATATTCCTTTATGATGTTTCTCTGAAATCAATAGGGGAGCTAATAATTACACATATTTAATTTTACGTGTTACGGCAAACGGAACAGAAGAAGCAACGATAAATTGGAAGAAAGAGTTAAATTTAACCCCTTATAAGTCACGAACTCTGCATAAACTGACACCACTGTAAAATGTTTTGATAATGAATAAATTATCTTTCTTCCACTAATTACGTGTTATTGTTATTATTTATCACAAACGATAAGCACAAATTTTATGCTTATTAACAAAAATATGCCTTTACAATTTTTCTCTATAATCAATAGGGTAGCTAATAATTACACATATTTAATTTTACGTGTTAATTCCTATGTTCGCCCCTTATCCCAGATACTAGGTAAACTTTGTATCATTTTTATTTTATTTTTATTTAACTACGAAGGCTGTGGTTTCATTTTATAAAATTTTACACATGAACAGAAACAAAAATAAGTCAAAAAATTATAAAATATCAGATTTCTACCAGTGTTGCCTAATTCATATATTATAATAATTAAATTATAGCTTCAATCATTCAAGTGTTAATTAATTAGATTTATGCTTTAAGTAAACCAATCATCAACTATATTTTATATTATAATTTAACTGATTTGCTTTTGTAAAATAAAAATAGCAAATAAATTCTTTTCTCAATAAATACTCAATTTGATGGCAATACTGCCCATTGTCATAAAATATAACCTCTTTTTTTAAATTGAACCAAATTTTTCAAGTCTAGTGACTTCTTACATTTGCCAACAATACTGTCACCCTAACAGAGCCAACTTAGTTAAAAATTAAAAATGGAACAGCATATATGTAATTTATGTTTGTATGAAACTTTAATATAATTAAAACATTATGCTAAGATACAGTAATACTAAATACAGGTTTGTGAATATATTAAATTTTCTAGGGAAAGCGATAATTTACGTCCAGTTATAGAGGAAGTTAATACCTTAAACTTATCTTAATATTCTGAAGTATCTGTCGCAATGATTACATCATTTATTTGATCAAAAATAGAGGTAAATAAATAACACTGACTTAGTAAATATTGTTCCATGTTAATATTATCAATAAGTAAACATATTTTTTTATTATCATTATATCTTTATTTTCATCATATACCTTTATGCAATAAAGTATTGTTTTTGGGATTTTTTAATATCTTATAATAATATTTATATATAATCTATGTATCTATCGCAAATATTTTTTTTTATTTCTTGATATCCTCTTGCATGTGCAAGTTTTTGAGTGAAAACTTTTTTGTGGACTCGATATTCACAAAATGTATTTAAAATTAAATACAATTGAGGAGTTGGCTGCAAAAACCACGTCCATTTTTTTCAATAAAAATTATTTTTCAATTTTGTCTTTATATTATCTAAAATTCTAAATAACTATTATATGTCAAAATCAAATAATCAAAATCAAAATACAGACAACATAATTCACATTCTGGGCTGTCCTGTAAATTTTAATGTTCTAGATTCTTCCACCAAACACCTCAATTAGAAATTATGATTTGCTTAAATATCTTGCAAACGTTTTATGAAAACGTAGACTGTTAATTTTTATCATAATATATTTGTTAGAAAGTAAGAAATAGATGGATTTATTGATTTTGCTCTATATTATAATTGAACAATCGTATTCTAGACTTTATAATTTTAAGATGGAAGTCTAGAATCCTTCAGAAAAACTCAACATAATTATTGCACTGTAAGTATTATTTACTTACTTATAATATAAATATTATAAGAAAATATTTCTAGGCAAGGTTACAACTTGCGTTAAACACTAAATCCAAGTTTTAGGTTCCGACTTTTAATCGACCGTCGTAGGTTCTATTCTCACCCAGAGAAAAAATAATATTATAGTTTTCCCTGAATAAAACACAAAAAATATGAGAGGCAAGTTCATATCATTTAGAGGTGATGTTTTTATAAATCATTAGATGCAGACAATACAAGTGTGTTACATAAGTTTTTCATTTTGATTTTCTTTTTTTTTTCTTTTGTGGTTAATTTGTTAAGATGCTATAGCTAAGTTCACATGTTAATTGAACAATTATTGTGAGCGAGAATTGAATAACTATAAATGCCATATAAATTAAATATTAGTGGCTAAGCTATGCTCTATGGGCTTGGTATTTGATGTTAATTTACTTTAAATACTTTACTTTGCTTCTACTATAATGTTGCCTTAAACTATAATTACTGCCTAAGTGTTAATTAACATTATTATAAATGTACACATAATAAATACAATAAATTAAATTACAGGGAATCCAGTGAGGAGGAAAATATGTTGCCTGCGGTTAGTACTGCCAGGAGGAAGTAACCGATAAGATAAATCGAGTGACTAAAGTTTTACAGCCGTAATAAAATAGTATCATGTGTGGTTGTGCGGTGATCCCAGTAAACGTGCGTTCGCGAAATTATTTATTTCCCTGTGTGTTGTGAAAATGCTTTTGAAAATTATTTTATTCATAAGTGTCCATGTGGTACTATTTCAATGTGTTGTTGTTTGGTGTCAAGGCAGTGAAAACGGGGGATTGATACTGACTGCTCAAAAGAAGAAAGATACGATGGTGCAACTAACATGCATAACGACAGATGTTGGAAGGGCATTAACATGGGAGACGCAAATTGTAGACAAACAAAAAATGCCAGGTTTGAATTTAAAAATCTCATTTGGGCAGTACATTATTTTCTTCAAATTAATATGTAATATTAAAAAAAATGAAATGTATTTTCGGCCACTTTTAAATAACTCGTCATTTTTATTTTTATTTATTTAATTTTCAATTATCAATTATTTCTTAACAATGTTTATGATACGATATACATGGACAAGTCCGTAATTTTGCCCGGCTCCTGTCATATTCACATCCGTCACAGCATTTTTCTGTTTACAGTCCACAAATATTATATAGAGTTATTCACTCTATACGGCACGGAATATTGTGGCCAAAATACGTGACTTTCAAAAAGTGTCACTTTTGGGATACATGGGGATCTATTATGGTTATTTTTTTAATTATTTCATATTATACAGGGTGTTCCAAAAGCCGTAAAGGTATGAAAGTATGATTTTTTAAATAAAACCCCCTGTATAAAATGGTTCCCGTGTGTACGATAGATTTCATGGGCAATAAATCTTCTATGTGCTTTCTTGTTTTTCCAAAATATCGTTCGGACTCGTGTTTTGACACACGTCATTCGCGCATGTTGACATTACAAATTAAATGATAAACAATGTCCTTAGCAACGTAAAAGTCGTATGTGTACGCATGATTTTAATTACAATTTATTGTAATATATAATTTTATATTCTCTATTGAAAAATATTTAGCTTCAGCTTTATTAGCTGATCATGCCCATCGGACAACATCCATCCCTCGGGCCAGAGGCCCCCGCGCTGCATGACGTCGCCCTCCTATCATTATCATCGGCATAACGCTCTTGGTATAAAAATAACTATTGTGTTTATATCTGAAGGACTCCTAAAGACTATGGCTGCAAATACGTATTTGCTTGAAATGAAAATCATAGAACACACATTTTGTATAAATAACTTCATTTAATAAGAAAAATAAAAGCTTATAATCAACTTTTATACTTTTAATTTTGAACAACTGAAACTCTGACCGTCAGCAATTATAGTGTATTATTATTTTGTAGTGTATTATTATAGAGTATGAATGTTTTCAACTGTGTGCAAATAGATTGGCAAGAACGTCTTGTACTCGTATTTACAAGCAGGCAAAGATATTTATGCTCTAAAATATAAGCATTCATTTATGGTCTAAAAAACTAGAAATATTCCTTTAAATATTCTCAAGCAAAAATGTATTTTTGATAATAATACATGTAGAAAAAAACAGTGTTATGTCATGTTAAAATATATTAAAGATTATATATTTGTACATCGTGTTTTTTTACCACTTCAATTAAATTTTCGAGAAATTTTATATATTTTCTCACATATTTTCGAGATATTGGCAGTTTTTATAATTCTGTAACTTCCAACTTGCAGTATATAAAATGTCAATATCTATAAATATGCACGAAAGGATGAATTTTAGCATATTTTCTTGAAATAATAACTACTCTATCTCTTTCAAGATTTGAAGATATTTTAGAAAAAAAAGTGTATGCATTCTAATGATATGTGTACATCATGTTTTTTTATTATCCCTTTAATTTTTAGATTTTCTTGTAAATCTATGAAACTCTCCAGAATGTTTATAAAAAATTTAGAGTCATGTAATTTGGACACTTAAACTTTCGAGAAGTTTTACGCAAAGTTTTCCGCCATATTTTCGAAATATTTGAGAATATTTATAAACCTTTCCATGACTTTTCCGGAACTGTCCCAGATATATATGAAACTTTAAAACACCTTCCATGAAACAAAATCATGGGAGCCTGAAGGCTTGAAAGAGTTGTTAAAAATTTTATGAAAGAAGTTCTGGTGTATTTTGTCCATATATTTTGCAATATGTACGAAAATTTTAATACTATTAAACGAATTTAAGCCATATTAAGATCGGAGAAATTATTCAAATATTATTGTAATGCAGACCTTCACTGTTTCGTTTCATACGAGTCTAACATTAATAAGGTAGGCAGATTTTTGTTATGTTGATATCCTATATTATTCTGAAACAAAGGGAATGACTAAAATATCCAAAACTATACAAACCAGATCCATTGTTTTTCCCTACTTAGTGTTATTTACTAAATATTCTGAATGTGAGTGTGGTAATCACTTTGTGAAACTTATTCATTAAGGAGATTAAAAAAAAGCACTTGATATTAGTTTCACAATTTTTGTAATAAAAATAAGTCTACAATTGTTTCGGTAGTTAAACGATTTTCAAGAGCAAATGAATACTAAATTAAAATTACAAATTGTGCACTATATATATATATATATATATATATATCAATCTCTCTTAATATTAACAATAGAAAAATTAACAAGAAGCTTGGGCGAGGCGATGCTCATTAGCAGCGGGGTATTTTCGAATAAAGTCTATTCATTCACGATGTTGTCTCCATTTATATATATAGTCTAACGATTATTTGTCAAATTGACAGTTTCTTACTTTGTACTTTTGCTGCTTGATATATTTTTGTTGCTGGAATGTCATGTTTATTTATAATTTGCTCTCCTTTAAAAATAAATTCTTACAAACTAATCGACATATTGCAAAAAGTAATACACCGTTGTATGACAAATTAAGTAAGCTTTTAAATGAGCTACAACTCAACCCCTGCTCCAATTTGAGAAAGCTGGACTTACCTCTCCTGAGGCAAGGGGGTTAAACAATTGAACATCAGTTGTTTGTCAAAAGTTTCAGCGACTTCGTGAAAATAAATTATATTCGTAGATATTTAGGGTGTTTCTTTTCTTCCGGGACACCCTGTATATGGGTTGAAAGTCGAACCTACAAAAAACTGGTCTACAGTTACCCCACCTTATTTTTTTTTAGAAACAAAAACTTTGTATACTGAAGAATTTACACCAATACACGGGTGGTTAAAAGAAAATTCATTGAAGAACACTCTTGGTCCGATTTTGGATACCAGATGGGAAAGTGCGTATACCATTAAGAAGTTTATTACATCTTCAAATTCTTATATTTTTAATTATTTTTAGAACTAACCACGGAAATGTCAGAGCCATCTAAGCCCGTGTACAGCAATTTGAAGTTTAAATATCTCTCAAATATAAATTTAGTTAACAAATTTGAGGTGCCAATTTCTGTAAGGTTAGCATTAGAAGGACACATTTACATTTGCCATAAAGGTCTTGACCCAACTGACGCCAATTGTTACTGGATATTGTTAGGTGCGTGGAATGGTACTAAAAGCGCTATAAGAAAATGTAAAAGAGGAGAAATTTCGCAAAATGATAAAAGTCCTTCTGGTAACTGTGACGAAACCCTTGATATGGTAATTTGAAATATTTTTACTGTGCTTTCAAAATATCAACGTTTTGTAATTTTTTTTTTTTAACTAGGTGGAAACAAATCCATTGAGTAAGAAGAACTGGAAACATTTTAGCATTATCTTCGATGATATAACCAAAATGGTTAGCGTAATATTTATTGGTGAAACTGTTCCATTCTTGAAATTTCATGATAATAACTATGACAAAAATATGCCTTTCACCAGCCTATGGGTAAACTCCCGGAAAAATCAACAAGGGTACTGGAAGCTTCATTCTCGTAAGCTATAAGTGTTTCTGAATCAAATATAATATATAATACATACATATTTTTAGGTGATTTTTTTATAGTTAGAGATTGGCAGGAAAGAATCTTGGGACACACTGATTGGGTCACAGATTTTTGGTGTATATCAATGTATGTGGCAATGTGCGAGTCATGTCGCTTAGTAGTTTCTCTAGTAAATTATTACAACACTAATTATGAAGTTTATAATCAGGTGTATGATAGCTCAGAGGTATTACAGTATTTTTAACACATATTTATTGGTCATATAAATTTATGCTTTAAGAAATCGAATTGGATGAAAATAAAATTTTCATATATAAACAAATTTAATATAAATTACTTTACTCTAAAAGTTCGAATTGAAGCAAATGGGTACACGGATGTAGATCCCTTTTTGGCAATGGATAATATGGTAAAATCCACAGACTGCTTCAAAAAAGGTAATACTAAAAAAATAATATAATATTGGTACATACAGGGTGTCCCCAAAATAGTGGACAAGCTCGACAGCATGCCACTCAGGGATGACCACTTGATTACTAAAGAAGCACTAAATAATTTAAAAAATAAAAATATATATTAAAAAAATACATATATCATAGACAACTTTATTATCAGTATTTTAATTGTAAAACACATTGTTGTAATGTAGATTTTTAAACAATTGTCTTTTTGGAATATAATACGCTAATTAGAAATAAAATAATACGCTATTAGAAATGGAAATATCCAATAAGATTATTTAAATAAATTATAACTAAACAACTTAACACATTGGCAGTTAATTCTTTCTAGCAGCCCTTATTTATTTGTTGTAATGTGAGATCTTTGACTAGTATTATTTCGAAAAGTATAGCCCTATAATTTTTTCTTTAGTATTTTTTAAGGACTCAGTTGCTATTTCCGAGTAGCGTAATATTGAGCTCGTCCACTATTTTTGGGACACCCTGTATACAGGATGTTATGTAAGTAAACGTGCATAGCTTAACACAATATTAAGATAACTGCCTGGAACCCAAATGTGCAATAATTTGATGTTGAACTCTTTTCTTTAAGCAACAGAAGAAGTTTAAAGTGGACCATTGAGGAATTCTGATTTTACTGAAATGAAAGTCTTCTAACTAGAAAAACACAAAACTCTCACAATTTACATTGATTGTAGCATCGTAGAACAATGAAACACGATGTTTAATTAACATTTATTTAAGGTTTTTGTTTTTGTATTAATTGCTGGTACATTTTATTTAGTTAAAGACTTTTTTCTTATTTTTATTATGTTTATTATTTGTTTCTGCCTAACTTGTTTCGGATTGTTTTAAGCCATCTACAGAGGCACGTATTTTTTGTATTTTAAATTGATACGTTTAAGATATACTTTAGAAATTGATTGGTCAGTTTTAAGGGGCTCCACTTCTTATAGAAAGCACGTAAAACAAATAATTATTGCCAGATTTACAATATATGTTGTTAGACCTATCATGGATTTACTTAAATAACTTACTTAAATAACACCCTGTATTTTACCTACTGTATTTGATGTAATTACACATGTAACAAACTTTTTTTTTAGAAACTAAATATTCTTCTATAATGATTAAAAATTCTAACGTAAATAATACATTCTGCCAATTTTTGATAGGAGATGAAAATAAATTGCAAATACGTCCAGATTTAATTGAGCAGCAGCCAGGTATGATAAGATTTAAGTATATATTTACATAAATATTTAGATTGTTATCATTTTTTGTAGATATTAATTGTTCACCAAGCTCAATAGGTAAAAACTGTTTTACTTGTTCAGACATAACAATATTAGGGAGCTGCAAAAATAATTTAATTTGTGAAAAAAATGTGGCAGACGAATTTTGCTACTGTGGCGCTGGATCAACTGGTGATTTTTGCGACCAAGGTTTGTGTATTTAAATCACAAATCATTACTGCAACTAGTGACAAATTATATTGTAGACTGCACTTGGCCGACATATGGTATAAATTGTAATCAACAATGCGGGTCTTGTAATGACAACAGTTGCAATGGAATTGATGGAAGATGTATGCGAGGGTGCAAAAACAATTTTATTCTACCTAATTGCCTCCAAGGTTAGCAGCTATTATAAATTACTGATTTTATATTTACATGTTTTAATTATTAGCCAGATTTCCCATCTTGACATCAGATCTTATAGTTGACTCAGAATGTTATACAACATGCAATGTTAAATTTAACAGTACAAGTTACATAGGTATAGAAAAGCCGATTTACTACAGATTCGAATATAAGGTAATAACGTTTAATATTTTGAGGAAAATTATAATTATTTAAAGTTACAAAGTTACAAAATAATTTTAGTCAAAAATTATTTTCCATTTAATATTTTTCATACCATTTAGCCTCAATTCAACAAATTCTAAATAATAGTGTCTTATATTTCATTTGACATGTAAGTGTAAGCAAATAATTAATATATACATATAAATTCTAGAAATCTACTGCTAACACCTGGATAACATCTACAAAATTTGATCTTCAATATAACACATTCACTTTAAGAGACCTAGAAATATCAACACAATATATGCTCAGGGTGGTATTAATCACAGAATCTACACAATTCTTCAACGATGATATCCCTTTCACTAATTTAACTACAATTTGTAAAGGTTAGTGAAAATAATATGAAAATTGCATATTCAGCATATTTTATGTTTTAGAAATAACAAGTGATGCAGTGAAATTACATGCTGAGAGTAAAAAAGCTACATTCTCTATAAAGGTTTGAATAATATAACCACAATTAGGAGAGAACTAATAGAATTTGTTAATTACAGCCAGCGGAAAGTACAGAATCATGTAAACTTTATATGTATTATATAAGTATCAAAAAGGAAAACCGTGAAGTTTCAAAAAAGGAATTGGCTGCCGATGTCATTATATCAAATTTATTACCCCATCAAAGCTATACATATACAGTTTACAATCAACAAGACAGTGCCATTATATCTTCTGAGTTTCAAACTGACGAATCTGGTAAGAATAAACGTGTTATATAGAATAAGTACACATTTATTATAAAAAAAAATCCCTCATAGCTGCAAGTGTTGTAAGAGATGTACAATATGATAGTTCTCAATCAGAAATTTCAATATCATGGAATAAACCTGAGAACCCAAATGGAGATATAAATGGATATAGTATTTATTATGTGGTAAATATAACTAAAAATATTTAAAAAATGAAGTAATATTAGTAATTTATAGCATAAACAATATATTTTCTGCCCACTACGAAAAAACCTTGAGTCACAAGATACTATAACCACTTCCAACAATTACGTAAATATAACCGAATTAATACCTTATTCTATTTATATAATTAAAATAAGAGCAATAAATAAATATGAAGGAGTTGAAATAACGTCGGAGGTTGCTACTAAATCGAAAGGTAATTTGTCCAAATTGTTAAATATTTGCAGTTAATAAATGTAATATTTTAGACGAACTATTTTCCGATGCATACAGTATAAATGTAACAGCTGGTGTAAATCAGGTGAAAGTTAAATTCATTCCAAAATGTGAAGTAATTAGTGCACCTATAATTATGAATATGTTAGTAACATGTACTGAAAAATGGGGCAATACCAATAAAAGTGTCGAAATAAAATTACCCAAAGATACCCAAATAATCGATAAGCTCCAACCATTTTCTAACCATGCATTAACAGTTACACTATCGAATCAAAATAGCAATGCTGTGCCTATTGTCTTGCCAGTAATCATTTTTAAAACAGAAGCTACTGGTAAGTTACAGAAACCAATTTTGCACTTTATTATTATTATAATTTTTTAATAGTGCCAAATGAAATCAGCTCCTTTGATTTTTACTCCACGGATTCAACCAGTATATCGTTAAGATGGAGTCCTCCTTATCCTCCAACAGGAGAAATTGAACAATATAGAGTTATGTACGCCACTCCTTATACCACATGGTCTGTCTTCAATAAATATCACAATTGTACGATTTGGCCTGGGATGTACTGTATGAAAATATCATCACTATATACGGATGCGTATTATTACTTTAAGGTACATTATTAAAATAATTACTTTTCTTAGGTTGTTTTTTAATCTATTTAGTTTTCCGATAGATTTCAGCGACAAATATTGGAGTAGCGGGATGGTCCAGAGAATATCAATTAGAGACGTATATAAACATTAAAAGTAAGTCACATTAATCTCGTAACTGCTTCATTTAAAATTAAAACCATATGTTTTAGAACCCTTACAACCCAAAAACTTGATTGCATATTGGGATGATCAGTATAATATTACCGCTGAATGGCAACATCCAGATAAAACAAATGGACTTCTTCGAAGCTTTTCTATCGCTATTGGCTCAATGAAAGAAATATCTCAGAAAATTGTCAAGGAAAATCTTACCTACACGTATACTGTAAGTTTTTATTAACATTTATATTAATAACATATCCGATGTTGATGAAGTAAATATGATTTTTAAATTCCAAATGTACGAAATAACATGTATAGTATGATGGCCCCACTTCGTAAGATAGTAAAAGAGGATTGAAAATAAGTCTAATTTATATGAAAACACCAAAACGTTCTAATATTGCAATGTAACTATCGGTTAATCTAGTTATCTGAAGTTATCTGAATAGATGTGATCAATATGTAACTTCAACTGAGGAGCTGGGTGCAATAACAGCGTAAGTCAATTTATGCTGTTTTTGAGCAACTTTGTTTATTAGAAAATTTGTACCCTTATTTATAAGTCTGTTAAAATCTGTTAAAAATTGGATATCGGCCGTTAGGCAATTACCACTAATGTACTGTCATCAAGACAGTTACAAACCACCATGCTCTTCATCAATATTTGAACTCCGGTCTCCTCAGCTGCGATATGGTTTCATATTATTAATATTGTTTATTTTGCTAACATAAATCTTATTCACCAAACCATATCCTGTAATACCATTTATCCTCTATAATAACCTCGAGTATTCGAGTTGGTGTAACGATACTTATTATTATAACTTTAAACAAAGTTCTAAACTAATTACATTCCTCAAACATTAAAAAGTGGGAGATGAATTTTAAAATATAAGCCGGTCTTCAAGTTAAAAGGAACGTGCATATAATAGTCAACTTCTGCAGTAAGTCCGAGTCACATAGTTAATGGCGCGATATAATGCGAATAAATAGATATATTGATACTATATACTCAGTTCATATAAGTATCAGTATTTTGTTGATACTATATTTCAATGCCGTTATTAGTATCTATCTAAGATATATTTTTGTCTATAAGTTACTGTTGTGCAGGTCGATATAAAACGATAAGTAGGAGTCGATTCACATAAAATATGTGTACATGTGTTTTTAATGATATTGTAGACTAATGTTGAACCGAAAGATGGTACTTTGAAAATAGCAATCTCGAGTGTAAATAGCAAGGGAAAATCGCCATATATAAATTATAATATCGATTACCCTCCTCCGAAACCTGAATTATCTATTGATCGAGTGGTTAAAAAGCCTATGAATATGTCGATTGAATTGGACATTCCTCCTGCGGAAGGTTTAAAGCTCAATAGGTTCTTACTACATTATTTTCTCGAACCCTTATTTAATGAGTTATTTTCAGCTACATGTACGTAATGGTATCACAAATACCAGATTACGGCAAAGTATTCAACCCATCAAAAATCAACATGAGTGAAATTTGTTCTTCCGCAGTCAAAGTGTACACTTCTGCAGAGATGAGAAACCGAAATACATTAATCATCGGCAACGGAGAAGTCCAAAATTGGTCGCTTTGTCAAAATAAAATTATTAACCGCGCTTTAATCCCTGGAACTAAATTTAATATATATTTTCTCATTTACAACGAAGCGCATAACTTGACACGAGGAAACATCTACCAACTGGAAGAAACCACTATAGAAGTAAAAATACCCGACCCGAGTAACTCAGCTCTCTACTTTCTTCTCATCCTACTAGTGATTCCGATCTTTCTTGTATTCTTCATTATTAGGTAAGTTATTTGCAACGAATTTACGTAAAGCAGCTGACATTTTCACACGTAGGAAGAAGAAAATCCGCATTGGGTGGCCATCAACACAAACTGTACAGGGTATTTATTGACCATACCAAAATCCGCAAATTCAATACCGCAGTTCCATTCTAGGGATTAGCCCAGACACCATCCCGTTAACCAAGACCCCTGCCAAGGAGAAAAATGGAACTAACAGCATGAGCAACATGGAATCTAATGTGCCGTCAAGGTTTTCCCACCCCGTTAAATTGGATGATTTCGAGAATTACGTCAAGGACTCGATCTTTAATGGCGAGCTCGCCAGACAACACGCTGTAATTATATGTACATCCGTGTTTGGTTAAACATAACTATGTATTCTTTACAGATGTTTCCTAGGGGTGAGCAGAAACCTAATGAGTATGGAAAACTACCACCAAACAAGTCCAAAAACAGATATATGAATCTTGTATCGTGTAAGTATGAAGATGTATCGTGTCTATTAGTACTTTCAACTAAAATTGTTTAGGTAAGGTATGAAAGTGTATCTGTATGCCTTATGGATTTGGCTTGCATTTTTTAGAGGGTAAACTTTTAGCTAATAGGTACGAACTGTTGGGCCTAAACCTCTGGGCCTAAACTTTTAGATCAGAGGGTAAGCCAGTATTCAGAGTCACTGGTTATACTTGCCTTTTCCTTACTCAGCTTGTATGATTCTGTGCATGGGGTGAGGATGGGTGAGGTTGAAGTGAGATCACGTAAGGGTTGAAGAAATATAGCTATGTCATGCAGCATTCAAGTTGTGGATAACTTAACGATGCGGAGGGACTCGAATTCGGGCCTATGATTAACATAATGATATTAGAAACTAATTTCATAAAATTTCACAAAATTATATGTGTGAAAAATATAGACTATTTTTAATAAATTTTGAAGCCAAACGGGTCCATTGATCACGACTAACTAATATCTCAGTTATGCAGGTATACCGCATAGGCGAAATTACATAATGCAGAAATTAGAATTTTCAAAATATTTCTAAAACTTATTTTGGGAATATTGAATTATAATACTTTTTTGTAGCAAATTGTCAAGCCAATTGTTATATAAGAGATAAAAAAGTATGTAATTCCATTTAAAAAAAAATGAAATTCGTGTACAATTCTAAGAATTGTAATTTTTAAGAGAAATTGAACACATTTTTCATCTTTTTGAGGTCTAAATCTTACAAATTAATTATTATCTCATAAAGTAAAAAAAAAGAGGTGTACAAAAGATGTTTCAAATTAAATGGGGAAGCCAAAAACATAATGCGTGTCCTATTTAAAAAGCAAAAGTTGATGGCTACTTCCGGTATACCCCGAAGTGATATAAGGTTGAAAATATCTTACTTCAGGAGCCATGTTTGGATGGATTTTTTCAAATTTTTAGTTTATCGGGAACCCCTTAAACTTTTAATGGTCTATTAGCGTGGGACACCCTGTATAATTAATATCGATGACATTGGTATATATTGACCACGTTAGTTGGGTTTATAACTATATATCAACCTTAACTAGCAAGGAAAGTTTATAGAATTCTTGATATTGGTTATCATGTATTATTATACTTTCCTTGTTCTTATCTTTCAGATAACCACACCCGAGTTAAACTGAGTAAAATAAACGGGGACGCGTACTCCGATTACATCAATGCAAACTATATCAAGGTCAGTATATTTTAAAACCAATGCATATACATAAATTATCTCTAAAAGCAGGAAATACTGATGATTCCATCAATTTTATCATTGTTGAGTAATATTAGTTTACGAATACTTCAATTTATGTTAGACCAAAACTTCCCCAAAATTGCAGAAAGAAAGACTTGATTATAAGTTATTAATGCGGGAATAAGGCTATTAAGAATTATAAATTTAATTTGTCGCATTCGATGTTTTATGTTGTTAGATACAGAATTCAAACGCTATGACATATGAACATACCATAATCAAGTTATTAGAATCTGTATACAGTGTGTCCTAGTGACTGCCAGACATAGCAAAATTAACATTTTTCTAATTCTCTTTATTAAAATGCTCAATATGCATATTGAATCTCATCATTAAAACAATACTCTCATCGAATGAGTGAATAAAATGTTCACATTTTCATGTATTCACTATAACCATAAACAATAACCAGGTGACAAGGTTGACCAAGGTTCAACCATTGACAAGGTGAATAAAGTAAAATAATAGGTAAATTCGCACTATCCTTGAAATTTTTGTTGTGACCTGGCAAAGTGAGACTTCGCGCAAATTCTTCAATTCTGATCACGAATTGGAAAAAATCTTGTACGATACACGTGAATAAACCAATTTTATCCAATCGAAAACATTATCACACTCCGCTTCGCCTCTAGCGCTAAACTGTTTTTTCGAGGATAAAATTCGACTTTATTCACTTATACCATAAATAGTTATTTTTCAACTATTGCTGTGTCTGTATCTAAAAATGTGATATTTTTTGCCACAAATGGAACAGCAGGTAGTTGAATTAATCAAATTTCTGTCAGTTTGCTGTTCTTATTATAATTCATAATTAATATAAATTGATTATTTAATATGAAAATTATTTTATAGAAGTAAATTTCTGTTTCTTAGATATTTTCTCATGGCAGCTCATGGCAATAGTTGATCCTTATATAATTTTCCAATGTAAATTTTACTATGTCTGGTAGTCACTTTTACTTTTATATTAATTAAATATGATTATTTAATATGAAAATTATTTGATAGAAGTAAATTTCTGTTTCTTAAATATTTTCTTTTGGCCACTTAGAAATGTAAATTTTACTGTCTGGTAGTCACTTTTACTATGTCTAATAGACACACTGTATACAAAATACATGTTCGAAACGCAATGCTACAATTTATTTTTTCCAAGCTCTCATTATTAGAATATGTCATAGAAATACGTAAGTGCAAAGAAACATTATAACAAATTTGCAAAGTGAAACCCTGAGAATGGATTAGAAGTCGCAGCATTAATACTCACGAAATATTTATATGATTTTCCAATTAATACAACAAAATATATGCGTATAATTTATTGTTTGGTTATATTGTAAAAGTTTTTATCTAGTGATTTTAGTGTAAAAAAAAGTTTCAGACATTTTTTATTTGACATTTTGATGGTAAAATAAATAATATTCAATATGATAAACACATCATAAGCCTTATGATGTATTCTTAATGATGTGTCAATGTGTTTTTTATACAATGTTACAAATTTCATCGTCATCAAAATGATACAAACACGACATTTTTTAACATAGCATGTGCTATGTTTGTATATATATTTTTGGTTTTGTAATAATTTATCATTATATTCTCCATCTTGAAAGTCTGGAATTTATATACCCAAGTGCCGTACATAATTGGCGCCCAAGCAGGGACGTCGAGAACTGATAAATATATTGTAAACGATTATTTTAAGGCTTAGATTTGTTCTTGTCATCGTGTAGTATTTGCTCCGAACGAAAAATCCAAAGTTCCAATATAATATCCAAAATATCCTAATAGTTTCAAATTTCTCTAGTGATATTTATCAAATGTGTTTCATCCAAACCTACACGTTATAGGGTTTCAACTCTCCCAGGGCTTACATCGCAACACAAGGACCTAAACCCAATACAGTTGATGACTTCTGGAGAATGATATGGGAAAAAAGCGTCGCCCATGTAGTGATGCTAGCAAATGTCTTTGAAAATGGCAAAGTGAGTAGCTTACACTATAAGTTTATTTGGTTTTATCATACGTTATTGATTTTCAAACCATTCATATTTTTCTTCAATAAGATTACTCTTATAATGAACAGAAACTTTAAACACACAACCACCATTAACAATAATAATCCTACTGCTTCTCCACCTGTAGCATAATTGGTTTTACCATTTTACCAACAATGGTTTGGCTGCGATATTTTTGGGGGACGAATTTAATATTTGCCCTGAAATCTATTTAATTAAATATATGAATGTATTTTAGAGAAAGACCGAAAAATACTGGCCAAACTACAATGAAGACATTAACTTTGGAATTATCAACGTACGCCACATCTCCACCGAAGTGTTTGCTGATTACGAATTCAGGATTTTCTACGTCAAATGCAACGGCGAAGAAAGAAAGGTGCTGTATCAGATTGCAATATCTTATATTTGATCGCAGTTCATAGAATCAGGTAAAAATCTTAATTGGGCAAAAGCAGTATTTTGTTTTAACATAAGTGAGCATATCACCGATATACTGAGGTGTCCCAGAATAAAGTTAATATATATTTCAGGGGGTGCTTCCTCAGTTCAAAATATGAAGATATACATTATTACACCCTGTATAATAACGTACGAAGTAATAATTATATCGGTTTAAGTTAATTAAAATTAAAACGATATTTGCTAATTTACAAATACAAAAACTTTCAACTTGTTGCTTACGTTATATGATACAAAAAATTGTTTCTTCTTAGATTAAATTATATAAATTGAAAGAGAAACTAAAAAATATTAAACATTATAACATAACATTCTGAATTAAATTAAACAATTTTACTTTGTTACTTCCACTAACACATTTATTTTACAAAAATAATTTAGTGACTGCAGTTTCGACTACTCTATAGTCATTGTCAAATGAGATTTACCATGTTCCACAAAGTAACCGCTACCAGTATACAGTACATAATATTCTGTTAACGTAAAATTTTATAAAATCTGTTTCCTACAAAAAATGTTCAGGTTTAAACTATCTTTTACTTTATAAAAATAATATTCAAATATATCTGTCATATTTTTGAAATTATTGATAGAAAATAAACACAAATATGACATATTATGGAAACACGCACTTCCGGTTGCCATTTTTTTTCAAAACATTTTCAAATTTAGATTTTTCTCATCATGTCTATTTTAATACCAATACAAATTCTTGCATTGGTATTCAATGCAAGAATTCATTCATTTTTCATTTTAAGGCTTATCAGTGGCTTACCGCCATTAAATATTTCGTAAAATATGTAATTTCTTTATTCAAGATCCATTAGACAAATATATTCATTTAATTTTTTTAACATTTATGGTTGATATTTTGGAATATTTAATGTTTTAGTTTCTCATAAAGTTGTCAAAATAATGTTCAGTATAAATTGTTATCGTTATTTTATTCATTAACGAAAATATCTTTCAAATGTTATTTTCTACAGAAAATATACTGTTTTATACTTTTAGTTATACCTTATATATGTATAAAATCTAATCTAAATATAATATGAAGTTAAGATTATCATTTACAGAATTATTTTCAAACATCTGTTTTATACAGCGCCTACAATAATGTCCACAGACCACGTGATCACTTTTATATAGACAACCCATTTGACACACTGGCAGCAGTGGTTTGGACAGTTAGGCCACAGGAAGATTATGATTTGTAAAGGTGTCGTAGTTCACATTCAGATCCGGGAAAGCATCTCTGGTCGATACAAGACTACAGTAAATACCAATGTTGTAATGTATCTAGATACATGTATCTAGATACATTTCAAGTATATAGATACGTATTTAGATACATTCTTGCTTGACTACCTAAAGTTGTATCTAGATACATATTTTTTAAGGATCTGTATTGTATCTAGATACAAAAACATTGTATCTGTTACAACACTGCATTTCACGATAATTACATACAATTAGCTATTGATTCATTATTGAGACCATTATTTTTTTAATTATTATTACCTTGGGGCTGCGTTTAGTTTTCTCGTATTTATTTTAAGTTTGAGTCAGTAATTTGTTATTTCTTTCTGTATTATTCTTGTATCTATTACGTATAGTAGCCCGTCGAAAGCTGACAATGACGCATGCTTTTTCGAATAAACAATCGCTTTTTTAATGCTGGTTCGTGTGCTTAAGCTAAATGTAATAGAATGAAATGAATATAGAAACGTATGTCGAATTCATCCAATATGAATCGATGAGTCATTGTCAGGACGGGACGAGTATACCAATAACTATAAGCAGACGATAAAAAATAAATTTAGTTTTGCACATTTTATTAAATATTTATGAGCATTTTTTTTGCATGTAAAATGCGTATGTAAAAAGGAAACAATTTTTGAATTGGTTTTCCATGGTTTGGTTTGGTTTTGGATACATTATCTGAAATGTATTTAGAAGTATCTAGATACTTTTCAAATGTATCTATATCTGTAGCAAGATACATTTTCGAATTTGTATCTAGATATGTTGTCGGCTTAATGTTACAAGGTTATATGTGCAACTTTGTAAATTTGGGAATAACGACTTTAAATATGTTTGTTATTATAGAAAATGATGTATTGTGCACTGTAATTAGATTTTTTATTATTATTAGAATCACAGATTCTTAATCATCCGAATTTAACCTTCCAACAAGTTGAAAAGTCCCGCTTTGAAAACATATAGCTGTAAAGCTATAGACCTAAAAATTGAAAAAATGTTACATGCAACCTTATAAGACCAAGCCAACGATGTATCTAGATACATTTTTTCTTAAGTATCTGATCTGTATCTAGATACAAAAAAAATGTACTTGTTACAACACTGATAAATACGACCATAAACCATCTGCATTGCGAGTTCTACTTCGGAAATACGCCATAATAATGAAGGCGTCGTGCTGGCTTGTAAAGGGCATACTAAATAATTACAAATCTGAAATTATTTATAGGATATGTATAATATCAGTCTTATATTATAAGCCAAATGTCGACGTACCGAAGCAATTTCAAAGTATATAAGCTAGCTCTCAAAAGAACAGTTGTTTTATTGGTGCAAATGAAATAAATAGTCGAAAGGTCGATAAATAACATGGGTAAAACCGTGAACAAAGGTGCAAGGAATAAAGGAAACTTAACAGCATTAATCTACGAACGCCAATGCCGCCAAACGTCATTCCCCTGCTTACAAGCAACATAGTAAAATAAAATTCACTAAATCTACAAAGTTACTAATTACGTGGTCTTTGGACATAATTATTGGCTCTATATTTAAAATTACTGATAAAAACAAATAAGTATATATTCAGACTAAACACATACTTCCGATTATCACTTTGCCAAGAAATGTACAAATGGAGATTTTGTTCTAAAATTTCAAATTCAAAATTTGGTTAATTATCTTTAGTCGTTCTTAACAAAACGTTAGAATTAAATTGACGCTCGCTTTTTATGTATATCATTATTTCCTCATTGTCTCGCTCTCACTTATGACAAAGCATATGACGTAAATGAAATAAAAGGCACTCAGTATGTTCAAATTATCACTTATGTTATAATTTTCAGAATCGATAAAAAAACTACAAAAATTATAAATCTAAAAGTATCTAAAATCGTCAGTAGATTACAATTGTAATTGTCCAATGAATTATTTTTGTTTTTTTTATTAGGCCTGACTAACAAAAAATTAATATAATTACAATTTTCCACTCAAAAATAATTTTGTTATGGTTTTTGAAGGGTCCTGTCTACACTGCTTTAAATTTCCCATGCGAAATCAAATGTGACGCTCTTGCGCAATGCTGTTATGCTAGTAGGAGGAAGAATAGCATAACTTCAATTACCTTTGCTGGCAGTTTTAAGCATAATGCTGATATGCTAGTAGGCGGAAGAATTACATAACCTCAATAACTTTTGTTGGCAGATACTGAATGACAGTTCTGGATAATGCAACACTAATAACAATCAAGTGTTAGGTATATAAAAATTTGGAGACTGATGGAATCTTGCTTATAAAACTTCATGAGAAATAACCTAGAATGTAGAATGCAGTTTGAAGCATAGCACTGATATGCTAGTAGGCGGAAGAATAACATAACCTCAATAACTTTTGTTGGCAGATAATGAATGACAATACTGGATATTGCAACACTAATAACAATCAAGTGGTATATAAAAATTTGGAGACTGATGGAATCTCGCTTGTAAAACTCCATGAGAAATAACCCTAGAATGTAGAAGTTCACACAAGATGATAAACGAAATCAATAAAATACTTCAAAAGTATGCAAAAGTCCAATACTCTAAATCATTTTAACTAGCTATTTCGAAAGTTAATCAAATTCTAAATTCTTTCTCATTTTGCTATTTAATTATTACATTAGATGAAATATTCCATCATGCCACATTTGAACAAGTAATTTGCAAAACTTTTGGAAAAGATAAGGTATCCAATATAAACTTAAGAATTTGATACCAATATATGAAAACTATACGATAAGTTTAATAGGGCCCATCACCACGCTGGCGCTGGTCAAATCGCTTATACCAGCTTATACGTGAATTTGATATATATTCAGAACTACATCGAACTAAGAAGACCAGATGGGTTGAAAAGATTCTGCCAGTCTCTAATTTTAAGCAATCGAGTTGTTGTTGGTAATCTTTGAAGATAATGTTATTCACGTAAACAATCTAGCCGCAGCTGGTGGTCCTAATTTGTTGGGACTTGCAGCTACCGAGATGACTGTATTCTGATTTCATTGCAAAAGTGTCTCCTTGTTTTTCATTGGCGTTGCCTTACCTGTTAGTCCAGTCAAATTAGACTTTTTGGCAGAAATTAATTATATAGTTTTGAAATATATAGAGTATATATATATATATATATATATATATATATATATATATATATATATATATATATATATATATATATATATATATATATATATATATATATAGAAATATATAGAATATATAGAGAGATTGAAATATATAGAGTGCTCAAGAGTACACATACTCTTGAGCACTCTAGAATCGAATATCCGTTAAGTTTCCCCTCCCCGGGTGGGGGCTTCATCTCTTAATATTGAAAAAACGCCATACAAACGGCGAACACATTTTTATATAGGATAAAGTTGATGGAAACAAAATTTTGAACAAAAATTATATTACATATTTTGTCACAAAAGCTATAGTGCTCAAGGTATAGACGCCGGAAGTAAGAGGTGAATGCTGGTGCGCGACACACAACTCGTTTATCGGGCTCTCGTTTCGTAAATAACTACCAAACGACCAGATTTTTGTTAAAAGTGCTCATAACTGAAGTTATAGAGTGAGAAATTTTCAATCAGGGCAGGAAAAATATTTTTACGAATATCCATCCGTTTTGTAGTTATTTACAAAAAGAGATCCCGAGAAAGGAATTGTGCGTCGCGCCCCAGTATTTATCTCTTACTTCCGGCGTCTACAGCGTGCGAACTATAGCTTTTGTGGCAAACCGTGAGATATAATTTTCGTTAAAAAAATTATTTGCAGCAATTTTACCCAATATGAAAATTTTCAGGCAGTGCACTGTTAACAAGACAATTGGGAAAAATAACACAAGTTCACCGGTTGGGAAGTGCTTTTTCAATATTAAGGGATTAAGCACCCACTGGGGCAGGAGAAACTGGACGGACATTTGATTCTAGAGTGCTCAAGAGTATATGTACCAAATTTCAAAAGTATGTAATTATTTTTTTAAAAAATTGATATGAACCTTAGCACTTCGTATATCTAACCCAAAGCACATTCATTTATCAACTGTAAATGCGCATATAATGGTTACTGATTGGTATTAATCTAAGTTGAGGTTCTGGTTCTGGTATGAGCCCATACCTATGCTACATATTTGATGATAGGTCGTACTACTATTTTGTACGTTCTGATCTTACTGACAATGTTCAAGTATACATGTTTCTCCAAATGGTAACATTAACGGTAATGACCAAAATTAGTTTATATTTTGATGACTACTTATTAACTTCAATTTATACCTAAATACATGATTATAAGTGTTATTTGATAGGTGGAGCAACTGCACTTCACAACTTGGCCGGATCATGGCGTTCCACTATACCCACAGAGCTTGGTGCCATTCGTGAAGAAGATACTCACGTTCCCCCAGGATACTGCACCGATAATTGTCCACTGCAGGTAATGGATGAGTTGAACTTAGCGCAATTCTACCAAATATTATTTTTTAGTGCCGGGGTTGGAAGGACGGGGACTATAATCCTGATAGATCTGTGCTTGCGTATGGCGGCCCAGACGGGCATCGTAGACATCCTCCGCCAGCAGTACCACCTCCGCGAGCAACGCACGAACATGGTGGATAATCTGGAGCAGTTCAAGCTCGTTCACCTGGTTGTATTTGAGTGTCTCTTCTCTCCGGACACGACGCTGCCTTGCAACGAAGGCTTCGAGCAGGCAATGAGGCGCACTGTCGAGCACGAGCTGAAGAAGCAGATGGACTACATAAAGAGGAGCGCCTGGCAAGAGGAGGCCATCAGCGGCAAGGACACCACGCGTCCCGTGCAGCAGCTGAAGAAGAATAGGTATGAAGACGCTCCACCTCCTGAAACTTACGGCGTCATCTACTTGACCCCAAGCCCGCCCTCGGATGAGACGTCTACGTACATCAACGCTGTGACCGTTGACGGTTTCAAGGCTCCCAAGAGCTTCATCACCACGCAGCAGCCGTTGCCGCATACAGTAGGCGACTTCTGGAGGATGGTGAACGAGAACGACGTTTGCATCGTGATATCTCTTCAAGAGATCGACCGTAAAGATGCTGTAAGCTTAAAAAACCGCAATGTAATCACAAACATGACTTTGATTTGTTGTGCAGACTTGCTGCAGTTTTTGGCCTGACGAGTCCAACAAAATTATGAATGCCACAAAGGATATCGAGATTCACCACAACCAAACGGAGAGCATAGACACCTTCGACCTCTTCTCATTGTCTCTTAGCTTTAAGAGCGAGAATCGCAAGGTGATAGTTGTAGCGTTGAAGGGATGGAACTACGGTACACCGTACCCTAATAACTTTGCATCACTCCTTGCTGTCTGGCAACAAATGAACCAGCTCTCGTGGAAGGAGAACCGCGTAGTTGTGACATGCAAGTAAGTCAACTGAAAACGTATACACATGTATTTTATATTTTAATCAACGCTAAGTATATTTGTGGCAGCTCATACATCATCAGCCATATAGCCAGATATAAGCATTTATTAAAGATGTCTGATCGAGGAATGACCCACAATGACTAGTCATTTGTATTTATCCTCCTGGGGCCCATCGTTAAATTGATTAAAAAATATTTATAGTAAATGAGACAACTTATTATTTTGGGCCCAAGTAACACCCTCCAGTAGGATTTTTTATTATTTTTTTGGTCAATTTTTGGAAAAAACTAAAGTATCACTAATGATACTTTGGGCCTTAAGCACAACAAAAAAAAATCATATTGAAGTTATATTTTATTGGTGATATTGCGCAAAACAGTTTCGGTCAACGCTGCAGCACAAAAAACCTTACTGAGCACTTTGATCAACAAAAGTGAGTTTCTTGCAGCCCGGATAGCGACATTTAGATCGTAATTTTTGTTGATGTTTCATGAACTGGGGAAGTTGTTTGTTCTCTTTCTTTCGAATCCTTTTTTCGGGAATTTCCTCTACCTTTCTGCGCTTTCTACTGGTCTGTGCTGTTTCCTCATCCTCACTGTCACTTGAATCTGAATTTTGCGGGTTCGCAGCAAGTCCTGACGACAAAAGTGCTTTCGCAATTGAAAATTTAAAATCAAGGTAATCCAGTTTTTCTTTTTTTGGAACATGTGCAGCTTCAGCATCTTCTCGATATTCTAGCCAGGCGGCCGTCGCACTAAAGTCTACAAAATGGTAAATTACACGAATGGTCCATTTCTTAGTACGACTCTTCATTCGGCAGTTTGAAATAACTCGATCAGGCAAATCAATGCCTCCCATGTTTTCATTGTATGTACAATTTTACAAGAGATGGACGATTTATTTCAATGTATTTGTTGTCAACTTTTGACCAGCGCTTGCACAATCCCACAGGGTCAGTTCCAAATTCCGAAGACCCGATATGAACTGGCTTAGAGTCGTACAATTTAACCAAAGCTATTTTATTATCCTCAGAAACAAGCATATATTGGGAACCACAGCCAGGTTTTTTTCATTTGATTATCTGTTCTGAAACTCACCACTTTTGGGATTCGATTTTTCATGAGAGTGCCAGTGAGAGTAATCCCTCGAGCGAGACGCGTTTTTATTATAGGTATTAACGTAAAAAATCTATCAGTAAACACGGATACTACAACTGGTAAAGTATCCGCGAGTCTGCGAACCACCGTTCCTCCAACATCTAATTTTTCGGTAGTGGGTACCAAGCAGGATTCCGTTGTTTTTCACTTTCCTTCATACATGAGGAAGTCCAATGGAATTCCTTTTGCCATCGTCATCACAAAATTCTTGAGACCTACAGGATGTGGTTTTCCACGAACAAATTGTCTCCTTCTTACCTTACCATGAAAGGGGATCATTTGTTCGTCCACTGATATTTCATTTGTCCTTTCATTCTGTAGACACGCTTTTTGAATTAGGTCTAACATTGGCCTTATTTTCCAAAATCTATCATTTTCCCGGGCTTCTTTCGATACAGCATTGTCATCTACTATTTTTAGAAGCTAGAACGAGTTCGAAGCGCAAAAAACTGTTTTCTGGAAATGTTTTCATAAATAATTGGTACTCTGGTATCCATTTGCCAGTACATCTTGATTCGTCGTTGGTTGTAGATGCCAATTAACATGCTGCATGCAAAGACAACTTTCAGCTTTGCCGCAGAAGTATCTAAAGACTTTCTGGTTTTATTTACTTAGTTTATGTTAGTCACAAAGGCCATGGAAATAAATCGTCTTCGAGATATCTGCTGAAATAACTTATTGGATCCGGAATGTTTTCTGGCAAAAGTTCAGCACGAACCGTTGGTGAATGTTTCACAGCAATTCTAGGTACAAAAGCACTTCGCTTCCATTTCCTTTTGTTTCCCTTTGGTAGCAAATGAACCAAAGGCTGCTCGTCATCTGAAGAAGAGACTATACCTACAATTTGCCTCTCCTCTGCTTCTTTTTCTTCGCCACTTTCTGTGGAACTGTTACGGTGAATGGTTCACAGCAATTCTAGGTACAAAAGCACTTTGCTTCCATTTCCTTTTCTTTCCCTTTGGTAGCAAAAGAACCAAAGGCTGCTCGTCATCTGAAGAAGAGACTATACCTACAATTTGCCTCTCTTCTGCTTCATTTTCTTCGCCACTTTCTGTGGTACTGTTACCGTCATCATCAGTTTCAGCAGTTTGCTCTGGCACATCTTCCTCCATTTTACTAATTTCGTCTTCATTTTCACTGTCATCAGGTAGTATATCACCATCAAGATCAGAGTCATCGAAGTTCCAATTATCAACGATCTCCTGGAGTTATTTCTCAAAGAGAGCTAAAAAACGGATGATAGACAATCGTATTGGATATTGGGTAAGGCCCGAAGTATCACCAAAGATACTTCGAGTAGATAGGCCAATAGGTTTTGTAAACTTTTAGATACTGTAGCTTTGAAGGCACTAGAACCAACAACTAACCGTCACTCAATGAGACGCTAGCGCAAAATGCATAATTAGTCATTACTTACCTTTTTTTTATCACGTTTGCAACTGGACGCCTTAACTGCATAAACACTGCTCGATTTTTAATGACCATACAATCTAGAACACGTGCGATTCGATTGTGAATTTTTGTGCGCAACCACCTCACGCATATCATATATGATACCGCTGGAAACATAGCCAAATTTTGATTGGAAATAGCAAAAAAAAATGTTGAGCCGTAGTATCGTATATGATACTCAGGGTCCGAGGAGGTTATGGTGTTTTATACCCATATAGCTTAAAGTTCGTGAAAACTTAACATGATCTTGACAATTCAAATTCTAAATTTATTAGACTGCAAAGCTTGGGTACATTTCAGTGGTCGTCACACTATTCGCAATTTACATATCTATTGAAATTTTTAGATTAAGTTGACCTAAATAACTTTATATAATCTGCTTCTTCTTCTTTCACTGGCTCTACAACCCTGAGTGGGTCTTGGCCTGCACTATCACACGTCTCAATTATTTTCTATGATCCTCAAGTCTTCTCCACTCCGCCGTGTGCATGGTTCGTAGGTCCCCCATTACTTCGTCCTTTCATCTCTTTCTCGGTCTTCCTCTCTTATCTTCTTTACGCCTGAAACTGCTGTGTCATTTCTTTTGTCTGTTTTCCTTTCTCTATTCTCAGTATAAGCTCGAACCATCGCACCTCTGCGGTTCCATGAATCTTACTATATCAGCTCGTTCTATTAAATCGTTTATCTCGCCATTCATCCAGACTCTACTTTCGGTACTGGTCCAAATATCTTTTTCAAAATTATTCTCTTCGCTCCTCTTATTCTGCTTTCATTGTTGTCCCGTGTATCACACGGGTATGTTATCACTGGCATTATTTCTAATGTGATATCATCAAATCTGCACTTCCTATTATTATGAATGATTGGCAATGTTTATATTTTATGGTGAGTTTGGGTAAGAACTAATTTGATTGGGGTTAATGAGACGAGCTGCTGTTAAATTAATAATTTATTCGAACAATAACAACAACTAGATCCTTCTATACAAAATTTCCATAAATTTCATTAGTTTATTATACTCTGCGAATTTACTAATCGACAAATAATAATTTTTGAATGTTAAATTATTCTATTCGAACACTTTACCTGGGTACATATAACCATCGTTGTGCAGGATCAGGGCTGGATCCTGATATTAGTCGGGTGTGAACGCTCAACTAGAAATTTTACAGTTGAGTAAAAGTCTAAGTTTTCAGTAGTAAAAAATTTTGTTAATCAAAATTTATAAATATAAAAGATTTATCGCTAGTAAAATATATCATTCACATATCTCTATCCAGAAGCGAAATATATAATTCTTTTTAAGTTGATTTAAACATTTAAAGAGATTTGTGTACTCTGGAGCCAATAAACCGGCTTCAGTATAAGCTGGTACTGGCCAATTATAAAATTTGTTGATTGCGTCCAATGATTTTGCCATCAACTGCAAATACATTAAGTGATTTTATCAAAAATTGTACAAGCATTAGATTACTATATCATAAGCTTAATGCAACAACCAAGAACCATTTTTTTTAATATGATTTGACTTAGTGGTAATTCCTTATCGAACAAAGCACAATTTTATTAAATCCAAAAATTAATCTTTAAGACTCAGTTGTTAAATCTCCGAATTATAGATACATTACGTACATACATTCGGTTTCAGTAAAAGCCAATGTAACAACAGTATGTTTTAGAAAATCGGCCTGCGATCGCAAGTTAATCGCACATTGTATAACTGAGTTTAGAAAACATAAATAGATTGGTTATACATGCTTCAAATTTTCAAAAAAAGGTCTCAAAACGTCGGCTCATGAATTAATAGGTTCTTGTAGTAAGCCCACGATATAGAAGCATGAATTGTCACCTATTGGTACGATCAACTACTGCTGAGGTATTGAGTCCTTGGGAGCATATCAGGTTACATTAACCTACTCCGGGGATGATGCACCTCAAAACGAAGCAAAGTGAGTGTTCGCCAGGTATCTACAAATATCTCACTATTGAGTTAGAAGATTTTATCAAAATTTATTAAAATTGTTACAAATATTTCAACTAAGATATTAGTTTGCCGGAAATTCCGTTTCTGTCATAGATCTTCGCTGTGGTAATTCAAATCATTACGGTAATAATTATCCCAATATCAGGTTGAGGGCACTTTCAGCTAAGCGACTCTGAGTATGGTGCCTCATCATAACCATGTTAACGTGGGTGATCTCTTCACTAATAGATACTTCATAAGAATGATAATGACACCATTACCATTTTGTTGTGAGACAGAAGATAGCGTGGATTCAGACGAAAAGCGACTAATATAAGTTTTGTTTTGTTTTTATGCTTACCTGCTTGCTACATATACGTTTTTTTTTTTAATTCATATTTGTTTCTGTTAATTAGAAATGACATTTTAATTTCTAATTTCATGTTGTCTAACGATAAAAGCCGTAAGTTACTAATATATTTTTTTTATTATAATTGTAAATATATCTATACAATATGAACCATATTGTAAGAGGAATAACCAAAATAAAAAATCTGATGTGGGCAACACACAACTTTCTCCATATTAATGGGCTGAAAAGTTAAAATATAAATAAAAGACAAAATACTAAATTATTGATAAACAAATTGTACAAAATGTACAAACATAAAACATTAGTTTTTTTCGAAAAGCAAGAGTGCTATTTTGAGTTGAGTTATTTAAGAAATATTGTTTTCTATAAAAGATGTGCAGTTTAAGATAGTCTTCAACTTTTATTGAAATATTTTTAAGATATTTGTACTATTTTCTAAGCTATTGATCAAAATAAATAAAAATAATAAGATTAAAAACCCACTTCCGGTTGTCGATTCTTTTCCAAAACCTTATCAATGGTAGATTTTGTTCTAAAAATCTTAATTTAAAAATTTTATTCAATTATATTGAGCCGTTTTTGATTTATCGTGTACACACATAAATTGTCATACACATTCACAAATTAGCACACATACATACACATACATCCACACACACACAGACGATCAGACATTTTTGAAAAACCGTTTTAATGGACTCGTGGGACCCCAAAACTGATATATCAGTTGAAATATCGGGTTTGAAAATTTTCACGAAAACAATACTTTCCCGCAGTGTCATCTGCGCGAAAAATATATATTTTCGTACTGAAAACAGAAATATAGACATTTTAGTTGGTTGATTGAAAATAAAAATTAATTATTTAATTCACATTACTGAGTTATTAATTTAGTAAAGTCAGATTCCCCATCCGCCACAGTGTGCGTCGGTGATATCTACACAAATAGATACTTCATAGGAATGATAATGACACCATATCCATAGGACAGCTTGTACATTTCACATATCAATATTCCTTAGAGAAGATGCTTGGACAGCGCTGATGCTTATTTTTAGGTCGCAACTGGCCTTCAGTTCTCCGATGAAGATAGTGTCCAAATATCTTATTATCAGTAATCATCATTAGTAATAATTATCCCAATATCAGGTTAAGGGCACTTTCAGCTAAGCGACTCTGACCATGGTACCTCATCATAACCATGTAATCGAGAGTGATCTCTACACTAATAGATACTTCATAAGAATGATAATGACACCATATCCATAGGACAACTTGTACGTTTCACATATCAATATTCCCCATAGAAGAAGCTTGGACAGTACTGAGGCTTATTTCTAGGTCGCAACTGGCCTTCAGTTCTGCAATGAAGAAAGTTTCCAAATATCTCATTATCAGTATCATTATCTGTAATAATTATCACAATATCAGGTTGAGGGCACTTTCAGCTAAGCGACACTGAGCATGATGCCTCAGCATAACCATGTAAACGTGGGTGATCTCGACACTAATAGATACTTTATAAGAATGATGATGACACCATCTCCATAGGACAACCATAGGACAACCTATCTTTAGATACTCTTCTTCAAGTATCTTGAAATTTTTAAACTCCATACTGTATTAATAAAATATGCTTCTTCTGCGAATAATTTCTACGTCAGTACAAGAAAATGCAGATGGTCTACTGTTTTATCAATGATCAATGAAAATGAATACCTCCCATTATAGTTGATCGCTCATTGGCTACTTAACTGGCCATATCATTTCAAATAGGCCGTCGTTAAATATACAAATTATAATAAATAATAATTTAATCATTTCGTAGTCATCTACTTGTTCTAGCCAAACTTCGTGAGAAAAATTAAATAATCAATTCTTCTTCTTCTTTGTTTTCTTCGTTACAGTAGTGTTATCATTTACATCACATCATGTATGTACTCTCTTCTTTAAAGTGTCAACTAGAATATCTGTTAGTTTCTACTGTATAAATCAAGTTATTATATTGTGTACAAATTTCTTGCCTTGTTTTAAAACCTTCGTGTTTACGAAGAAGACTGAACAGATTTCTAAATCGATAGCTTACCAATAGAGCGTTTATTATATTTTCATTACCACACACACACATGACCAATATATTTAAGATTAATAATCAATAATATGGCATCTAAAAGAAAAACATCACCCTATAGAAAGCTAGGCATATGAGGTACTTGAGTTTGAAATTAATTTGAGCATATTTAGATGCACCTGGCATCTGCTACAATTAACACATACATTACTCTAACTTATAATAAGATTACTAGATTAGTATAACTTTTTTTATTCTTCCAATTACTCTGCCGGTATGATTGAATCATATTTGTAATTGGTTGTTTTTGAAAAATATAGAATGTAAAAAGTTACTATGGCAGAACTTTTGCTAGCAGTAGATCAAGCTGCATTTGAGCCTAGAGAGTTTTACTATTCTTTTGCTTGTTATATCGTATCCAACGTGGTACTAATAAGTCTGAAGCATTCATTTGTATTATCTACTACATAAAGTTACCACTAAATAAGTAATTGTGTTAATTCGATGGTAATCCCAAAAATAAGGCCCCCATAGCGCAGAGAAACTCTTGGCTCAGATGTTACGCCACTGCCGTCTTGGTTGCTTCCCGAACTCTCAAGCAATCCATCGTTTAACCTAAGGAGACGCTCAGTTTTGGCTAGGCAATCGTTCGTTATGGTGCTTCGGCTGCTACCGCAAGGTACGAAGTTCACTAAGTTCAAAGTCTTATGAATGGTGCTTTGAGAAACCTTAGGAACGAAAATACAAAGAGTACAGGAACCAAAATACATCAGACCAAAATCACCGAGAGTGAACCTCCGATCGTTAAGCATAATTTGTTCAACATTGGCGATGCGAGATTGTGTCTCGTAGCGAATTGTTAGTCTCCAGCTTCTTTCTTCGTCGTGAATTTTGATGCGACTTGCTGTAAACTCTCTACACCACTTTACACGGATGATTTTGAAATCTGTGCTGGACTCTCCATACACTTTCCTCAATTGGCGACGAATTTCGATTGGTTTAACGCCTTTTGCATTCAAAAACCGATTAAGTACGCAGCACGCTGAAGTTTCATTAAGAATGATAGTGGAGCCAAAGCTGAACGTCACCTCAGGCTAAAATATGGCTTGCTTAAGAGTGTGGGGAGCAACAAAGATGGCAATGTCGCCATCAGCCGCGCCAAAAGCTTATCTGCTGTCCCAGCGCTTTGGAGACCTTATTTTCGAGATTATCCGCCCATAATAGTGCCGATCATTTGCGTTTCTTTAATTTAATGCGGCGTTCCTATGCAATTTTTCATGCAGCTATAAGCTCGTAGCTTATCGGCAGTTCAAAGGAATCAATTTATTGGGCAAGATCTGGTCAAGATCCTATAAAAACTGCTTGACTTGGACCAGTCGATAGAATCGAATTTCTGCAGTTTGTTCAGACGTCTACTCAAAATGAACCGATCATTTAGCGGCTAAATTTTAGCCTATAGCCTACATAAAATGTTTCATGTAGCTATAAGCTCGTAGCTTATCGGCAGTTCAAAGGTATCAATTTGTTGGGCAAGCTCTGGTCAACCAGCTTGACAACCTGCTTGACTTGGACCAGTCGATAGAATCGAATTTCTGCAGTATGTTCAGACGTCTACTTAATATGAACCGATCCTTTAGCCTATAGCCTACATGATTAGCAGGCGGAAGCCAACAATTCTACAAACGTTATCAATTTTTAAATACGCCAAAGTTTGAGCTTAGCAGTAGTACTTTAGATGAAATAAGTTAAATCAGCTTATGCTTACAAGGATTTCGATGTTTTCTAGGGACGGAATCACAGGTTGTGGGCTGTACACAGCCATGTGCTTCACGCTGGAGAAGATCAAGCTGGAGCAGATTTGCGACGTTTGCCACGGGGTGAGGGTTGTAAGGAGGAGCAGGAGGCAGTTCGTGGCGTCTGAGGTGAGGTGCAATCTCGCTCAGTTGAGGGTCTTTAAGTAGTACTACATGAGGTGCAATCTCGCTCAGTTGAGGGTCTTTAAGTAGTACTACTTATGGATTATTGGCCCGCCAAAGTACGAGATTAATCAAAGGTTGCTTTTATTTTGCAGGCCCAGTTCGTCTCGCTGTACGAGATCGTGCTGCTGTACCTCAACGAGTTCGAGCTGTACTCCAACTTTTCGAGCAAGTAGCTCGCAGGAGGTGCGGGTGGGACACAGACAACTCAATACAAGCAATGTTAATTTTTATTTGATACTGTTAAAAACGAATATATCACTAACCATGAAGATATGTTTACCTATGCTTTGGATGCTTCCCGTGCGCTTATCGCGTCTTCATATATAAAATGGACAAATATAATTTGACTTCATTCCAGAGGCAATTTTAATGATATGCAGCATGCTAGAATATCTGACTACTCACTAGTTAACGAATATAATGACGCCATTTCGTGTATGTGTGTGTGTGTTTGGGTGTGTGTGACTGTGGGTGGGTGGGTGTACGCGCGCATGTGTGTGTATGTTGTGTGTTATCCTTTGTGTTTACATGTGAGTGGGGTGGGGGTGGGCGTGACTACCCATCTTGTTGCCGTCAGTAAAATTAATATCACAGTTTCCCGAAACCAAGCCGGACAGCGTTTACAGCAGCACCTTGCTGTTGTCTTGTATCCTGGTGGACAGGATGGCAGCGGCGAACGTGACGGCCATTGTTATCGCCGCCGGCAGCAGCAGGATGGTCTGCACCAAGGCTCCATAGATGGGGATGGCGCACAGAGAAGCCAGGTGGAACAGGCTTCGCATTATACCATGTGCTGTACACCTACAGAATAAATGTAAATGTTGATCAGATTTATTTGCTTTGGAACCCGAAGCACAATCTTTTAAAAAAGTATCCCACCTAGTACCCAACCAATATGCCGACTATCATCATCTTATAATCCCATAAAATAATAGAGAAGCAATAAGCGTCACATCTTGAGGTTGACATTAATTAAAATTAGAAATACTATATTAGTGTTTCCACATGTCAAAACTAGGATATTTTTCCTCACTAACATACTTTACGAACTATGTACGTACTTTGACTTGTGTATGCTGTATAGCTCTAAACACAATAAATAAATTAAAAAATAAATAATTACAATAGATTAAGCATCACCTTCAGAATGCTCTTTGAATTGCAAAATGGGGCAAACCGAACCGCTGTATCCCAAACGGTCTAAACCGATCTATGGACTGTTGAGATTGATGACAAAAAGATCATTATTACTCCCGTGGGTTACTACATCCCGTCTAATCTCAAAGTCCAATAGGATGCAATTAACGGCAATTAATTATAATAATAACATCAATTGGTCGTTACTGATCGGTGGTCCCCAAAGTCAGGCAAATAATCTGTCCGCCCCTCCCCTCGTGATGCATTGGTCATTAATTTTGCCTGAAAATTTCACTGGTCTTCTAAATACTTCCAAATCAACTTCCAAATTATACATACTGATGTAGGTACCTACCTTAAATGACAGGGATACCCTTCGACGACCACCATCGTCACGGTGTTGATGGAGCAGATCAGCAGCACCTTGATGGCGGCCTCGACGACCAGCACCGAGGCAAAGTTGTAGAGGAAAAATATGCCCACGGCGGTGAAGCTGGCGAGCACCAGGAGCACCGCCAGGATGGGCGGGCGGAGTGTGGCCTCCAGGATGAAGCCGGTGATCAGCAGCGACGGCAGCATGGGCCCCGCCCAAGCTATCGTCTCCTGGTACAGGTCGTCCAGGTAGATGTTGTAGTCGAAATCGACTATGCAGTCGGCAATCAGCGAGAGGAACGTGTTGTTGATCATGTTGCAGTTGACGAAGTGGTGATCGGACAGGTCAGTGTCGACAAACCTGAAGCGAAAATGTTTTTTGGTGGCGATTCCGTGTACTGCTATTACGTGACAGAACTCAATAAGTGCTAAATAATAGTAGGCAAATTTCTTAAGTTTCATAGAATAAATTCTTCTTGTATAATTCCACTTTTGTACTTGTACTAATTCGAAAAAAATTGAAGGCAATCTTCAAAATCGTGTTTTGTTTATCGGTGGTATATGTCGATAAGTTTTGTTAAATAGTTGCAAGTTTTTATTTCTAAATAACAGTATATTATTTATACAGAGAGCGCATAAAGTAATAAGACCTGGCTTTATTTTTTCCCCTGTATAATTTTTCGAAAAACGCTTCTTCAGGTCAAAATGATTTTTTTTCAAACAAATATTTTGAGACTATTTTCAATTTTCCATCTCTCTCCGTTTTGAAGTTATAACGTCAGAGCCATTTTTTTAAATGACAACCTATATTTTTTATTATTGATTTTGATAGTACTTATGTTTTCAACAACATGACATTTTCAATATTAAACATTTGAAAAAAATTGAAAAAAAGTGCGTTAAAGTAACACTATTAAATTATTATTTCAATGTGCAGAATGCATCTAGTTACCATTCAAAACAACGTCAGTTAAAACAAAATTAGGAAAACAGGCTTGGATTTTAAATATTGGAATAAATTAAAATTGATCAACCTGAAAAACATTCTTATTACAATATCATCAATTACAAAAATAAGAACAGAAAAACCAAATGAAATTTTTGTCGAGAAAAAAAACTAATGAATTGTTTTAAGATAAGTTATAAAATAATATGAAGTCACAAAAATAATTAAAATAACAAAAAAATATTGGTTAGGGGAAAAAAATCAAATTAGATGTTCAAATTGTTGACCATTTTGTTCTTGACAGTGTGCCAATCGATGTCGAAAGGCCGCGCAGACGTTGAGGAGAACTTCCGGTTGTATTTGTCTCATTTCGACTTTAATCCGTTCTTTCAATTGTTCAATTATGGTTGGCTGATTAAAGTATACTTTAATTTTGATGTAACCCCATAAGAGAAAATCTAAAGGGGTCAGGTCAGCGGAACGAGCTGGCCATTCAACAAAACCCCTTCTGCTAATCCACCTGCCTTGGAAGACTTCGTTGAGATAGTCGCGTACCATTGGGCTATAATAAGGTGAAGCCCCATCTTGTTGGAACCATAAGTCTTCATTTGGAATGTCGGAATCGTGTTGATTTGGGAATAGAACAGCCAAAGCTGGAACGAGGTAACATCTCAATAGCCCCAAATATGTTTGGCTTGTCAACAAGCCATCAATGAAGAAGGGCCCAATAATAATATTACCTACTATTGCTGCCCAAACGTTTTTTTTTTTTTCGGAATTGGGTATGGGCTTCCATCATCCACTGAGGGTTGCGCTCGGACCAATAGCGACAATTTTGTTTATTTACCGTTCCATTCAAATAAAAAGTTGCTTCATCACTAAATAAAATTCTGGTAGCAAACCCTTCATCGACGTTACAGAGATTTGTTCGCAAAACTGAACCCTACAATCAAAATCATCTTCGTTCAGTTCGTGGATTATATTTACTTTGCAAGGATGCCATTTCTGCCGTTTCAAAAATTTCAAAAAGGATGTTTGTGAAAGCTCACTATTTGCCGCAATCGCTCTGGAGGGAATACGAGGGTTTTCTTGCAACAGCACGTTTAGCTTAACATCTTCCGGAACTGACGGTCGTCCACTTCTCGGGCGATCTCTAATATGCCCAAACTGCTCATTCTTTCTTATAATTGCACTAACAGACGTCTTAAGAAGAGGTTCTTGAAGCGTATATTTATTATTAAAATAAATGCACACTTCTTCATAGGTACGTATTCTATCACCACAACCTCTAATCATAAGAATTTCAATTCTTTGTGCCTCCGAAAAACGTCGAACCATTTTGAAATTAACTTGTGACACGATGAATCGAACGAAACGTCAATCTGACTGTGAGTAGGTAATAATTTGTTTCACATAATTGTACTAGATTGTTTTTCAGGTTAATCAATTTTGTTTTATTCCAATATTTAAAATCCAAGCCTGTTTTCCTGATTTTGTTTTAACTGACGTAGTTTTAAATAGTAACTAGATGCATTCTGCACATTGAAATAATAATTTAATAGTTTCACTTTGACGCACTTTCTCTCAAGTTGTTCAATTGTTACATATTGAAAATGTGAAAATGTGTTGAAAACATAATAAAAAGTACAATCAAAATCAATAATAAAAAATATAGGATGTCATTTAAAAAATGGCTCTGACCACATAACTTCAAAACGGAGAGAGATGGAAAAATGAAAATGGTCTCAAAATATTTGTTTGAAAAAAATAATTTTGACCTGTTGAAGCATTTTTCAAAAATTTATACAGGGGAAAAATAAAGCCAGGTCTTAATAATTCATGCGCTCTCTGTATAATATACAGTATACAGGGTATACATTTGAAGTTGCCATCGGCTTTTTCATAGATCACATGATTATTTTGAAAATTACTCAAAACCGTTTAGATGGTTCGAAGAGGGAACTAAAATGGCGATCGTAGTGTCGATCCCACCCTTGCCCACCCTTTAAGCCACAGCCATCTAAAAAAATTAAATGGCACCCCCCTACTTGTGGTAGCACTTGTTGGAAAGCACTTGAAAAATGCTTTCCAGTAATTAATAATTCAATATGATTTGGTGAACTAGTTTTTAAATTATGTGCAAATGATGTGACAAAGTATTCAATGTATTAAATTCAAATAGCATGTTAAAGCAAATGTTGGATATGGTTTCCATCGTGTTCTAAACAAAAATATAGCTTGCTTTGAAACTCCCCTCGAACTTTCTGAAAGGTTTGTCTAGTAATAGCTCAACATTCTTGTGGTATTATTTCTAGTAATTGTTCAATAGTATCGGGTTCTATATGTACTTATGTTTTATAAACTACTGATTTCAAGTGACCCCATAAAAAAATTCGCTGTTGAAATTAATAAAAATTTGAACGGCGAAATTTATGCTAATTTTCTGGATGAATCCATTGAGCCTCTCGTACTTCAGGAGGTTGAGAACCAAACATATGAACATGGAAATTATGGACTTACCGAAAATACATTACATTTTCAACAAGATGGTGCACCTCCTCACTATGCACTTACAGTTACAGCATGGTTAGTTAGCGCGTCACTATCCAAATCAGTGGATTGGAACAAGAGGCCCTATCGAATGGCCTCTTAAATCATCAGATCTAACATAACATTTTTTGTTTGGGGTCACTTAAAGTCTGTAGTTTATAAAACGCAACCAGATACTATTTAACAATTACGAGAAAGAAGAGCACAATACTGTCGAGCTATTACTAGACAAACCTTTCAGAAAGTTCGCGAGGAGTCTGAAAGCAGGCTATATTTTTGTTTAGAAAACAATGGAAACCATTTCCAACATTTACTTTAACATGTTATTTGAATTTAAATAATTGAACACTATTGCACTTTACTTGCACTTAATTCCGAAACTAGTTCACCAAATCATATTGTATTAATAATGACTGGAAAACATTTTTCATGGGCTTTCCAACGATGTATCACAAGTAGGGGGGTGCCATTTAATTTTTTTAGATGGAGGTGGCCGTGGTTTAAAGGGTGTGTAAGGGATTGACAGTACCTACGCCATTTTGGTGCCCCCTTCGAACCACTCGGCCGGTTTTGAGAAATTTTAAAAATATGTATTCTATGAAAATATGTCATGTGTTCTATGAAAAAATTCGATGGCAACTTATCAAATTGACACCCTGTATAATTTATATAATAACAGTATATCATTATATTATTAACAGTAATAACACCTTAATTTCAAATTCCTGAAACAGTTTGAAAAAATATCAAAACCGGAAACAAAATTGTGTTGTTATGTAACATGGCAGTGGAGATCCTATGCTTGGTGAAACGACGAACCCAAGCAGAAATTTCTGATTTATTACAATTATTTAAAAAGTAGTCAAAACACCCTATGTTTGGTCTCCTTGGACCAGTTTTTCACGTGCTTGCTAAGGTCCAGAGGTCTCGAGATCGAGTACATAAAAAATAATGCAAAAATAAAATTTAAGTACCAAATAGAGGCGTAATCATTATTCTTCAATATTTTTTTTTACAAATTGTATTAAATTGAAAAGAAATAGCCAGTTAGGGATAATATCCCTAACAAATACAGTCACTACTACTGAAAAGAAATTAGAGATGATAGCGAAATTTAATTTTTTATGTAAAATTGCGAAATATTTATTTATAATACTAAATTTTGAAATTTTGAATAGATCAAAAATACCACAAACAATTTAACTAAAATCTTTTAGAATAAATACCAAACTTATTCAAAATACCACAAAAAATTCAATGTAGATTACGCAGTATTGCAAAGAATTTAGAAATACATAAATTTGTTGATTATGGTTTAAAATAGACGATATATCTCATTTTTTTCGATGAATTCAATCAAAAATGCACCTTATATCAAATTGCAAAGAATTAAAGGTACAGTCGTGTTCATTGTGTACAGAATTTCTGCCGTGTGAATGTGACTTAATTTCACAAAGTTCAAAGAAGTGTGGTACATACAAATATTTTGATTGTTATATCTAAGATCTAAGCCTTTGTTGAGTAAAAAAACTACAACACATAAACTTTTAATGGTAGAATAAATAACACACTAAAGATCTAGAGTAATTAAAGTTCATACAAAGAATACAATAATACAATTTTTTGTCAGTTGTAGTTGTCACTTTGAGAGTTCTGAAATGTATCTACCATTGACCAAATGTACAGCCAACTACCTATTTCTGTACAATACATTTTTAAATATGACTTACAACAGCCAATTATCGGTTTACAACACATTTTCTTAACACGACTGTACATACAAATTTTAATTCTTAGGTAAAATTACAAAATAACATCTATTTTTTCAATAAATTACAAAACTTTATGAAAATTCAAAACAATTTCAATACGGATTTCATAGCATCTCAAAGAATTTGAAGAATTTCAAATGCTTCAAAAAAAATGCAGATTTCATTAAATTGCGAAGAATTTAGAGATATAATAAATTTTCTTCAACCATGTTTACAAATAAATGGATAACATTGCAAAAAAAATTAGAGATGGACCAATAAATTTAGTATTGGTTTAAAACTGCGAAATTTTTAAAAATCTAAAGGATATTTGAATACATGCAAAATTTAATCAAAAACTTCAAACAATTCAATGTAAACTATGTAGCAAATAATTTAGAGATATATAGAATTGTAAATTTTGGTTTAAAATTGAAGATATATATTTTTTTGATAAATTCGATAAAAAATTGAATGCAATTTTAATGAAATAGCAAAGAATTCACAGATTCAATTAATATTATAATATCATTTTTGGTTTAAAATTGCAAAACAACCATTTTCGTCAATAAATTATAACATTTGATGAAAATGCGAAACAATTTCAATGCCAATTTCAATGCATCTCAAACTAATTGGAGATATTTTTACAAATTCTATGCAGTGACTTGAGGTTGAAACAATTTCTGATACATGTCTGTTACTCTGTAGGTTGGTTTGTTTCATTTTACATAACAAACAACAATGTTTTGTCTGTAGATCAACATAGATATTTGTGCAATAAGTTAGGAAATGTGTTTTCTTTTCAGTACTAGGCTTGGGATTTTTGATCGAGGCGATAGCCGAGATTAAAAGCATACCGTGTACGGAAAAAAATGGATTTCCTACGTGTTGCTCTCGTGATTTTTTCTACTAGAGTTTGGAAAATAAATTAAATTTGGGTTATTTTAATGTTTTAAAATAATTTCTAAATTAAATAGTGGAGTCGAAATTGTTCTGCTTTCAATAATGAAGAGGTTAACGTAAATAATAACTCTATTTCTACTTCCAAAGACCTGTTCTGGAATTTCATTCACGAATTGTGAACATGTTTCTGTTGAGATTTTTAATAATGATATAAAATAATAATGTACAATTTCAATAAATTGACTTATAATTCTTAATGTTGTTGCCGCACTTGTTAGGAAATATTCCACTTTTACAAACTCAAATTAATATGTTAATGTTGAAATATCATTATTCCACTTTTCATTACTAAAATTAGAATTCAAATGTTAAAGTTTCCCAAACTCTAGTAGAAAAACTCATTTCCAACGTGAAATAGAATTTTTTTTTTTTAATATATGAAGATATATTTGGAGAGGAGACATAAAAAAGTTTCTCAAACTCTAGCAGAAAAACTTATTTCCAACGTAAAATAGAATGTTTTTTTTTAAATGTAGGAAGATATTTTTGGCAAACGAGACATGTTTATCATATAAAAGTGAAAAGCATTTTTAAAACATTTTTACTTATTCAATGTTTTTGGATATTTTTGGCAAGTAAGTATAATTTGTGACTGGAGTCTGTCTCAAAATCTACTTACAGAAAACCACAAAAAACTTCAAAAATAAAACATGTTTGCCCACATTCGGCAGCACATAGGACCACCAGCTTCATGGCCATTCGCCAACATTCTCGTCCAAGCTTACCTGGAATCCTTAACCGTGCTGTTCACGAAGTACGTGATCGACGACTTAACGTTGATGAACTCGGCTTCGTCGAAGATGCACGCGACGAACTCCACGTGCTTGAACTCCAGATGCTTGAAGGTGACGTTCTTGAAGAGGCTGTCCCTGTACTGGACGTTCTCGATGGTCGTGTTGAAGATGGCCCCCGTGTAGTTGGCGTTGTTCACATGCCGTCGCAGGGAGTTGTACTGCAGGTCATTCATCTGCTTAATCATTGCGGAGGAGTAGGCGGAGATGCCCATGTAGACAAAGCCCAGGAGCAAGTGCAGCACGGCCAGCAGCACTGTGGTGCGGAAGTGCGTTGGCGAGGAGATTCGTTGGAAAGCGTCACGAAACTGCATATAAAACAAATATATTTAGTAGAAACTACATTTATTGATATCACATTGATTGGCTAACTATATGGTCTTCAATTGCAGAATGCGATGTGAATTCTGAGGTGACAAAGACAATATTTTATAGTTGTTTATTGGTTCCTTCCCCAACTGTAGAATTAAGTTTTTAATTAACAATGTAAAGGCTGATTCTTGGATTTCTTAATCGATGCAACACTACGCTGTTACAATGCTATTGCGATGGGAATTTTCAACGCCCATTGTTTAAAAATGCTGGAACGCAGTTTAAAATGCCCATAGTCATAGTGTAGTGTTGCATTGCGTAAGAAATCTATCGATGCGCCTTTAGTGCCTATATAGTAGAGGAAGATCGAAGATCTACTAAATTTCACTTTCACTTTCTCTACTTTCCTCTGCTCTTATCAAATTTTGAATATCTAGTTTAAACCTCACTACCAAAAGTTTTATAAAGATTGATGAAGAGCTTATTCATGAAGATAAATTAGTGATTTATTAAAAACTTTACCCTTCTTCTGCTCTCCTCAAACTCTTCATAATAAAACCTTTTTTTTTACCAACATTCATCTCATTTCTAAAAGTTTCACACAATTTTTTAATTCAAAAAATAGTTTACTTGTTCGTAATAGAAGAATGTTAAAGACCTATTGGTAGAAATACAATGAAAGTCCGCTAGCGTTATCAAATATTTCTCTGTTTCTTATTGGGAGGAAATAACAAATCTGTTAGCGAAAACAAATAACTTCTCAAAACCTTCTCAGCTTACACTTACAGCTTACAAGTACAGCCACGGACTCTAAGAATGACGCGCCCATCGGTCCCAGCAGTCTTCTATCCTTGTCTATCGGGCCTCTACCATGCGGGACCAGACAAGGATAGCAGACTGCTCCAACGGACGGGCGCGTCATTTTTATATTCCGTTCACATACAAGGTATACCTAAATGATTGTTGTTACGTAATCACTTCAATTCAATTGTGCCGCCTTTCAAATTTGTATACCGTACAATTTGAGAACTGTCACTATCAAGCATACCTGCCAACTGTCAAATAACATAATAACAGTAATTTGTTAAAATGTACACTGATCAGAAGAACACTTTGAGGCTTACTTTCGTAATGGACAATTTGAAAATGGATAATGGATTTATTCAATTCCAGAATGCGTGAATGCGAATTTCAACAAAAGTTCCCTTAACAGCAATTTGAACACTCGGTTTTGTTAATACATATTTCACGAATAGTGCACCGTTTTAGGGAAACACCTAACAAAGAAGTAGAATAGAAGCTTGGGAGAGAAGAATATTGAGGGTAATTTATGGAGGTGTGAAAGAGGACGGAACTTGGAGAAGAAGAACAAATAAAGAAGTTACCGAATTATTCAAAGAAGAACCAATATCAACAATAATAAGTAAAAATAGGCTACGATGGTTAGGCCACATAACAAGAATGGGAAATACGAGAACGACAAAAATGATCCACTTGGGAGAGCCAGATGGAAGAAATAGGATAGGCAGACACCGGAAAGGTTGAGGAGAAAGCGTGCAGAATGATTTGAGGAAAGTAAAAATCAAGAATTGAAAGGTGCGAACGCAAGACAGGAACGAATGAAGGAAGATTATAAAGATAGCCAAGGGCCTATGAGACATGTTGAGCTGTAGCATTATTATTATTTAGGGAAACTGGTAGTGTTCAGAAAGGGAAATCCTCAGGCAGACCCTCAGTATCAGGAGAGGTTGTTGCAGATGTTCGTGAACGACTCGAAGTAAGCCCTTAAAAATAAATTCGTAAATTGGCTATGCAAGCTGGAGTTTCCTCGAGCATAGAATGTGAGAAGGAGGTTGAATTTACACCCTTATAAGGTCTCAGTGGTGCAAAAATTGTTGCCAGTGGATCCTCAACGCCGATTGAGTTATTGCCGATGGTTTATGGAAAACTTAAATGACGATCGATTGCTCGGTTTGACATTTTTCAGTGATGAGGCTTGGTTCCACCTATCAGGATATGTTAATTCACAAAACTATAGGTACTGGCATGCTGAAAATCCTCATCTTTTTGTGGAAGCACCACTACATCCTCACAAGGTTGGAATTTGGTTGGCTGTGTCTTGCCGTAGAATACCTTGGCCTATATTGTTTTATGATCCAATAAACGGTGAGAGATATCGGCAATAAATTGTCTAGTCTTTCATAGACCAATTAGATGATAAAGAATTACAGAATGGATATTTTCAACGAGATGGTGCAACAGCTCGTACAGCCAGAACAACGTTAGCCTATCTGCAAGAATATATTGATAATAGACTAATTAGTCAAGGACTGTGGCCGCCATGTTCTCCAGATCCATTGGACTACTCAATTTTTGGATATTTAAAAGATAGAGTTTCCCTAGGAAGACTGCATACGTTGGAAGAGTTAATGGCAGAAATGGTAAATGTTTGCCGAACCATAACTCCTCAAATGCTAATCAACATTTTCAACAGTAAAAGAAGACGAGTGCAAATGTATTTACAAGCAAATGGTACACATTTTCAACATGTGCTTTGATTATATATTTTATTTATTAATTATGTTTTCTAAATCTTTACTTATTTTTATGTTTTTGTTTATTAAATAATTTACTCTGATTACTTTAATAACATTATGTGATTGTTTAATTGTCTGCTAGTCCTCAATTTGCAATAGTAAGACATTTTGAACATTGTCAGATTTAAAGCGGAGCAATTATTAGATTTGTCGCAGTTCCTTTATTTCATTAATTCCTACATGATTTTCAGTTTACAGCTTATTTGTACCGTGGAGTAATCTGCCCCACTTGGGGATGTTGAATGTGAGGATTTTATTTTCATGCATATCTGGTTATTTTTATGTACACAAAATTGAATGCCTTCGATTTTAAAAGTAAGGATATGTAAATGTACATTTAAACTCGTGGGCCCTTAAGTAATTCTTAATTCTAGTCTTTTCATGTGCTTGGAAGCCACAAATATTGCTAAAACAAATAATAATTTAGTACTTGAGAAGTTAAATGTCAACTGACACAATAGAAACTTGAATGAAGATAGCTTTTAATGCCATCTTAATAATAAATTAATAATAATTTCGTGTTTCATCAGTCAAATATGACATTCCACAATAGAAATTAGAATAGCATGAAGATAACTTTTATTGCCATATTCATGTCTAATGAGTGTAAATGAAATTGCCTGTCAAAAATATAACTATTTTTACTGGAGCGGAACAAAAATAGTTTACATGGTGATGCAATTAGAAGCATTTAGGCCCAGTTGTTGATCGTGGATCATCCTTGATCGTGGTTCAGTTTCTAAGGATACCATTGTATTAACAATTGTATCCCAGGTGACTGAACCACGATCAAGAGTGATCCCCGATCGTACAACTGGGCCTTAGATACACCTTGTACTAAGAAGTCGATCCGAATTTATCAAACGAAAACGAAATCATTGTATAATTCCAATAATTTAAAATTTATCATGTCAATTTAGGTAACCTACTCATGTACTACTTGAACCCTTTTGAACCATTCTCTATAATATTATGTAAATGCAGCACTTACAGTTTCTAGTCCGTGCCTGAAGACATTCCTGGACGGGCTGACCGGCCTGTCCCTGTACGCGCTGCGGCCGGGCAGCTCGAGCTCGGTCAGGCCGTACTGGGTCCTCGACTTGTTCAGCCTGTGCAGCCGCTGGTACACCTCGAGGGCCTCAACTTCGCGCGACGCCTCCAGGAGGTACCTCGGAGACTCCGAGGTCCAGATCAGGCCGACGATGCAGGTGATCGTAGGCAGGATGTTGAGGATGAGGAAGCGGTGCCAGGAGCTCCAGTGCTCGCGGTTGTCCAGCACCACCTCGGCCCCGTCCGTCGGCAGGGTGAGGTGGGCGACCGTCGAGGTCAGCAGGGCGCCCAGCGGCCAGAAGGAGTGCAGCAGGCCGGTGTACCTGGTGCGAGTCGCTCTCGGGCAGGTCTCCGCCAGGTAGCTGAAGGTTAGCGGCATGGCACCGGCTATGCCAATGCCAGAACAGAATCTGCAAAGGTGGTTCAGAGTTACGCTTCAAGACAACTTATTTGTTACATAATCGAAGGACCAGGCGGGTGATCGCCAATTTAAATGATAAGGTAATTAAAACTAGTCGTTTTGGAAATAATGTGGACTATAATTTAATACGTAACAATAATCAATACACAGCGATGTACACCGGTGAAGGTAACGAATTGAAGTCTGCTCTGCTCTGCACTCTTACAATTAATAATGTTTGAGTTATTGGGGTGGGGTGCAATTTGAATTGTGCATCACGGGGGTGGCTTGAAGATGATCCCTGATTGGTGCGGCATTTCGTTTCAGTAAGCCATGTTGCCACACTTGGTTGTCACAAGCCTTGGGTAATTCCTCTATCTGGCATTTCTGAGGATTCCTAATGCCGTCCAATAAATATATTTGGGATTTCCCGGTCGCTAATTCTATTTGCCGAAGTGGCAATCCTTGTTCAATAAACGGCTTAAGGTGCCTATTGATCTTCATGCGCACCGTAATTTACTCAAGCACTTCTCGGTGAACATAATGGCTAAATAATAGCCACCCCAATAAATCGTCTTTTGAATCTTAATACTACAAATGTATCGGCTGCAATAAAGCCGAATACTGCGAATACACGTTAACCGTTTTGGGGTTCGAGGCTGTGCAATAGCGCCGAAACATTATTGTTACAATTGATATAATGTTTTGGTAAAATAATTAGATTGCCAGATATTTTCTGAAATGCTCTGATCCTCCCGTGTGATTAGTTCACCTTGATTGGTATTTAGCAACGAACGTGAATAGATGCAGTGGATCAGGTGTTTCTTGTGTAGTGTTACCGGCGGCGAACGATGAAAATTTCTGAGCATCACTCTACGGGAATTAATTTAACTGTCCCTAGGCCTTTTTGTACCGGCCTATTGGTTTAGTACCAAAAAACCTTATGCTTTGCTTATACTGCAGCAATATTACAAGAAATTGCGAGTTTTAGGCTACATTGTAGTAACGGATAATAAAACTGCAGGACGATTATTCTAATTTTTATGTAAAATGGTCTACATTATCGATTCTCATAGACGGTAATAGTCTCAGTTGATGTAAGTACAGGTACTTACGTTTTCGAAGGAAAATTCTGAAAAAACAGTACAAAACACGGAAAACCATTTAACCGGTTTAGGCCGATCTGAATTTAACTTCCAGTCGATATTATATATTGTATAATGCAAAATTGAGCGAGAAAAAGGACTGTCAAAGTTAACGAGTATTTATTTATCGATATTTACAGAATAAAACTACAATATGAAGCGAAATAGACCTATTGGATTCCAGCAAAGAAAAATCAGTAAATCAACATACTTGAGCGCGAATCGTTATCTGGATCCATTTTTTAGTATGTAACACCTTCTGCTTCATTGGTATCAAATACAACACAGCAAAGTGTTGAAAGTGACCTTGATGAAACAGATGATGTAGAAAGACATTGCTAAAATGCATTGGATGAAGGGACGCTGGGAAGAGAGCCTGACATACAAGACGAAAGACAAGGTGGAGAAGATCAACATCAAGAAGGATATGACCAAGAAAAATGACTGAATAACGGTGAATAACATCAAATGGTCTTTGACCAAGAAGAACTACAAAACAAATTCATCTTATTTAACACGTTTCGATGTTGCCACTTGGCCAACACCAATGCCTGATGATTTGAGAGTTGAAATGGTTAAAACGAGAAGTGAACTCTATCAAAATAGAGATGGCCCATTTTTAGATACTGTCCAAAGATCTAGAGATAAAATAAAAGAATTGGGCCGACATTTCAATTCAGAATGGTTTTATAAAGCGTTACCAAATGAAGAAAAAGTACTTAGAAGATGGATGGTATACTCTCCAACAAAACACAGTTTACATTGTTTTTGCCGCAAACCGTTTACGCACCATGAAACAAAACATCAAAGTTTTACCAACAGGTTTAATTCATGGTGGAAACTAAATCCTTAAGTGTCTGAACATGGGAATTCTGAGAACCATCTCTCTTGTTTTGAAATATGGAAAATCTTGGAAACTGGATTGAGGCTGCAAAAAACCATTGACCATGAACATCAAATGGTCTTTGACCAAGAAAAAAAGAAGTGGCGTGATATTTTGAGTCTCCTTTTAGATGTTATTCTTTTCCTGGCACGCCAAAATCTTCCTCTTAGGGGGCACAGAGAGGGGGTTTTATCAGACAATAGCGGGAATTTCTTAGAATTAGTTTATCTATTGTCGAAATATGACCCAGTGCTAGCAGCGCATATGCTAAGAATTGAACATGCTATCGCCTATACAAAACGGAAACAGGTAGATTTATTATTTGTCCAAAGACATTCAAAATGAGTTCATCAGCTTTTTTGGGGAAAGAGGTAAAAAATAACATTGTGGATGACATAAAGAAAGCTAAATATTTCGGAATTATTTTCGATAGCACTCCAGACATATCACATATTGATCAGATGAGTTATGTAATCAGATATGTTCATATTGAAGACGATCAAGTTGAAGTGAAGGAATCATTTCTAGGTTTCTTCCTTATAGCTGGAAAGACTGCAGTCGAACTGAAAATATCCGTACGGAGCTGGAGAGTGATAACTTGCACATACATCAAGATGATATGATAACTCTGCAACTATGGCAGGAGTTGATGGTGGTGTACAAGCAAAAATTAAAGAACACAATCCTAAAGCGTTGTTTATGCCTTGTGCTAATCATTCGCTAAATCTATGTGGAGTGCACTCTTTCGGGAGTGTTAGTTCAAGTGTAACTTTTTTCGGAACACTAGAAAGAGTTTACACGTTCTTTTCGTTATCCACACATCGATGGAAAATTTGAGTGAAAAGTGTAGACGTATCGGTCAAAAGACTAGTAGAGACAAGATGGAGTGCTCATCACGACGCTGTTAAACCACTGAAGAATAATGTTGAGAAACTTGTATCAACACTCGAAGACATGTGTCATCCCAGCAGAGAAAACGTCGATACAAGAGAAGCAGCATGCATCCACACTCTTACCAGCATTGTGTGACTTCAGTTTTTTATGCTACCTTTCTTCTTGGTGTGAAGTCCTAGAAGACGTTAACTAGACACAAAAGTATATACATATATCTGGGCTATCGCTGGAAAAGTGTTTCACAAAAATCAAAGCCCTAAAAATCAAAACCCATGCTACGCCGCCACTGCTTGCAGAGCCGATCGCCATACCCGTATAGGGGTCGAAACCGTAAGCCTTATTTACAGACTGTCCTTCGCTGGATGTCATGACCTATACTTTTCAAACACCTGTTCTAAAGTATCGAGAATTCCAACGTCGCTCTTAACTTATTTTGATGAAGCAAACATGCCATACTTGTGTGATACTTACACTGTCCTGGCCCACTAAGCCAACGTGCAGGCTCCATTACATTTATCATTGACCCCATTATCATTACATTAACCCTGAGATAAATGGGGCAGAACATTTTTTACCGGCAGTCCTAGATTCAAAGGTCGGTTACGTGGAAGCATTTCCTTCCCATTAATTTTAGCGGTAGCAATTCGATTGTCTTGAGGCATGCAACTTCATTGAACTTAACTACATTTAGGGCGTTTTGATAACTCGACTCGTACTGAAAACTGGAGAGGATGCTCTCACTTAGTGGTAATACCACCAAATATGAACAAAATATGGGCAATTTTGTTTGATTTTTCATTCTTTTTTTTTCTATTTTACTACTTCAAATTGAAGGGTCAGCTGCAAGGAGTTAACTTCATGCCCGAGTTAGCTCCAGGAGCTGATTCAGTGTTGCCCCAACCACGAGATCTTTTTTTACTGGATGGGGCTGCTACCTAGTGAGATTACCCGAAAATATGGTACAAGATACGAAAAAAACCTATTTATCATAAGATAGTATTTTTTGGTATGAAAATCTGGACGAAATTGCCATCATTTTGTTAAAGACCATGGCTTTTTAATCCTAAGCCGAAAAATAATTTTCGTCAGCAAAAATAAAAAAGTCAATAGTTGCTTAATTTATGGCCTAACATAGTTCTTAACATAGAATAGTGAGATCATACAATTGAAGATTTCATTTATTGAAACAAATTTGAGAAACATGCCAGTAAAACATTTTCGGAAAGAGTTGGATTATTATTTTCTTGGCGGTTAAATCTTTGATATGCCCTTTCATAAACTTGTAATGATTTTTGCGGAAGCAACTCTACCGAAACTTGATTTGCTGCGTCTCGCATCTCAGAAGGAGTACACATTAACTCTTCTTCACTCGACATTATAAAATGATTTTAATTTTTTTTTTTGTTTATCGAACGTCACACTGACAACGTAATAAAAATTTCACGGCAATTTGATTTTTTTTTTAATTTTGTAGTTTGTAAAGTTCTTGCAATCGAATAAAAAAATATGTATGATATACGGATGACACACATATTTCGCTTTTCGTCCTTATAACATAAAATACTATTTAATACATTGAAAGCATATACGAGGGTCGTTCAATAAGTAATGCCCCATTTTTTTTTTCTCCACAATTAGCGAAAACTGAAAGTTGCACTTCTAGGTACTTCAAGTTCAGTGTTTCTCCTCCCGGTGGCCGAAGTTTCAAATCATTCCAACAGATGGCAGAGCTGTAGTGAATTTTCAAAGTAGCATCTGTTAGTGATCCACGTTACAAACAGCGAGCAGTGATTAAGTTCTTGATTGCAGAGAAAGCAATTGCAATTGCAAAGCGATTGCAATCATTCTTGTTGATGTGATGCCAAGAAGGACAACCATAAATTCCGAAGCATACGTGAAGACCTTGGACAAACTCGAGAAACGTTTCCGGCGTGTTACGCATGACAAGAATCAGGCTGAAATTTTGATCCTGCACGATAATGCACGCCGGCACACAAGTCTCAGAACCCGGGAACATCTCACCAAATTGGGTTGGACAAAATTGCCCCATCTACCATACAACCCAGATCTGGCACCGTCAGACTTCCATCTCTTCGGACCTCTTAAATACGGTTTGCGTGGAAGACACTTCGATAATGATGAGAGCGTAATTCAAGCGGTGAAAACATGGTTTCGCGCACAGGTCAAGAGTTGGTACCGGCAGGGAATACAGGCTGGCGTTTCACGCTGGCGTAAGACCGTACAAGTTCATGGAGACTATGTTGAAAAATAGTACGTGTAGAAGAAACATGTAGCTATATTGTCACCAAAATTTAACAGTTTTGAATAAATAGTTTCTAAGAAAAAAAATATGGGGCATTACTTATTGAACGACCCTCGTATAATGCAGTTTTTTCTTTGTTGTTTGGTTTTAAAAATGATATCGTCCAAATGGTGGCCTTAGTGGACGATGCACATATTCAGTCGTTTGTGGAAGTTTTCCATTTCTCTAGTCACTGGGTTTATCATTTTGAACTCAGTAACGAACATGTTTCAAGTTTCCCTCTCCCTCGTCAGGTGACCCTACAGTATTTTGTTTTGAATTTTTTTATTGCACTCTGCTGCACCTATGGATCTAACACTCAGAGCTAAATCCCTCTTGCACCGTTGCAGAGAAAATTTTGTGTAGGCCCAAGAACAGTCACAATATGTCTGAAATTAAAGCTGACTCCTTCTTTTAGTTGATCCTTCAGTTATTATTAATTTAATTTCGGGAAACTAAGATTAAATAAACAAGCCTTGCGATATTTGTTATCAAGAAAAGCTTTTATGGCAACTTTTGGTTATATTTTCTTAGAGTTATTCTTCAAAACATGATTTTCCGCGGCAAATTATCTGCGACTAATTTTTCTCCCCGAATGGTCAACTGCAATATATAGGTGGTCGAAAAATGTTCAAATATTTTCCGATACATTTTACACGGTGAATTGTCTACGTCGAATTATCGGCGATGAAATTTTCCCACTGTTGTTCACTACTAGAGATGTTGCTAATAAACTGCAATATCTATTAGTGGTTGAAAAATGTCCGAATTATGCACTGTAATAAAAATTCACGGTGAATTGTCTGCAATGAAATGTTCGCGATGAATTGTCCGCGATAAATTGTGGGCGAATTGCTCAAGATAATTTGGGGCGATGAATAAGATTTTAATTTATTATGTTAATCGACACTACAGTGGATAAACAACATATGTACCAAATATTACAAAAATTTATAGAGTGGTTTGTAAGTTATAATTAATTGAAAAATTGGGCAATATTAATAAATCACCCTTTAAATTGGTTATAAACAACGATAGACCCATAAAATATAGTTTATTTAGAATCACCTCGATGTGCCGCATCTTCCCAATGAATCACCCTGTATATAAATCGGTTCTAAAACTTCTGTCGACATTGTCCGACACACAATTTCCACTCTCCTCGGTTGACCCATTGTCCTTCTCGAAGGTCTCTAGCTCTCATCGCCTTTGCTATTCCTTCCTTCCACTGCCTTCTTGGTCTTCCTTTATTTTTCCTCTGCACTGGGATCTATTCCAATTCTTCTTGAAATTCGAGTTTCGCTCATCCTTTGGACATGACCATACCAGGTGATTTGCCTTGTTTGAACATCCGAGTATACCATTCCTTCAATTCCCATTCTTCGTTTCGAATTCTATCGAGCCGTGAGACTCTCACTGATATCCTCAACGCGTTCATTCCATCTCCACTGCCGCCAACATTATCCTGTTTCTCGCTGTGGCTCGCCATGTCTCTGCGCCATATATTAGAATTGACTTGACTAGTGCGTTATAAATATGATAATTTATTTTCTTTTCTGTTTCTCCACTCCAGAATACTCCAGTTAGCATCCAATTACTCTTTTTGCCTGGGTAATTCGTGACAATGTATACTTCTTCATCGTCGCTCCCCCTATTGTTAAAGATAACTCCTACACGTATGCGTATCTTTCACAGGCTTCTATCGTTTCATTGTTATCTAATTGTATGTTCGTTAGTTGACCATTAACACCTAGGTATTTTGTTTGTTTTTAATGTTTAGTTCTAAACCCCATCTTTCATATTCCTTTTGTAGTTTCCTTGTCATGTATTCCACGTTCACGATATCTTTGGCAATTATTACCTGGTCGTCGGCGAACTGTAGCGTATATAGACGTAATTCTCCTATTTCTATACCCATTCTGCAGCACTTTTTCTTCCATTCTTTTAGTGCTTTTGCCATATATATTTTAAATAAGGTCGGGTATATACAACATCCCTGGCGTAACCCTTGCAGACTTTGCAGAAAATTCCTTCGACAGCTTTCTTCCGATCTTTATTTTTGACTTCGAGCCTCGTACAAGTTCTTTACTGCTCTAATCATTGTACGGTTGATGCTCGTTTCTTGTTTTATCTTCCAAAGTTTCACTACTAGGATGTTATCGTAGGCCTTGCTGAGATTTTTCTAACATACTGCAATATTGATGGTTGCAAAATGTTGCAACCATCAATATTGACATATTATTATATTTTTGGCATACTGTGGCATATTAGGAGGTAGACAATTGTCACCTGGAATTGCTCGACTATGACCCGTTCGTAGTTAAATATACGAGGAAGAACTATTTGAGCTGAAATGATGCAGCGACAATTGATGGATTGTACTCTTTCAATGAATTTCCTAAGGTTCCCAATTGTCGCATATGATTTTTTTGCGATTAATTATATGCGATGAAATGTATGATTTTCCGAATCATAAATTTTCCAAATTTTCCGCGACAAATTGTTGTGCATAAATCGTCAACGGCCAAATAAGTTGCTGATAAATTGGAATATCCGAGATTGTAAAATCGTTCAGTTTCTGCAATAAACCGTCCGCAGCGTATATTCCGCGACGATTTGTTGTGCAATATTGGTAGTTGCAAAATGTTCTTGTTGCTATTTAGCAGCGACCAATCCTCGATGTTTCAACAGTTCATGTTCAACAGTTAATTATCTGGGAAAGAATTAACCTTTGAGAAACGATTGTTTGGGGCGTTTGTTTGCGTCTCAAGCAAATTAGGCCTGTTGAATAGCCGAAGGTGCTGATAAATGATCACCAAATACATGTTTAGTACGAATTTTTCGTGACGAATTATTTACGAATTGTCCACTAGTAGATATATTACCGGAAGAGGCCTATGTACAGAAGTGATATAGTCTAAAGAAATAGAAAAGTTGCTTAGAAAGTGCAATATTGGTGGTTGGGAAATGTTGGACTTTTACTGTAGCGGTGAATTGTTCGCGCTAAATTAACGGCAATAAATTACACAGACCGACATGATTTTTGGTGTTTTGAATTTGATAAGTGTCCTTAGCTAATATGGGTACGTTGATTCTGAATGGGAATTTGGTTTGAGCCCATGACGTCAAGATTTTTCACAAAATTAAAAAAACTGTGTGAGATATTTTGCACTAGAGCAAAGAAATACCTTTATGATATTTCCTAAATTGCATTGAAATTATTTCTTTAAAATACTTGATACATCGATAGAAAATATTTTAGTATAATATTATGTTTATTTCATTTCAATGACAATAGTTTCATTTTCGCATCTGTCAAGGTCAACTTGATGGCATCGGCAGTTGTTTACGAAATAGCTAGTTAGCGTCAGTTGTTTGTAGCATCGAGTTGTGTTTTGTTTTCTCAGTGTTTAGTGCGTCATAATGTCATCAAGAAAGTGCAAAAACAGTCCTGATATATTTTGCTACGTGTGTGGTGATTTAACGATAGCAAAGCATCAACGAAACATAACAGAATTTATCAAGAAAGCTTATCACGCTTACTTCGGTGTAAAGCTTGGTAATCAGGACAAACCTTGGGCTCCACACAAAGTATGCTTTGAGTGTGTCGAGCTACTGAGAAAATGGACAAAAGGTACACGTAGCTCTTTACCCTTTGGCATTCCAATGGTATGGAGGGAACAAAAAAAACCATGGACCACGACTGTTATTTTTGCTCATGCGATGTCAAGGGTTTCAATTTGAAAAATAAACATACCATTCAGTATCCTGATTTACCGTCTGCTAAACGACATGTACCTCATGGATCAGGAATTCCCATTCCTCCACCTTTTCTTCGCACCATCCAACAGCAATCATCAGATGAAAGTTCAAACGAAAAAACCGATGAAGACGAATTCAATCCTGATCTAGACCAACCTCAACAGTTTATCCAAGCTGAACTAAATGACTTAGTGAGAGACTTGGGCCTATCGAAGGATGCTGAACAAATCTTAGGATCATGACTGAAAGACAAACATCTGTTGGCTCCAGGAACCACCTTTTCGTGGTATAGGCATCGTGAAAAAGAGTTCGCGGAATATTTCTCTCAAGAGGGTTCACTGGTGTATTGTAATAGTATTCCTGAAGTTGTTGAAGGAGCTGACAATTACGATTCCACATCATGGAGGTATTTATTGATTCTTCTAAGAGAAGTCTGAAGGGTGTCTGGTTGCACATTGGTAATACTTATGCCTCGGTGCCCGTTGCTCACTCCGTGCATCTCAAAGAAACGTATGAGAATCTTGAGCAGTTGCTAAATACAATAAAGTATAGCGAATATTGTTGGCAACTCTGTGGAGACCTCAAAATAATATCCATGCTTTTGGGTCAGCAGTCTGGATTCACAAAGTATCCATGTTTTTTGTGCGAGTGGGACAGTCGACAACGAAATTTATATTACGTTAAGAAAGAATGGCCACTCAGAGAAAGACTTCTACCGGGACAAAAAATTGCTGCGTGATGCATTAGTTGACCCAAAATATTAGTGCTTTTGCCTCCCTTTACATAAAATTAGGATTGATGAAGAAGTTTGTCAAAACTTTAAATAAACAAGGTGACTGCTTTAAATACATGTGCGACAAATTTCCTGCACTTTCTGAAGCTAAACTTAAAACAGGAATTTTTGTAGGCCCTCAAATTCGAACCTTAAAATCGGACAGTTTGTTCCAGAATACAATGACCCAGTATGAATCTGAGGCATGGAGTTCTTTCGTAGAAATCATGGACGGTTTCCTTGGAAACAACAAGTCTCCAAACTACAAAGAAATTGTAGCCAACATGGTCTAAAATTATATAAAACTTGCAATATGGTGCAATATGAGCTTCAAACTTCATTTTCTGAATTCCCACGTTGACTCTTTCCCCGAAAATCTTGGAGCTGTCAGCGAGGAACAGGGAGACAGATTCCATCAAGACATAAAGGAGATGGAGAGACGTTACCAAGGAAGATGGGATATTAGAATGATGGCTGATTACTGCTGGACCTTGAAGAGGGCCTCGCTCACAAAAATCTACAATAAGAAACTACAAAACACAGTTTTGAGGGGAAAAAAGAACGATTTTATTAAAAAAAAAAACCAACGATTGTCTAACGTAGATTATACTGCATTGTTTTTTTAATGAACAACTCAATTTTGCAGTGTAATTTTCTATTAAATATAGGTTCAATAAATATTTTTGGCAGTTTCTATGAAAAATTTAAAACACACTTTTCCTGAAAACCTGACGTGCTGGAAAAAAACTAAGCACCGATTCGTGATCAGCACACCCCATTTACTATAGGACACCTAAACTTGAAATACTTTTTCATGAAAAAAAATGTAGGCCTGTGTTATCTGCGATGAAATAATTGCCAGTGCGCGACAAATTTTTGTGCACGAATTTATGGTTGGAAAATGTTTCTGTGACGAATTTTTGGCGGGGAGTAATCCTTGCAGGCAATTCCCCAGCTACGAATTGTTTACGAGATAATGATTCCGGGACCAGCGGGTAATTATGGGGCAGCAAAATTTCTGTGATGAATTCTCCTCGGCGAATTGTCGCGACGAATTGTTGGTTATAAATGGCGCTTAGTAAATTTTCCGCGACTAATTATGCGCTATGTATTACTCGAGACGATTTTTTTTATGGCACATGAGCGTGATTATGATAACTTTTATGGTTTATTGCGGTTATTGTAATATATTATTACCTAGCTGTCATGAAGGTCCCGTAGGTGGGCATCACAGTGGCGACTGCTGAGAAGAGTGCAGCAACAGATAGTGCACTAACCAATGCTCTCCGCCTCCCCATGCGGTCCCCCAGGATGCCCCAGGCGACGGAGCCGATGGCCAGTGCGAGCAGCGTTATGGACACTGCAAAAAGAATCCTCAACCTCTTTATCGCACCTAGAGCTTGACCACTCACCTAACCACCCCTTCCTGTGATCGTCGATGCATAGCTGCAGCTCGGCCGCGGGAAGTATATACCCGAGGATGGCGATCTCCGAGCAGTCGGCAGCCAGAGCGAGCCCCAGGACTAGGGTCAGCATGAGCTGCGCCTTGCCGACGTTCGCCTGCGAAAGGGCATCCTCGTGGAAGCCCACGAGGGCCTCCCCGGCGACGCTGCCGCCGCCGCCGCTCCCACTTGTTGACACTGGAGAAAAACAGCTCAGCTCAAGAATCGATACAATCAATCGGCATAAATATTAATCTGAGCAGTGCCACCAATAACACTATTGGGGGTTGAAATCGCGTTCGCATAGTACGTCGCAAAGGTCGCGCCGCCGACATTTCGGCCCGCGATTGTAACCTTTGGGGGCCCAATGACCCAGATACTCACTACGGGGCTCTGATGGTCCATTCTGTGAGGGCTCCAAGGGCGGCACTAAACAGGCGGATTCCTCGCACATCGCTGCAACGTTGGCGCCCCGAAGACTCACAGCACCCCGCAATCAGCCGATCTCATCTGGAAACCACAAGGAGCGATTACGTTGGCGGTCGGGCGGACCTGGGGCGCGCACTCCTCCGGCACCACGGCAGCACCCAAGAGGTCTTAAGAATGGGCCCGCGAACCCGGCGCCTTCGCCATAAGCAGCACTCACCTGGAAGAGCCGTGCACACTAATGAGGCGGGTTTATTTGTAAGCACTGTCATTTAGCACGGCACGAAACGCGGGGTATCTTATCGATTATGCGAGGGAGACGGTTCGCCTTCCTAAATCGATAGCGACACGTACGCCACTGTAATCGGGCACGCGAATCTCGGCGCTGTTTATCGCACGGACAGGGACGTCGTAGAACAATTATGTAAAACTAGATTTTATGCAGCATTTTAAAATGCGTTTTACTTTGATTCAAAAAAAATTAAATAAATTTATTTAACTATAACTCTGTAATACTAATTAATATTATCGCTACTTCTTAGAATAATAAGAGCTAGTCACAAGGAATAGGAGTCTAAAAATATTTAATTTAATTTATTTAAATATTTTCATCCTTCAACAGGATTTAAAAATAATGAACTTGATTTAAGCTGATTATATTATATAATTTAGTATTTTAATTTTGCAACTAAATTTGCAAAAATTGTAAGGCATTCTAAAACTAGAAAAAACTAGATTCATCAGCAGACTATAATACGAAGACGACAACAGCAACGAACACGGACAGAAGTAAGGATCAAATAGCGGGGAAACAAGATGCAAAGGAAAAGCTTAAAATAGGCCCATGGAATATAAGGTGAATAAATGGAAAATAAGAAGAGTTAGTAAATGAAATTGATAAAGCGAAGCTACAGGTACTGGGAATAACCGAAACCAAAAAGAAGGGGCAGGCCTGCATTAAATTAGGACAAAAACATACATTATTCTATAGCCGAGTGGAAGAAAAAGAAAATGCAAAGGCGGGTATTAACGGAAAAGAAAGTTAAAGCAGTAAAGGAATGTAGGTGTAGAACGGAAAGAATAATGGAAATAGAGCTGCAAGCAAAACGCGAAATAAAGAAGACTATAATAATAGAATATGGGCCGAACGAAGACGATAGCAAAAAGAACAAAGACGCATTTTGGGAAGAGCTGCAGATTGTAACAGAAAACGTAGAGGGACAAGCTAGGCGACTTCAACAGCAGAGTTGGTAACAAAACGAAAGGGTATGAAGAAAATATTGGAACATACGGAGAAGAAACCATAAATAGTAACGGGCATAGGTGTTTGGAATTCTGCCAAATGAATAATATGGTGATCACTAGAGACCGGATTCTAAGTTTTATGCTTTTTGTAAATATCTGAAACCATTAACAAATGAATTAAATTTACATCCGATTTGGAAATAAACGGATCATTTAACAATCATGTTTTGTGCTTTTTTTGCAATATTGTTCTTATTTTATACTTTTGTGCTTATTTAGAGCTTTTTTTAGCTGATTCTGGATTCAAACGAATTTTAATTATCGTGGTGATTATAATTTGTACATGTATCAACACTTATGCATACTACACAGTTTTATATTCAGTGAGAGGTGCGAGGCATTACTAATAAAAATAAACAATTTTCCAAACCCAGTGCTGAGCAAGTTTTTACTATGTTTATTGTTTATATAAATAAATTTAAAATACAATTAAATACATTCATATCATTCGTGTTGCAGAAGTTTAATATTTTTCTACTACAGTTATACGCATTTGGATTGAGTGATTAATTTAAATGAAATACAAAATCTTCCCAATGAACAAAAGCATTCACAATTCTGAACATTGTGCAATTATGTTAGCTCCGTTTGTTGCTCTGACAACGTCTCGTTAGTACGGTTACATAATTTCTTGCATAATGCCTAAACAAAAAATCGCTAAAGATGAGCTACTGTACATGAGTGGATTAAAGAACACAAAGAATTGAAATTTGAAAATAACAAAATATTTTGCAGAGTTTGTGTAAAGTCGGTAATTTATTTCGCCTTAAAATATTGTTTAATAATAATAATTAATTCACTACTTTGAATTTCAGTTTCAATGCAATAAAAAAATATGATATATTGAACATGTGAAAACAATACTACACAAGCAACGCTTAGAAAAATTAAAAAATCAACCTAGAACACAACAAACTACAGTAGAATCCATAGCATCAACTTCCGGCAACAATCAACAAAAACAATTTAATTTTGATTTGTGTAAAACAATGCTTGAATCAAACATTCCCTTCAAAATATTACAAAATATTTCATTTAGGACATTTCTGGAAAAATGTTGTAACAGAAATATACCAGATGAAAATTATGTTGAATCGGTATATAAACAAACTATGCTAGAAATTAAAAATATAAAAATATAATTGGCAACAATTGCATTTGGTTCAGTGTGGATGAAACAACCGACTCTTGTGGGCGATATGAGGCCAATTTTATTATCGGAGTTCTCGGCGACAAATGTCAGACGAAAGGTTATTCAATCTGTTCTAAAGATTTAAACAAAACCAATAGTAACACAATTTCAAAATTTATTAATGAATCACTAACAAACTTTTATTTACCGGAAGCAGTCCCAAGTCAGAAAATTTTACTAATGGTCACGGATGCAGCAGCATACATGATAAAAGCTGCATCTAACATGAAATTTTTCTATGAAAATTTAATACATTGTACCTGCATAGCCCACGGACTAAATCGTATTGCTGAAACTATCTGAATCGACTTTCCATTAATTAATGAATTAATAACAAATGGAAAAATATATTTATTAAAGCTCCTCTAAGAGTGCAACCATTTAAAGAGTGAATGCCCAATACTGCTGCAATATATTACGCAAATAATTTTGAACATTTAAAAAAAGTTATTTTTGAATTTGAACCAACAACTGGCAGAGATTGCAAAAAGAAATTACAAGATTGCAATAGAATTTTATCAAGGCACATTATATTATTCTAAGTTATTCAATTACCTCATTGGAGAAGCAAGGAATGCCCTAAACGGATGCAATTACGATTATTAACAATTTTAAGGAAGCTACTTGTGGTGTCCCGGGAAAAGTTGGAGAGAAGATAATAGTAAAATTAAATGAAGTTTTAAAATAATATATTAAGGTTTTCAACGTTAACTAATTTTGGAAAAAATTAGGTGGTGCAAATGTGAGTGATTTTGAAAGCAGCATACCCATAGCTAATTTTAAATATGCGCCTATAACAAGTGTAGATGTTGAAAGAAGTGTCTCTGTCTGAAAATATATTTTGAGTGATAGAAGACACAATTTAATCATGGAAAATTTGGACTAATATTTTGTTGTAAATTTCAAAGAAACTAGTATTTTATGTGATTTTGTAAATTAGTATTACCTCCCTATATTTAGGATATATTTGTATTTTTCCGATAAACATATATTTTTAATTTAAAATAAAATTTACTTTTATAAAAAATAAATGCTTTATATTGAATGCATTGTCCTATCTATAAACTGTCCTGAAAATAAAAAAACTGTCCTGTGTTTTGGACAAAATAATAAAAGGCACATCCATAATCTATGTAACCATACTATTCTGTAGTAACTTTTATAATCTAAGGTAAACAATATATTTTAAAAATAGACATTTTTTTTATTTTGTTTGGGTTTTTGCAAATTTTTGTGCTTTTTTAATGCAAATTTGTGCTTTTTTGCGTATGTCAAGGTTTTTTTTGTTCAAAAATATGTGCTTTTTTAAGTGCTTATTTAATGTTTTTTTTATGCTTTTTATCCGGTCTTTAGTGAACACTAACACAAAGTTCGAGCATAACATGATACACAGATTTACAAGGGAAGTAAAAAGCAGAAATGAAAAATCGATAATTGACTATATCTTAGTGAAAAAGGACTATTTTAAAAAAGTAATGGATTCAAGGGTGAGAAGAGGGGCAGAAATCGGTAGTGACCACTATCTTCTAACAGCTACAATTGTGGACAGCCAAAAACTACATATAGAAGAAAATAATACACCTAGGGAAACTACAGTACAAGAAAGAACCAAAATCTATAGGCTGAAGGAAGAGGATGTCAGAAAGGAATACCAAAGACTAGTAGAAATAGGATGCTATAATATCACTGACAACAATTTGGAAAGGAACGTGGAACGAACATGGAACAGCTTCAAGAATGTCATAAAAGCAGCATCAAGAGCAGCGTGCAGTACTTCGAGTCCAAATGGCAAAAAAAACAGACAAGATGGTGGAGTCACAAGTATAGGAAGAAGTAGCAAAAACGAAAAAAACTATGGAAACAATACCTAGACAAAGGGACGGAACAATCGTATGAAGAATACAAGAAACAAAGAAAAACAACCAAAGAAGAAATACAAAAAGCAAAGGCGACATCCTGGAAGGAATTCGGAGAGAAATTGGAGGAGGACAGTAAAGGCAACAAGAAGCTATTCTTTAAAGTACTCAAAAACATGAGAGCTGAAAAAACATGCAAACTGAAACAACTGAAGAACAAAAAGAACGAACTTCTCTCTAACGAGAAAAAAATAATGGATAGATGGAGAGAATACTTCAGTGAGACACTAGGAGGAGAGCAATTAATTGAAGACAGTGAGGAGGTGCAGACGGTGACGGTGAGAAAACAAGAAGGAAATAACTACCAGCAAATAACAATAACGGAACTAAAGGATGCAAGGATGCAATAGCTAAAGTAAAAAACGGGAAAAGCGTCAGGCCACGATGGCGTAACACCTGAGAAAATGAAACATATGGGACTGCAAGCACAAACAATATGTGTGCAATAAGGTGTGAAGACAGAAAAAAATACCGAAAGACTGGGAACTAACAGTGGTTACGCCAATACTCAAGAAATGAGTATTGAAATGAGAAATGAGTGAGTGATTAGAATATGGAACAAAATATATAATAAAATAACAATCTATGCTCCAAAATAGCAATTTGTTCTGAACAATTTGTTGAAATATGCGGAAATATATACATACTAAAATATGCAAAAATGTGCAAAGTTAGGCTCAAAATTCATAGTTTAGCCCGTTGCTTGGAAAAAAAAATTATAAAAATGCATGAAACTAATTTAATTCTTGTCGTCAAATCCTATGTTAAGAACAAATATAAAAAAATTAGATTTATGTAAAAATATTGGAAATAATAATTCTGTACCATTATCCATTTCTATTCTAAGAAGAAAGACAACAAATTTTAATTTTATAAAAATACATGAAAAATGATTTATTCTATATAATTTGTCGAATGTTTCATATCACAAGGCAAATTGTGTATTAAGAACAAATACTAAAAATTGAAATTTATATAAAAATATTGGAAATATTAATTCTGTCCACAAAGACATGTTTTTGGTTTCATATAAAAACACATGAAAAATGTTTAATTATATATAATTTGTCGTATTTTCATATCGTATAGCGAAATCTATGCAAAGAACAAATACCAAAACTTGAAATTTAAATGAAAATATTAATATTAAAGACATGTTTTTTGTTTCATATAAAAACACATGAAAGATGATTAATTATATATAATTTGTCGTACTTTTCATATCGTATAGCGAAATCTGTGTTAAGAACAAATAACAAAACTTGAAATTTAATTAAAAATATTGGAAATATTATTAATTCTCAGCCATTTATCTATTTCTACTCTAAGAACAAAGTCAAAAAATATAAACTTATATGATAATTATTTAAAAATGATAAATTCTATATAATATGCCGAATGTTTCATATCACAGGACAAAACCCAAACAAATTCGCCTTTTAAAAGTAAGTAGTAGAAGAAGAAACACTAAAGAAATCAATTTCACAATCCTATAAAATATTATTCCAAAAATCTTCCAAAATTCCCAATAATACCAAAAATCATCTCTTATCCATATTCAGTTTCAATTTTGACCATTAAAATATGCAATGGTCAGATAAGTAGGATAGGTTACAGTAGGTTAGGTTTAAGATTTATATAATCATCCCGCCGAGATATGACTATGACTCTTGGTTTTTCGAACAAAGAATCGCGTTTTCTATGCTCGTTTGCATGCCGGTGAATGGAATAGAATGAAATGAAATAAGAAACGTATGTCGAATACTTGCATATTGATTGATGAATCACTGTCAGCTCTTGACGGAAGATCCGTCAGAAGAGTTCAATGATATAATTTTCATTTAGAAAAATTTTAAAGCAAACTTGAAAACTAGAAATAAATATAAAATTTTAATCAAATAAATCGGCCAATCGCCGGTTTCAGGGTCAAAAATTTGGGCCAAGAAAAGTACAATATTAAATTTCGAAAGTAAGCGAATTATAGTTTAAAAATTGTTCTTAAGAAATTCTTGTCAAAGTGATGTCTTTATAAATTACAAAGAGGTAGTCAATTTCATGGTAAATCGTAAAAACTTCACTTTAATTGTCATTGTATTAATAATAATAATAATAATATTTATTGAATACTTGATCATTCATAAATAAATTTCATCAAAATTCATTGATGGCTATGAAGAGATCCCAATACTAAAATTGCCATTTGGGCAAATAAACCGCACGTTAACAATTCGTTTCTTGCTCAAACAGCATATTGCTATGAGTATTACATTTTCACAAAAAGAAGTAATACTATTCACTAATTATTGTTAATTATAATTCATAATTAATTCAAGCAATCACAAAATTCAGATAATTACTATAATATCTCACCTACCATTATTATAGAATTGATTATGTGGATTCCATGAAAATGTCAGAGTATCAAAAACGAAAATTACACGAAGAGAAAGGAAGCTTAAAAATAAAATTGAATTTGGAGGGCCCACATAATGATTGTTGCCACTTATCACTTTTGCACTTTTCATCAAAGTGTGATTTTCTCTTTCGATTTCTAACATTTATAATTTTTATTGATTGCTAGTGCATAAAGCTTCTGATTTGATAGTATAAAAAATCACATTTCGAATTTCTGTAATACAGGGAGTTTTTTTATTATAAAAGTATACACAACAGATATGTATACTTTTGCCAACAAGTCTCCCTGTAATGATAATGCTTCCAGAATTTCGTAAATCTGAATTTTGAATGCCACTAATAGAAAATCCTGTAAATAAAAATTCAGATTTACAAAATTCTGAAAGCATTATTGTTGCATACAGATAATACTTTTAGAATTTTGTAAATATGATTTTAAATGTAAATGTAAATATTTAGAGGGCTTTTATTACTTACTTTTTTTACTTTAATCCTCTTGGCTCCGATCGGAGCATAGGGCTTCTACGAACTTCCTCCACTCTTCTCTGTTTTTCGCTACTGCTTTTACTTCTCCCCATGTTATTTCCTTCATCTCTATCTCTTTTGCTGTACTTCTCTTCCATGATTCTGCTGGTCTGCCCACTTTCCTCTTCCCTGTTGGTTGATAATCTAAGGCTTGTTTTGTTATGTCATTCCCATCTTTCCTCAAAGTATGCCCAATAAACTTCCACTTTCTTCTATTAATCGTTATTGCTACTGGTTCTTGTTTAGTTTTTTCCCATAGTTCTTTGTTCGTTATACGGTTTGGCCAGTATATCTTTAAAATCTTCCTTAAGGACTTATTTACAAATGTTTGTGTCTTCTTTATGACTCTCTTTTCTGTTTTCCATGTTTCTGATGCATACAATAGTATGCTTTTCACATTCGTATTGAATATTCTGACTTTAGTTGCTAGTGTTAGTTCATTGAAACCCCAAATTTTCCTTAACATGTAGAACGCATTCTGTGCCTTGTTTATTCCTGCATTCACTTCTTCTTCTATTCTTCCATTTTTGTCTAGTATACTCCCCAAGTGGCAGAATTTTTGCACACTCTCTATTTCTTCTTCCTCAACAAATATTCCCATCTCTCGTTCAGTGTTTATTTTTATTATTTTTGTCTTCTTTGTGTTTATGCTGAGTCCAATCTTTTTTGCTTCTTTGGACAGTTTTGCGGTTTTCTTCTGCATGTGTTGTCTTTTTTCAGATATCAAACATACATCATCGGCAAATTCTAGATCTTCAAGTTGGCTGAAAGCATTCCATCTTATTCCTGTTTTGTTTCGTGTTGTTTTCTTCATAATCCAATCCACCAGTATCAGAAATATTGTTGGCGATAATATGCATCCTTGTCGCACTCCGCTGTCTATGCTTATTGGTTCAGTTAGTTGCCCATTATGTATAATTTGCGCGGTATAATTTTCGTAGAAAATTCTTATTACTCTGATGTACTTGGACGGAAGTCCGTATCTTCTTAGTATGTCCCACTTTTTATTAGTGGCTTTTATTAGTGGCATTCAATCGTTAAACAACTGAATGCCTGAAATCCATATGAAAGTTAGGTTTCAAAATCTTGAAATCGTTCATACAGCTTTTTTGCTTCTAATTTTATTAAAGGTTTCCCTTAAAAGTGTACACAGATTTAAGCAAAACTTCTTTTATATCAAAAATAATATCTTATCAGCTAAAAGTATATCTGCTCATAAACATATCTTTCAAAAAATAAAATAAATGTTATATTCAAATTGTTCCCCACTCAATACTAACAAATTTGAATTTTGTGTAGATTTGGTGGCCTAGGGTAAATACTAACCGAATTATAAATTTAAAAAGTTGTACTCAATGTGATTCAGATTGTAATCAAATTATATTTTTATGAGCACAATAGCCATATAATTAGTTATTAAATAACAGCTAATCATAGATTCTATTCTTAAAAAATATCAAAAAGCAAAATATTGGCAACAAGTGTAAACAAACGTATAGTTCGTTATCTCGTGTGTTCACTAATTCTTTAGTAATTACAACGTCATTCCTAATTAAATTAAGCAAAAAAATGCCGGTGCAACTAAACCTAATTGCAGCAGCTTGTGAGAATATGGGAATAGGAAAAAACAACAGTTTGCCATGGAAATTAAGGTATTTAACTAAAAGATAACCTATACAACACTATATTCAAATATGTAAAGATGAATTTGTAGAACATTTCCCAGCCTTCGTTGACTATTATCAGCTTGTGACCAAATCTAGTCAATTTACTTACTTGGTCCGACTCTGCTCTTACTGTTGCCAATAAAAATTCGATCATTCACCTTTTTTCTTTATTTACAGGGCGGAAATGATTTATTTTACACGGATGACGAGCACGACAAAAGACACTAGCAAAAAGAATGTTGTGATCATGGGGCGGCGCACCTGGGATTCTATCCCCCCAAAATTCAAGCCCTTGGCAAACAGGATTAACTTTGTCCTTTCTCGAGGCAAGCTGGATCTAAGCTCGTACAACGATGTATACGGCTTCGACAGCTTGCAATCTGCAATTGAAAAGCTGCAAGACAACAGTTTCGGGGAGCAGTATGAAACCGTATGGGTAATCGGAGGAAGTCACATTTATAAGGTGATTAAAAGCAATTAATCACCTTCACAATAAGCTTGCAGTGATCACGGTTGCAACTTAAGCCCTTCATCTCTCCCAGGTCATCCCGACTCCCCCCGGTACTACGGGAATGTTGTAATCCCAAGTAATTTTTGCTTGACCTCCACAAATATCCTGCCGATGAATGGCTAAATTGAACCATTGCTCATGAAGAGTTTGTGCTTATTGGGTTACAATTTAATAAATTACATTACACCAATTCAATTCCTCTCTTGAAATACTGGATACATTTTTAAAACTAATAACATTTCATCTAGGCTACTCTGTGAATTCTGTAACTTCTTCTTTATTCCAGGAATCGATGGATTCTATACACTTTTACCGTTTGTACCTGACTGAAATAAGGAAGCATTTTGATTGCGATACCTTCATGCCACCATTGAAAGCCAATATGAAGGAAGTCAGGTAATAATTTAATAAATATTGCATGAGGAATGGTAGAGACACTTTATTTGTTTGTATAAGGGTACCGAAAATGATTGATGACACCTAGGCAATCAAATGTTTACTTGCAAAGCAAACACACTGTTTTGCACATGCATTTTATGTAAATAATTATTTTGACTCGTCAAATGAACATTAGTATAAAGTGATTGGAAAAAAATGTTGCAAAATAGTAAGTCACTTTGTACAATTTTGAAAGAACCCTACGCACTTGATACAAATTTAGAAAGTTGCTTACTGATTTTACAGAAATTGGAAAGTTGCCTTACACAAATTTTAAAAGTTGTCCGGGTATTTTTTACACTTTTGGAAAGATTAACAATAATAAATGTCTGAGAAATATTTAATTTTCGTTTCAAATATTAGGAAAATTATCTAGTGATAAACATAAAAACAATAAAAGCCCTAGTATTCATTTAAAATTTTCTGCTTTATGCTCTCATTTTCGATATCTTTGTATAAAACCAATAAGTTTTTAGCACAATAGTTACTGGTGATTTGTTAGAAGCGCACAGGAGTAAACACTTGCCGAAGCATTTTTGATGCATTATCAAAATGCAAGTTGTCTGAAAATTTAATTTGTGAATACTAATATTTTGTATTTCGTGAATATTTTTGCCTGGAAGCATTTTACGGACATGAGCTTTTATTTTACAATAACCTCAGTTAAATACCACATTTACTATTTCGAAATGAGTGCTGCGTTTCTTTTACCATCCTCAATTTGGGACCTTATAAATTTTGTTGCGGCACTTATTGTAATTTAGATTGCGTTTAATTATCGATTGTACTAATACTAATGCTGCTTTGATGTATTGCACGTCTTAGAATTAACATAAGAGGTATGTTGTTGCATTTAACATAAAATTCTGTGTATATTTGCTTCACTAGGCAATTTCTTGCTGGTCAATCTTAAAATTCACGATGCATTAACACCATTCAAATCTAATTTTGATTACTACCATTATAGAGACCCGAACGTCCCTCAGGAACCGCAGATAGAAAAAGACATAGAATTTGTTTTTAAGATTTATGAAAACACCGATTTCCAACTATAATAATAATAGGAACATCTCTTTCATGCAAGATCACAAATATAAATATATCTATAGAAAAATTATCTTATTACATAAAACAATGTTACAGTACGAAGTACTTTTGATTGGTCTGGTTAAGTTTCGTATGAAATGTAAGGAAATTAAATTGACTTGGAAAGACCGATGTGGCTTATTTTTTACCAATGTATCCATCAAACAATTTATATTGTTTGTAAAATTTCTCCTTCATGTTATCCAAATTGTGCCGAAAGTAGGCCGCTATGCTCAGGCAGACTTTTTCCCACCTGTAAAAATATCTGAATATATTCCAACAAAAATATTCCTGATTACACAACATTTAGGGGAAATTTTAAAATGTTTTTATTTTATTGTCATTAATATTTTTATTGTCGTAAATTGGTAACTTACTAGTAAATAAACAAAACTACATTCAGCACTGTTTTTGCTTAAATTATAATTCCAATGTTTTTAACGAATACTGCTTGATATTACAGTGCATACCATTCTTATGAAACGGTTTAAATCCGACCATAACTTCCTCGACCATAGACATAATTTCATGCAAACACACAAATTTAATTAAACCATTGCCTAGATCCGGAAGTAGTATGACATTAATTATCAACATCAATGTCAAATTTTGACATTAGAATCAACTGGCATTATAGGTAGCCTACCCGAAACTAGATGAACTGTGCCTATGCTGCACGCAAGTTGCAGTCGGACCAAACCTCTGTTCAAGATACAGTCTTATGGGAAACAAAGTAAAAGAACTGAATCGAAAATAATCGTTAATTGACGAGAATCTTGTAAAAGAAATATAATTTTATTACGTAACAGTTAACGTTTATTTACAGAATAATGTGTTAAGAAGTCAGATAAAAATATATACAACTCTCAAAAACATATGTACATGATATTCATTATATACAGACCGATTAAAAGGAAATCGGTGACCTTAACAAAGACCCCACGACCAACATTAAACAAAAAGAGAACCTGATGCGTCAGTCAATTCGGTATGTGTATATTTGTGTGTGTATGTATGTCACTGCTGTTCCCAACCCCCTGGAAATGTACCTAAATCAATCTAAAGTCGATCCTGGCGGGCCCTAAATACTGTGGGGCGCTGTTGAGTACATGTACTTAAATAAATGGTTCGTTGTACTGCGTGCAATGCCTCCAACCCGATCAGACATCTGGAAACAAATGAAACAACAATTAATTGTGACTTAATTGCAACTATTAATTTGCATCTTTAAGATCCGTAGTAGAACTCTTTTGCAGTTATTTGTCAACAATTCTCTATGTACTTGATGAATTATATTATAGTAGATGTAATTTTAAAGCAGAATCTACTGTGCTATAATATACCTAAGTACCTATAAGTACCAAAATACAGACAAAATTATTATATTGTACTATGAATGATCACAAAATTACTGCAAAATACATTTCTTCTACAATAATGAATTATAACATAATAACTGCATTTTTTTTTTTTTTCTTAAAGATTGCTTGTTTTTTGGTTTAATTATACTGTAGAAACGAACAAAAATTTATACAACATGTTTTTTTTCCCATGTGATATGGCATCAAACCTCATACATACCTTTAGGCAAATGTCTTCTTTCCCTTTGGCAACAGTCACACGATTGGTGGACATTGGTCGAGAGAGCCGTGATACTCCTTCACAGCCCTCATGGGATTCTTTAATAGCTCAAAGAGCACGTGGTAGATATGTGAGGGTACATAGACTATTCGGATGTCTCTCTCCTGCTAAACATCTAAAGAATAACGAAACATATTAATTGATGTACATGCACAAAATTGCCTCTGTCCAGATAAATAAAAAATCAGATTGCACTTGCGCCTGAAGCTATCATTCAATACAGTCAAGTCAATAACGATAATAAAGGAATAAAGTCAAATATTGTTAAGTTATACCACCAGTATTTGCAATATTCCTTCAATTTAGTTCGTTAATTTTCATCATAAATAATTCGTACTCTAACTCTCTAACATGTTTTTTTTTCCCATGTGATATGGCATCAAACCTCATACATACCTTTAGGCAAATGTCTTCTTTCCCTTTGGCAACACTCACACCGATTGGTGGGCATTGGTTGAGAGAGCCGTGATACTCCATCACAGCGCTCATGGCATTCTTGAACAGCTCAAAGAGCATGTGGTAGAGATGCGAGGGCACATAGACTATTCGGATGTCTCTCTCCTGCTCCTAAGGACATCTAAAGAATAACGAAACATATTAATTGACGTGCATGCACAAAATTGCCTCAGTCCAGATTAAAATAAAAATCAGATTCGTACTTGCGCCTGCAGCTTTCATTCAATAAGTCAATAACGATAATAAAGGAATAAAGTCAAATATTGTTAAGTTATACCACCAGTATTTGCAATATTCCTTCAATTTAGTTCGTTAATTTTCATCATAAATAATTCATACTCTAACTCTCTAACATGTTTTTTTTTCCATGTGATATGACATAAACCCTCATACAAACCTTTAGTCAAATGTCTTCTTTCCCCTTGGCATCAGTCACAGCGATTGGTGGGCATTGGTTGAGAGCCGTGATACTCCATCACAGCGCTCATGGAATTCTTGAACAGCTCAAAGAGCATGTGGTAGAGATGTGAGGGCACATAGACTATTTGGATGTCTCTCTCCTGCTCCACATCTAAAGAATAACGAAACATATTGACATACATGCACAAAATTGCCTCAGTCCAGATTTTAAAAAATCAGATCGTACTTGTGCCTGAAGCTATCATTCAATACAGTCAATAACGATAATAAAGGAATAAAGTCAAATATTGTTAAGTTATACCACCAGTATTTGCAATATTCCTTGAATTTAGTTCGTTAATTTTCATCATAAATAATTTGTACTCTAACTCTCTAACATGTTTTTTTCCCATGTGATATAGTGTCAACCCTCATACATACCTTTAGGCAAATGTCTTCTTTCCCTTTGGCAACAGTCACATTGGTGGGCGTTGGTCGAGAGAGCCGTGATACTCCATCACAGCCCTCATGGAATTCCTGAACAGTTCAAAGAGCATGTGGTTGAGATGTGAGGGCACATAGACTATTCGGATGTCTCTCTCCTGCTCAACATCTAAAGAATAACGAAACATATTAAATGATGTACATGCACAAAATTGCCTCTGCCCAGATAATTAAAAAATCAGTGCACTTGCGCCTCAAGCTATCATTCAATACAGTCAATAACGATAATAAAGGAATAAAGTCAAATATTGTTAAGTTATACAACCAGTATTTGCAATATTCCTTCAATTTAGTTTGTTAATTTTCATCATAAATAATTCGTACTCTAACTCTCTAACAGGTTTTTCCCCCTTGTGATATGGCATCAACCCTCATACATACCTTTAGGCAAATGTCTTCTTTCCCTTTGGCAACGCTCACAGCGATTGGTGGGCATTGGTCGAGAGAGCCGTGATACTCCATCACAGCCTTCATGGAATTCTTGAACAGCTCAAAGAGCAAAGAGCAGGTGGTAGAGATGTGAAGGCACAGACTATTTGGATGTCTCTCTCCTGCTCAACATCTAAAGAATAACGAAACATTATATTAATTGATGTACATGCACAAAATTGCCTCTGTCCAGATAATTAAAAAATCAGATTGTACTTGCGCCTGAAGCTATCATTCAATACAGTCAATAACGATAATAAAGGAATAAAGTCAAATATTGTTAAGTTATACCACCAGTATTTGCAATATTCCTTCAATTCAGTTCGTTAATTTTCATCATAAATAATTCGTACTCTAACTCTCTAACATGTTTTTTTTCCCATGTGATATCACATCAACCCTCATACAAACCTTTAGGCAAATGTCTTCTTTCTCTTTCACAACACTCACACCGATTGGTGGGCATTGGTTGAGAGAGCCGTGATACTCCATCACAGCGCTCATGGCATTCTTGAACAGCTCAAAGAGCATGTGGTAGAGATGCGAGGGCACATAGACTATTCGGATGTCTCTCTCCTGCTCCTAAGGACATCTAAAGAATAACGAAACATATTAATTGATGTGCATGCACAAAATTGCCTCAGTCCAAATTAAAAAAAAAATCAGATTCGTACTTGCGCCTGCAGCTTTCATTCAATAAGTCAATAACGATAATAAAGGAATAAAGTCAAATAATGTTAAGTTATACTACCAGTATTTGCAATATTCCTTCAATTTAGTTCGTTAATTTTCATCATAAATAATTCATACTCTAACTCTCTAACATGTTTTTTTTCCCATGTGATATGACATCAACCCTCATATAGTCGACCCAAAAATCTAAGAATATTACGACTTTGACTTTTAAGTATTTTATGGGGGTTTTATTTGGTGTTGCCATAAAATCAGGGCTTATACTGGCTTTGGGTCTTTATACAAGCCAGTATAAGCGCTGATTTTATGGAAACACCAAATAAAACCCCCATAAAATACTTAAAAGTCAAAGTCGTAATATTCTTAGATTTTTGGGTCGACTATACAAACCTTTAGGCAAATGTCTTCTTTCCCTTTGGCATCAGTCACAGCGATTGGTGGGCATTGGTTGAGAGAGCCGTGATACTCCATCACAGCGCTCATGGAATTCTTGAACAGCTCAAAGAGCATGTGGTAGAGATGTGAGGGCACGTAGACTATTCGGATGTCTCTCTCCTGCTCCACATCTAAAGAATAACGAAACATATTAATTGACATACATGCACAAAATTGCCTCAGTCCAGATTTAAAAAAATCAGATCGTACTTGTGCCTGAAGCTATCATTCAATACAGTCAATAACGATAATAAAGGAATAAAGTCAAATATTGTTAAGTTATACCACCAGTATTTGCAATATTCCTTCAATTTAGTTCGTTAATTTTCATCATAAATAATTCGTACTCTAACTCTCTAACATGTTTTTTTCCTATGTGATATAGTGTCAACCCTCATACATACCTTTAGGCAAATGTCTTCTTTCCCTTTGGCAACAGTCACAGCGATTGGTGGGCGTTGGTCGAGAAAGCAGTGATACTCCATCACAGCCCTCATGGAATTCTTGAACAGCTCAAAGAGCATGTGGTAGAGATGTGAGGGCACATAGACTATTCGGATGTCTCTCTCCTGCTCAACATCTAAAGAATAACGAAACATATTAATTGATGTACATGCACAACATTGCCTCTGTCCAGATAATTAAAAACTCAGATTGTATGTACTTGTGCCTGAAGCTATCATTCAATACAGTCAATAACAACAATAAAGGAATAAAGTCAAATATTGTTAAGTTATACCACCAGTATTTGCAATATTCCTTCAATATAGTTCGTTAATTTTCATCATAAATAATTCGTACTCTAACTCGCCGTTATTTTGTAGTTCATTAATCATAAATATTCGTATTATTAGTGTTCTAATTCCCTACATTTTGCGATTTATTAATCAGAAATAATTCGAACTCTGGCTCACCATTATGTTGCGACTCATTAATAATCAGTTCCGGCGAGGCCAGTTAGTACTGATCGCAGAGGAACCTAGCATTCTCGTAGTCGTCACGTATCACACTCACTAGATCACAATGGGGGTCAATACAACTGACATACTGATTTCTGTTCGGCCCGGGAGCATTTCCCAGCTCGCCTCCAAACAGTAAAGCTGAAACAACGAGAGAATACTGTTATAACCGAAAAATCACTACCATAATCACTACCATAAAGTAAACATAATAAGAATAATGAACTGGTGACTCCTTCGACATTTTTATTCAATTTTACAAGAATATAAAAATGACTAATAACGTTGAATTTTTTGTTATAATTTTTTTCCAGTAAGAGCTCCCCATAAAGAAAAATGAAAAAATCAATATAATTTAAGATATATTAGCAACATCGCTCTGTAAACAGAATTATTCAAGGTATGATAGAACTCAGCTTCCCAGAATTCGGGACGCATTTGGAGTTATTTTAATTATGCCCATTTATACCTCCTATAACACTTCAAAATTGCACTATCTTCCCACCAATTATACCAGCATTAATTTAATTGTGTGTTAACTCACTGTGTTGGTTGATGAGCATCCATATGGATATCCTGGACATCCCTGTCGGGGAAATACTGTATACTGCGCTCGGTCTGGTGGACGACCTTGTGCGACTCCTTCAGCTTGAGCACGCCCTGTGCCATCGTCTCGACGACGTCGGCGTGTCGGTTCCTGATCTTCACCAGGCCGTCGCAGAAGTGCTCCAGTGTTTTGCTCTTGATCTCGCTCCGCTCGAACTCGATGATCCCCTGGAAGTTGCGGATGTACCAGTCGTTGACGTCAATTACCGACGGCATACACAGCAGGTTCTCCGGCAGCAGGGTGATCTTGATGACACCTCTCTAGGCAATCAAATGTTTACTTGCAAAGCAAACACACCGTTATTTCACATGCAATTAATGAAAATAATTATTTTGACTCGTCGAATGGGCTTTAGTATAAAGTGATAGTGAAATTGTATGTAAAATAGTAAGTCACTTTGCACAATTTTGAAATAACTCTATGCACTTGATACAAATTTAGAAAGTTGCTTACTGATTTAACAGAAATTTTAAGTTGCCAAGAAATTTTACACAAATTTAAAAAGTTGTTCAGTTATATTTTACACTTTTGGAAAGATTGACAACAATAAATGTCAGAAAAAATATTTAATTTTCTTTCAAATATTGGGAAAATTATCAGGTGATTTTTTTTTATTAAATTAGGGTTAATATCCTTTTTATGAATTTGAGTTTGTGGAACTTTACCTCGATTTCGTTATGATAAATTAAACATAAAAACAATAATACCCCAAGTATTCATTTAAAATTTTCTGCTTTATGCTCACTCATTTTCGATCTTTGTATAAAAGCAATAAATTTTAGCACAATAGCTACTGGCGATTTGTTAAAAGCGCACAAGAGTAAGCAGTTGCCGAAGCATTTTTGATTCATTGTCAAAATGCAAGTTGTCTGAAAATTTAATTTGTGAAAACTAATATTTTGTATTTCATGAATATTTTTGCCTGGAAGCATTTTGCGGACATAAGCTTTTATTTTACAACAAACCTCAGTTAAATACCACATTTACTATTTCGAAATGAGTGCTGCGTTTCTTTTACCATCCTCAATTTGGGACCTTATAAATTTTGTTGAGACACTTATTGTAATTTAGATTGTGTTTAATTATCGATTGTACTAATACTAATGCTGCTTTGATGTATTGCACGTCTTAGAATTAACATAAGAGGTAAGTTGTTGCATTTAACATAAAATGCTGTGTATATTTGCTTTACTAAACAATTCCTTGCTAGTCATTCTTAAAAATTCACGATGCATTAACACCATTGAAATCTAATTTTGATTCCTACCATTATAGAGACCCTAACGTCCCTCAGGAACCGCAGATAGAAAAAGACATAGAATTTGTTTACAAGATTTATGAAAACACTGATTTCCAACTATAATAATAATAAGAACATCTGTTTCATGCAAGATCACAAATATAAATATATCTATAGAAAAATTATCTTATTACTCAAAACAATGTCACAGTACGAAGTACTTTTGATTGGTCTGGTTCAGTTTTATGAAATATAAGGAAATTAAATTGACTTGGAAAGACCGATGTGGCTTATTTTTTACCAATGTATCCATCGGACAATTTATATTGTTTGTAAAAGATCTCCTTCATGTCATCCAATTGTGTTGAAAGTAGGCCGCTATGCTCAGGCAGACTTTTTCCCACCTGTAAAAATATCTGAATATATTCCAACAAAATTATTCCTGATTACACAACATTTAGGGGGTTATTTTAAAATGTTTTTATTTTATTATCATTAATATTTTTATTGTCGTAAATTGGTAACTTACTAGTAAATATACAAAACTACATTCAGCACTGTTTCGTTAAATTATAATTCAATTGTTTTGAACGAATACCGCTAGATATTACAGTGCATACCATTCTTATTAAATGGTTTTAATCCGACCGTAACTTACACGAGCACAGTCAAAATATCATGCGAGTGCAAACACACAAATTTAATTAAACCATTGTCTGTATCAAATTTTGACATTAGAATCAACTGACATGATGGGTAGCCTACCCGAAACCAGATGAACTGTGCCTATGCTGCACGCAAGTTGCAGTCGGACCAAACCTCTGTTCAAGGTACATTCTTATGGTAAACAAACTAAAAGAACTGAATCGAAAATAATTGTTAATTGAAGAGAATCTTGTAAAAGAAATATAATTTTATTACATAACAGTTAACGTTTATTTACAGAATAATGTGTTAAGAAGTCAGATAAAAATATATACAACTCTCAACAAAATATGTACATGATATTCATTATATACAGACCGCTGAAAAGGAAATCGGTGACCTTAACAAAGACTCCCAAGACCAACATTTAAAAAAAAAGAGAACCTGATGCGTCACAGTCAATTCGGTATGTGTATATTTGTGTGTATGTGTGTCGCCGCTGTTCCCAACCCCCCTGGAAATGTACCTAATCAATCTAAAGTCGAACCTGGCGGGCCCTAAATGCTGCCGGTGCCTGTCATCGGCTCCAGCACGGACTGTGGCAGCTGGTGCTTCTTGACATTCGTGCTGATCTGCCGGTTGGTCAGGTTCGACGCCTGATTTGACCAGTCGCCCGTCTGCACCTGCGTCCTGTAAAATTTGGACGTCGTCTTGTTGAAGATCGGCAACAACTCATTGGCCTCATTCGATAACGCCTGTTAAATCAAAAATAAATTATTAATTAAGTTACCACAGATATAAATTAACATATTAAAACGTATACAAGTTTATATTTTATGCTAGCATTATTCGGCCATCAACAATTATAAACCACAAATTTATGTCATTTGTTAAAAAATTATTATACCTTCATGTAGATAACGGCATCTGTGCCATGTCCTTCACAAGACAGCAGCACCAAATCACCGTGGAAATACCGCGCATACAGCCGGGAAATGGGCAGGCCGTAACCGTACCCGGCTAGAGGAACTGTGTGGGCGTCCGATTTGCTGGGCTGGGGCGCTGTCGAGTACATGTACTTAAATAAATGGTCCGTTGTACTGCGAGCAATGCCTCCGCCCCGATCGGACATCTGGAAACCAATGAAACAACAATTAATTGTGACTTAATTGCAACCATTAATTTGCATCTTTGAAATCCATAGCAGATTCTTTTGCAGTTAGAAGTTATTTGTCAACAATTCTCTATGTATTTGATCAATTATATTAAAGAAGATATCATTTTTAAGTAGATCTACTGTGCTATCATATACTTAAATACCAAAATACGGACAAAATTATTATATTGTACTATGAATGATCCTGAAATTACTGCACAATACATTTCTTCTACAATAATGAATTACTTCAAAAACATAATAGCTGCATAATTTTTTTTTTCTTTGAGATTGCTTGTTTTTTCATAGCAACTACTCAAAATTTACACAACCATTTTTTTTCCCAACTCATATGGCTACGCTCAGACATACCTTTAGGCAAATGTCTTCTTTCCCTTTGGCAACGGTCACAGCGATTGGTGGGCATTGGTCGAGAGAGCCGTGATACTCCATCACAGCCCTCATGGAATTCTTAAACAGCTCAAAGAGCATGTGGTAGAGATGTGAGGGCACATAGACTATTCGGATGTCTCGCTCCTGCTCAACATCTGAAGAATAACGAAACATTATATTAATTAATTACACATCCACAAAATTTCCTCTCTCCAGATCATTAAAAAATCAGATACTTGCACGAGAATCTATCATTCAATACAGTCAATAACGATAATAAAGGAATAAAGTCAAATACTGTCAAGTTATACCACCAGTATTTGCAATATTCCTTCAATCTAGTTCGTTAATTTTCATCATAAATAATTCGTACTCTAACTCACTTGTTATTTTGTAGTTCATTAATCATAAATTATTCGTATTATTGGTATTCTAATTAATCAGAAATAATTCGAACTCTAGCTCACCATTATGTTGTGACTCATTAATAATCAGTTCCGGCGAGGCCAGATAGTACTGATCGCAGAGGAACCTAGCATTCTCGTAGGCGTCACGTATCACACTCACTATATCACAATGGGGGTCAATACAACCAACGTACTGACTTCTGTTCGGCCCGGGAGCATTTTCCAGCTGGCCTCCAAACAGTAAAGCTGAAACAAGGAGAGAATACTGTTATAACCGAAAAATCACTACCATAATAATCACTACCATAAAGTAAACATAATAAGAATAATGAACTGGTGACTCCTTCAACATTTTTATTCAATTCTCCTGGAATATAAACATTACTAATACCGTTGAATTTTTTGTTATAAAATTTTTCCAGTAAGTGCCCCATTAAGAAAAATTAAAAAATCAATATTTTTTTTAAATGTATTAGCAACATAGTTCTGCAAACCGAATTATTCAAGGTTTGATAGAACTCGCCTTCCCAGAATTCGGGACGCATTTGGTGTTATTTTTATAATGCCCGTTTATACCTAAAACACTTCTAAATAGTAGCTTCCCACCAATTATACCAGCATTAATTTAATTGTGTGTTAACTCACTGTGTTGGTTGATGAGCATCCGTATGGATATCCTGGACATGTAGAACCTGTCAAGGAAATACTGTATACTGTGCTCGGTCTGGTGGTCGACCTCGTGCGACTCCTTCAACTCAAGCACGCCCTGCGCCATCGTCTCGACGACGTCAGCGTGCCGGTTCCTGATCTTCACCAGGCTGTCGCAGAAGTGCTCCAGTGTTTTGCTGTTGATCTCGCTCCGCTCGAACTCGATGATCTCCTGGAAGCTGCGGATGTACCAGTCGTTGACGGCGACTACTGACGGCATACGCAATAGGTTCTCCGGAAGCAGGGCAATCTCCTTCATGATGTTCGCCAGGCGCACTGGCAGC